>OY288281.1:48961213-50161213 GCA_958450335.1 Hibiscus tridactylites
GATACCCAAGTCAACTTTCTTCAAATTGCACAAACAACAGAGCCAAATGTTCACTGAAAAGACATCAGTCTGGAATTCACTACAACCAAACATCTGCTTACACATAGCAACAATGAATGCATAATGTTTCATCTTAGAGACTGCTCCAAGCAAATGGTTGAAAGAATCAATTGAGGGCGAGGGTCTCATTGAAACTATTGCGTGATTTAAGTGCAATGCAAACGGTGCAAGTATACACATCACAAATAATAAAGTGATAAGTATCGAGTATCGTTTTTTCAAGGATTGGTTTGAGCCACTTTGCTTAAGTTACTACGTTGTAAAAGAACTAGTATTGAAGGTGATAAATATGAAATAAAATAAACTAAATAGAATAAAGTAAAGTAAATAAAAAGAAAGGAAAGAGTAATCGATTAAAGAGAGTAGGCCGAGTTATCGTGAGTAGTGGTATGATGTCCGAATGTATTGTCAAGGCAATTGATTATTGAGGCAACTCAATTGTTGTGGCAACTGGGACTGGTTCGATTGCCTGGGTGACTTTCTTCAAAGCTCGGCAGAGCGTTCTTCAATGTCTCCTTGTTATTCATAACCCGAAGAACTAGTCAATTGTGCATGCCTTGGTGATACATCCCCGCGTCAACCTTGGGTGAACAACAACCAATCTTACGCTCCTTTTAGCTGTTGAAATCAAAATGTCATCCCTAAGTTGGATTAACCTCTATTAACATCTTGTTGAATGAAGATCATGCTAATTCTTTTCTTGAATCTAACTCTACCGATATTAGATAAATGTATATCTCTCGAGTTCCTCTCCCAATTCACTCGAAATCAAAATAAGAACCAAGAATGAACAAACTTTGAATTAAATTGCATTCAAGAACCTAAACAATCTAAACGTTTATCAACACCACTAACCCAAAATACCACAAGCCAATTTACATCAATTCATGGTTGGGTTCAAAAGACATACAAAGAAAAAAATTTCCAGACATGGATCACATAAAGTAAAAAATAAAGAAGAAGATGATGCCTTGTGATCTTTTCTCTTTCTCCGATTCCCCTCATTCTTATGTTGTGTGATTTGATCATTATTTATAGGAGAAGAGTCGATTGGTTGTTTGTTGATAGAAAGAGTTGATTTTCGTTGGAATCCCTTGGAGTTAGAATTCCTATCCGATCAAACTATATTAATTCTACAGAATTGTTTTTGATGTGCTTGAGTTTCAGTTGGAATAAAATTGAATAAAAGAGATATTAAATCCCATTTATGTTTATCCTCAAACTCCTCACAAAACGTCCTTCATATCCCCTTCAAACTCTGCGTGGAAGTCATGATTTTGGGGGCTTTATCCCTTGACTTTCGTACTTATCCAGAAATTGGGGCAGACTTATCCAGTATTGTCGGCGATTGCCACAACAACTGGTTCGGGAAGTCCTTCCTTATTCTCCTGAATTGCCTCGGCAATTTGCACTTTTTCACAGCAATCCTAACCTGTACAAAATAAAGCACCAAAGTAGCGACTTTTTTCACGAAAAACCAACAAAATGTAATACCAAGCTTATAAATCTAGAAAACTAAGAAACTATGCATGAATGCCTATGAATGCAACTAAAATGAGCCTAACTCTAACAATAATATGAGTAAAAAAGATATAAAATATAGTACTTTTACACACTTAACACACCCCCAAACTTGAACTATTGCTTGTCCTCAAGCAATGCAAAACTAATAATTACTTGCCAAGGCTTATACCATCAAAAACATGCTTTGAACCTGACTTCAATCCTTAGAACCGCGGCACAAGATATGTTCAATTGTTGGATAGCACAGAAATTACTCGGAATCAGACTATAATGCTCGTGACCATGTGTGTGTGGAGTTTTGTACAAGTCAGCTACTAGGGTTGATAAGTGACTAAAAGTTCTATATTTTCACCCCTTTTTACATGGCAATTATTGCTCAAACTAAACCCAATTGAGCTGTATTATGGCCCTATATGCATTAATTACATTGTTTCTATCCTTGATCCTTAAATTTGATTTATTTAATGAAAAAGGTATTATTTTGATGCATTTTGATGCTTGTGCAGATTTACTCACTACCAGGGCATGGGATGCCCTAGCATGTGATGTCGAGCAGGTGATGCCCTGTCTTGTGATGCCGTGCCGACAGGCGATGCTACGGTAATTCATTGCCAAGTCATGTCGATCCATTTCCGTGACAGTTCATTGTTGAGCTACTGCCAGGGCATGTAATGCCGCGTGGGCAATGAAGAAAAGGGAGGATGGTGCAGAACGAGCTCTCGACAGGTCCAGATCGAGCCAATTTCTTATTTTAATGTTAATCAAGGAGAGCCAATTTTGGGCACCTCTAGCGATTTCTAATGTGTGATAACTATAGCCGGTTTCGGGCACCTCTAGCAAGAAATTATCTTTTATCCAATTTTAGTTGGGCTAGAGCCGGATAGGCACCTCTAGATCAAATTTTTAAGTTTAATTTTTACCCAATTTTTTAAGCAACCTAAGTTCACTAAGTCCCTTGCAATCGACAAGTCATAACAGTGCCAAAATAAAATTCAGCAATATAGTAAAATTCTAAGTGCTTTCTACACAAATCCTAAATTGAAGGATTTTATCAATTAAGTGCAGTGGCAAAAATTCATCATCGGATATTCAAAAGGTCTAGACAGTTTAATCCGGTAGAAGATATGACAAGAAGCATATGAAAACTACATGCAAATTATATAATATGAATGCAACTAATTCAACAATCTAATGATGGAAATAAGACCCCCCAAACTCGAGAGAAACATTATCCCCAATGCATGCGAAAATGAAACAAAATTAAAAGAAACTAAATGAAATGAGTTAGTCGGAGAGGTCGTCAACTCGAATGATAAGTTTCCTTCGAGCCATTAGCTTGGTTCTTTTTTCGACTCGTGGTGGTTGTTGGCGTGAAGCTTGTGGTGCATTAGGAACCATAGTTACCATGAACTCCTCACTTGGTGAATAGTTTTGAGATTCTTGGGCATGGTGGTTGTATCCTAAAAAAAGAGTTCTATCCTAAAATAATAAGAAAAGATAAAGATTAAAACTAAAAAGAGAAAACGAGAATAATAAAACAAAATGTGGAAAATAAAAATAAGTCCTAAAAATTAATAAACAATAAATAAAATTCTTAGAAAGAGCATTTTCATGCATATTCTAAGGTTACCACATATCTGAGAAAGCTTGAGGAGGATCGTTTCCGATACTTCTTATAGTTCATCCGCACCCTCCATCGAGTGACAATATTGCCCAAAAAGAGTTGGGTCAATGTGCTCGCAACTACTCCCCTATGCGTTACCATGGTGGAAGTGTCTTTCTTTCGTGTTCCCTTGTAGTCCATTTACATCTTCCACCTTGCTACTGTTCTTGAAGGCATGAATATATTATTAGGAAGAATTATATCAACATCTAACCATTCAATTACCTCATTCTCGTCGAAATTCGTCATAGTTGGATGTAGCCTTCTTTGTCGTGGCAATTGCTGCGCCAGCCAATCGCCATGGCAATTTATGCCAAATTCTATGGAAGTCAAGGGAATGTCCAACTTTTTGAAAAGCTTTACGAAGCCAACCGCCATTTTCTTTATGCCTCTCAATTATCTCCACCAGTAGAGATTCCGATGGCTTCAAATCTACCAACATTGGTTCTTCGAGAAATACATGCAATGGAGGAGGTGAGTTTTTAAAGAATTCAAAAGATTCAGCCATTAACTGCTCATATTCCATTAGCGAAGTATTGTCATCTCGTTGCTCTTGCATGTGGTCATGCAATTGCTGTGGTAACTGTGGATAAGAGAAATCTTCATATTCTTGCTTCAGCATCAATGTTGTAACATTTTGGGCATCATATTCCTCAGAATTTGATGTAGCATCACTCTTCTCAGCCGCACTAAGTGTTGTTGCGGCGTCGCTCTGTTCAGGCTCCTCAATCTTTGTTATGGCAATTCGTTGCATAGGCTCATCATGTGTTGGGAAGACTCTCTCATTGGCAGGCTCTCGACTTGGAGGTTTTAGTTGGTCCTCCCACATCGAATAGCTCTCTTCGCATTTCTCCTTGTCCTATTGCCTTGGGATTTCAGTATCCCTAGAAATGAATTGTTGGTGCATGTTATCCATGACATATGTTAATCTCCTCGATCGATCTTCCGCTTCTCTCAAGAGTACATCCATCCTGGATATACTTGCATATATGGAATTTAATAGTTCTTGACAAGGACTACATTGCCATGACATATCTATTGCTGTGACACTTGGCTGCTGATAAAGACTACATTGTCGAGGCATGTCTGTTGCTGCAGCAAAATTGTTATGGTAAAAAATTGAGCTTTTTCATCATACCATGAAGGATTTTGTTATTGGTTCCATCTATGGTCCTCTATGTAGCCATATGCACTGGGATTGTGAGGGCAATCTTCAAACACATGATGTTCTCCACAACAAGCGCAAGAATTTTCCATGGTATAGGCTCTTTGGGCTTTTCTTGGTTGATATAGGTAATCATCAGCGAATGTAAGAAATTCTTAATTGGATTGATTCTTATCTTCCAACATCAACTCTCGAATAGATTTGCTTTTATTTTCCAACATGTTGATGTCCCCTAACTTGTAAAGCACCTGAATTTTTTTTGATAAAACAAACAAAAAGAAAATTTAGTAAAACTAATAAGAAAAATGTAATAACAAAACAACTAACACCAATTGCCAATCCCCAGCAACAGAGCCAAAAACTTGTTGCGTGATTTAAGTGCAACACAAACGGTGCAAGTATACACGTCGCAAGTAATAAAGTGATAAGTGTCGAGTATCATTTCCTCATGGATTGGTTTGGGCCACTTTGTTTAAGTTATTGCGTTGTAAAAGAAATAATATTGAAGGTGATAAATATCAAATAAAATAAACTAAATAGAATAAAGTAAATAAAAAGAAAGGAAAGAGTAATCGATTAAAGAGAGTAGGCCGGGTTATCGTGAGTAGTGGTATGATGTCCGAATGGATTGTCGAGGCAATTGATTACTGAGGCAACTCAATTGTCGTGGAAACTGGGACTGGTTCGATTGCCTGGGCGACTTCCTTCAAATCTCGGCAGAGCGTTCTTCAATGTCTCACTGTTATTCCTAACCCAAAGAACTAGTCAATTGTGCATGCCTTGGTGATACATCCCCGCGTTAACCTTAGGTGAACAACAACCAATCTTACGCTCCTTTTAGCCGTTGAAATCCAAATCTCATCCCTAAGTTGGATTAGCCACCATTAACGTCTTGTTGAATGAAGATCATGCTCATTCATTTCTTGAATCTAACTCTACCGATATTAGATAAATGGATATCTCTCGAGTTCCTCACCCAATTCACTCAAAATCAAAATAAGAACAAAGAATGAACAAACTTTGAATTAAATTGCATTCAAGAACCTAAACAATCTAAACGTTTATCAAAACCACAAACCCAAAATACCCTAAGCCAATTTACATCAATTCATGGTTGGGTTCGAAAGATATTGACGACTTGTCAAAATTCTTATATTTTACATCTTCTTGCTTAAGTATTTATTTGTTCTCGAGGTCATATCATAGTATGTAGGTGCATTTAGAGCATATAGTTGCGTGTATCTTTACTTCTTGGTGGTATGACTTTATTTCATGAGACTAGATGTTGCTTGAAAGGTGTTTTCTGGTATGGTGTTGTGCAGGCTGATGCTGAAGCAAGGCAAGGAAGGAAAATGTTATAGCAAATTGGACAGCAATTCTGGGCACGGAAAAAGACAAAGTAACGCGCACACGCTGATCTCCCACATGTGCGAACCCCCTTTTGTCTGTTTATGCCCCACATGCATAGGGAATATTCCCTGGATGCTAGAGAATTTTTAGGGCACAAAACCCAAAAAGCCTCCACTATATAAAAGACATAAGACCCTCATTTAAGGGAGTGCGTGAAAAGGTGACAAAAAGGCTAAGGAGAGAAAGCTAAAGGCGACTCTTTTCTTTTTGTCTTCCTCACTTGGTGTCCTCCATCATAGAAGCTCCAAGGGTCTGACCTTGCTGACGTTGAGAGAGGCGGCAAGCCTAGGGTGGTTCGTGGCGCTGCAAGTCCATCGCGGAGTGGGAGTTCTCCTCTTCCCTCTTTGTTGCTTTAACATTTATTTTATATCTGGAAAAATGGGTTGTATGAACAAAGATACTTCGGATATTTTCCCGGCGATGAATTGATTTAGGTGGCTAGGGTTGTTGGATGAACTATGTTTTATTTTCTTTTATGAATGTTTATTTATCTCTTGCTCGTATCTGTTCTTTGTCTATGTTGTTATATGCTTAGGGTTGTAAGAGCCTTCAGAGTTGGCCTTTCCTTAGGTGTTAGTTGAGGTTAGTGGTCGAGAGAGCTTTCTTTAACCTGCATAGACAATGAAGTTCGATGCTGAGAGGCACAACTCTAATCCACATTAGAGATAAGTGTTGGGTTTTAACGGCTAAGAGGGATAGACCTTTAGGGGTAGGGGGAGTGATAGTGTTTACGCTGAGAGGTATTGTTGTAGCATTTCTTGCTCCCAGTTTCCTGGCTAGAGATAGTTAAGGAGCACCTTGAGTAAATCATGCTGAGCATAGACTAAGTCAGTGAGGTAAACCCTAGTAGAGAGCTAAAACATAGGTAAACCAGACAACCCAGCCAGTCATTCCCAAGAGAGTTTCACACGCGTAAGAGGACCTGTTTTGTCTACTGATTTCAGCACGCTATCGTTTACCTTTATTTGCTACAACATTTATATCTCCGCTATGATTTGCTACAACATTCATCACTCTATCTTGAATTGCCACAACATTCTCCATTTATATTTTGTGACACTTGTGTGCTTAAGCTTACCTTGAACACCTCCAATCCCTGTGGAGACGATACTCACTTACCACTTTATTTTTGTCTGACGTGTATACTTGCACCATATTTGCGTATCATTTACTGTACATCACACACGCAAACAAGTTTTTGGCGCCGTTGTCGGGAATTGACAATTGGTTGTTTTAGGATTAGTCTTTGCACTAGTTTATTTTGTTTTTGTTTTTGTATATATTTTCTTAGCTTGTTTTTATTTTTCTTTTTAGGTATTGTGCTATTGCATGCGCCGAAGGAGACATCGAGAGCTTATATTACCTTATATTCTTGAAATTGAACATCTATTTCGTCAGTCGAGACGTATATAAGAAGCAATTAGAATCATGAATGAAGCTCGGCATCAAGGCGAACCTGCTGCAGTAATTGGAGACCAAGATCAAAATGCTCCAGCAAGACCCAAAGCTATTAGAGATCACTTAAATCCTGTCTTGGATGATCTTAATCCAGGAATTGTTGCTCCCAAAATTCAGGCAACCCACTTTGAGCTTAAACCTGTCATGTTCAACATGTTGAACTCAATTGGTCAGTATGGAGGCTCGCCTCATGAAGATGTCAGACAACACATATGTGCTTTCTTAGAAGTGTGTGACTCTTTCCGTCAACAAGGGGTGCACGAGGATGTGCTCAAACTCAAACTCTTTCCTTATTCTTTATATGATCGAGCACGATAATGGTTGAGTGGTGTGCCAGCCAGATCATTGGAAACATGGAAAGATTTGTGCAAGAGCTTTTTGCTGTGGTATAAATCACCAAATAGGAACACTTAGTTGAGGAATGATATTGCATCATTTCGCCAGTCTGACGACGATTCAATGTATGAGTGTTGGGACAAATTTAAGGGATTATTGTGCAAGTGCACTAATCACGATTTTCATGATTGGACACAAGTGGTTATGTTCTACAATGGTGTTAATGCTCCCACCAGAATGATTCTAGATGCCTCAACAAATGGGACATTGCTAGACAAGTCACCCGAGGAAGCCTTTGACATCCTTGATAGAATAACCAACAACGATTATCAATTTCCCTCATCAAGACTTGGAATGGGGAGGAAAACTCAAGTATCACGTGATACAGATATGGATGCCTCCGTAGCAGCCCAATTAACCGCTATCACAACCATGCTAAAGAATCTCCAAAAGCTTAGTGAGGTGAAGGAAGTAAGAGTGGCATCAACTTGCCTCCGTTGCAATGTAAACAACCACTTGAGCAAGTGCCCTGATAACCAAGAATCTGCTAACTATGTAGGGAATTCCAAATGGAATAAAAACCCCTACTCGAACACCTATAATGCTGGATGGCGTTAGCATCGTAATCTCTCATGGGGAAATCTGGGGAATAGCACTTATGGGAATGCAAATCAACAGAATCTGGGAGAATCACACGGATCACAACAGAATATGTCGTGGCAAAACAACAAGGGTTTTGCATCTTCATCCAACAATAACTCACTGGAAGCTACACTCAAGGATTTCATGACATCCACGAAGGAATTTATGGCATGTACTAATACACTGCTTCAAGATCACTCCATGACCATTAAAAATCAAGGAGCTTTGCTGCAAAGTCACAGTTCATCCTTGCAATCGTTGGAAACGCAAGTAGGTCAAATTGCTCAAGCATTACATATGCAACCTCAAGGAAATCTGCCTAGTGATACTGAAGTCACTAAGAAGCATGGAAAAGAGCAATGTAGTGCTCTCACATTGAGGAGTGGTACCCAACTTAACACTAAAGATAAGTTTGGGGGGAACAAGAATGAAGACTCTGCTCTTAAAGAAGTACAAGAGGAACCGGAATTGCAAGCTGAAACATCATGTGAGAAGGAAAAGGATAGGGATTTGGTGAATGAAATTATCAATGATAGGGAAGTTGCTACAGAAAAAGAGAAACCTACATCGATAGAGGAAGAAGTTAAACCCCACCTCCTTTTCCTCAATGATTGAAGAAACAAAATGAGAATCTCCAATTCAGGAAATTCGTGGATGTTCTAGACCAACTGCATATTAAGGTCCCATTCTTAGAAGCCATTGATCAGATGCCCATTTATGCTAAGTTTCTCAAGGACATCGTTACCAAGAAAAGAAAGGTTGAGCGGTATGCGACAGTTGCTACAGCAAATGAATGCTATTCTGTGCGGAGCAAATTGCCTCCTAAGAGCAGGATCTTGACAGCTTTATTATACCGTGTTTAATAGGTGATAACTACGTGGGAAAAGCCTTGTGTGACCTTGGATCTAGTGTAAATCTCATGCCAAAGTCAGTCTTCATGAAGCTCGGTATAGGAGATGTAAGGCCAACTACAGTTATCTTGCAATTGGTCGACCGATCTCATGTACGCCCGAAAGGAAGAGTAGAAGATATAGTATTTAAGGTGGACAGGTTCATCTTTCCAGTCGACTTCCTTATTCTTAATTGTGAGGCGGATGATAACGCACCCATTATTTTGGGGCAACCATTTCTAGCAACCGGTAGAATTATGATAGACTGTGAAAAGGGTGAGTTTACCATGAGGGTGGCTGATCAAGAGGTGACAATCAATGTCTTCAACACACTCAAATATGTGGATGAATATGAAGAGTGTCAGTACATGGATGCTACAACAAAAAGGGAGACTGCAGACTTTTGCTGCAGCAATATTTTAGAAATGGATGAATATGAGCAGATCCAAGAGGAAGACAATATGGAGGATTGCGAGATCGAGTATGAGGAATTATCTAAAGAGGTGGAGCAATCGAGCATGCTCAAAGCCAAACCAGGTACGCACTTTGAACCTCTTAATTTTTCAGAATTTATTCCTCCTAAACCTTCACTTGAGCATGCTCCAACATTAGAGTTAAAGCCCTTGCCATCTCATCTTAAATATGCTTATTTGGGTAGTAATGAAACTTTTCATGTGATAATCTCATCTAGTCTTACACCTAAGTAAGAAGCTAGTTTGATAAATATGCTATCGTAACATAAAAGAGCTTTATGTTGGACTTTGGCTGACTTAAAGGGGATTAGCCCTACTATTTGCATGCACAAAATTTTGCTTGATGATTGTCACAACAATTCCATTAAACCCCAAAGAAGGCCCAACCCATCATGAAGAAGGTGGTGATGAAGAAGATAATCAAGTAGCTTGACGCTGATGTAGTCTACCCCATATCGAACATCTCATGGGTTAGTCCAGTCCAATGTGTGCCTAAGAAGGGAAGCATCACCGTGGTGAGTAATGATGAGAATGAATTGTTACCAACAAGGACGGTAACAGGATGGAAGATTTCCATGGACTATAGGAAGCTGAGAAAAGCTACCAAGAAGGACCATTTCCTTCTCCCATTCATCGATCAAATGGTAGATAGATTGGTAGGCAATGTATTCTATTGTTTCCTTGATGGATACTCAGGGTACAATCAGATTGCTATAGCACAAGAGGACCAAGAAAAGACGACATTCACATGTCTGTATGGTACCTATGCTTTCAGAAGAATGCCTTTTGGGCTCTGCAATGCCCCAACAACTTTTCAGAGGTGTATGCTGGCTATTTTGTCAGATATGGTTGAGGAATTTTTGGAAGTCTTCATGGACGATTTTTCAGTCTCTGAGGAAGATTTCTATTCATGCCTGAGAAATTTGGCTAAAGTGCTAAACCGATGTGAAGAAGCCGATTTGGTGCTTAATTGGGAAAAATGTCATTTTATGGTGACCGAAGGAACAATTTTGGGTCAGAAGATATTGAAGAATGACATTGAGGTGGATAGAGCAAAGATTGAGAAGCTGCCTCCTCCCACCAATGTGAAGAGCATTTGGAGTTTCTTGGGCCATGTTGGCTTCTATAGACGGTTCATCAAGGACTTCTCCAAGATCTCCAAGCCACTGTGTAATTTGCTACAGCAAAATCAGCCCTTCATATTCGATGAAAAATGCCCCAGCGCTTTCGAAGAACTGAAGAAGAAACTTACCTCAGCACCTATTGCTGTTCCACCTAATTGGAGCTCACCTTTTGAGTTGATGTGTGACGCAAGTGACTACGCAATAGGAGCAGCTCTTGGACAACGCCGAGGTAAACTCTTTCATGTTATTTATTATGCTAGTCGTACATTGAATGATGGACAAATTAATTACACCACAACTGAAAAAGAACTGTTGGCCGTTGTATTTGCTTTTGATAAGTTTAGGTCATATCTATTTGGCACTAAAGTCATTGTTCACACCGATCACTCGGCTATTAAATACCTAGTGACTAAAAAGGATGCTAAACCTAGACTTATTAGGTGGGTATTACTCTTGCAAGAATTTGATTTGGAAGTTAGAGATAGAAAAGGGTGTGAAAACCAAGTAGCCGACTATCTTTCTAGGCTAGAAAATAATAAGGAAAAACAAGATGAAATGGAAATTAAGGAGGAATTACCTGATGAGAAAATACTATATGTTGCAACAATTCCATAGTATGTTGATATTGGTAACTTTCTCGTTAGTGGTATTTTTCCTTCTGATTTGAATAGACAGGGACAAAGAAAATTTAGGCATGATGCAAGATCCTATTTTTTGGATGAACCATATTTGTTCAAGCAAGGCGCTGACTAGATCATTAGAAGGTGTGTCCCCGAAGAAAAGCACAAGGAGATACTTTTCCATTGTCATTCATCTCCTTGTGGTGGACATTTTGGAGGAGCTAGGACTGCTGCAAAGGTCCTACAATCAGGATTCTATTGGCCAACTCTCTTCAAGGATGCGCATGCATTTTGTCAATCATGTGATCGTTGCCAAAGGACGGGTAATATTTAAAAGGAGGCACGAAATGCCATTGCAAGGAATCTTGGAGGTTGAACTCTTTGATGTATGGGAGGAATGACTCAAAGACCGTCATGAAGTTCCTTCACAAGAATATCTTCACGGGATTTGGAGCACCACGAGCAATTATCAGTGATGAAGGAACCCACTTTGATAACAACCTGATTGCTAAAGCATTATAGAGGTTTGGTGTGAGGCATAGGATTGCTACATCATATCATCCTCAGACTAATGATCAAGCTGAAGTTACGAATAGAGAAATCAAGCAGATTCTTAAGAAAGTGGTTAACCCAAAAAGGAAGGATTGGTTTCCTAAGCTTGATGAAGCTCTTTGGGCCTACCGTACTGCCTACAAAACACCGTTGGGAATGTCACCATTCAAGCTTGTTTATGGGAAAGCTTGTCATCTACCTATGGAACTCGAGCACAAGGCCTATTGGGCCATTAAGAAGCTTAACATGGATGCATAACTGGCTGGAGAAAGAAGGCTTTTAGAGCTAAATGAAATGGAAGAGTTCAGATCGCAAGCCTATGAGAATGCACGCCTATACAAGGAGAAAACAAAGAAGTGGCATGACAAACATCTTTTGCCACAAAATTTCTCAGAAGGGCAACAAGTGCTCCTTTATAACTCCGGACTTAGGCTTTTTCCAGGCAAACTGAAGTCACTGTGGTTAGGACCTTTCCTAGTTCACAAGGTCTATGCCCATGGTGCGGTGGACATTAAAAAGGTTGATGATGACATGGTATTCAAGGTCAATGGACATCGTCTGAAGCTGTACAATGGAGCTCCAGTCCTGCACGATAAGTTATCCTTCATCCTCCATGATGCTTAAGCGTTTGAACCACCTCCTTCTCTTTTCTATTTTCCCACAACATCTTTATGTTTTTATGTTCATAAATAATGTAGTTTGATCTTTATTTTTATTTCGTACTCTAGGTTTTTAATCCAATTTGTCCTTTTTCTCCATTATACCTTAATGTCAGGTTTTTTGTTTGCATCTGAGCACCCTAAGGATGCAGGTGGCAGGTCAGGGTGCAACGATACATCAGGGCTTTGTTTCATAAGGGTATAAGGAATGAGCAATTAAGCTTTTCCAACAGAGAGGAGGCCGGCTCAAAAAGGGCAAAAAGAGGGGGAATTAATTAACCTCTTCACCTTTTAATTTAAAGAAAACCCTAGCAATTATTACCTAGGTCTTTTCTCTTTCCTACTTTCACCTTTTCATTTAATACCCCCATTGACCTTACATTACATACACGCAGCCCAAAACCCCCCAAAACTATCTCTTTCAATTCATGTTAATTATCCCCTCAACTCCCATCACTTCCCACTAACTCCCCCTCTCATCACATTGATACAAAGAAAACCAAAAGACCCTCCCACTTCATCTTCTCCAACCCACTCAAAAACCCTAACCAAAACTTTTCTCCCATATCTCACAAACCTTCACCCTCTTTTTGCCTAAAAATGGTGCATTGCAAGCGAGTAGAAGGTGTGACAGGCAGTGGCCAACCCAAGCCCGTGGTCATAAAGAAGTTCTTAGAAAATAAGGCCAAGGAATGATTCCAAGGTCTGCAAGACCGAAAATTGCTACAAAACAAGGCTTCAAGTTCTCAACTGAAGGAGAACTAGGGTTCGACAAGGACGTCTTGGATGTCGTCGCAAACCATAAATGGGCTACCTTCATTCCTCACCCTGACAACTTTTGCATACCCTTTATTCAAGAGTTCTATGCCCATCTTACCAGTCCTACACAGTCCAATGTTTATTTGCGTAGAGATCAAATCAAGTTCACTGCAGCCAAGATCAACAAGTTCTTTGGCTTGAAAAATTCAGAGGATCACCGCACACCTTTCACAGAGAACGCCGACCCACAAACTGTTAAGGAAGTACTAGAAGACTTGTGCTTTGAAGGCACCAACTTAGACGCATCAAGCAAAGTAGCGGAGCGTGCGCGACTCAAGCCAGAGGCAAAACTTTGGATCCACTTTGTCAAGAATAGGCCTATGCCCACTTCTCACACGACAGCGGTGAATATTCAAAGGCTCCTACTCCTCCATTCTATTCTCAATGGCCGGTCCATTGACGTGGGAAAAATTATTCTGGATGAGGTTTATGCATGTTTGAAAAGGAAGTCCATTCCGCTCATCTTTCCCAAACTCATCACGGCCCTCTATCGAGAGAAAGAAATGTTCGAAGATTCCATTATTGATGCGAAAAACTCAGGGAAAGGTCCTATCACACCTGAAATGGTCCCCTCTATCAAAGGATACGATGAGGATGCTCCAGCAGAGACACTAGCTGGAGGAGCGAAAACATTTGCTGCAGCAAGAATTGTTAACTTAGTTGCCTCAACCAATCGTCTCCGAGAGGATGTTGACAAGATGCGTGAAGACCATGCCGTTTTCTATGGGTATGTTAAGGAGAGAGATGCTGTTATGAATGACTATTTCAAGGAGATCCTACCACATATCAGCATAGACTTCCCAGCCTTTCTGGAATCTCTGATTGCCCACGTGAAGGAACCTCCTCCCAGCACCCAAAAGATGCCAGTCCCCAACAAGAGCCCCACTACGACTCAACCTTCCTCACAGAACCAAGACACATATGCTACAACAAGCCCGCTACCCAGAAAAAGAAAGAGAACATCAAAACCTACCAAAGTTGCCCCAGCAAAGGAACCAGGACACATTGCATTTAGTTAGTTGTATATCATTTTATTTTGGTGTATTGAGGACACTGCACTCTTTAAGTTTGGGGGTGTTAGTGCCCTTTAGTTAGGCATTTACATTTCATTAATAGGTAGAAACAATTATTTTGCAATGGCATTTTGTTTGGCTCCATGGCAATTGTATGAATAAGTTAATGGTACCCAATGATGAACATATTTTCATGGCTATGGATTGATGTATGACTATTGAGATTAGTAGAATAAACTCTTAGGTTTGATGTTTAATCTTTGTTTTGATACACGATTGTATGCTTTTTAGGTTTGAAAGTGTTAGAGAATTTTTTTTAGAACTTATGCTTATCTTTGTGAAATTGAACTGAAACGAGCTTAAAAAAAGAGCTTAGCTAATCTGTTGAGTGGATCAATGGATTGATCAAAGCCAAGAGGGGGTGAATTGGGCTTTTAAAAATTTGTTGGAGTAAAATGATAGCTAAAAATGAAGAACAAGGGATTTTAGAGTGGTTCAAGTTCCAAATGAACTTTACATCCACTACCTTAGCTACCATTAAGGATTTCCATCAATTCACTAATTTGTTCTTCCCCTTTTCAAGGCTTAGAAGGTAACGTTTACACAACTGGTCATATTTTCTACCCAAAATTTGACCAAACCCTCACAAGAGTACAAATAAGAATTTAGGCAAGAAATATATCTCTCAAATACAAGATTGCCCCTTTAAGTTAAAACACTCAACCCGAATTTGATGATAAGATAGGAATTAAACACTACATAATTTGGGGTTTATAAGAAATTGGAAAATAAGCACTTTGAGCTTGGATTTATGCTTGGATGTTTATCTTTGATGCAATCGTTGTTGCTGGTCTTCAATTAGCTTCAATTTATACATTCTGTATCAATTCTGGCCGTTTGGGTGGTTAGGGTATTGATTATAGCCGTTGGGACCCTCTATTTCCACCATAAATGCACTTCTGCAGCTTACCGTATCGGTACACGAAGACCCGTATCGATACCTGTCTCAAAACAGAAAAATCTGTTGCACAATAATAAAGAGGGCGTATCGATACGCGTGTAAGCGTATCGATATGGGACAGGGATCGTTTCGATACGAGTAAGACCGTATCAAAACCTTTTTCTCAACTTAGCTCACTGGAAGTTTCCGTACCAGTACGGCTAAGAGCGTATTAGTACGGGTCAACCACCACTTTAAATTTTAGTTAACTAACAACTGACACCAACAATCAAAAACATTTAAAGAGGGGTGTATCGGTACAGATTCAATCTGTTTCGATACGCTGTTTCAATATGGTGAGGGGCGTATCGAAACACATCTTTTTAGTAGCCAACTTTGTAAAAAGGTATCGATACGGCTGGAAGCGTATCGATATGCCTGGACGTTTTTCAATACTTTGGCCTTGAAACACTTAGAAAATATTTGGAGTTTGTGTTTTTCAAATCAGATTAGGGTGTTGGTGATTTATAAATCATTTGAGGGACTTAGAAATCTATTTCATGTTTTCAATTTAATCTTTAACATACTTAGTTATATCAAAATCAAACATAGGTTATACAATCTCCACCTTTTTTATATAATAAAACCAAAACTTGAAATTTTTGACACTTTGAAAAACTTCGCAAAATAACTCCCCCTTAATATTAGCTAGGTAAACTTTAAGTTGAAAATCAAAATATTTTAAGTGTGAGCTTGTTCCCTCTCCCCCTTTTTGTAAGATCAAAAAGTAGAGACAATGATAAACATAGGAAAAAGGCATATATAATAACCAATCAACATAATATTGATAAACATTAAGTTCAAATTAAAGATAACATCAACTTAAAATCCAAATAACAGAAAATCAAAGCATAGGTTTTAGAATAATGCAAACTTAATCCTAAAAACATAAACAAAAGTGCATAAATATCCTAAATGAAATAAATGATATGCAAAGATGAACTACTATGAATTGCCTCTTCATCATCTTCATCATCCTCCTCATTTGCATCAGCATTCCTCCTAGTTTGACGCCACTCGTCATGGAAAGCGGTAAGGGTTATGTTCATCGAGTTGTGACCGCCTTCAATGGAAGTGAGACGCGTCTCCACATTCTTCATTCGATCTTCAATGCTTGTAAACCTTGTGTCAATAGCGGTAAACCCAGAATTCATCACTTGATCTATGGAGGCAATTCCCGTGCGCAAACCCGTGAATTGCTCGTTTAGAAAATTCATGAGGGAATCCATAGAAGGTGGAGGAGAAGCTTGAGGAGCTTGAGCGGCTTGAGGGTTAGCAATTTCTTCCGGAACGACATCATCAGGGAGCTCAGATAGACGAAGCCAACTACCATTGAAGTAATGAAACTTACCCCTTGCAAGAGATCGTTCATCGATAGGATCGGTAAGGGGAGTTTGGTAGTCATGTGAGCAAGCTATCTCTTTATGTTTGAAGAAATAACTCAAAGAAGTATCATAAGTGAAGGAAGTGACGAGTGTAGTGTGGCGATTTTGTACGAGATAGACAATCTCCGCAAACATAATTCGAGCAAGGTTTGGACATTTTCTTTCACGGAAGCATCGAATCAAAAAATCATCAACTTGGCAGATAGTGGAATACTTTCCTCCCGATGGCCTAAACCACCAAGAAACCATCAAATGTAGGATCTGATCTTGAGCATTAAGGGCGGTGACGGAACCACTTAGGACATGGCTAAGAGCATTCCCATCATCAAAACCATCATCCTCCAACTTAAACATATCGCAAATAGATTGAACATCGATAGTGATCTTTTTACCCATTAGATGAGAATTAACGGCCGTAACAACACCATCTCGATTGGCACAACACTTGGCATTAGCATAGTAGATCAACACTAAAGTGCGATAGAAGAAACCAAGAATTTGGAGAAAATTAATAAACTTCCATTCGAGGAGCAAAGGTAAGTAATCAAACTTGAAATGCTCCGAGTTAAGAAAAGGAATGGAGATTACCCTCTTCGGACGAATTTTGTAGTTTTGAAATTGTCGGAAATAGTTGAGATCTCCGGTGGACTTAAAGGATTGTTGATAGATAAGAGCGAGGTTCGGGCGAGTACCACCTCCGGCATTGGAACCTTCACCGGCTTCACTAGTACGTGATCTCTTTTTAGGTGCCATTAACTAGAGAAAATATTAAAAACAATGTATGCATTAATTTTCTTCATTCAACTCATTGAAAACCAATAATCAAGGTTTTTGTGAAAAAAAATTTGTAACAAAACAAAAGGAAAAAGTTTGAAAAGAAATATGTTTTTGAGAAGACAAAACAAACCAAAAAAATATAAAACGAAAATCAAAAGAAAAATTAAATGGAAAAAAGAAAGATTTTTACCTTGATATTGATAGAGAGGAATGGAAGAAGAACTTAGCACCAAATTGATGAAAAGCTTGAAGAGCTTTGCTTGATTTTGAAAACCCACAAGAGATTTTAAGATGTGGTGTGAAAATATGAGGGATTGAGAGGCTATTTATATAGTGAAAAACGGCTAGGGTTTTTAGGGTTTTGAAAATTCAATTTTGGTAAAAGCAGAACTCTTTAAATACAATTAAAAAGTTGTCTACGCAATCGCGTATCGATACACCTGAGGTGTATCGATACGGGGGTAAAATCGTAAATCCCTTCAAAACGCCCGTTGAAGGTCCGTATCGAAACGGATGCAATTCGTATCGAAACGCTTGTTGCTCGTATCGAAACGAGTTTAACCGTATCGATACCCGTTTTAGGCAAAATGTAGTCTAGAAATCTAATACAGTACTTGTATCGATACGCTTAAGGCCATATCAATACCCTATGCCCAGAAGAACAGTTTAGGCTTTAAGAACAACCAAAGGCTCGATTTTAACACCTCCTAAATGAATGCAAATGATGAATGAGTAGTTCTAAGCATATTCTAACAGAAGCATACTCCCCCTAGCTATAAGCATGGATATTTTCAAGAGTAACAACACATAAACATGCAATTTCACAAGATCAAGCAATTTTTAACTTCAAAAAGAGTCCTAAAGGGTCAAGGAAGGCTAGTTAGACCTAACTCTCTCATAAGGGACCAAAAATGCTCTTTATCCAAAGGCTTTGTAAAGATGTCCGCTAGTTGGTTTAAGGTGTGAACGTACTCTATAACAACATCTTCCTTAAGGACATGATCTCTAATGAAATGATGCCTTATCTCTATATGTTTGGTTCTAGAGTGTTGGATGAGATTTTTTGTTAAGCATATAGCACTAGTGTTATCACAATTAAGGGGTATGGTTTCAACTTTAATACCATAATCTAAAAGTTGTTGCTTCATCCAAAGGACTTGAGCACAACAACTCCCTAAGGATATGTACTCGGCTTCGGTTGTAGAAAGAGCTACACTATTTTGTTTCTTAGAGAACCAAGATATGAGCATACTACCTAAGAATTGACATGTTCCCGAAGTACTCTTCCTATCGATTTTACACCCCTCATAATCCCCATCCAGATAAGCATGAAGGTTGAAGGTTGAGTCTCTAGGGTACCAAAGACCTAAACAAGGGGTATCTCTAAGGTACCTAAAGATTCTCTTAACGGCTATAAGGTAAGACTCTCTAGGACTAGCTTGAAACCTAGCACACAAGCAAACACTAAAAAATATCCGATCTACTTGCGGTAAGGTAAAGCAAAGATCCAATCATAGAGTGATAAAGCTTAGAGTCAACACACTTACCTCCTTCATCTTTGTCAAGCTGTGTAGATTAGCTCATTGGTGTGGCTTGAGGCTTTGCATTCTCCAAGCCAAACTTCTTGAGCATATCCTTGATGTACTTTGCTTGATTGATGAAGGTGTCATCCTTCCTTTGCTTGATTTGGAGTCCTAAAAAGAATGAGAGTTCCCCCATCATGCTCATCTCGAATTCAACTTGCATCAACTTAGCAAACTCTTTGCAGTGACACTCATTAGTAGATCCAAAAATAATATCATCAACATATATTTGTACTACTAAGATGTCATTTTTATACTTTTTTTATGAAAAGTGTAGTGTCCACCTTAACTTTTTCAATAAAAAAGTTTGAAAGTCTTTCATACCAAGCTCTAGGAGCTTGTTTTAAACCATAAAGTGCTTTAGTTAGTTTGAAAACATTATTTGGAAATTTTGAGTCATCAAAACCCGATGGTTGTTCCACATACACATCCTCATTGATAAAACCATTTAAAAATGCGTTTTTAACATCCATTTGAAAAAGCTTGAAGTCATGATAACATGCATATGCAAGCAACATCCTAATGGCCTCCATTCTAGCTACGGGCGCATAGGTTTCATCAAAATCTATTCCCTCTTCTTGAGTGTAACCTTGAGCAACTAATCTAGCTTTATTTCTCACAATGTTACCACTCTCATCTAGTTTGTTCCTAAATACCCATTTAGTTCCTATAATAGATTGATTACTAGGCCTTTCAACTAATGTCCAAACATTACTTATCTATGCATAAGATAAACGCAACATGGTTCATGAGTTTAAGAGAAGATCTAGTAGTTACCCCCTCGGATGGATCACCCAAGATTTCACCACCTTTGACATAGTTTTACTCCCTTGGGTAGCTCACTTCCTTTTCCTCAAGAGCCAAGTCCTTCAAGGCTTCAAGAGGTGGATCTTGTGTATCCTCTTCTTTTGATGGAATCTCATCCTCCTTTGAAGTTTGTTCTCCATCAAAGGCGTCAAGGATTCCTACATCATCATCATCACAAGAATCCTTCCTCGGAAGGAGGTTATCATCGAATACAACATGAATAGACTCTTCTACTACTAATGTTCTCTTATTAAATACACGATAAGCTTTAGAGTTTAAGGAATAACCTAAGAAAATAGCTTTATCACTTTTAGCATCAAATTTACCTAAGTTATCTTTTCCATTGTTTAAAACAAAACACTTGCATCTAAATGGATGAAAATAGCTAATGCTAGGCTTTTTAGATTTTAAAATCTCATATGGTGTTTTATTTAAAAGTGGCCTAATCATTACTCGGTTTACAATGTAGCAAGCGGTGTTTGTGGCTTCCGCCCTAAAAGTATTTAGGTAAATTATTTTCACAAAGCATGGTTCTAGCCATTTCTTGTAAAGTTCTATTTTCCTCTCAACTACCCCATTTTGTTGAGGAGTTCGAGGAGCCGAAAAATTGTGGCCAATACCATTTTCATTTAAAAACTCTTCAAAACCAAGATTTTGAAATTAGGTTCCATGATCACTTCTTATATGAGAAATTTTAATTTCAAGATCATTTTGAGTCAATTTTGAAAACGTGATGAATTTTTCTAAAGCCTCATCTTTAGTACTTAAAAATAGAACCCAAGTAAATCTAGAATAGTCATCAACAAGTACAAATGCATAAGATTTACCACACAAGCTCATAGTTCTAATAGGCCCAAATAAATCCATGTGAATAAGTTGTAAACACCTACTTGTAGAAACATCATTAATGGATTTAAAGGATGACTTATTGTTGAGTTTGTAAAAGTTCTATATTTTACCACTTATTCAATCCATATTTCTGCTGCATTCAAGCATAATTCATTGCATTTAGGTAAAGTTTCACATATACATCACAATTACATAAAATGGCACAGTTGCTACTGATTTTGGTTGCTTTTACAGGTATCTGCTGTGGAAGACTCAGGACAGCGAAGGAGCAGAGCTGGAACACAGGACTGGAGTCGAGAAGCAAGACGCTGTCGTGGCCACTGCCGTGGTAGCCACGACGATAGCATTGGTGAAGGGATAAGTGAAGTGGAGCTCGACAGATAGAGTAATTCAAGCCGGTCTGTCGTGGACCAATCCTATATTTTTCTGAGCGCTAAGGAAGAATGAAGGCCAAGCCCAAAGTTCAAGGAAAAAACCCAAAGCAAGAAAAGAGGACGAATTAAAGGCATCTACTCATAAGATCTAATCTTAATTACAGTTGTACTTTAGTTTGAACTTGTATTCTTACCTTATTAGAAAACTTGAACCCAAGGCCTATATAAAGGCATGTAATTCGGCCTAGGAAAGGAGGTCTCATCTCTAGCCGTCTTCCCTAAAACCCTTGTCGTTTTCCCCTTCTCATCATGTTCTAAACTTCCTCTAGGGCTAAAGGTTGATTTTGTAAAGTAGTTGCAAGGATTGTACTATTTTAGGAATTTTCTGTTCAATGAAATAAAACTTCAAGTTTGCTTATTCTGATTTCAACATCTTGCAAGAGTATCGAGAGAGCATTGCAAGATTATCTATTTACTTAATATCGGGAGAGTTAAGTATAAGAAAGGAATAAGTACATGTTCTCCAGTTTATGGTTGAACTATCTCGGACCTAGGGATAGACGAGGTTAAGTGCCTAAGAAAGAATTCAACAACATTGGTGTTCACCCTTCGATTCATGCCGGGAGGTATCATCCAAGAAGTGTTCATCAACAATACTTGGACCTAGGGATAGGACAAGTCACAACAGGGATTCTTGCCAAGCTTGAAGAGCAGAGTTGTGTGATCGCTGCCGCGACAACAACAGACTTCTGCCGCGACAGGTGCTGCCGCGACATGGACGATGACAGAACAATAATTTCTCTTTAGTGCAACACCTGCACTACCAAGCAAATCAATGCCGGCCTATCTCTTAACCCTGAATCTTCATTCTTTTATATTCATTATTCTTCAATATTATTTTCCAAACAGTTTAAACTCTTTTCCTTCTCTCTCGTGCAGCAATCCAAGGATAAAGCTATTTCCAGTCCATGTGGATTCGACATCCGATACTTCGAGTATCATTTTACTACTTGCGTCGTGTACACTTGCACTGTTGGAGTATGCCCAAAGACCAATCATATGATGATTGAATAGACATACTATTTTACTAGATTTATCAAGTAATGCCATTGCTGTTATTATCATTTGGTATGTTTCTGTGCATCAAACTAACCATTGGATAATAATGTCCATACAATAATATGATAATTGTTAAATATGATCCTTAGTCAAATATTATTACGGGTATGGACAGTGATAATATATAAAGACTAATATGTGGTTGATTGATAACAAGTATTGTCATTGACATAGAGATGTCAAAATCAACACATAAGTATTTGTTAGAGAACAACGTACTGGATTGACCCGTTATGAGCATGTTTCTTGGGTAATCATGTGACAGACACAACATTGCTCATGATAAACATATGTATAATCCTCAGACTTGAGATCAACATGATTTCAACATAAAGATTTACGTATTTTGACATAGTCAAACGTGTGTCATAACTGACTACATTATAAAGACTGATGATTGGATACGTGATGACCTATGTAGTGAAATATGGTAGATCAAGAAAGGATTTGTCCCTCCTACATAATGGGAGAAATATCTTCGGCCACTTGATTGAGTGAGATTAGAAAATGCATGGCTATGCTCGAATATTATGGTATGAGATATCAGAGAGATTCGTTTATCATAATATACTCAAGACATCAAGAAACACAAGATGGAAAACGCAAGTGTGACTAACCCATGACTTGTGTTCATCTAAGATATAAAGGACAAAATGATGAAATACATAAAGGAAGTTTATTCAGGAATAAGGAAAGTCAAACCATGACTTCATGCAACTTAGGTAGCAATGATGTGTTGCTAGATGCCACTCATTGTTTGTAAAACTAGAACAGTTCTAATTTTGCTGCTAACGTTGAATGAACCTACAAGGGTCACACCCTTCGAATGAAACGAACAAAAATTGGAAACCATACTCCCTATTTTAGGGAGGTTGCCGAAAATCCCCTATGGGATAAGGGAATTCGACAACTCCCTTAAATGGGAATAATATTGGATAAATATTGTATTTATCAAATATTATTTAGAGTATGGAAAATATTTAGAGACTTAAATATTATAGAATAAGATTCTAGAAATTTAAATATATATTTGGAATTTATATAATGTATATTTAATTCTAAGTTTATGTAGAATTAGATTCTACATAATTAAAAATATATATTTAAATATATTTAAATCCAATTAAAGGTAGAATGACATTCTATATAATAAAAATATATATATATATTTGGATTAAATATAATGTATATTTATATCCATGTTTTATGTAGAATAAGATTCTACATAATTAAATATATATATATATTTCATTTAATATTATTAAATATAATATATATTTAATATAAACCAATTTCAAGTAGAATTAGAGTCTATGAATTTTGGTTGAACTTGGATTTAAGGAATTCAACTAGAATTAAGTCTCTAAATACTATTTAAAGGGACAAGGGCTAGCAACCAAATCATCCCTCTTCCTCCTCTTGAAGATTTCGACAACACCCCTAGGGATTCCCCACTGGAATTCGACATATCCTAGAAAGCTCTCTGAGAAGCTGTTTGATATTTTTCTAGTGTTCTACTTGCCCCATGGAAACTCCCTGAAGGTTCCCTTGCTTGATTGCAAGTCCCAGTTGAACTCCTGGTCAATTTCAGACTCCCTCATGAATCCTTGGAGGGATTTCGACTTCTCCCTGGAAGGTGTTCAAACCTGTCGAAATTTATCCCTAAGTGTTAGGGAGGCGGAAACTTTGTTCGTTTTGTTCGGGTGGACTCCGTAGAGGTCGTTACGAACCTGTGAGGAATTTGGACTTAAATTCTTGGGTGATGTTTATGTATGAGATGCATGCTGTTTGATTCGATTTATATTTTTATCGCTTATCGTATCACACCTAATAAAGACTTATTTCGATTATCACTGAATGATTAAGAGTTAATAATAACTATGTTAGGTTGCTTCAATGTTAAATGTTAACATGTTGAGACTAATAGTTAGTCTAGAGAACAAGTAGTTGTTCGTAGTTTCATAGATTTATGAAATCTCTGAAAGGGCTTCTAATTTGATAATAGTTATCAAACTATCTCTCACGGTGAATCCATAAGAGTTATGGTTAGACGTTATGAAAAATGCATGTCTAGGATTAGCATCATCAAAGACCTGGCACTTAAGTGTGCCTAGTGCACCACCTCTCTTTCATATTGACCTACCTGGTGCATTTGTTCATTAACGCAAACGGTTTACGAAACCTCGAGATCCTTCTTTGCCCCATTAACTGCAACATAGGGATAATCAGTTTAAAACTCCGTAAACATGTCGTTACTTTGTTAGCACGATGTTTGAAATGCATGTTAGATTGCACAGTGTTTGTTTTGCATGGTTATAGCCCATAGCCTTTATAGTTTTGTTTTTTTTATAAATACGGCCTGCGTGTCGTGCCTTTCTCTATCTTCTATTGTACTTGTCTTCTCATCTCACTCCCTCGCATGTAACGCGAGTTTCTGAAAATTTTAAATACTCATGGAGATAAAGCAAGGACCAAGGTAGCAGCGTGGTGGGCCTTCCCTGGTGGACGGGGCGTTTCAGAAGCAGATTTTATCTTCAGTAGAATGGTCCTCCCATTGGCTTTGGACGGGTCGCCTTTGGTTAAGAAGGGCTATAATCATTGCATATTTATTTACCACTTATATTTACCTTGTATGTGATACAATGGATGTTTTATAAGCATGATTAAACATAGTTCTATTGATAGGATATATGTTAAAATGATGAGATAATTAAGTAAATCCCTCACTATAATTCTAAGTTTGTTTTAACCATCTAATATTTACCCTCGTTAAATCTTCGATCGATATAATGCGAGCTTTACCAAAGCAATGTCACATTTATCTATCTTAGTTAAACGCGAAGAATAAGCTAGTGATATTCGCCGGTTGAGATATTGGTATTGACTTAGCTGAGTTGTTCTAATAAGATTAGAAAACCTAATGATTAAAGTTTTGGTTAATCACGAGATGATTTAAAGAACAAGAGTTGCTTGCCAAAAGATGAGGAATTACATGAGATGTAATTAGTAAGGTGTTACTTACCTAAATAACCATTTCCTAGAAGACTGGCCAAAGCTGATTTAGGAATGGTGAAATATACGGATCCTCACTCACTAGAAAAACTATCGAAACGTTTTTCCAAAATTAAAACTAGAGGGTTTTTAATTTTGAAGAAAATAGTGGGAGTAAATTTATAGTAAAGACCTATCTATAAATTTTAAAATTTAGTAAAACTTATATAGCATATTTTCTTTGTTGTAGAATTAATGTCAAATAATACTCTATCTCTGCGATCTATCCTTGAGAAGGATAAGCTCAATGGCATAAACTTCCTTGACTGGTTCCGCAATTTGAGAATTGTTCTCAAACAGGAAAAGAAGGAATATGTCATTGAAGAACCTGTTCCTGATGAACCGGTTGCCACTGCTTCCAGAGCTGACAAAGTCAAGTTTAAGAAACACATGGACGACATGCTGGATGTCGGTTGTCTTATGCTTGCCTCCATGACCCCTGAGCTTCAGAAGAAACATGAGGACATGGTAGCTTATGATATGATTCAAAATATCAAGGAGATTTATGAAGGGCAAGCTCGTCAAGAGAGGTACGAGACCTCTAAAGCTTTGTTTCAATGCAAGATGAGTGAGGGATCTCCCGTAGGAGCTCACTTCATCAAAATGATAGGCTACATCCAAACGTTGGAGAAGCTCGGCTTTCTGCTGAAAGACGAATTAGCTACTGATGTCATCCTGTAATCGTTGCCGGATAGTTTCAATCAGTTCGTCCTTAATTTCAATATGAATGAAATTAACAAGACACTGCCACAATTGCTCGGCATGTTGAGAACTGCTAAAATCAACCTGAAGAAGGTAGGACCTAAACCTGTTCTGATGGTACGCAAGGGCAAGAAGAAAGGTAAATCGGCAGCAAAGTCTAAAGGTGATGGTAAGACCAAAACCGATGGAAAGGAGGCATTGAAACCTAAGAAGGGAATCAAGAAGGATGGAAAATGTTTCCATTGCGGCAAGACCGGACATTGGAAGAGAAACTGCCCCACACACCTGCAAGAAGTCAAGAAAGCAAAAATGAGTGAGGCATCAACCTCAAAGGCTTCTAAAGAGAAGGCATCAGAATAGACATGGACCTACGAATGGAAATAAAGCAAGAGTTGCTACATCATCCATTAGGACATGTGTTTTTGCTTAAATAGATTTGTTTTAGTTTTTAAGATTATTATTTTGTGCCTAAGTTTTAGTTATCTTGTAAGAACAAGATATTTTAATTTTGAGATTATTTAAATAAATGTTATTCTTTTAATCTCTTATGGCACAACGAATCAATAATCTTTAAACTAATCAAATCAATAATATTTATAAGATAAATAAAACAAATGACTAATCTCAAACTCGTAAAAAGTATTAAGGTAATTTGATGAGATCAAATTCAAGAATATTTAAAGTTTGATGAACTTTCAAAGAATATGGGATTGCCCCATAATTAAATCCCACTAGTGTAACAAAAAGTCTTTGAAAGAGAATCAAATATGTTAGACATGTTTTGATTCAGAACAAGTCATTTTCGACTTCTTTACACACTAGAAAGACAACTCTCTTACTTAATCGTTTTTTTTTCAAACTTGGTTCGAAACGCCATATAAGATATGGACTAAGAATTGTTCTAGAATACCTTTGAAGTTTTAAGGTTACTTACATGTTAAAATGTTTACAAAGTTCGAACCTTAAAACTCCATTTGTTGATTATCCTAACGAGAACAAAGCATTGTTTCTCAAACGAGAGTTTATCTTGAAAGAGATTATTCTCACAAAGGGATATTATTTCTTCAACTTTAACGAGAACAAAATATTTGTTGCTCAAACGATAGTTTATCTCGAAAGAGAATACGTATCACTAAGGGATTTCATTTTTCAACAAGAACAAAATGTTTGTTGCTGAAACGAGAGTTTCTCTCGAAAGAGATTACCTCTCACAAAAGGAAAAATGGAATTTGAAGAAATTTTAGACAACAAATTTATGAGCCAAAGATTGAGAATGTTCCACAAATGATCAAGGAACATTGGAACAAAACACAACCATTGTGTTGATCCTTAAGAGAATACCATATACTTGAGAAATATGGATTTCTCACCATCCCTACATGGAAACACTCTTCTTTTCGGATCAAGATAAAGACTAGGTCTTATCAGAAAGCAATGGTGAGCCCAAAATTAGAGAAATGGCTAAGAGCCATGAGATATGAGATGGAATCCATGTCTAAAACCAAGTATAGACTTTGGTTACCTAAAAGGGTAAAACCTAAGAGGTATGGATGAGATTTTCAAAAAGGAAAAACCGACAAGGATGATAAAACATACAAAGGATGATTTGTCGCTAAAAGTTTTCGACAAACTTCATAGTATAGAGTATGATAAAGCATCTTCCTTGTAGCTATGTTTAATCCATCTTAATCTCACTTGCAAGCAGTTACATACCATGATTATGGAATCAAATAAAGGAATGTCAAAATCGCTTTCCTAAGGGAAACCTTGAAACAGATGTGTACATGACACATCCAGAAGGTTTTGTCACTCCAGTAAACACTTGGAAGGTATGTAAGCTACAAAGGTCTATCCGTAGACTAAGGCAAGCTTCTCGAAGTTGGGATATTCGTTTCAGAAGATACAATAAAAAGGTTTGGTTTATCTAGAAACAAAGGGGAGTCTTGTTTTAAAAAGAGCTAGTGGGAGCATTGTTACTTTCGTAAGTATTGTATGTAGATGACATACTTATCAAAAGGAACTAAAGATCGCAATCCGTTTTGCATTAATAAAAGATACTGCGAGTTAGCAACATGAGACAATATCTAACTCTACAACATAGGCTGAATGTATTACAATCGACATAGCAATAAATAAGGATGTTTGGATCTAAAGGGTTCACTTCTGAACTAAGGGTTGTTCCCAGCATATTAGATGCCACATAACTCTGTTATGCTGGAACCTTTGCGTAAGAAAATAAACCCCAGATCTCATCAATAAATCCAAACATATTATAAAGTGCTTAAATCTTGGAGATGTGAAAGTATGCAACATACGCACAAAGTTGATAACTTTGTCAACTCCCTGACAAATCTTTCGGCACATCATAAGCATGTCAGTTACACTAAGCCATATCATATTAGATACGAGAATGATTGGTCTTAGTGCTAGTGGGAGATTGTTGGAGTATGCCCAAAGACCAATCATATGATGATTGAATAGACATACTATTTTACTAGAATTATCAAGTAATGACATTGCCGTTATTATCATTTGGTATGTTTCTGTGCATCAAACTAACCATTGGATAATAATGTCCATACAATAGTACGATTATTTTTAAATAGAATCCTTAGTCGAATATTATTACGGGTATGAATAGTGATAATATATAAAGACTAATATGTGGTTGATTGATAACAAGTATTATCATTGGCATAGAGATGTCAAAATCAACACATAAGTATTTGTTAGAGAACAACATACTAGATTGACCCGCTATGAGCATGTTTCTTGGGTAATTATGTGACAGTCACAACATTGCTCATGATAAACATATGTATAATCCTCAGACTTTAGAACAACATGATTTCAACATAATGATTTACGTATTTTGACATAGTCAAACGTGTGTCGTAACTGACTACATTATAAAGACTGATGATTGGATACGTGATGACCTATGTAGTGAAATATGGTTGATCAAGAAAGGATTTGTCCCTCTTACATAATGGGAGAAATATCTTCGGCCACTTGATTGAGTGAGATTAGAAAATGCATGGCCATGCTCGAATATTATGGTATTTGATATCATAGAGATTCGTTTATCATAATCTACTCAAGACATCAAGAAACACTAGATGGACAACGCAAGTGTGACTAACCCATGACTTGTGTTCATCTAAGATATAAAGGACAAAAGGATGAAATACATAAAGGAAGTTTATTCAGGAATTAGGAAAGTCAAACCATGACTTCATGCAACTTAGGTAGCAATGATGTATTGCAAGATGCCACTCATTGTTTGTAAAACTAGAACAGTTCTAATTTTGCTGCTAAAACTGCATGAACCTACAAGGGTCAAACCCTTCGAATGAAACGAACAAAAGTTGGAAACCATACTTCCTATTTTAGGGAGGTTGCCGAAAATCCCCTATGGGATAAGGGAAATCGGCAACTCCCTTAAATGGGAATAATATTGAATAAATATTGTATTTATCAAATATTATTTAGAGTATGGAAAATATTTAGAGACTTAAATATTATAGAATAAGATTCTAGAAATTTAAATATATATTTGGAATTTATATAATGTATATTTAATTCCAAGTTTATGTAGAATTAGATTCTACATAATTAAAAATATATATTTAAATATATTTAAATCCAAGTAAAGATAGAATGAGATTCTATATAATAAATATATATATATATATATTTAGATTAAATATAATGTATATTTAAATCCATGTTTTATGTAGAATAAGATTCTACATAATTAAATATATATATATATATATATATATATATATATTTCATTTAATATTATTAAATATAATGCATATTTAATATAAACCAATTTCAAGTAGAATTAGATTCTATGAATTTTGGTTGAACTTGGATTTAAGGAATTCAACTAGAATTAAGTCTCTGAATAATATTTAAAGGGACAAGGGCTAACAACTAAATCATCCCTCTTCCTCCTCTTGAAGATTTCGACAACACCCCTAGGGATTCCCCACTGGAATTCGACATATCCTAGAAAGCTCTCTGAGAAGCTGTTCGATATTTTTCTGGTGTTCTACTTGTCCCCTGGCAAATCCCTAAAGGTTCCCTTGCTTGATTGCAAGTCCCGGTTGAACTCCTGGTCGATTTCAGACTCCCTCTGGAATCCCTGAAGGGATTTCAACTTCTCCCTAGAAGGTGTTCAAACATGTCGAAATTTATCCCTAAGTGTTAGGGAGGCGGAAACTTTGTTCGTTTTGATCGGGTGGACTCCGTAGAGGTCGTTACGAACTTGTGACGATTCCACTTTTACTTGACGTCGTTATTCCGACATGCTGTCGGTTTTCCAGTTTCTAGAGTTTTAATAGGTAACTCTTCATCTATTCACCACGGATTCGTTCCTGTACATGGATCCTGGCTGGATTACATCGGATTAATTTTTTCGCTGCGCCACGGGGTGTGCCGACGTAACCCAACATGCACTACATTGCGATAGGACTTTTGACACGCAACAAGTTTTTGGCGCCGTTGCCGGGGACTGGCAACATATCTTTACCCTTACTTTATTGGGATTGTTTACCCTGTGCTTCTCACAAGGTTTTCCGTTTGCTTATGCGCAGATCAAGACGAGGCAAAGAACCTGAGTACCAACTAGACCCTGAAATCGAACGTACGTGCAACCTTAGGAACCGAGTCCATCTCTTGATAGAAAGAAACGATTATATTGAACAACAATTAGAAGAAATCCATAACGGGTGAATAATAATAACCCGATGAATGATGAAGATCCTCCTATAGATGACCGGAATGGACGGTCTGCCGCTGCCGAGGCCGCACGTCGGTCCTGCCGTGACTACATGATCAATGATCATGTGGAACTGGAGACCACCTTGCCAGACGTGGAAGCTAAGAATTTTGAGCTGAAACCTGCTATGTTCAATATGATAAATTCCGCTGGCCAATTTAGTGGTGCTGCAATAGAGGATGCCCGAGAACATCTGAAAACGTTCCAAGAAATCTGTGGATCGTTTTGATTACCAGGAATAAATCTAGAAATACTGAGGCTCCGATTATTTCCTCATTCACTGAGAGACAGAGCTAAAACTTAGTGGAATAAACTATTGTCGGGTTCAATACAAACTTGGGAGATCTCTCTCGTGAATTTTTACATCGCTTTAATCCTTCTCACTTATCTGAGCGATTGCGTAATGAAATTGCTAGTTTTCAACAGGAAGATGACGAGCCAATGCACAAGGCATGGGACATGTTTACAACCCTTCAAAGGAACTACCTGATACATTGATTCCCCGTGTGGAATCAAGTTATCAAATTCTACAATTCTGCCAACACACACACTCGTATGAGAATAGATTCAGCAGCAAATGGACTGTTGTTGGATAAAGATCCAGACGAAGCCATGGTAGTGTTGAAAAATCTAGCAAAGAATGACGAGCAATTTCCTACAACAAGGAGAGATAAACGAGGGATAGCTGTAAAAGATTATGAACCCGACAATTCCCCGAAGACACATGTTGCATACCTTACGAAGGCAGTGGAAAATCTACTGAAGAAAAATTCAAAACCTGTCTATTCTGCAGAAGAGGTATGTGAAACTTGTAGTGGGAACCACAGTTCGGAACACTGCCCGTTACAGCTAGAAGAAGGGATGTATGTCGGAAATTACAATAAGCCAAGACATTACGACTCCAACAATTACAATCCCAAATGGAGGAAAGATCCCAAGTTCTCTTGGAGCAATCAAAACAACGCACTGAATCCTCAGGTGCAGAACAACCAAACCCAAGGGGCACCTAAAATCTTGTCACGACAGCAACCACAGCAGCAGCCGCAACAGCAACCGGTAGCTGCACCTAGTATACTGGAGCAGACTTTGGCCACATTCATGTCACAGACAAGAGCTTACATGCTAAACATGGATCACTTTGTTAAGAAAACTGAGTCATTCATGGACAAGACAGAGATGAGAATGACTAACCATAAGGCTACCCTGAAATCACTAGAGACACAGATGGACCAGGTTTCCCAGCATATTAAGCAAAGGCAAAACGGAGCATTCCCTAGTGATACTGATGTCGCTAGAAAACCCACACACGAGCAGTGTAAAGAAATTACAACTAGGAGTGGGAAACAACTGCCAGGGCCGGAGATGAAAGCCATACCGATTGAGGAACCGACCCTAGATACACCTGCCGCGAACACTGCCCCGGCAGAAGAAGAGCAATCTGCTGCCGACACACCTGTCACGGCAGCAGAGGATCAAGAAAAGAATACTAAAGAACCTAAGCCTCCTCATATCCAAATACCATGTGAAAGAAGTCTGGAATATTACCGTACTCCACCTCCTTTTCCACAGCGGTTACAAAAACAGAAACATGAGTGCCAGCTCAAAAAGATCTACAATATTTTTAAGCAGGTGCACATCAATATACCATTGTTAGAGGCCATCAAGCAGATGCCCAGTTATGAGAAATTTCTCAAGGATGCCATGTCAAAAAGATCCAGACTTGGGGAATTTGAAACAGTAAAAATGACAGAAGGATGCATGACTATCTTGCACATGCATCCACCCCAAAAGAAGAAGGATCCTGGGAGCTTCATCATACCGTGCATAATTGGTGATAAATTCGTGGGTAAGGCACTTTGTGATCTAGGTGCTAGTATAAATTTAATGCCAAAATCTATGTTCCAGAACTTAGGTATTGGACGAGCATGACCCACAACAGTCATGTTGCAGCTGGCAGACCGCTCTTACGTATAACCATAAGGGAAGATCAAAGATATTATGGTAAGAGTGGATAAGTTTATTTTTCCTGCTGAATTTCTTGTGTTAGACTGTGAAGTAGATGAAAATGCACAAATCATCCTGGGGAGACCCTTCCTAGCCACAGGCAGATCTGTGATTGATGTGGAGAAAGGAGAACTGACAATGAGAGTAAATGATCAAGAAATCAAACTCAGTGTTCTCCAAGCAATCAAACATGCTGATGCAGAAGAGGAGTGCAAGGCCATCACTGAATTTATCCTTGACCAACCCTGCATTAGGTCTAGCTGCCATGACATAAAATTTGGTCACTGCCACATTAGTCATCTGGAAGACTGTCACGGCAACGACGACGACCGTGACTCCTCCGATTCAGACATATCCGACATTGAAGGTCATGAGGAGGTAAATTGGATAGGCAATCGTCCAAGTAAGTTATTCGAGCGCCTAAACTATACCTCGAGTGAACACATAATCCAAAAGCCTTCAGTTGAAGAACCACCTGTTTTAGATCTTAAGCCCTACCAGGGCAGCTTAAATATGTTTTTCTTGGTTTAAATGATACGTTGCCCGTAATCATCTCTTCCAAGTTAATGCAGAAACATGAACATCAGTTAATTGGAATGCTGCAACAGCATAAGAAGACTATTGGATGGACGATAGCTGACATCCAAGGCATCAGTCTGGAATTATGTATGCATAAAATTCTCCTGGAAGATGATCATAAGCCGACCATTGATGCTCAGAGACGCTTAAACGACGCTATGCGGGAAGTGGTGAGAAAAGAATTATCAAATGGCTCGATGCCGGAATAATTTATGCCATCTCGGATAATAAGTGGGTGAGCCCGGTGCAGTGCGTACCTAAAAGGGGAGGAATAACCGTGGTGACCAACGAAGAGAACGAACTAATCCCAACCAGGACTGTGACTGGTTGGAGGGTTTGTATGGACTACCGGAAGCTTAACAAAGCTACCCGGAAGGACCATTTTCCCCTACCTTTTATTGATCAAATGCTTGATAGATTAGTGGGGAAACCACACTATTGTTTTCTTGATGGTTACTCAGGTTACAACCAGATAGCGATTGCACTAGAGGATCAAGAGAAAACGACCTTCACATACCCATACGACACTTATACTTTCAGGAGAATGCCATTTGGACTCTGCAATGCACCAACAACTTTCCAAAGGTGCATGATGGCGATATTCTCCGACATGGTAGAGGACTTCCTGGAAATTTTCATGGACGATTTTTCCATCTTTGGAGACATTTTTGAAGGTTGTTTAGGCAACCTACAGAAGGTGCTTGAAAGATACGAAGAAGCGAACTTGGTCTTAAACTGGGAAAAATGCCACTTCACGGTGGATGAAGGGATAGTCCTAGGCCACAAGGTAAGCTTCCGCGGCATAGAGGTAAACAGAGCGAAAATAGAAATCATCGAAAAGCTGCCGCCACCCACCACTGTCAATGGGATTCGGTGTTTCTTAGGGCATGCTGGGTTTTATCGACAATTTATTGTTAATTTCTCGAAGATTACCAAGCCATTGTGCCACTTATTGGAGCAGAATCGTCCCTTTGACTTTAATACTGAATGTAATGAGGCATTTAGAATTCTGAAGGAGAAGCTGGTAACAGCCCCGATCGTACAGCCACCAGACTGGAGTTTTCCATTCGAAATAATGTGTGATGCCAGTGACTACGTTGTAGGGGCAGCACTAGGTCAGAGGAAGGATAAGCTTTTCCATGTGATTTACTATGCAAGCAAAACACTGAATGATGCCCAAGTGAATTACACCATGACAGAAAAAGAACTATTAGCAGTGGTGTTCTCAATCGACAAGTTCCGTCCATACATACTTGGAACGAAGGTGGTGGTCCATACAGACCATTCAGCACTAAAGTATCTGTTGACAAAAAAAGATGCAAAACCTAGACTGATACGTTGGATTCTGCTGCAAGAGTTTGACATTGACATCAAGGACAAAAAAGGGACAGAAAACAAAGTAGCAGACGACTTGTCGAGATTAGAGATGGGAAAGAGTCTACCGACAGACAGGACAAACATATTGGAAACCTTCCCAGATGAGCAACTGTTTGCTGCCACAAGCACTACCGCGACAACCATGGCGGCAGGTAAGTTTTCTGAACTTCCTTGGTACGCTGATGTTGTTAATTACATTGTTAGCGGAGTACTACCTCCTGAACTTAATTACCAAGCAAGGAAGAGGTTCCAAAATGATGCAAAATATTATTATTGGGACGAACCTCTTCTTTTCAAACATTGTGCAAATCAAATTATCAGGAGATGCGTACAACATGATGAACAGGAAGCTGTGCTTCACCACTGCCATGCTTCCTCATATGGAGGACACCTAGATGGAAACAAAACCGCTGCCAAGGTTTTGCAATCTAGTCTCTATTGGCCCACATTGTTCAAGGATGCACAAGCCTTCTACAAAAGCTGTGACAAGTGCCAAAGGACTGGGAACATCTCGAGAAGGCATGGGATGCCACCATAGAACATTTTAGAAATTGAAATCTTCGATGTATGGGGAATCGATTTCATGGGACCATTCCCAGCATCTTGTGTGAACCTCTACATCCTACTGGTAGTGGATTATGTGTCCAAGTGGTTGAAGCGATCGCCACTCAAAAAAATGACGCCAAAACTGTTCAGAGATTTCTACATAAGAATATTTTCTCCAGATTTGGCATTCCTAAGGCGATCATCAGTGACGGAGGGAGACATTTTGATAATAGGGTAATTGATGCTGCCTTGAGAAAATACGGAGTAAAGCACCGGATTACAACAACATACCACCCTCAAACCAATGGACAGGCCGAAATATTCAACCGAGAAGTAAAGAACATACTTGAGAAGATGGTTAAACCTACTAGAAAAGATTGGTCTTTACACCTCAATGATACACTCTGGGCCTATAGAAGAACATTCAAAACAACATTGGGAATGTCACCCTACAGGCTTATATATGGGAAAACAAGCCACTTACCTGTTGAGATAGAGCACAAAGCTTACTGGGCTATCAAGGCAGTAAACATGGACTTGGATAAGGCAGGACAAAAGAGGCTACTGGACTTTAATGAAATTGAAGAAATTCGAGGAATGGCCTACGAAAATGCAAGGATATACAAAGACAAAACCAAAAAGGTGGCACGACAGGAAACTGCTGCCAGACAGTTCTGCCCAGGGCAGCAAGTGTTGTTGTTTAACTCTAGATTAAAACTTTTTCTAGGAAAGCTTAAATCTAGATGGTCCGGCACTTTCCAAGTTGTCCAGGTTTTCCCCCATGGTTCTATCACAATCAAATCCTTAAAGGATGGGCACCAGTTCAAAGTCAATGGACAGAGACTAAAGCATTATCAGGGGACTGAAGCCCCAAGGATGCAAGAAGTAGTTACTTTAGGAGATCCCCCTCTTGGCATCCCTAATTTAACTCAGTTATTTTATTTTATTTTATTTATTTATTAGGAATTAAGATTTATTTATTTTAGGAACTAAGATTTTATTTTAATTATTTTTGTTTTAGGAAATAAAAGAAGTAATGAGAAAAGAAGAAGTGAACCAACCCACCATATCAACAGCAACCCAAAAAGCCCAACGGATGAGTCTGTCATCACAACCTGTCATCAGCTGTCACGAGAGACGCGGAAAAAACATGTCACCAAGCTGTCGCGACAGACACGTAAACGCGTAACAGACGCGCAGCAGACACGGAAACACCTGACAGACACGTTAGAAATCGCGTAACAGTTGGCCCCGTTATTAGCGTCTGCCGTTACAGCTCCAACGGGCAGAAAATCATCCATATATATAAACCCCCATTCACTATTCATTTTTCAACTCACTCTTATTCTCTCAACTTGTTTTCTCTAGATCTCAACATTTTCTTTATTTTCCACAGTCCTTGCAAAGATGACTAGCAGAAAAACTTGTAGAAGTGCTGCCTCCAGTTTTGCCGCATCAGTAAGCACTCCAAGTCATAGTGCCATCCCAGACCGCTTCGCCTACACCGCCTCCGCCTCCAGATACTACCTCTCCTTTCAGAAAAGGGAGATGTGGGAAGAACGGGGGTTTCTCTACACCAAACTCACGGGAAACCTAGGGCTTGAACCCTTCATCACACAAAAGATCCATGCCCTCAAATGGCAGCAGTTTGCTGCCCAACCGAAAGAAATGAACGTTACACTGATCCAAGAATTCTATGCTGCCATCGACAGCAAAGATACTACGACCGTGACGGTTCGAGGTAATTAGCTTTCTTTCGAGCCTTCTTACATCAACACCCTCTACGGGCTCTATGTGAGTAAAAAGGAAGACGCCCACAAGAGATTCGTCAATAGTCTGTCTCCGGCAGACTACGACGCGATGATGGCAGAGCTGACTGAGGAGGGAACAGAATGGAACACAGACCCAAAGCATCGATGGATGGTGAAAGGAACTCAGTTGACTCCCGAAGCCAAACTATGAAATCATTTTGTGAAGAAGCGCATCATGGCATCCTCCCACAAACAGTAGAGTTGACCGACCAAGGTTAGCTCTTGTACATTCAATTTTAAATGAAAAATCAATCAATGTCGGACGATACATAAGAGAGGGAATTTTGGAATGCACCTTCCTACCATCGGGAGCCCTTGTCTTCCCATACCTCATCACTGCCATATGTCAGGGCCACAACGTACCTAAAATTGCCGAAGATTTTAAAGTCTAAGGGAAACGGTGGACATAGCGAAACATCTTCTGCCTCATGGAGCTAAAGGCTGCCACCCCACTGTCCTACTTTCAACCCTTCTGCCACAGCAGAGCAGACGGCAGGCCCCAGTCACCTAGAACCTGCCACATCAGAGCAGCAGTAGACGGCAGCCGCACCTCCACCAGATGCCTCCGCCCAGATTCTGTCAACACTCAAAAGAATAGAGGAAAGGCAGCTCTGTCTGATGAGCTTCATGCGGGATTTCACGGTAGCAATGGTAAATTTTATTCATAATGATTTAAATTTTTCACATGTACCATTTCCCTCCTTCCCAGAACAATATTTTGCTGCCCCCACACCTACTCTGACCCCTGTTGCCACACCTAAGACTCCATCTGCTGCCTCTACACCTACACCGACCGTGACAGTTGAAGGCGGCAGCCAAACTGCCACTCTCAGAGGCGAGAAAATAAAGGAGCCCCTGCCAGATCTCAACGAAGACTACATCGAAGGGTTCTCCTCATCATCTGTCTGGCAGGACTTTGACAGGGAGCCCTTTGTTGCCCGAAACCTCTCCAAGGACTTCACGCTTATGAAAAGGCAAAAGCCCAACGAGGCTGGCGAAGGAACCTTCGGCCAGGGAAAATCTGCCTGCAGCAGCCGTAGCAGCAGCAGCTCTGACGATGAGGTAGAAGTTCTGGACAAGCCCCCACACATCTCACCAACCCGTGTCCAGCCACCAAGGATAGCCAAAAAGAAGACAACCTCTGCCTCTCCCAGTACACTGCCGTCCCCTGCCATCAAAGTCACTACCCACCAACAGTTACAGATCAGCAGCAGTAGCGATGACAGCTCCTCCACTTAAGTTTCTATCTTATATTTTGTTGCTTTTCTATTTTATTTATCCTGTGATGCATTTTGTTTTTATTTTCCATGTTATCATGCATTGAGGGCAATGCAACCCTCGAGTTTGGGGGTGGCATCCCTCTAGTAATGAAGTGTTAGTTGTGTCTTCAATTTGTATCTAAGCATCAGTTATTATTTAGTTTATTTTTGCTTAAAAAATTTGGCTTAAGTCTTTGAACTGAACTTACCTGACGCGACATACTCTGTCGTGACACTGCCTTTAGAAAATTTTAGGATCTGTTTAGAGCCTTGTTATGATTCTAATCTGTACAACACTCTTTGTGAATCTTATGCTATCTAGATTTCTTTAGTACACTGGAATAGGAATGATTACCCACTTGAAACTGCCCCTAGGGGTGCCTATCACTGGCTCTAGGAAAACAATAAAAGAAAGAAAATTATTCAGACTCATTTGCTTGCAAAACTGCCTTGCACTGATTTTAGGAGATTTCTTTTTTAGCTAAGTTAGAAAAAACTAAAGGAGCCCAAGAATTGCCTCCAGAAAAGATGCAGTTAAATCAAGAGTCAGAAAAACCAAAGGAACCTAAGAATTGCCCTCAGAAAAATTGAATTGGCATAAACTCAAGTTTGTAAGCATGACTATTCTGGCATACTAAAGGAGTCTAGACACATAGTTGTTCACAAAACCTGTACACACCGCACAAGAATTATAGCATGGTTCCAAATGAATCCAGAAATGCCCGACAAGGTATTGCTCTTGATAGAGAATAAGTGGTACGTAATGAAAGGTTCACTGATTTAAGCCAAACTAAAAAGCTTTAATTTTATTTAGGTAATATTTGCTTGAGGGCAAGCAAGAACTTGAGTTTGGGGGGTGTTGAGTGTGTAAAAGTTCTATATTTTACCCCTTATTTAACCCATATTTCTGCTGCATTCAAGCATAATTCATTGCATTTAGGTAAAGTTTCACATATACATCACAATTAGATAAAATGGCACAGTTGCTACTGATTTTGGCTGCTTTTGCAGGTATCTGTTGTGGCAGACTCAGGACAGCGAAGGAGCAGAGCTGGAACACAGGACTGGAGTTGAGAAGTAAGACGCTGTCGTGACCACTACCGTGGCAGCCACGACAACAACATTGGTGAAGGGAAAAGTGAAGTGGAGCTCGACAGATAGAGGAATTCAAGTCGGTCTGTCGTGGACCACTCTTATATTTTTCTGAGCCCTAAGGCAGAATGAAGGCCAAGCCCAAAGTTTAAGGAAGAAACCCAAAGAAAGAAAAGATTACGAATTAAAGGCATCTACTCAGAAGATCTAATCTTAATTAGAGTTGTACTTTAGTTTGAACTTGTATTCTTACCTTATTAGAAAACTTGAACCCAAGGCCTATATAAAGGCATGTAATTCGACCTAGGAAAGGAGATCTCATCTCTAGCCGTCTTCCTCAAAACCCTTGTCGTTTCCCCCTTCTCATCATGTTCTAAACTTCCCCTAGGGCTAAGGGTTGATTCTGTAGAGTAGTTGCAAGAATTGTACTGTTTTAGGAATTTTCTGTTCAATGAAATAAAACTTCAAGTTTGCTTATTCTAGTTTCAACATCTTGCAAGAGTATCAAGAGAGCATTGTATGATTATCTATTTACTTAATATCGGGAGAGTTAAGTATACGAAAGGAATAAGTATAGGTTCTCCAGTTTATGGTTGATCTTTCTCGAACCTAGGGATAGGACGAGGTTAAGTGGCTAAGAAAGAATTCAACAACATTGGTGTTCACCCTTCGATTCACACCGGGAGGTATCATCCAAGAAGTGTTCATCAACAATACTTGGACATAGGGATAGGTCAAGTCACAGTAGGGATTCTTGCCAAGCTTGAAGAGCAGAGTTGTCTGATCGCTGCCGCGACAACAACAGACTTCTGCCGCGACATGGACGATGATAGAACAAGAATTTCTCTTCAGTGCAACACATGCACTAGCGAGAAAATCAATATCGATATATCTCTTAACCCTGAATCTTCATTCTTTTATATTCATTATTCTTCAATATTTTTTTCCAAACAATTTAAACTCTTTTCCTTCTCTCTTGTGCAGTAATCCGAGGATAAAGCTATTTCTAGTCCCTGTGGATTTGACATCCGATACTTCGAGTATCACTTTACTACTTGCGTCGTGTACACTTGCACTACATTGCGATAGGACTTTTGACACGCAACACTTATGTTTTTACCCTTAAAGCATGCATCACAAATTTTGTCATTTGAGAACTTAATCTTGGGTAAACCTCTAACTAGGTCTAGGGAAACTAATTTTTCTAAAACACTAATGCTAGCATGTCCTAGTTTCCTATGCCATAGCCATGCATCATTTTCATTTTGTGCAACAAAGCGTGCATGTGATGTATGAATGTCATCTAAATGCACCATGTATATATTACCTATGCGATGACCAATGAGCATAATATTATTTGATTTAATGTCAACGATTTTGCACCCATTTTTATCAAATAAGACATTAAACCCTTTATCACATAATTGGCTTATGCTCAACAAATTAGGTTTTAGACCATCGACATATAAAACATTTTCAATGAGAATAGTAGAGTGATTACCTATGGATCCAATACCTTTAATGTGGCCTTTGGAGTTGTCACCAAATGTCACTACTCCTCCACTTTTTGGCTTTAAGTCCATGAATCGACTCTTTTCTCCGGTCATGTGCCTCGAGCATCCACTATCAAGGTACCATGAGTTTTGACTTTGTGCTTTGGCCTTGTAGCAATGCTCCCCCTACAAAAAAAAATATTAAACTTTGGTTTTTGGTACCCAAATCATTTTGGTTCCACGAGTGTTAGCTCCCAAAAGCTTGGTTCCTTTAGGAATCCAAGGTGACATAGTAACAACATTATTAGATTTGACGAGTTCCTTAGGAACCCATACACTCCTAATCTTTTTAGTTCTATTATGTCTATTGAAACTATTTTGTTTGTAGTTATGTGTCTTTCTTTTAAGTTGGTTAGTTTTGGAGGATTCACCTATCTCATTTTTCATACTACCAACATTCTTGAAAGACTCCTTGAGCTTGTTAAGATCATCTAACACCTTTTGGTGTTAACTATTGCATTGAGAAATAAGATTATTTAGGCCTACATTTTCATCATGGAAGAATTTAAGTTCATCTTGCAAACCTAAGATCTTTTTCTCAAATTTTAAATTAGCATGAGAAAGTGAGTCATTTTTAGCATTTAATTCGAAAATAATCTTTTTATTTCTTATGACCGACTCCTTATATCTCTCAACTAATTCATCATATACCTCTTGTAACTCATCATAAGCATCATGCAATTCATCAAATTTAAAGTCAAAAGATGACGAGATAGAGGTTACCATGGAGGAATCCTCCTCAAGTGCCATGAGGCAAAGGTTGCCCACTTTGTGTTCGTCATCCTTGGATGGCACTTCGTCACTCCAAGTAGCAAGCTTAGCTTTGAGCTTCTTCTTCTTCTCAAACCCTTCTTCTTGAGTTGAGGGCATTCCGAACGAATGTGACCGGGTTTTTTGAACTCGAAGCAAATGATTTGATCCATCTCTTCTTCTTTGTTTTTGGTTTTGAAGTCCATTTTTCTTTGCATCTTCCTTCCTCGGTTGGACCTCATAAACCGTGAGAACCTTTTGGCTATCACAGCCAATTCTTCTAGGTCATCTTCCTCACTAGAAGTGTTCTCTTTATGTAGTGAAGCTTTGAGAGCAACTCCTATCTTTTTCTTCTTTTCTACCTCTAGCTTCTCCACTCTTTTCTCTTCCTTCTTCCTTTCATCTTCCCTTCCTTGCTTCATTATCTCGTGAGTTAGGAGAGAACCCATTAGCTCATCAAGTTTGAGTGTCTTCAAGTTTTTAGCCTCAATGATGGCGGTTCTCTTCCTATCCCAAGATTCAGAAAGTGAGTAGAGTAGCTTCCAGACTAGTTTGTCTTCTGGGATTGTCTCTCCAAAACCTTTAAGCCTGCTGACGATTGTTGAGAAGTGATCGAAAATCTTGGACACGATTTCGTCGGGCTCCATTTTGAAATTCTCATAGCAAAGATTGAGAATTCCAATATTGGTCTCCTTCACATCACTAGTTCCTTCATAAGTGGTCTCTAGTGTATCCCACACTTCCTTGGCACTTTCAATGGAGGAGACTTTGGAGTAGATGTTGGGACCGAAAGAGCAAACCAAATTGTGAAGAGCTTTATCACTGATTTGGATCTTCTTTCTCTCTTCCTCACTCATCTCAATCTTCTTCTTTAGAACCAATCTTTCTTCATCATCTCTCATCAATGGAATATAGGGACCATCTCCAATGACATCCCAAACTAGATAATCATTGGATTTGATGAAGAGGCGCATCCTGTTCTTCCAAAATGGATAGTTATCACCGTTGAAGAATGGCAGTTCTGTGGTTGATTGAGACTCGTACATGTTTGACCCGGAGGTATATGTCATGTCTTGATTTTTGGATGATCACACTCTTCCTAGAAACTCCTCTTGTGGTTATTAATCCTTCAAATAGGTAGGCTCTGATACCAATTGTTGAGTGGATCAATGGATTGATCAGGGTGAATTAGGCTTTTAAAAATTTGTTGGAGTAAAATGATAGCTAAAAATGAAGAACAAAGGATTTTAGAGTGATTCAAGTTCCAAATGAATTCTACATCCACTACCTTAGCTACCACTAAGGATTTCCAACAATTCACTAATTTGTTCTTCCCCTTTTCAAGGCTTAGGAGGTAACCTTTACACAAACGGTCAAATTTTCTACCCAAAATTTGACCAAACCCTCACAAGAGTACAACGATAAGGGGCGTATCGAAACATGTCTTTCTAGTAGCTAACTTTGTAAAAAAGGTATCGATACGGCTGGAAGCGTATCGATACACCTAGACGTTTTTCAATACTTTAGCCTTGGAACACTTAGAAAATATTTGGAGTTTGAGTTTTTCAAATCAGATTAGGGTGTTGGTGATTTATAAATCATTTGAGGGACTTAGAAATCTATTTCAAGTTTTCAATTTAATCCTTAACATACTTAGTTATATCAAAATCAAACATAGGTTTTACATAATCTCCCTTGTGCTGAATAGAATATAGCAAACTGTGAATAAATGCTACGACATATTTTAGAGGGACACTTCGCTTTGTGTTGCACTGCCTGGAAATCAAACTTAAATAAATGGCAGCAACATCAAATGAGTGAATTTAAGTTGTCACGGGATGACTATACCTACTATCTTGAGGATGAGAGGTTTGCTCCCTGATCATCTAGAGTGAGGGATGGTAGTTGTGATGAGCTGACACCACTCTTAAAAAACAGTTCACTTATGGGAGTAAAACCTTAAGCTAAAATAGTTTAAACACTAGGATGAACTTGAGTTCTATTAAGAAAATTTTCTAGCACTGTTAATCCTAAATTGTATGCAATCACGCACACACTAACAAAGGGTCTCGCCCTAGGAAATCATTCTTAAAACCTCAATTGTGTCTTAAGTATTAAAGCCTTACTTTTCTAAGGGTTGAAATTTTGCCATAGCATCTGTCTCGAGCTAAATTTTTGCCACAACATTTTCTTTGTTTATATCTATTCATCGCTTGAGGACAAGCAATATCTTAATTTGGGGGTGTGATGACTTGTCAAAATGCTTATATTTTACACCTTTTTGCTTAAGTATTTGTTTGTTCTCGAGGTCATCTCATAGCATGTAGGTGCATTTAAAGCATATAGTTGCATGTATCTTTACTTGTTGGTGGTATGACTTTATTTCATGAGACTAGATGCTGCTTGAAAGGTGTTTGCTGGTATGGTGTTGTGCAGGTTGATGATGAAGCAAGGCAAGGAAGGAAAATGCTATAGCAAGTTGGACAGGAATTTTGGGCGCGGAAAAAGAAAATGTAGCGCGCACATGCTGATCGCCCACATGTGCGAACCCCCTTTTGTTTGTTTATGCCCCACATGTATATGGAATATTCCCTAGACACTAGAGAATTTTTAGGGCACAAAACCCTAGGAGCCTCCACTATATAAAGGACACAAGACCCTCATTTAAGGGAGAGCGTGAAAAGGTGACAAAAAGGCTAAGGAGAGAAAGCTAAAGGTGGCGCTTTTCTTTTCTTCTTCCGTACTTGGTGTCCTTCATCGTAAAAGCTCCAAGGGTCTGCCCTTGCTGATCTTGAGAGAGGCGGCAAGCCTAGGGCGGTTCGTGGCGCTGCAAGTCCATCGTAGATTGGGAGTTCTCTTCTTCCCTCTCTCTTGCTTTAGCATTTATTTTATATCTGGAAAATGGGTTGTATGAACGAAGATACATCAGATATTTGCCCAGCCATTAACTGATTTAGGTGGCTAGGGTTGTTTGGAAGAAATATGTTTTATTTTCTTTTATGAATGTTTATTTATCTCTTGCCTGTATCTATGCTTTGTGTATGTTGTTATATGCTTAGGGTTGTAAGAGCCTTCGAGAGTTGGTCTTTCCTTAGGTGTTAGTTTAGATTAGTGGTCGAGAGAGATTTCTTTTAACCTGCATAGACAATGGAGTTGGATGCTGAGAGGCACAACTCTAATCCACCTTAGAGATAATTGTTCGTTTTCAACGGCTAAAAGGGATAAACCTTTAAGGGTAGTGGGAGTGATAGAGTTTACGTTGAGAGGTATTTTTGTGGCATTTCCTGCTCCCAGTTTCTTGGCTAGAGACAATTAAGGACCACCTTGAGTAAATCATGCCAAGCATAGACTAAGTCGAAGAGGTAAACCTTATTAGAGAGCTAAAACATAGGTAAACCAAACATCCCAGCCAGTCATTCCCAAGAGAGTTTCACATGCGTAAGAGGACATGTTTGTCTACTGATTTTAGCACGCTATCTTTTACCTTTATTTGCTACAACATTTATATCTCCGCTCTGATTTGCTACAACATTCATCACTCTATCTTGAATTGCCACAACATTCTCCATTTATATTTTGTGACACTTGTGTTCTTAAGCTTACCTTGAACACTTCCAATCCATGTGGAGACGATATTCACTTACCACTTTATTACTTATCCGACGTGTATACTTGCACCATATTTGTGTATCATTTATAGTACATCACATGCGCAAACAAATATACAAAGGAAAAATTCATAGCCATGGATCACATAGAGTAAAAATAAAAAAGAAGATGATGTCTTGCGATCTGCTCTCTTTCTCTGATTCCCCTCCTTCTTGTGTTGTGTGATTTGATCTCTATTTATAAGAGAGGAGTCAATAGGTTGTTTGTTGATAGGATGAGTTGATTTTCGTTGAAATCCTATGGAGTTAGAATTCCTATTTGATCAAACTCTATTAATTATGCAGAATTGTTGTTGATGTGGTTGAGTTTTAGTTTGAATAAAAGAGATATTAAATCCCTTTTATTTTTATCCTCAAACTCATCACAAATCTGCCTTCATGTTCCCTTCAAACTCTGCATGGAAGTCCTGATTTTTGGGATTTTATCCCTTGACTTTCGTACTTATCCAGAAATTGGGACAAACTTATTCAGTATTGTCGGTGATTGCCACGAAAACTTGTTCGGCAAGTCCTTCCTTATTATCCTGAATTGCCTCGACAATTTGCACTTTGCCACGACAATTCTAACCTGCACAAAATAAAGTTCCAAAGAAGCGACTTTTCCACGAAAAAACCAACAAAATGTAATACCAAACTCATGAATCAAGAAAACTAGGAAACAATGCATGAATGCATATGAATGCAACTAAAATGAGCCTAAGGCTAACAATAATATAAGTAAAAATAGTAGAAAATATAGTACTTTTACACACTTAATAGAAACTATGGAATTGATAAGACCCAGAGCTTCATCAAGCTCAAGGGATCTTGATTTGCACTTATTTATGACCTATGTCTCGAGATGGGTGGGTTTAGACATACCCATATTAACATTTTCATCGGAAGCAGTGGAATAATTGGAAAGGAAACACATAATTGGTAGTTTAGAAAGGGAAAAGGGAAATGAAAGAGAATTGTCGGTAAAAGGTATAATCAAACCAGGAATTGTAGAGGTTATTATCTTCATCGGATGTAAATCTAAGCCTTCCGTCATTGTTTAGTTCTCAACTTCTTACTTTTCGATAATACAATGTATAAGCTATGTTCAAAAAATACAATCTATAAGCATTTTGTCCTTTTTGGGAGGGTGTGCAAAACTCCACTTCACTCTAAAAAACCAAATTGATAGACATATTCGACTCATATTGACTTGATTCGTAATTTCATAAAATTTATTCGACTAAAAAAATTAAATAAAGTTTGAGTTATAAAGTTGAAATTCAAATAACTCGAAATTTTTAGTAATTTGTTAATTACTTTTCAAGTTTGAATTGAGACTTTGAATTCTGCCTAACATATATATCACATATGAAAAATATGAAGAAATATATATGTGTATTATATATGGTTATAGAAAACTGTATAAATTAGTGTCACGGTATTATAAATGTTTACAATTAAATTTGAACAGAAACTCAAGCTCGTCTCAAATTTCATAAACTTGAATCGACTAAAAAAATTCAAATAAAGTTTGAGTTATTAAACCAAGACTCTTCAACTCGACTAACTCGAATTTTTTTTACTCGAGTCGATCGAACAATCATCTCTATTTGTAGGTCTTTTTCAAATTAGTTAATATTTAACATACTGTAATTTATTTATTTTACTCAAGTATATTTGTTTACATTTTACTATTTAAAATTTTAACTTTAAAACTTAAAATTCTAATATTTAATTTCTAACTTTAAACCTTAATTTTAACCTCAAAAATATATATAAAAAATTAAGGAGAGATTGATAATATTATAGATTTTAGGGGGGAAATATATTTATACCTCAATTTAACTGTTTTTTATTAAAAAACAAAGCATTATAAAAATGTATTAATTCACATTTTCTATCATAAATATAATTTTGTTTACTAATGTTAGGTTATAAACATATTTTGTAATATGAACCTAACGAGTGTCCTAGTGGAAAAGCGGATATTGTTCACCTTAGAAGATACGAGTTTGAATCGATTTGTTTACAAGATGTATGTACATTGTCAAAGAGTTAAAAATATGTATAAACAAATACTATCTTATAATTAACTTTAGACCATTAAAAAAGGATAAATATTTTATACACATGTCGTGGAAACTGAAAGTTTCCACAAGTGCCTTAGTTTTAGGATAGTGATTTAGTTTAAGGTATAGAGTTTAGGGGTTTAGGTGTAGGGGTTTAGAATTTAGGGATAGTTGTTTAAATTTAAGGTTTAAGGTTATAATTTAGGGTTTATAGGTTAAAATCTAAATCCTAACCATATTACCCTAAAAACTAAACCCTAACCTATAAACCTTAAATTATAACCCTACACCTTAAATTGAAACAACTATCCCTAAATTCTAAACCCCTACACCTAAACCCTTAAACCATATACCTTAAACTAAGTCCATATACCCTAAAACTAAGGCGCTTGTGGAAACTTTCAGTTTCCACCGCCAGTGTATAGGATATTAATCCTTAAAAACCATATTTTTGTTATGAATATTTATCTATGTAGATGTCTATAATGATAAGAACTTTGTCTAGGAGATTTGATTTACTTTATCATTAGGAATATTATGTCCATTAATTAGAGTTTAATGTATTATGTACTTCTTATGCCTATAAACAGATGAAGACATTGTACACAAGTCTAGTTTTGGTAATAATACGAATCTCCCTCTTTCTCTCATCGCTTTGTTATTTTATTCTTATTCGTTGGTCTTTGTTATTTTATTCACAACACGTTATCAGCACGAGCTTCTAATCAACTGAGATCTTTGTCGTTTGAATCTAAAAAAAATTATTGGAAAGAATTCGATTTCAAGGTGAACCAAAGATAAGTTTTTTTTCTTCCTCAATTTTCTTTTTGTTACTGATTACCTTTCTCTTTATATTTTAACTTGGTTTTTAATTTTTTTAACAATCAAAGAGGGGCGTGTTCGATTGAATTTAAGGGTAAAGATGAGTTTGTGGTTTCTCACAAATGAAAGGACGAATTAACAAAGATGGGTATACCATGATTGGTTGTATTTTAATTTCAGTATCAATCGGTTTTTTATTTTGTTAGTGCTTTTCACTGTTTTGATAAAAAAAATAGTTTCCTATGTTGTGTTTTGCATATGCATAAACTTTATGAGAAAAGGGTAAATTTCTGTCAAGTTTTTCATATTTTTCTGGTTTATTTACTTTAGTCTCTACATACTTGTTTTGATTTATTTATTAATATTTAGTTTATTTTATCATATTAATAATACTTGATATTTTTAACTGTATTTTAAGTTTTACATGATATGTTTGAATGGCGTGGTAAGAGACATGACAGAAAGAGATTATGAGAAGCCGTTTTGGCCGTTTACTATGTCTCCATTGTCCTTAAGAGGAAAATCAACATCGATAAATTCTAATTTTATTTTTATTCTTTAAATTATTATTTTAAAGTCTGATAAATCATGGTAATTTTGCTCGAAAGCAATATTTATTCTACATCGGAAAAAAATCGACTATAGACTTCTCCCAAGTTCATGTTACAAAAATTCATCTTGACAAGAATTTACGTGGGATGCATTCCCTGAAGTGAATGCAAGGCATTTTGTTTATTCCATGCGATTATCAATAATGGGGCATTCCCTGAAGTGAATGCAAGCATGATGTTTCTTCCATGCGATTATTGGATCTGTTTCATTCCTTGAAGTGAATGCAAACATGGTAAATCATTATTCAATTAGAGACATAACTTCGATATAATCCAAGTATATTGGCTTGACATCCCGTTCTACAAGGCTACTGGTCTCAAAGGAAGTTTTTAAAGGACCTTGTGATCTGGTTTAACAATGTCGCGTACGAGGATTAAATCTTTGCTCTCTATGATGAGGATATGTTAATAAAAACATACTCCACTTTTCACAGCAAACAATGTTTCCCTCAGACACAATATTGTGAAAAATATTTTAAAGGCCCACTGGCTCTACTCCATTCCCTGAAGTGAATGTGAGATTTTATAATGGAAAGAATAAATGCCACAATAGTAGTTGTGGTCATGGTCGAGGCCATGGACATAGACATTATGATCATTTTAATAATACTTCTACCCACCGGTAGTGGGGTTATAAGGATGACAAGAGTGATAAAATATCATTCTAAGGAAGTAAAATCTTTTTTATTACCAATGCGATGTAATAATCCATTGGTCTCGTACTTGTCGTATGCTGAAAAATCAACAATCATTGAATGATAAAGGAAAGAAAATAGAAGCAAATTTTGTTTGTGAAAAAAGACGAAGATGATATTGGTCCAACTTTATTTGGACATTGTTGGTCCAACTCATTTGGACGTTTTTGATTTTCTTATAACCTTCGAAGGGAATAAATCATCTTCTAATTATTCTCATAACTTTGAAGAAAAGTATTTATCTTTTTATTTATTTTGCTTTATGTTTATTTACTTTACACACATTAATTATTTATGTTTTATATTAATATTTATATATTATGATATATTTATTTATTTTGTTTAACATGATTACTTGTCAAATACAATCTATGGTGACGATTTATGCTCAACATAAGCATAAGATATATTTTCCCATTTAAATGCAAGGGAATAATGTGAGTACTATATCTGAAAGTACTGAAAATATTAATGTTTCAGAATAGTAATAAATTCTTGAGAGAAAGCAAATTATAAAAAGTGCAGAATTGCGAATATTGTAAAAATTACTATTGATGGTAATAATATTGTCACCACTAGAAGTGGAAATTTTAAGAAAGCGATATGAGTTTGCACAATATTCCTTCAGAATTTATAGATAACATATGTTATCAATTGGCATTTGAACTAAGCCAATGTGGATATAGGTTCTGGTAGCCAAAAGTTAGTGGAAATGTAACCCCCTCGTCCCGGTCCGGACGCTTAACCGATTCGAGTGGGCTACACGGGGATAACCGAGGTGAAACCCGTTAAGGCCCCACTCCGGTTACCGACCCAAAAAGAACTTTTCAAATAAATTTTATCTTTTATAGATGAGACATTAAACCATATGTGAGGGAAGCAACAGCGGAAGAAAAGATAAGGTAAACAACCAACAACCCACTTAAAACAGCCCATTTTAATCTTATACATCAGGCCGTATCAGAATGCCCATAGGGTGTTTCGATACGCCTTGACTAGGTCAACTGGCCAAAGTCAACCGAGGAGACCGTTTCGAAACAGGGGTGGCCCGTATCGAAACGACCTCAACGGCCAACTTATCGTGGTCAACGATACGAAAGCCGTTCCGAAACACTAAGGCCCGTTTCGATACGTTAATTTCTCGTCAAATTCTCAGATTTCCAGTAGCAAAAATGTATCGAAACGGCCCCCTAGCGTACCAAAACGCTTGGCCCGCAACAAAGGGACCGTATTGAAACGGGGCAAACCGTTTCGAAATGCCCTCTATCTACAGATTGGTTTTAGCTGGTTTTTGGTACAAGGCTGCCCCAAAAACACTACTAGAACCACACTGAACACACAAGCAACAACTATAAGGCAAGACCAAACTTCTACAATTATGCTTAACACACTTCAAACATATAAAGACCATACATTCAAAGGACCATCAAATCAACATAGGAATCATACATAGCAATCAAGGTTTGCATGCTTAGACAAACATACATAAGAGCATACTCACAAGCATCCATGGTAAGCAACTTAAACATGGTTTACAAACCAAACATGGCATCAACAAGCCACACCAACAACAACATAACACCAAAGCATTCAAATCCCATTGCTTGACTATTACAATCTTTTAATTTAAAGTTCATACTTGAGCTAACCAAAAGCGACACTCGAAAGCCCCTACTTGCCCTTGCCACCCACAAGCTACTGATCTGCATTTTCGAACAAAAAGGAGCGTAAGTATGAAAGCTTAGTGAGGGTAAGCTCATAAAACAAACATCGACAATGCAGGGTCCAAGCACGAGCATACAACCAAGGTAGAATGTATGAGTTCTTACCTTCGAACCACAACAGCCAAAATATTAGATGATACATGAACATATTATCCAAACCATGTCATGCTCAACAAGTCCACAACCACAACATGTGGAAACACATATATTCAACATATGAGCAACATAATCCACAAATCGGTATTGACACCTAGGTATGACTCGAATACGCGGATAACCGTTGGAACACACATCCAACAGCACAACCATTACCTTACGGTGGGATTACACTCATCATTGTTCACGCGGAGGGGATTCCACTCATCCTCACGCCTCGTTTCACGCGGAGGGGATTCCACTCATCCTCACGCCCGTCGATGGGATTCCACTCATCACCGACTAACATATATACGAAGATTTCCGGGCGAACTCGTACTCCATCTTGATGACTACCATCATCAAGACCACGCGCGCATTTTGACTCACGTGTGCACACTAAACATCCTAATGACCGATCATTGTACCCAAGCATACTAGTGTCGATACTAAACACAATTCATAGCCTTTCACAACACCATTTCATATCAACTTATGTGCTTAGCACGTACTCACCATGACTTACCGTCATGCACAAACCACATTCCATAGCCACATACATATGACAATACATCAAATATCATGCCTCACATACATGTATATCACAACACATTTCCATGCCTAGGATGTACTCACCATGATCCTCGGATCATGGAACCACCTCATAATATCATTTCACATGTCAACACTACATGTATATCATTAATACAAATATCACATCATAGTCCATACATATGTATATCCCCATCATACCTATCATCAACATGCATATAACAATGCATTAAACCATGCCTCAACATACATGTAACAATGCATCAAACCATGCCTCAACATACATGTATAACAACATATACATAACCACCACAATCACAATTAAACATGAGGCATAAATCAACAATTTAGAGATCAACCAAGGTCTCCAACTAAAGCTTGGGATTAGGCTACCACCTTAATCCCAATGCTAGGTGGGTCTACCAAGCCCAACCTAGTCCACATGCTTGAACCAACACTTGAAAACCATTTAAAAACATTTAACCACTCACTGACTATTCCAAGCTCAACACACTAGCCGATCAAGCTCCCAACGGTTCCGAATTTGTTCCCGAGTCTTCCCCAACACAAAATCTTGCTTCTAATAATCTTAACACAATCAAAACAACCTCAAATCAGTTCACACATAAATGTAGCAAATCGAGAACACTAATCAAGCATAAATCACATGATTTTCAAGCCAAGAACAACCCCAAAACTCCAAACCCGAGCAACCATGAAACCTAGTCCAAAACTCAAGATTTCAACCTTTTTAACACACTTAAATGCTTCCAAAATGATCCCTAACCAACATACAACCAAAAGTCCTCAATTTCCAACATTAAACACAGCCAAAACTCATCTTAAAACCCTTCAAAAACCCCATCAAAACCCAAATCCGAAAATCATGGTAAAACACTTTAAAATTCACATATGTTGGACCTTATGGTTCATAAACAACATATCTAAAAATAAATAATCAAAAGCTTTGTTAAAGGACAATAAAGTTCTCATTTTTAAACAAAACCCCAAAACTTCAAATTTCAAAATCATGAACAACAATGAAAACTAATGGTACCAACAAGAAGAGGAAGGTAAGGACAAGTCAAATATAGTTTTACCTTTCAAAAATCACCCAAGATGAAGAAGAATGATGATGGAATAGTAAAATGGAGATGGGGAGCTCCATTTTCGTGAAAATGGATTGGAAGAGAGGGGGGAGAAGATGAAAAAAGCTATTTTAAAATAGATGAGATTTTATTTTTTTACAAGTCCTCTTATTTACCATAATACCATTAATGAAATGGCTAAAAACTCTCATCTCCTAAAGTCCATGGAATTGGACTTAGAAGATGGCCCATCATAAATTTTAATTATTTTGCAAACACGAAGCCCATAAAAATATTTTATTATTTTAATTATGAAACCGAAACTCAAAACATTATTTTAATATTATTTTCACCCGACCCCCAAACCCGGGTGTTACAACTCTCCCCCACTTAAGGAAATTTCGTCCCCAAAATTTATCGGACATGAAGAGCCACGGGAACTGCTCCTCTACACTATCATTTCCTTCTCACCACAACATTCTATCCAACTCGATAGACTTACCACATAACATTAGCCATTTGACGCTAAGATCTCAACAGGTCCTTCATTGCACGTCAATTTTAAACTCAACTCAATCTCTTCAACAAACATAGCATGGGACAGATCTGACTCACATTTCCGAATCATAGATACATGGAACCCATCACGAACTCCTTTCTAACTCTGGTGGTAACCGCAACAAATAAACAACAAAACTAGCCTGATTCACAATCTCATACGACACTGTTTGAAAGCTTGACCGATAACTGTTACCCTACAAGTCATCAACAGCGGATGTTATCCTCACGTACCCAAATTTGACCCTGTATCGACGCGCACATCATCTAGAATCTGACTAACTCTCTCGGACTAACCATCTGACTTCGACAGGTATTCAAGCATTACCCAGACGTCTTAAAAATCTAGTTGAAACTCGAATCTCTATCAGCCACTAACGATCTCAAGACACGGAGCAGCTCACACCCTTGCTAAAGCACGACTCCGTCATCTTACACAAGGTACAAATAACACAAACATGTAATAAATGAGCATACTCGGTGCAACTATCATTGTTTACTCGGCTAAGCTCTCACGGAGGAAATCAAAGGCGAACCAGTTACAAAGTCCCTCGGATCTATTACCCACTTTCATTATGAATCTTCCACGGCTATAACAAACTAGGAGAAAACTAATGCTCGGCATTGACACACTGGAAAATTATACACTTACTCTTATACTGAACCACATCACTCATCAACTCAATCCATAAGTACTCATATTTCAATCCACAATATGTCTTTATACTACTCAGATACAATACAATGAACTGCCGTGTGCTTCGGCCAAAACAATATGTCTCATAACACTATGTCATTCGGCACAACTATTATGTTTCAGAAATGCAAAACTCTATCATCTCTGATACTGCATCTTGAAGGTCTTCCTTCTGCTATGTCTTGTACATGAGGTGCCAAGAACCTTTCTTGCAACTGTTTCTCTTTAAGCATCTGACTCAATGTAGGTTTAACCTGAAACTCGGCCACAAAACCACTATCATTGATAAGCTGAATCCAACAAATAGCTCGCAACTCGACTGCCAAACCAACACCAAATATAACTCAAAGCATCAGTTACTGCGTTTACTCTCCTTGGATGGTACTCAATCTTGAGATTACGGTCCTCAAACAACCCCAAAAACTTATGATGTTCAAGTTTCAACCCTTCCTAAGTCGTCAAATATTTCAAGTTCTGATGATAAGTGTATACTGTGCATGTCTTACTATACATGCTTTGTCTCTAAATCTTCATAGCAAAAAAAATTGTAATTAACTCTATGTCTCGTGTCGGATAATTCTTTTCATGAACTTTCTACTGTCTCGACGAATAGACAACAAATCTTCTGTCTTGCATAAGCACACAACCTAACCCTACATTTGACACATCACCAAGGTTCACAAATTCTTTCTCTGATATAGGCTGGACCAAGGTCGAAGCTTTCATCAAAGTTTCTTTCAGTTTCTCAAGGGCTCGTTGTCTCACATCTGACCACACAACTGAACATTCTTCTGTAGCAACTTGTCAATGGAGCAGCTATCTTCAAAAGATCATTTACAAACCTCCGATAGTAACAATGCTAGACCTAGGAACTATAGATACCTGTCACTGTCTTTGGTTTCTTCCAATTCACATCTTCTCCTGCCTACTTAGAATTTACTCTAATATACTCGGCTGATCTACATGTCCTAGGAGAACATCTTCCTTGACTCGAAGTTCACGTTTGCTCAACTTGGCATGCAACTGATTCTCTAATAGGATCTACAACACTAACTCCAAAGCTTGTCATGATCTTCCTCGGCACGTGAATATACTCATGTATCATCTATGAGAACTACTACAAACTAATCAAGGAGCTCAGGAAATATTTTGCTCGACAACTTTATAAAAGTAGCTAACACACTAGTCAAACAAAACGGCATAACCCAGAACTCAAAGTGACAATGTCTTGCCCCAAAAGTTGTCTTCGATACATCAACCTCTCTCACTTTCAACCGGTAGTAATCGAATCTCAAATTAATCTTCGAAAAGACTGAAGCACACCCCAACTAATCAACAAATCACTGATGCTAGGTAAAGGATATTGATTATTCACTATCAGTTGTTTCAACTGTCTGTAATCTAAACACATTCTCGTATTGCCATCTCTTTTCTTCACAAATTGAACTATCGTACTCTAAGATGATGTACTAGGCCTAATGGATCTACGGTCTAACAAATCTCGTAGTTGATTCTTCAACACTCTCAATTCTTTCGGAAACCATATGATACAGAGCAACAAAGTAGGAACAAATTCGAAGACGGCCTTAATAACAAACTTTTCTTCCCTATCAAGAGACAAACCGGGAAATTCTTGCAAACACTTTTAGGAAAATCACAAACTATTCTAACATTCTGCAGTCTAACCTCATTCAAAAATCGAATCCATCACATTTGCTAGGCAAGCCTGCCAACCAAACTCAATCAATTTTTTACCTCTAAAGCTGGATCAACATTCGATAAGAAGTTTACATTCTCACTCACCACTACAATCTCACAGAAATCTGCAACTTCAAGGCAACTCTCTCTTTATCTCAAAGTATACCCTAGCTCTGTGCTCTACAAGCCAAACATGCCAAATGTTACATCGAAACCGTAAAAAAGACAATTACTTCACATTAAGTAGAAACACGTAACCCTGAACAATTAACAAACACCTTCCGTACATCTTCCTTACCACCACTATCTCACCAAAAAGGACTAGTCACGTGTGTCCCTACGTCTAAGATCTCAACAGGTATATCTAATTTCTTTGCATGCTCACACAAAAGGACGAATCTGCAGAAATTGCAACTTCACATGTACACAGCTGATAGTTTTCGGTTCTCTTGTTTTCAGGTTGGCCCTTCAAGCATAACCTAACTCCTCAAAACCGTTCTTAGAGCATCTCGAAACCTCAAAATTCAGTTCCGATCACACACAAACAATCATGCTTGAACTTGTTCTATAACATCGGTCGTGACGACTCAAAACATCCCACTACCAGACAATCTAGAGTTAAAGCTCAAGACTTCCTTCTCAGCTCAACTATATCGGAAGCGACTTTATCTCTCCTTCTTGTTGGAAGACAACTCAGACGCACATTGGCCCAATCGCACAAATCGATTCCCACTCACGGATACTGACCGGCTGTCTTGTATTAAAACCACAGGCCGAACCCCAACGATTACCAACTAACATTCCTGAGTTTCATATTACTTACACGAGACCCTTACCTTGGTCTCGCCAAAAGAACGAAGGTACTCATACCTACCTCTGACACCTCACCAGGCACATCCAAACTTTGCATGCTTGCAACAATATACAGAATTACAAATTCAGGATCAGTCGGAGGGAACAACTCAAAACTATACCAAGGGCTTATCGCTATAACATCGATACCACTCTGACTCCCACTCATAGGTCTTCACCTCTTTTACCAACTAATACCATAATCGATCACATCATTCCTTATCAACAAGAGCCAACCCACACACACACGGACTCAAACAAACAAATTGTACCTCAACTCCGGTACAACCATACTTCCCTAACTATAGCAATGAACTCCCTCAACATCATCCACATTTTTAGAAACCACAGCTTCTACTTACCGATTCACAACCCACGCCTTGGCCTCAAACTTACCAAAAAGCAATAAATCAACAACAACAACAAATTAACATGCAAATTGGGTTAGCAAAGGAAAGGGTCCAAGTGGCTCAAGTATGATTCCCTCACTTAAATATCCTTTTTCCGATGTAATAGAAGCAATGAGACTCTACTCAACATGCTTCAAGCAACATACACGTACGATCAAACATCATACATCAAGCATACTTGATAAACAAGCAAACATTCTTACATGGCAAGCAAACACCGTACAACTCAATGCAAGAACTTAATGTACCTCACTTGCCTGCCCAAGGACTCGGAAACCTTAGGCTCTGATACCAACAAGTGTAACACCCTCGTCCCGGTTCGAATGCTTGACTGACTCGAGTGGGCTGCACGGGGATAATCGAGGCGAAACCCGTTAAGGCCCCACTTCGGTGACCGACCCAAGAAGAACTTTTCAAATAAATTTTATCTTTTCTAGATGAGACATTAAACCCTATGTGAGGGAAAAAACAACGGAAGAAACTAAAAGGTAAACAACCAACAACCCACTTAAAACAACCCATTTTAATCTTATACAGCAGGTCGTATCGGAACGCCCATAGGGTGTTTCGATACGCCTTGACTAGGTCAACTGGCCAAAGTCAACCGAGGATATCGTTTCGAAACAGGGGTAGCCTGTATCGAAATGACCTCAACGGTCAACTTCTCGTGGTCAACGATACATAGGTCGTTCCGAAACACTAAGGCTCGTTTCAATACGTTAATTTCTCGTCAAATTCTCAGATTTCCAGTAGCAAAAATGTATCGAAACGGCCCCCTAACGTACCAAAACGCCTGGCCCGCAACAAAGGGATCGTATCGAAACGGGGCCAACCGTTTTGAAATGCCCTCTATTTGCATATTGGTTTTAGCTGGTTTTTGGTACAATGCTGTCCCAAAAACACTACTAGAACCACACTCAACACACAAGCAACAACTGTAAGGCAAGACCAAACTTCTACAATTATGCTTAACACACTTCAAACATATAAAGACCATACATTCAAAGGACCATCAAATCAACATAGGAATCATACATTGCAATCAAGTTTTGCATGCTTAGACAAACATACATAAGAGCAAACTCACAAGCATCCATGGTAAGCAACTTAAACATGGTTTACAAACCAAACATGGCATCAACAAGCCACACCAACAACAACATAACACCAAAGCATTCAAATCACATTGCTTGACTATTACAATCTTTCAATTTAAAGTTCATACTTGAGCTAACCAAAAGCGACACTTGGAAGCCCCTCCTTGCCCTTGCCACCAACAAGCTACTGATCTGCATTGTCGAACAAAAAGGAGCGTAAGCATGAAAGCTTAGTGAGGGTAAGCTCATAAAACAAACCTCGACAATGAAGGGTCCAAGCACGAGCATACAACCAAGGTAGAATGCATGAGTTCTTACCTTCGAACAACAAGAGCCAAAATATTAGATGATGCATGAACATATTATCCAAACCATGTCATGCTCAACAAGTCCACAACCACAACATGTGGAAACACATATATTCAACATATGAGCAACATAATCCACAAATCCGTATTAGCACCTAGCTATGACTCGAATACGCGTATAACCATTGGAACTCACATCCAACAACACAACTATTACCTTACGGTGGGATTACACTCATCACCGTTCACGCGGAGGGGATTCCACTCATCCTCACGCCCCGTTTCACGCGGAGGGGATTCCACTCATCCTCACACCCGTCGATGGGATTCCACTCATCACTGACTAACATATATAAGAAGATTTCCGGGCGAACCCGTATTCCATCTTGATGACTACCATCATCAAGACCACGCGCGCATTTCGAGTCACGTGTGCACACTAAACATCCTATTGATCGATCCTTGTACCCAAGCATACTAGTGTCAATACTAAACACAATCCATAGCCTTTCACAACACCATTTCATATAAACTTTCGTGCTTAACACGTACTCACCATGACTTACCGTCATGCACAAACCACATTCCATAGCCACATGCATATGACAATGCATCAAATATCATACGTCACATACATGTATATCACAACACATTTCCATACCTAGCATGTACTCACCATGATCCTTGGATCATGCAACCACCTCATAATATCATTCAACATGTCAACACTACATGTATATCATTAATACAAATATCACATTATAGTCCATACATATGTATATCCCCATCATACCTATCATCAACATGCATATAATAATGCATCAAACCATGCCTCAACATACATATAACAATGCATCAAACCATGTCTCAACATACATGTATAACAACATATATATAACCACCATAATCACAATTAAACATGAGGCATAAATCAACAATTTAGAGATCAACCAAAGTCTCCAACTAAAGCTTGGGATTAGGCTACCACTCTAATCTCAACACTATATGGGTCTACCAAGCCCAACCTAGTCCACATGCTTGAACCAACACTTGAAAACCATTTAAAAACATTTAACCACTTACTGACTATTCCAAGCTCAACACACTAGCCGATCAAGCTCCCAACGGTTCTGGATTTGTTCCCGAGTCTTCACCAACACAAAATCTTGCTTCTAATCATCTCAACACAATCAAAACAACCTCAAATCAGTTCACACATCAATGTAGCAAACCCGAAACACTAATCAAGCATAAAACACATGATTTTCAAGCTAAGAACAACCCCAAAACTCCAAACCCGAGCATCCATGAAACCTAGTCCAAAACTCAAGATTTCAACCTCTTTAACACACTTAAATGCTTCCAAAACGATCCCTAACCAACATACAACCAAAAGCCCTCAATTTCCAACATTAAACGCACCATAAACTCATCTTAAAACCCTTCAAAAATCCCATCAAAACCCAAATCCGAAAATCATGGTAAAACACTTTAAAATTCACATATGTTGGACCTTATGGTTCATAAACAACATATCTAACAATAAATAATCAAAAGCTTTGTTAAAGGACAATAAAGTTCTCATTTTTAAACAAAACCCCAAAACTTCAATTTTCAAAATCATGAACAATAATGAAAACGAATGGTACCAACAGGAAGAGGAAGGTAAGGACAAGTCAAATATGGTTTTACCTTTAAAAAATCACCCAAGATGAAGAACAATGGTGATGGAATAGTAAAATGGAGAAGGGGAGCTCCATTGTCGTGAAAATGGATTGGAAGAGAAGGGGAAGAAGATGACAAAAGCTATTTTAAAATAGATGGGATTTTATTTTTTTTACAAGTCCTCTTATTTACCATAACGTCATTAATGAAATGGCCAAAAACTCTCATCTCCTAAAGTCCATGGAATTGGACTTAGAAGATGGCCCAACATAAATTTTAATTATTTTGCAAACACGAAGCCCATAAAAATATTTTATTATTTTAATTATGAAACCGAAACCCGAAACATTATTTTAATATTATTTTCACCCGATCCCCAAACTCGGGTGTTACAGGAAAACTCTAGAAGAGCTATATATTTCTACCAAAAATATAATTTTCATTGAAAGCTCTTAAAGAGCTAAATATATTTCTATTCAAAGGAAAAATTTTGATAGTTGTACTAGACATGTATGTGTGAAATTGAATCACATGTTATGGTAAACCAGAAGTTTACCAAATTTAGAAATATATATACACGTGTTTATATAGTTGGCATGATCGATTAGACCATCCTGATCAATAATGATGCGAAAATTATTAAGATTTACATGCACATGTATTAAAAGAACCTGGAGTTCTCGTGGTGCTTATTCTCAAAGGAATTAGTTAAATTTCGCTTATTGAATAACATGAAGTTCTTGTATTGCTTTAAGGAATTTATTAAATTCCACTTACTAAAAGAACCTGAAGTTCTTGTGTTGTTTTTTCTCAAAGGATTTAGTTGATCTCACTTACCAAAAGAACTAGAAGTTGAAGTTCTTGTACTGAAGTTGAGACGACATGTCTTCCATATCTCAATGAAATATGAGCCCATATATCCACAAATGTGGAAAGTTTTATATGATTTTAGTAGATGCGTTGCATTGTTTTATCAACTTACAACCAAAAGTTTGTGAGATTGATTCTAAAAGGATTCAGATTATACAATTAGACTATTCGTCTTGCAAAAGCAAGGGGTTTATATTTTAGGCTATATCAGTTGTTACAAAGCCTATTGATTATGAAAAATACAGTTTAGCAAAAATTAAATTGGATGCCTCCTCTTTAATAACTAAAGTATGAGAACAAAAGAGTTACTCCCTCTATCCCACTAAACTGACACATTTGAGTCAAACCTTATTAAGTTTGACTTCTTATAATTTAAAATTTATTATTGATAAAAATATAAAAAAATATATTTTAAAAACCTTGAATCAAGTAGTTTTTAAATATATATATTATAAATTTTAATTATTTAAAAATTTTAAATAAATTATAGTCAAAGTTGAAAAATTTTGACCAATATGTGACAGTTTAGTGGGACGGAGGGAGTATTTTTATATGGTGTTTCCATATAGCAACACTTATACACATCAAGCCAACGAGTTATAATAAACTTCCTGTTATGATTAGTTTTGGGTAAGAAACCATACATTTCCCATTTTATAATTTATGAATGTGTGATATGAATTGCTCCATCACAACGCACAAAATGAGTAAATAAAAAGGGGGTGAGAATATATATTGAGTACGAGCCTCCTTTTATGTTTAAAATCTTAAACATTGAGATGATTTTTCTGAACATCAGGGGGAGAGAATAATTAGCCGGATAAAGAAGGAAAACAAATTATCATTATCTATATCCTCGAATATGAACTAAAAGTTCATAAGATAATTCAAGTTATTGTATGTAACTGTCAGACATATTTACTGACCTAATGAGAGTAATCAAGTCTCATATACCAGCTAAAAACGCTCTAAGTTTAAATTACATGTTAGAGTGAATGGATGTAAATCATGCCTGGAGCATGATAGTTGAAATTGGTTTCAATGATCAAAATTATCGTAAATAGAAAGTAGTATGAGATGATCATATATTGGAGGTGGATGCTCCTGAAGAGGCCCAAGATATAACTAATTATAAAACTCTTGAAGAGTTTCATGTACTTGAAATAAAGATTGAAATCTTGAAGAGATCTCGATGAGTTATGTCACTACGAGAATGGAACCAGAAAATTGAAAAGTTGTCGACAACAATTTTACAAACGTTTTTACATAGAATACTTAATAGAAGTAAAGAAACAAAATGAGGATCTTGTATAAGAATCTATAGATGTTGAAATGATTGGCCAATATAGAAAGACGCTTTGAACTTCCAAAAGAGAAGTATTTGGACCAGCAGTCCAAACACCTAAAGGTGTAATGCAAGTGGGGCACAAATAAGTAGTCGCAAATACGACTGAATTATGTTTTGTGAAGAATTCTAATTACTTTAGGGTTGATGCAGTTACATTGGCAGTTATGAAATATTATATATGTGTCTAATCATTTTGTGGATCCCTTTAAAAGGAAAGTTATCTATGACAGATTTGGAAATTTTTGAGGAAATTTATTTAGACATGTCTCATTGAATATTTTGGCGCATTTGGTATAATCGCCTTAGTGAGTACTAATTGAAGAAATATTGCAAGAATGATCAAATTTCCTTATGTATTTTATAAAAGAGTTTTGGATCAAGATTCATTTTGATAATTTGAATTTCATTAAAACTCCTGAAGAACTTCAAATTGGAAACTCATGAAGAACTTTCAAAGCATTTGATGAAAGTATTTGAGAAAAAAGAATCTTTAGATGTGGTTTTGTCTCGACCTAAAGATCGAACACTTAAATATGCGTTTTTGTCTATGAATGGACATAAGTTGAAAATAATCTTAAAGAAGATTCAATATGGATAAAACATATCTATTGTAAGATTATTGGATGTGAATAAAGATAATTATATCTTTTCTTGGTCTCGAGGCACCATATATTAGTTGGTTAAGAAATATTCATGGATATACAAAGATCAACCTTTAGATCTTCAAACATTCGTTGATGCCTCCTAAAGTGTCGTAGAAATCATTGTTATGCACGAGGTAAGCCAAAAATGTGTTTGGCTAAGACCATTGACCCAACATATCCAAAAGATAGGTGGATTTACTTTCACAAGATACGATACAAAGCTATCTTGTGTGAAGATAATGCAAGAAGTATATCTCAATTTGAAATGTTGATACATCATGGAACATACTACTCCAAAGTTCCATCCTTCACGATCTTTAGAAAAATAATATTCAAGATTGAATTATGAAGATTCAAAGATCTTCTATGATGTTTTCATGAGGGGGAGTAAATACGCGTTGCACTCTTTTTCCCTTAACCGAGGTTTTGTCCCAATGAGTTTTCCTGGTAAGGTTTTTAATGAGGCAACATGTTATGTGTATCAAAGATGTGTGTACTCTTTTTCCTTCACTAAAGAATTTTTTTCCCACTGAGTTTTATCTTAGTAAGGTTTTAACGAGACACATTATCTTTATAGACATTCAAGGGGGAGTGTTATGAATATTTATCTATGTGGATGTCTATAATGATAAGAATTTTATCTAGGAGATTTGATTTACTTTATCATTAGGAATATTATCACCATTAATTAGAGTTTAATGTATTATGTACTTCTTAAGCATATAAATAGATGAAGACATTGTACACAAGTCTAGTTTTGATAATAATATGAATTTCTCTCTTTCTCTCTTTCTCTCATCTCTTTGTTACTTTATTCTTATTCGTTGTTCTTCGTTATTTTATTCACAACAATTTTTAAATATTCTATAATTTTAGTTATAAATAATATATTTTTATTATTTTCATTTTTATAACATCTATTATAAATAGTAATTTTAAAATTTTAATATATTTCAGTTCTTGTTATAAATATAGTCTTAAATCTTTTTTACAATTTAGCTTATGTGTTGAGATATTTATTTTGATATAACTGAATGAAAAGTATTTTTGGAATTAAACAAAATTGCAAAAATATTTCAAAGTCCATAAAACTTGAAAATATGTTTTAAAATATTTTTTCTAAGTGTTTTGACTCATTCCTAAACTTAAAATGCTTTCATAAAGTCAAAACAACTTATTTCTTGAAAATTTATGGAGCAAAGTTTCTAAACTTTACCAAAAGTTTCGGAATTCCCTCTTACAAGAATTTACATACTTCTGCAGAAGTTTCTAAACTTCTAATTCTAGACAAATTTCAAGTTTCGAAACTTTGGGCGCGAATGGTCAATTTTTCAAATCCGACTCGAAGAGTTTCAAAACTCTTTGAGTAGTTTCAGAACTTATATGCAGGTGAGCATTGAAATATATGTTTTAAAGTTTCCCAACGGCTCCAAACCATCCCCAACGGATATAAACGACTAGTATCTCATTCCACACTATAATAGAAGGCTTGGGACACCTGAAGAACAAGAGGATGGGCATCCAAGCTTAAAGATCAAGAGAGTAGAGTTTTTCATTGTTTATTTTTTTGTAATATCTTGTAATTCTTTAGTCCAATCCTAGTGAGCCAAAAAGTGTAAATATCCACCTAGAGATGCATATTGTTTACAAATGTCAAGACCTCGTAATTGAGGGATAGGTTCTAGTTTATCCTTATAAAAACTAGGGAGAGGGTTCTATCTTAGCCCATGAAAAGATAGAGATGTAAGGTTACCCCTTGAACTCGTAAAAAGGGAAGAATTCATTATTTTTGCATTGGGAAATCCTTAGTGTGGATGCTAAGGTAGTGGATGTAGACTTTGGTTAGAAAGTCGAACCACTCTAAAATCGATTGTGTCCAATTGTCATTTATTTTTCGGTTTTTGTTTTCCCAATTTCAAAAGAAGCCTCTACACCCTTCATCGGAGCTATTTTCGGTTGAAGACATCGAGCCTTTCAATCAGTATTAGAGCGGGATTCAAATCGATGATCTAATAACCATTTAGAAGATCATAGGAGTGCTCGATCCATTTCTACACTCAACTAACCTTGAAGAGATAATTTGTTCGACATCAAGCTCAAAGAATCATGATGTACCATCAATCTTCCTCTCAATTGCAAAGGTGTCATGCTCACACATTAAAGATGGGTAACCTCTAAGCTTAATTTTTTAGATTATTTCTTTGGTTGCTTATTTTTAATGATAAAATGTTTATGCATATTTAATTGTTAAATTTTTATAAATACATGACATCGAAAGAGTTTTTATGTGTAAGTGTGTTTAACATACTCATTATTATTATTGCATAAACTCTAAAATGTCTTGGATAAATTGAATTTCATGGATTTTAAAACTTAATCATTTTTATTGAAATTCAATAATTTTCTTAAGTGTCAATGTTTGAGCTAAAATTTTAAAATGGAATGCATTTATTAAAGGGGAGCTTTTGTTTTCAAAAGAATTTATTTACTCTCCATTATTATTTTGAAACTTAAATGATTTTGAATTATTTTTTATATAACAAAAAGGGAGAGATAAGTTTGAAAAATTCAACTTCAAAAGAAAAAAAGCAAGCTTCAAATATTTTACAAAAAATATTCTCTTTTTCTAAAATTATTTTTTAAGATGGAGCTTTTCAAAAATAATTTTCAAGTGGTTTCGTTATATCAAAAAGGGGAAGATTGTTGAGATATTTATTTTCACATAACTCAATGAAAAATATTTTTGGACTTAAACAAAATTGCAAAAATATTTCAAAGTCCATAAAACTTGAAAAAATATGTTTAAAAATATTTCTAAGTGTTTCGACTCATTCCTCAACTTAAAATGTTTTCATAAAGTCAAAACAACTTATTTATTGAAAATTTATGGAGGAAAGTTTCTAAACTTTACTAGGAGTTTCAGAACTCCCTCTTACAAGAGTTTCCATACTTCTGAAGAAGTTTCTAAACTTCTGATTCCAGACAGTTTTCAAGTTTCGAAACTATTGAGTAAGTTTCGAAACTTTGGGCTCCAACAGTCAATTTTTCAAATCCGACTCGAAGAGTGTTGAGTTGATCAAATGATTGCAAATGGCCAAGAGGGGGTGAATTGACGATTAAAAATTTGAAGGGAGAAAGTGGATGAAGTACACAAGGAAATTTATAGTGGTTCAAGTTCCTAAATGAACTCTACATCCACTACATTAGCTCCCACTTAGATTTTCAACCAATCCACTAATTGATTCTTTCCCTTTTCTTGGATGAGGAGGAAACCTTACAAGATCGATTAAGCTTTTTACCCAAAGCTTAATCCAACACACTCTTTATAAAGAAGGAATTTAGTAAACCTTACAAATACATCTCAAAGGTTGATGTTTACCCAAATACAATCAAACACTCCTTAAACTCTCAATAAAAATTATAATGAAAACACAATTGAGTTTGGTACAAAGATTTGACTCTAAATGATCAAGGTTTGGATTTGAATGCTTTGATGTTGCTTGAAGGCTCAATAGTTGTTGTTGTAGCTTTAGAGATTTGTTTTTATACCTTCTCATTGATTTCTAGTTGTTTGAGTCGTTGAGATCATCAATAGAGTCGTTGGGGCTCTCTCTTCCCTCCATAAATGCAGTTCTGCAACTACCCATATCAAAACACATGACCTCTGTATCAAAAAGAACACTCGAAAAAGAAAGAGTCGTTATGTGTAAAATACGGCACGTATCGAAATAGTAAGTGCAAAAGGAAGGTCGTATCGAAACGAATAAGGGCTATATCAAAATGTTTTGTAACTGTAATTTGGTGTTTCGAAATAGCTTAGGGGTATACCGAAACACTTAACCAAATCTTTAAAATTCAGTTTCTGGCAAGTAACGGCTCGTTTATTTAATGCCAAATTTTAAAATTACTTAACCCCTGTATTGAAATGGTTGTAAGTCGTTTCGAAACAATGCCTAAAATTCAAAAGCCCAGATGAAGGTCGTATCAAAATGGATGTGAGCTGTTTCGAAACAGACGTTTCCTATGGCAAAACGTATCGAAACACTTTAAGGGTGTTTCGAAACGCCTGAGCAATTTTGTATATTTTGGCCTTGAAACACTTACAAAATTTTATGTGGTTTAAGTTTTGACTTGAAAACATTTTAAGTATAATTTGTACTTGTCAAAATCGAGTATTTATATTACTTAAAAATTTATTTACTTTGCAAATTAGTCCTTGAATTACTTGTTATATAAAAATCAAATATTAGTTTTACAATCTCCCCCTTTTTGATATAACAAAACCAAAGTAATTTTTTTAAGTAAACTCCCCTAAGTTTAAGCTATGTTTTGAAAAATATTTTAAAAATTTAGCTTAACCCTTCTCCCCTTTTTGTTAGATCAAAATCAATGAAAGAATATAGTAATATAGCACAAGTCAAACCACAAGTAGAGCATCATAATTTAATTAAGCATTAAAACCAAAGCAAATTAAGTTCATAAATACAAAACATAATATCCAAAGCATAACATCCAAACATAAATCAAAGCATATGTCTTAATATAAAAACACAAATAGGTGCATAAAATAGGGAAATCCTAAGCTAGATGAGATTGAATTAAATGCAATTATCTAAGGCTCATCGTCTTCGTCATCCTCAACATTGGCATTGCTCCTACGAAATTGCTTCCATTCTCCATAGAAACTGGTAAAGGACATGTCCATAGAAGTTTGTTGAGTTTCAACTGAGGTGAGGCGAGTCTCAACATTTTGGATACGTCCCTCCATGGTAGTGAGGCGAGTATAAATAGTAGCAAAGCTTGAGTCCATGTGGGTGCACATGCCGTTAAATTGCTCGGTAATGAAGGTCATGAGGGCTTCGTTGTTTGGTGGAACAACTTGAGGTGGAGGTTCGGGGCAGCAACGGGTGGAGAATTTTCAACACGAGTCCATTCTCCATCAATATAATGACATTTTTTCCGGAGAATTGTGCACTCGTCGATATGATCTTTGAGTGATTCCGCATAATCATGCAAGCAATCAATTCCCACCTTAGAAAACAAGTAGCTCAAAGACGTGACATAGGTGAAAGAAGTAACAAGATTGGAGTTGCGATTTTGGACAAGGTACATGTTGAGTGCATAAATATTCAATATTTTAACCCTCATTTACCCATATTATGGATGCACTCAAGCATGTTTAGATGCATTTTAGGATAGATTTTGTATAAACATCACAAATGAATAATTATTGCACAGATGCTGCTGATTTTGGTTAAATCTTGCAGGTACCTATCGTGGCAGCATCCAGGGCAGCAGAGAAACAATAGATAACTACAAAGCTGGAGCAAAAGGGTCGAAGCAAACTGCCTTATACTTGCTGTCATGACATCTGCCGTGACAGAAGTGGCGACAGTGAAGAAGAAGAGATGGAAAAATGCAAAGTGGAGTTCGACTGATAGAGGATTTCAAGCCTAATTTTTAGAGACCACTTGCATTATTTTTGGAGTCCAGAAGCACAAAGATGGCCTTGCCCAAAGTTTGAGGAGAAAGTCAAAGCAAGAAGATAGGACGAATTAAAGGAAGTCTACTCAGAGATTTAGTCTTTAAATGATTTGTACTTTAATTCGAACTAGTATTCTTGGTCATTAAGAAAACTTGTACCCAAGGCCTACATATATGCTTGTAATTCGACCTAGAGAAGGACAACCTAGTTCCTAGTCGTCTTCTATCACAAACCCTAGCTTCTCCCTTCTCCATCATGTTCTAAACTTTTCCCAGGGCTAAGGGTTGATCTTGTAAAGTAGTTGTAAGGGTTAAACTGTTTATTAGGATTTTCTGTTCAATTCAATAAAACTTCAAGTTTATTTACTCTGGTTTTCATATCTCATAAGAGTATCGGGAGAGCATTGTGAGGTTATCTATTTACTTAATATCAGGAGAGTTAAGTATACGAAAGGAGTAAATAAGAGTTTTCTAGGTTATGGTTAAACTATCTTGGCCTAGGGATAGGTACAAGGTTAAGCAGTTAAAGAAAAATCCACAAACATCGGTGTTCATCCTTCGATTCACGCTGGGAGGTATCATCCGAGACGTGTTCATCGACAGAACTTGGACCTAGGGATAGGATGAGTCACAACATGGGTTCTTATAGAACTTGAAGTACAGAGTTATTGTTTGTTGCCGCGACAGGTGCTACCGCGATAGGCTTGACGACAAACACAACAGAAGTCCTCTGAACAGTGCAACACCTGCACTACTGAGCAAATCAATACCAGCCTATTTTCTCAATTTGAATTCTTCATCTACTTTAGTTTATTTCCAAGATTTTTCAAAACTCTTTATTAAATTTATCTTTACCCTTTGTGCATGCTTTTAAAGATAGAAATATTTCTAGTCCCTGTGGAGATGATATCCGATACTTCATATCACTATATTACTTGCCTCGTGTATACTTGCACTCAATTGCGATAGCCTTACTTACACGTAACAAGTTTTTGGCACCGTTGCCGGGGACTGGCAACATACCTTTACCTTTAATTACTGCACTTTTAATTTTTAGTTTTATTTCTTTTCTATTTATAGTTGTTATATTCTCATATGCTTTTCACAAAGTTCCTTCTCTTGCTTATGCGCAGATCGAGACGTGGTAACGATCCTGAATATGAACTAGATCCATAAATCGATCGGACGTACCATCTCAAGAACCAAGCCCGACTCTTGATAGGAAGAAACTGCTATCTCGAGGAAAGACTTGAAGCAATGGAGAACGAAGGACAAGGCAATGGCGCAAATAACAACAACATCAACAACAACCCCAGGGTTGATGTAGATTGTAGATCCTCCTGCTTATGTTCATGATAACCGACAACCTCCTACTGCCCCGGTAGCACGACAGACTTGCCGAGAATACATGGACAATGATCAAGTTGAACTGCAAACTATGCTGCCAGACGTGGAAGCTGAACACTTTGAACTTAAACTCGTGATGTTCAACATGATAAATTCAGCCGGACATTTGGTGGTTCTACTACAAAGAATGCACGTGAACATTTGAAAACCTTCCAAGAGATCTGTGGATCATTTAGACAACCAGGAATAAGCCCGGAAGTTCTGAGACTCCGACTATTCCCCCATTCATTGAGGGATAGAGCAAAAACCTGGTGGAATAAGTTAACGCTGGGTTCAATAAGAACTTGGGCGAATCTCTGTCGTGAATTCCTCCCTCATTTTAATCCTTCTCTTTTAACTGAAAGATTGCGTAACGAAATTGCTACTTTTCAATAGGAAGATGACGAACCAATGCATGAGGCGTGAGACCGTTTTACAACTCTCTTACGAAACTGCCCAATGCACAGATTCACTGCGTGGAACCAGGTCGTTAAATTCTACAATGCTGCCAATGTACACACCCGAATGAGAATAGATTCAGTAGCCAATGGGTTGTCACTAGATAAAGAGCCAGAAGATGCAATGCTTGTGTTGAAGAGGTTGGAAAAGATTGACGAACAGTTCCCCACGGAACGAAGAGGAGGAAAACGAGGCGTATCTGTAAAGGAACATGAATTTGAAAACTCGGTGAGAACCCAATTAGCATACATCACCAAGGTAGTTGAAAACCTACAGCGGAAGAACAAATCTAAAGCGATATTTTCTGTCGAGGAGATGTGTGAAAATTTTTAGTGGAAACCATAGTATAGAGGAGTGTCCCCTACAACTGGAAATGGGAATGTATGTTGGAACTTACAACAAGAATAGAGGTTACGAATCCAACAATTACAACCCGACTTGGAGGAAGAACCCAAAATTTTCTTAGAGTAACCCAAACAATGCCTTGAATCCTCCTGTCTAGGATAATCAGAACCAAGGAGCCCCCAGAATACTGTCACGACAACAGCCACAACAGCAGCCGGCATCATCCACAAGTACATTCGAACAGACCCTAGCAGCTTTCATGTCTCAAACTGGAGCATATATGGCCAACATGGATCACTTTGTCAAGAAGACTGAAACATTTATGGATAAAATAGAGATGCGAATGACAAACCATGAGGCCATTTTGAAGTCTCTAGAAACACAGATGGGTCAGGTATTACAGTTCATCAATACAAGGTAGAATGGAGGATTCCCTAGTGATACTGAGGTCACTTGAAAACTCATACACGAGCAGTGTAAAGCCATAACAATGAGAAGTGGGAAACAACTACAAGGGCCAAAAATTAAAGAAACACCTCGTAAGGAATTGACCCTGCAGACACCTACCGATGACATTGCCCCGGTAGACTCGAAGCAACCTGTTGTCGCCACTCATGCCACGATAGCGGAAGAATTGAAGGAGACGACAAAAGAAATTGAAGAATGTGAGCCTCCTCAAATTTTAATTCCATGTGAAGGACGTCTTGAAGATTGTCGTCCTCTACCCCCTTTTCCATAGCGGTTGAAAAAATAAAAACAGAAGTACCAGCTTAAGAAGATCTATGATGTTTTTAGCAAGTACATATCAATATTCCGTTGTTGGAGGCCATTAAGAAAATGCCTGGTTATGGAAAGTTCCTTAAAGATGCAATGTCCATGAGATCCAGACTTGGGGAGTTTGAAACTGTAATGATGACAGAAGGTTGCATGGCAATCCTACATAATCGTACACCCCCAAAAAAGAAGGATCCTGGGAGTTTCATCATACCATGCATAATCGGTGACCAGTATGTGTGTAAGGCGCTTTGTGATCTTGGTGCTAGTATTAATCTAATGCCCAAATCTGTTTTTCAGAAATTAGGTATTGGACAAGCAAGACCCACAATAGTCATGCTGCAATTGGCTGAACGTTCTTACGTGCACCCGGAAGGAAAAATTGAAGACATTCTAGTAAGAGTGGATAAATTTATATTTATTGTTGACTTCCTTGTTTTAAACTGTGAAGCAGACGAAAATGCATCGATCATCCTAGGGCGACCTTTCCTAGCCACAAGCAGAACAATGATCGATGTAGAGAAGGGAGAACTGACTATGAGAGTCAATGACCAGCAGATAAAGTTAAATGTTCTCCATGCCATAAAACAAGCTGATGTACAGGAAGAGTGTAAGTTAATATCAGAGGTAATTTTAGACCAACCCTGCATCAGATCAAGCTGTCACGACAGATAATTTGGTCAATGTTGCCACAGCCACCTAGAAGACTATCGCGACAGCACTGGTGACAGCAACTCCTCAGACAATGACACCTCTGACACTGAAGGTCCTGAGAAGATAAATTGGATAAGCACGCGTCCAGGTAAGTTCTTCGAACCTTTGAACTATACCTCTAACAAACATATGATTCAAAAGCCTTCCATAGATTAGCCACCTGCTTTAGATCTTAAACCCCTACTAGGGCAGCTTAAATATGTTTTTCTTGGTCTCAATGATACGTTTCCCATAATCATCTCTTCTAAGTTGATGCAGGAACATGAACAGCAGCTGATTAGGATGCTACAGCAGCATAAGAAGGCGATTGGATGGACCATTGCCGATATCCATTGCATCAGTCCGCCCATTTGTATGCATAAGATCCTCTTGGAAGATGATCATAACCCAACGATAGATACTCAGAGACGACTAAACGAAGCTATGCGAGAGGTGGTTCGAAAGGAAATTATCAAATAGCTTAATGCTAGAATTATTTATGCCATCTCGGATAGCAAGTGGGTGAGCCATGTGCAATGCATACCCAAGAAGGGAGGAATAACGGTCGTAACCAACAAGGACAATGAGCTAATCCCAAACAGGACTGTAATCGGTTGGAGGGTTTATATGGACTACCGGAAGCTTAACAAAGCTACCCGGAAGGACCACTTCCCCTTACCTTTTATTGACCAAATGATAGATAGATTAGCGGGAAAACCTTACTACTGTTTCCTTGATGGTTATTCAGGTTATAACCAAATTTCCATTGCACCGAAGGACCAGGACAAGACAACCTTCACACGCCCTTACGAAACATATGCGTTTAGGAGAATGCCATTTGGACTGTGTAATGCACCATCAACTTTTCAGCGGTGTATGATGGCAATATTCTCTGACATGGTAGAAGATTTCCTGGAGATCTTTATGGATTACTTTTTCGTCCTTGGAGACAGTTTTAACAATTGCCTAGGAAATTTGAAGAGGGTGCTTGAAAGATGTGAAGAGGCAAACCTTGTACTAAACTGGGAAAAATGCCATTTTATGGTAGATGAGGGCATAGTGCTTGGACACAAAGTCTCCTGTCGTGGCATAGAAGTGGACAGAGCCAAAATCGAAGTCATCAAAAAACTGCCGCCACCCACCACAGTCAAGGGCATTAGGAGTTTCTTAGGACACACAGGTTTATATCGCAGATTTATTGCTAATTTTCTAAGATCACTAAACCCTTGTCTCTCTTGTTGGAACAGAATAAGGCCTTTGATTTCAATACTGAATGTACCGAAGCATTCAAGACACTAAAAGAGAAGTTGGTAACAGCCCCAATAGTACAGCCACCGGACTAGAGTTTACCGTTCGAGATAATGTGTGATGCCAGTGACTATGTTGTAGGGGCAGCACTAGGGCAACGGAAGAAGAAACTATTCCACGTAATATACTATCCCAACAAGACTTTAAACGATGCCCAGATAAACTACACCACAATAGAGAAGGAGTTGCTAGTTGTGGTATTCGCCTTCGACAAGTTCAGACCATACATACTTGGAACAAAAGTGGTGGTTCACACGGATCACTCAACAATAAAATACATGTAACACACGGGTTTAGGGGTTAGGTGAAAATAATATTTTAATATTATTTGGGCTCGGTTTTATGATTTAAATAATGGTTCGGGTTTTGTTTTCAAATTAATTAATTTAATGATTGACTATGTTTTGAAATTTAATCCCAAATAGCCATGGATAGTGTGCCCTTGTGAATATCCCATTTCATTAAGGGCAAAAGGGTCCTTGGGCCTTTAAATTAAAACAAAACAAAAAAACCCATTTTCTACTATTCACTTCCTTCTTCAAAACACACCAACGGGAAAAAAAGAGCTCTCTACCCAATCTACTATTTCATTCAAAAGCTCCCCCATTTTAACTCCGTTTTGAAAGGTAATGGTATTTTTGACTTCCCCTCATCTCCCTCTCCATGAAAGTACCTTCTATTTTCATTTTCATGAAGATTTTAGAAAATGGAATTTTTGAAGGTTTGGATTAAAAATAGAAACTTTATGTGATTAAGCGAAGTATTTTGATTTAATATGCTTAGTTATGGTATATAGAAGTCAAATGGTATATCATATATGAATTTCAAGTTATTTTGGGAAATTTTCGGAATTGGGTACCGAGGGGGTTTTTGGAGGGTTTTAAAGTGGTTTTTGGGGTTGTTTAATGTTGGTTTTTGAGAGCTGGTGCTAGTATGATATATGAGGGCCACTTTGGGTGTGTTTGATGGTTGTTTGGATGTTTGAAATGGAAGGTTTCAGTGGGTTTTAGGGGCTGCTCGGAAATTCTGTTTTGGGATTGATTTTGAGTGTTGGATGCATGATAATGTTAATCCGGGTTAGTACCGATGATGAGTTATTGATTTCGAATCTTTTGTTTGTGTTTGAGATTGATTAGAATCGAGTTTGGGCATCGGTGAAACATCGGAAGTGAATCCGGGAAATTGAAGACGGTCGCTTGCTTGGTCTTTGAGCTTGGAAGGTTAAGTGAGTGGTTAATTGTTTTACTTGGTTTTAAAATGGTTGGTTCGAGTATATGGACTAGGTTGGGCTTGGTAGACCCACCTAGAGTTAGGATTAGGGTGGTAGCCTAATCCTAAGCTTGATCTAGAGCCTTTGGATGAACTCATTTAGGTGGTTGTGTATGTCTCGTATGAAATGTGATATGAATGCTTATGTATATTGTGTTATACATGTGAGATGAGGCATGATTTGTGATGCTTGAGACATGCATGATGATGGTTATTGGTGAGTACGTGGTAAGCACGGAATTGGTTGAAATGAGTAATGTGAAATGACTAAAATGTTGGCACTAGTATGCTTGAGTACAAATGATCGATCATTAGGATGTTAGTGTGTACACATGAGTCAAAAGTCGCGCGTGGCCTTGGTGGCGTTGAGTCACCAAGGAGAAGTACGGGTTCGCCCGGAAATTGTATTTAAATATAGTCGGTGATGAGTGGAATCCCATCGACGGGGCGTGAGGATGAGTGGAATCCCCTCCGCGAGACCGATGATGAGTGTAATCCCACCGTGAGGTAATGTGGTTGTTGGATGTGAGTTCCAACATGTCTATCCCCGTATTCGGGTCATAGCTAGGTGCCAATGTTGTTTGATATATGCATCAATGTGTTGAGGTTATTGATCTTTAATGGGATACTTGAATGCGAATACATGTATTGTGGATTTGAGCTTATGATCATGACATTTACATTCTATATTGTTCATGCATCTCTACATGTGGCTCTTGTGGATCCTTGGTACATTTGTGTAATGCCTTGGCTAGATCGTGCTCGGACTCTACAATGTTGAGGTTTGTTTTTAGAGCTTACCCTCACTAAGCATCTTTGCTTACGCTCTCTTTGTTCAACATTGCAGATCCTTAGTTCGCGGGTTGCTCGAGCAAGTGGAGGGCCTCCAAGTGTGGTTGTTGACTTGAGTACTTCAAGTATGAGTTTTAATGTTGAGCATGTAATAGTTTGAGCAATGGGACATGTGTTGTTTTGATGGATAGTTGTTAGTTGTTTAGGAGCTTGATTTGACTCCTTGATATCTTGCTTTTGTATGGTTTGTATTGCCATGATGAATTGTAACCCATGCCTAAATTGCTTATTTTGAATGTTAGCCATGTGCCTTAGAGGTTGCCTTTACGTTTGAATGATGTTGTATGATTGCATGATTTGTGATTTCTTGCCTTAGTGTTTAGACTCGTCCTAATCTTGTTAAAGCGTGCTATTATAGTTGGGTTACCTTAGGTTTATGTGTTTTAATGTTGAAGTGTGTTTTGGTGGAGTTTTGGGGCACCCTTGTGCCTTAAAACAGCCAAAACGAGTCTGCAGACAGAGGGCGTTTCGAAATGGGCCACCCTGTTTCGGAACGGTCCCTTTGCATTTGGCCTGCCGTTTTGAATCGGATGGGGGTCGTTTTGGAACATTTTTGCTACTGGAATTTTGAGAAATTGACGAGATAAAGGCTTTCCGAAACGGACCTTTGATGTTTCGAAACGGTCAAAATATCGTTGACCACGAGAAATTGACCGTCAGGGTCGTTTCGATACGGGTCACCCCTGTTTCGAAACGGTCACCCTATGGTTGACCCTGGCCTGTTGACTAAGTCAAGGCGTTTCGGAACACCCTAAGGGCGTTTCGAAACGGCCTGCTGTAAAGGACTAAAATGAGATGTTTGATGTTTTGGTTGGTCGGAGTATGTTACATTGTTTGTATCTTCCGCTGCTGTGCTTCACATAGGATTTAATTATGCCTATAGACAAGATAAAATAAAAAGGAATTTTCTACGTCATTAACCGAGGGGAAGCCTTAACGGGTTTCGCTTCGGTTTTCCCCGTGTGGCCCACTCGGATAGGTCATCCGACCAGACCGGGACGAGGGGGTTACACTTGTGGTATCAGAGCCTAAGGTTATCGAGACCTTGGGCAGGTAAGTGAGGTAAGTTTAAGTTTTAAATTGAATTGCACGATGTTTGCTTGCCTTGAAAGAATGGTTGCTTGTTTGACAAGTATGATTGACTGTTTATTCAAAAGTATGTGTGTATGAGTCCCATTGCTACTATTACATTGGAAAAATGATTTTTAAGTGAGGGAACGTACTTGAACACTTGGAAGCCTTACCTTGCTAACCCAGCTTTGTATGTTTTGTTGTTGTGGTTGTAGTTGATATCTGTGAGAGCGATGTCTAGACCGAGAGGTAGACCGAGGATGGTTCGTCAGGAACCACGGGTTGTGGCTCATGTTGGGCCAGCAGTTGGTGTGGAGGCTCACCTAGAAGGGTCGGTGGCCGCGGGAGTTGGCGCTCCACCTCCACCACCACCACCTCCTCCATTTGGAGTTGGGGGCGAGGATGGAGCCGGCGGAAATGGACCTCGAGGTGGCCAAGGTCCAGCTGGAATTGATATGACTCCGCTAGTGCAAGCAATAGCGGGAGCATTTCAGGCCGCAGTTGCGGGAGCTCAGGCTGCAGCTTAGCCTAGGTGTGACGATTCCAGTCTACCTTTGGAGAGGCTCCATAGCTTGGGGGCTGAGGAGTTTAGAGGATCTACTCCGGAGAGGTCGGAGTTATGGTTGGAGAAGACCGTTCGTATCTTGGCTCAGATGAGTTGTGCGGGCGCACGTAGATTGGGATGTGTGATCTTGTTGCTTCAGGGTGATGCCTACACCTGGTGGGTCACCATTACCACTAGGGTTCTAGAGACAGAGATTGATTGGGATTTCTTTGAGTCCGCTTTCTGGAAGAGGTAGTTGGGACCGAGGTACCTAGATGAGAAGAAGCGAGAGTTCATGGCTCTTACTCAGGGAGAGGCTTCTGTGACTGATTATGAGATCCGCTTTGTTCGCTTGAGTCAGTATGCCCCAGAGTTGGTTCCTACTGAAGTGGAACGCTGTAACCGATTCCGCTACGGTTTGAATGAAGAGGTCAAGAGGTACACGTTGGCTTCTAACTACTCAGACTTTGATGTATTGGTCGCGAGGGCCAAGGATTTGGAGCATAGTTTGGGTTCGGCCAAACGATCTGGTGGTTCTAGTTCTGGAAAGAGGTATAACCACCTTGATGGTAGAGACGCCAAGAGGCACAGAGGTGGCAGACATCAGTTTGATCATAGACGTGGCGGTGGCCACCATGGTAGGGGCCATCAGGGCCATAGAGGAGGAGGGCGTTTGCCCAAGTGTACCCGATGTGGGAGACAACATGCTGGTGAGTGTTGGGGTAATTTCCATGCTTGTTGGAACTATGGTTCGAGGGACCACTTTAGGAGGGATTGTCGGCATCAGGCGGCTCGGGCACCGAACATTGCTCAGGCTCTTGCGAGAGCGAATGATTTTCAGAGAGGCTGTGGGCGCGGTCGTGGCTACTTCCAGCCTAGGGCTGATGCACCTAGGGTAGATGCTCAGAGGAACCTTGCTCATGTTGTGGCTGTGCAGCCAGAGGCAGGAGGACCAGCGAGGTTCTATGCTCAGAGAGAGGTCGGGAGCGACACCGATATGATAGCAGGTAATTTCGAGTTACAGTCTATGTCTTTGCTTTCTTTGGTTGATTCGGGTTCTACGCATTCCTACATTTTGAGTGAGCATGCACAGAAGTTAGATATCCCTGTCGAGATCTTAGATGTAGGTATGCATGTCACTAGTTCTTTTGGTGAGACAGATGTGGTTAGACGTATGTATAGGAGATGTCCACTGAAGATTCAGGGTCATGTGTTCTCAGTTGATATGATGGAACTTCCCTTCTATGGTTTTGATATTATTTTGGGTATGGACTGGTTGGTTGAGCATCGGGCTAGTGTGGATTTTGAGACAAAGAGAATTTCTTTGAAGCTTTCTGATGACTACGAGGTAGTAGTAGTAGGCGAGAACATTAAGTTTTTGTCTAATGTGGTGTCAGCTTTAGAGGCTCATAGGTTGATGGACTCTGGATGTGGAGCTTATTTAGCTTATGTTATGAATCCGGATATGAGTGAAGCTAGACCGAAAGATATTAGAACAGTGTGTGACTTTCTAGATGTGTTTCCTGAAGAGTTGTCGGGTTTGCCTCCTGACAGAGATGTTGAGTTTGTGATTGAGACGATTTCAGGGTCTAGTCCAGTTTCGATAGCTCCGTATCGTATGGCTCCGAAAGAGTTAAAAGAATTGAAGAGTCAGTTGCAAGAATTATTAGACCGTGGTTTCATTAGGCCTAGTAGTTCTCCGTGGGGTGCTCTTGTGTTGTTTGTGAAAAAGAAAGATGGTAGCATGCGCATGTGTATTGACTATAGACAGTTGAATCAGTTGACTGTGAAGAACAAGTATCTGTTGCCTCGTATAGATGATTTGTTTGATCAGTTGAGAGGTGCTTCAGTGTTCTCGAAGATAGATTTGAGATCCGGGTACTATCAGTTGAAGGTGAAAGAGTGTGATGTTCCGAAGACAGCTTTTAGGACTAGATATGGTCACTATGAGTTTCTTGTGATGCCATTTGGGCTCACGAATGCACCAGCAGCATTCATGGACATGATGAACAGAATTTTCAGAGACTATCTAGACCGTTTTGTAGTTGTCTTCATTGATGATATACTTGTGTACTCGAAGACAGAAGAAGAGCATGACGAGCACTTGAGATTTGTTTTACAGAGATTGTTGAGCAATTAGGTTTATGCGAAGCTTAGTAAATGTGAGTTCTGGATTCGAGAGGTTGTATTTCTTGGCCATGTTGTTTCGGCCGAAGGCATCCGAGTTGACCCATCGAAGATTGAGGCTATTGTTGAGTGGAAACAACTTAAGTCCGTGACCGGGATTAGGAGTTTCCTAGGATTAGCCGGTTACTATAGGAGATTTGTTGATGGTTTCTCTAGGGTAGCTGCTCCTGTGACTAAATTGTTGCAAAAAGGAGTCAAATTTGAATGGTCAGATGCAAGACAGAAGGCCTTTGAGAAATTGAAAGAAGCTTTGACGAATGCTCCAGTATTAGTGCAACCTATTTCTGGTAAGGAGTTTGTGATTTACAGTGATGCTTCCTACGTAGACTTAGGTTGTGTTTTGATGCAAGAAAGGAGAGTTGTTGCTTACGCTTCTAGACAGTTGAAGATTCATGAGAAGAACTATCCTACTCATGATATAGAGCTAGCAGCAGTTGTGTTTGCATTGAAGATTTGGCGTCATTACTTGTATGGTGAGAAGTGTATTGTTTACACCGATCACAAGAGCTTGAAGTACTTGATGACACAGAAAGAGTTGAACTTGAGACAGATAAGATGGCTAGAGTTGTTAAAAGATTATGATTTGACCATTGAGTACCATCCGGGTAAAGCAAATGTAGTAGCCGATGCTTTGAGTAGAAAAGTGGTCGTTGAGTTGAGAGCTATGTTTGGTAGATTGAGTGTGTCCGATGATGGGGGTTTGATCACCGAGTTGCAAGTGAAGCCTTCTTTGATTCAGTTGATTAGAGAGAGGCAGTTGCAAGATGTGAGTTTAGTTCCTCATGTTCAGGACATAGCCGAAGGAAGACCGACTGAGTATAGTTTCAGTGGTGAGAGTTTGTTGTGCTTTAGAGACAGAATTGTTGTACGAGAAGATGTTGAGCTGAGACGTCAGATTCTGAGTGAAGCACATTCGAGTCTCTTTTCTATGCATCCGGGTAGTACCAAAATGTACCGAGATTTGAAGAATGATTACTTTTGGGTTGGTTTGAAGCGAGATGTAGCCGAGTATATGAGCCGTTGTATGGTGTGCCAGAGAGTGAAAGCAGAACATCAGGTTCCTTCAGGTTTGCTACAGCCTTTGAAGATCCCGGAATGGAAATGGGAGAGGATCACCATGGATTTTGTGTCGAGATTGCCTTTGTCTCCTTCGAAGAAGAACTCTGTTTGGGTGATTGTTGATAGGTTCACTAAGTGTGCTCACTTATTAGTAGTGAACACTACGGATTCCTTAGACAAGTTGGCAAACTTGTACATCCGTGAGATTGTGAGACTTCATGGAGTTCCGAAGTCTAATGTTTCAAATAGGGATCCTAGATTTACTTCGAGATTCTGGGGTTGCTTGCATTGTAACCCCCGTAGCCCGGTCTAGACGGTTGACCCGAACTACGAAGATTACACGGGGAAAACCAAAGTCAACCCGAAAGTCAACCTTGATTAACGACCCTTTTTTTTTCTTTTTAATCTTATCTAGATGCACATTAACCTTAAGTGTGACCATACAATCAACATATTAAAAGATCACAAACATCAGAGATCAAACAGGGACCCAATTGAACAAATTACAACTTTAGGGACCAAATTGTAGATTCTAATAAATTAAGGGACTTAACCCAAATTAAAGTTACCATCTCGAAATTAGTCAGGTTTCATGCTTCTCTGTGAAATTTCAGCTCAAAAGGACATCCACAGCTCATGCAATTGATCATACAAGATTCAGGACCAAAACGCAAACAAAACAAAACATATAACCACCATGTCAGCCCCCCTAACGGTCGACCGTTCCGAAACAGGCTAGCCCTGTTCCGAAACACGGGCCGTTCCGAAACGGGTTCCGGAACATGGTCTCGACAGAGGCTAAACCGTTTCGAAACGGTGTATACCGTTTCGGACGCCTGGGTTCATGCAAGGCACCCGTTCCGAAACGGTACACCCCTGTTCCGAAACGCCTGCACAAAAATCAGCAAACAAGCATACCAAATCATGCAATTGACCACTCAATCATGCTCCAAACATCACCAAACTTTACCAGCATGCAATTAAACATATTTAACACTTATAAGCATCATCAATTCAGCAAAATAACATCTCATGCAAAAAGCCCCAAATCAATGGTCATGCTTCCAACACAAGCTATCTACTCAAGCTTCAACTTGCAAAACAAGCATATAAGGTTCAATCCAAAAACCAGCAACATCAACCACATTCAACATACTTAGGGAGTCATAAACACCTCCCAAAACAAATACATTGGTCCCCCATTGCCAAAACATACAAAAGCTAAAACACTTATAAAACCTTCATACATTGAGCTTTACTTGTACTTGTTTGCTTGCCTCCTCTTGCTGCCCTCAATGCACTCTAATGCTCTGCATTATTGAATCAAGAAAACGAGAGAGCGTAAGCCAAAGCTTAGTGAGGAGTGCTCTTTAAAAACCATTCAATAATGCAATAAAAACCATTTGTAAATCATGCTAGTAAACAACCTTTACACATGCTCAAAGCATACTTTAAATCAAGCAATATCATGCTTCCACATTTCATTTAAACAAGCATCTCATGCTTCAACATAACATTAAATCATGCATCTCATGCATCTCATGTACTATACATGTCATATTGGCTCAAGTGACACATTTCATTTATGAAATCAAGTTCAACAACTTTCCCCAAGGACTTTTAAACACCTTGGACCCCAAGGACTTTTAAACACCTTGGCCATGGACTTTTAAACACCATGAATGGACCACACAAGGACTTTTAACCACCTTTATGTCCGTAGCTTGAATTACCCCAAGGACTTTTAAACACCTTGGCCCCAAGGACTTTTAAACACCTTGGCCCCATGGACTTTTAACCACCATGGAAAGGAGCACCTAAGGACTTTTAACCACCTTAGAGTCCGCAACAAGATTCATCCAAGGACTTTTAACCACCTTGATGATCTTAGATAACAAGGCTCACTCAAGGACTTTTAACCACCTTAGTGACCTTCACTTTTACAAACCATCACTTGCCAATATACACTTTATACATCACATAGTCCACTGTTTTAAAGCATTTAAACCAAGCCATTTCATCATGCATTTCAAAGCATTAAATCATCATTTAACAATGCATAAAAACAAGGCTCTCTTACCTAGAGACACCTTCAACACATGGCTTAAATCATCAGCATAAATCATGCTAAAACATCAGCAATTAACATGCTAAAACATGCTTTCCAAAATAGTAGCAAATCATGCAAAATCATCATTTCACATTTCATCAAATTGTGGCCACCACTTAAAGAGAGTAATCCGAAAACTTACACTTGAGCTTAGCAAAGTTGTTTAGACTTAAACTAAGCTCCCAAAACCTTCAACCCTTGGTTTTAAAGCTGTAAATCCATTTTCACTCACCGATTACCACTTCGCTTCAAGCCAAAGCACCAAAACAAGCCTCCGGATCAACAAATCTTGGATCCAAGGATGCCTCCCCTGTTTCAACACATTAAAGCAGAGGATTAATGCATCATCATGCATTAATTGCTTCAATGAAAGCATCTAAACTCGCTGCTCTCACTAAACCTCCATTTTCGGCCACCAAACACAACCGAAAATGCATCCGAAACACTTCTAAACAAAGCCCAGCCACAAACCAGCAAAACCTCACTTCCATCAACATCAAAACACATCTAAAAACAACCTATAAACATCCTTATACCTCCAGCAACAACAGATCACCACAAAAGCTACCTTAAAACACAAGCTAAACTTAGGAAATCCAACCTATCCGGGATTGCATCAATCAAGACTCATTTCCACATCAATTTAATGATCATTTAACATCAAAAACACTTCTCAAAACACTGATTTAACAGATCAAACGAAAATCAAGTGAAATCATCAAAATCTTGCATAATTAGCCAAGATCCATAAATCAACCTTAAAACCTTTAATCAATTATCAAATTAGGATTGAAAACTTTAGGAATTTCATTAAAGAACTTGAAGTTCAGAGGAGAAGGACGTTCTTACCTCCAAACTTGAGTTTCTCCTCTTTTTGGAATAGAAAAGCTTGATGAAACTTGAAGCAATTGAAGAGGATTTGAAGACACAATGATTTGCAATCAAATGAGAGTTGAAAGAAGGTTTTTAGATGATGAAAATCAGACTTAGATCTCTGGAATTGAGTGTTTGGGTTGAGAGAAAAGATAGAGAGAAAATAGGTAGTTAAAAGAGAAAATGGCCAAAATAGATTTTTCCCTCCTTTTGATTCCTTTAAAATCAGAATTATGGGTTAAAATATCTTAGAAAAATCTGGAGAAACTCCCTTTGGGTAAATAGCTCCTTAAAGATTCAAAGTTTCAACCCTTTATAAAATAGCCACCAAACTTTCAAAAATTACATTTTGGTCACTAGCCAAAATGTCACATTTCCGAAACTCATTTTCCAAAATTGATTTCACAGTTCACTTAATTATAATAAAAGATGATTTTAGAACATTTTTCCATAATTTTTATGCAACCCGAACTAGGCTTTCCTAATTTAACCTCTTACGATTCGAACAGCACTTTGACCAACCGGTCAACGCCCAAGACTTCCAAGCCCAAAACCGGGGCGTTACAACTCTCCCCCCCCCCTTAAGAAATTTCGTCCTCGAAATTTACCTGAAGGAAAGAGATAAGGAAACTGCTTCAGCATATCTTCCCTCCGCTCCCACGTGGCTTCCTCAACACCGCGATGCTTCCACAGCACCTTCACCAACTCAATGGTCTTGCCACGAAGAACTTTGCTATCTGAATCCAGAACCTTCACCGGTTCCTCATCATAGGTCAAATCCGGATTCAATTCCACTTCCTCCACAGGCAACACATGCGAAGGATCATATCTATACTTCCGGAGCATAGAAACATGGAACACATCATGAATCTTCTCTAGCTCCTGAGGTAACCTCAACCGATACGCAACAGGACCAACACGCTCAACAACCTCATACGGTCCAATGTATCTAGGGCTCAGCTTACCCTTCCGCCCAAACCTCATCACCTTCTTCCAAGGCGATACCTTCAAGAACACGCGATCACCCACCGCAAACTCTATCTCCTTACGCTTCAAATCCGCGTAAGACTTCTGCCGATCAGAAGCAGCCTTCAACCTCTCACATATGAGCTTCACCTTCTCGGTGGTACCTTTCAACAAAGCAGGCATCGATACCAACTTTTGACCAGTTTCAGCCCAACACAGAGGAGTCCTACACTTCCTCCCATACAGAGCCTCATAAGGTGCCATCTGTATACTCGCCTGAAAACTGTTGTTGTAAGCGAACTCAACCAAAGGCAGATGCTTCTCCCAAGAACCTTGAAACTCTATCACGCAGCATCTCAACATATCCTCCAAAATCTGAATAACACGCTCAGACTGGCCATCCGACTGAGGATGATAGGATGTACTGAAATGCAACCTTGTACCCAGAGCTTGATGCAAACACTGCCAAAAACGCGATGTGAACCTCGGATCCCTATCCGACACGATCGACTTAGGCACACCATGCAACCTCACAACCTCAGCAATGTACAGCTCTGCCAGCTTATCCAAAGAGAACGTAGTATGCACAGGCAAGAAATGCGCACACTTCGTCAGGCGATCCACAATCACCCAAACAGAATTCTTCTTTGACGGAGACAAAGGCAAACCAGATACAAAATCCATGGTAACCCTCTCCCACTCTTATTCAGGGATCTTCAACGGTTGCAACAAACCAGAAGGAACCTGATGTTCAGCCTTAACGCGCTGACACACCAAACACTTGCTTACAAACTCAGCCACATCCTTCTTCAAACCTACCCAATAGTACTCATCACGAAGATCGCGATACATCTTTGTACTACCAGGATGCATAGCAAAAGGACTACTATGACCTTCAGCTAGAATAGCATGCCTCAACTCAGCATCTGCAGGCACTACTATCCGACTACCAAAACACAACACTCCATCCTCATTAAAGCAGAAATCCGAAGGCCTACCCTCCGCGATATCCTGAACATGAGACACCAAGGAATCATCCAACAACTGCTTATCCTTGATCAACTGAACCAACGAAGGTTTCACTTGCAACTCAGCAACAAGACCACCATCCTGCGATATACTCAAGCTAGCAAACATAGCTCTCAGCTCAACAGCTACCTTTCTACTCAAGGCATCCGCAACAACATTGGCCTTTCCAGGATGATACTCAATCGTCAGATCATAATCCTTGAGCAACTCCAACCAACGTCGCTGCCTGAGATTCAACTCCTTCTGAGACATCAGATACCTCAAACTCTTGTGATCCGTGTACACAGTACACTTCTCACCATACAGATAATGCCTCCAGATCTTCAGAGCAAAAACCACCGCAGCCAGCTCGATATCATGCGTAGGATAATTGCGCTCATGCACCTTCAACTGCCGCGACGCATAAGCCACAACCTTACCCTCTTGCATCAGCACACACCCCAAACCAACATAGGATGCATCACTGTAGACTACAAACTCTTTCCCTGATTCAGGCTGAATCAAGATAGGAGCTTGCGTCAAAGCCAACTTCAGCTTCTCAAAAGCTTGCTGCCTCGCTTCTGTCCACTCATACTTAACATCTTTCTGCAGCAGCTTCGTCAAAGGAGCAGCAATCTTGGAAAAACCATCCACAAACCTTCGGTAGTATCCTGCCAAACCAAGGAAACTACGAACCTCCTGAACAGACTTAGGAACTTTCCAATTCATCACTGCTTCAATCTTCTGAGGATCAACACGAATCCCCTCAGCTGAGACCACATGCCCAAGAAAAACCACCTCTCTAAGCCAGAACTCACACTTGCTCAACTTAGCATAAAGCTGATTCTCCAACAAAGCTTGCAACACAATCCTCAAATGCTCTTCGTGCTCCTCCTCAGTACGCGAGTACACAAGGATATCATCAATGAACACCACAACGAACTTGTCCAGGTATTCATGAAAAACACGATTCATCATGTCCATGAAAGCAGCAGGAGCATTTGTCAGACCAAACGGCATCACAAGGAACTCATAATGCCCATACCTTGTCCTGAAAGCTGTCTTAGGCACATCCACATCCTTCACCTTCAACTGATAATACCCTGACCTCAAGTCAATCTTAGAGAACACAGCAGCTCCCCGAAATTGATCAAATAGATCATCAATCCTCGGCAAAGGATACCGATTCTTGATAGTCAACTTGTTCAGCTGACGGTAATCAATGCACATCCTCATCGTGCCATCTTTCTTCTTCACAAACAAGACAGGAGCACCCCAAGGCGAAACACTCGGCCCGACGAAACCACGATCAAGCAACTCTTGCAATTGCGTCTTCAGCTCCTTCAGCTCCTTAGGTGCCATTCTATAGGGAGTAATGGACACAGGAGTGGTATTCTCATACAGCTCAATACCAAACTCCACCTCACGATTAGGAGGTAAACCAGGCAACTCTTCAGGAAAAACATCAGGAAACTCCTTCACAACCCTGATATCTTGCACCCTCAGCTCCTTCGAACTAGGATTCATCACGAAAGCTAGAAAAGCTTCACAACCTTGCCTCAGCATCCTGCTCGCCTCCAAGGTAGAAACAACATTGGCAAGAAACTTCACATTCTCACCAACCACCACCACTTCATAATCATCCGCAAGCTTAAGCGAAACCCGCTTATCCTCACAATCCACAACAGCACGATGCTCAGCAAGCCAATCCATACCAAGGATCACATCAAAACCATAAAAGGGCAACTCCATAAGATCAACATGAAAGACATGCTCTTGAACAACCAAAGGACACCTTCTATAAAGCTTACGAGTCACAACAGTTTTACCAAAAGAACTAGTGACTCTAACACCAACATCCAAAGACTCAACAGGCAAACCAAGCAACTCAGCATGCTCACGAAGAATGTATGAATGCGTAGATCCAGAATCAATCAAAGAAAGCAATGACAAGGATTGCAAAGTAAAGGTACCTGCAATCACATCAGCATCATTCCTTCCTTCGCGCTGAGCATACACCCTCGCTTGGCCTCCACCCTCAGGTTGAATAGCCACAACATGAGCTACTCCACGACCACCTTCCTCTCGCCTCTGAAAATTACCACGGCCGCGCCCACGACCTCTCTGCGGTGCTGCAACAACAGGGGCACGCTCTTGACCACCAGCCATCCTCGGACAATCACGTCTCAGATGATCAGCTGAACCACAGTTCCAGCACTCATAACCAGCTGCCATCACAGGAGCTTGCACCTCCCTCCCAGCACGAGGACAGTCACGCTTCAAGTGACCACGGGAACCACAAATCCAACAAGCACTAGGGTCAGCTCTAGCATTGCCACCCCTAGCAGGTGCACCTCCACCTCTCTTAGACGAAGACTGAAACCTCTGATCACGCCCTCTCTTGTTCCGACCACCTCCGGAACTATACTCAGCAGCTCTCTTTCCCGAACTAGCTCCAACACCCTTAGCAGACAAACTCAGGTTCATCTCGATGTCCTTGGACCGACTAACCAGCACATCGAAATCATTATACTCAGCAGCCAACATATAGGTCTTAACCTCCGTCACCAAACCATAACGGAACCTTTCGCACCTCTCGCGCTCATCAGGTACCAACTCCGGTGCATACTGGCTAAGACGTACAAACTGTACCTCATACTCAGCCACACTCATGTTCCCTTGGGTCAGAGACATGAATTCACGCTTCTTTTCATCCAGATATCTAACTCCCAGATATCTCCTCTTGAACGCATGCTGAAAGAACGTCCATGTAACATCAGCATCAGCCATCCCAGAGATTGTGGTCGTCCACCACGTATAAGCATCACCTTGCAGCAGTGACACCACACATCCCAGCTTCTGCACATCAGTGCAACTCATCTGTCCCAAGACACGCTTGGTACTTTCCAGCCATGCTTCTGACCTTTCAGCCGACATACCCCTAAACTCAGTCCCACCAAGACTGCGCAAACGTTCCAAGGGTAGTCTAGCACCAGCATCTCCCTGATGCCCAGCTCCTTGAGCTCCAGCTACTGCTGCTCGAAACGCACCTGCAATAGCTTGTACCAGCACAGACATGTCAGGCATCGCTTGCCCCTGACCAACCTCAGGTCCTGCAGCTCCAGCACCAGCTGCCTCAGCTCCAGCTCTTCCCCTCTCCGCACCACCACCACCAGGTGGAGGAGGAGGTATCACAGCACTACCAGTGTGCTCATCATTCACATTCCCCTCCGGGGTCGTAGCTCTCGCGCTACTCCTTAACTCTCTACGTGGTGCCATACTATTACCATGCATAACAATACAAAATAAAACAAGTCAGGACCAACAAGGTAAGCAAATTCCAAGTATTCAAGCTCGATTTCCTTCAAAAACAACATTATCTCTTTAGCTTTTGTTTGGCAATGGGTACCCTCATCAGGCATCATCACAACATGCATCACATACACATCATCATACCAAATCACTGATCATGCTTTCACTCAACAAGCATACCAACCAAACCATGCTTCAATCATGCATACACACATTCCCAATTACTCGAGAACTCAGCTCTGATACCACCAAATGTAACCCCCGTAGCTCGGTCTAGACGGTTGACCTGAACTACGAAGATTACACGGGGAAAACCAAAGTCAACCCGAAAGTCAACCTTGATTAACGACCCCTTTTTTTCTCTTTTTAATCTTATCTAGATGCACATTAACCTTAAGTGTGACCATACAATCAACATATTAAAAGATCACAAACATCAGAGATCAAACAGGGACCCAATTGAACAAATTACAACTTTAGGGACCAAATTGTAGATTCTGATAAATTAAGGGACTTAACCCAAATTAAAGTTACCATCTCGAAATTAGTCAGGTTTCATGCTTCTCTGTGAAATTTCAGCTCAAAAGGACATCCACAGCTCATGCAATTGATCATACAAGATTCAGGACCAAAACGCAAACAAAACAAAACATATAACCACCATGTCAGCCCCCCTAACGGTCGACCGTTCCGAAACAGGCTAGCCCTGTTCCGAAACACGGGCCGTTCCGAAACGGGTTCCGGAACATGGTCTCGACAGAGGCTAAACCGTTTCGAAACGGTGTATACCGTTTCGGACGCCTGGGTTCATGCAAGGCACCCGTTCCGAAACGGTACACCCCTGTTCCGAAACGCCTGCACAAAAATCAGCAAACAAGCATACCAAATCATGCAATTGACCACTCAATCATGCTCCAAACATCACCAAACTTTACCAGCATGCAATTAAACATATTTAACACTTATAAGCATCATCAATTCAGCAAAATAACATCTCATGCAAAAAGCCCCAAATCAATGGTCATGCTTCCAACACAAGCTATCTACTCAAGCTTCAACTTGCAAAACAAGCATATAAGGTTCAATCCAAAAACCAGCAACATCAACCACATTCAACATACTTAGGGAGTCATAAACACCTCCCAAAACAAATACATTGGTCCCCCATTGCCAAAACATACAAAAGCTAAAACACTTATAAAACCTTCATACATTGAGCTTTACTTGTACTTGTTTGCTTGCCTCCTCTTGCTGCCCTCAATGCACTCTAATGCTCTGCATTATTGAATCAAGAAAACGAGAGAGCGTAAGCCAAAGCTTAGTGAGGAGTGCTCTTTAAAAACCATTCAATAATGCAATAAAAACCATTTGTAAATCATGCTAGTAAACAACCTTTACACATGCTCAAAGCATACTTTAAATCAAGCAATATCATGCTTCCACATTTCATTTAAACAAGCATCTCATGCTTCAACATAACATTAAATCATGCATCTCATGCATCTCATGTACTATACATGTCATATTGGCTCAAGTGACACATTTCATTTATGAAATCAAGTTCAACAACTTTCCCCAAGGACTTTTAAACACCTTGGACCCCAAGGACTTTTAAACACCTTGGCCATGGACTTTTAAACACCATGAATGGACCACACAAGGACTTTTAACCACCTTTGTGTCCGTAGCTTGAATTACCCCAAGGACTTTTAAACACCTTGGCCCCAAGGACTTTTAAACACCTTGGCCCCATGGACTTTTAACCACCATGGAAAGGAGCACCTAAGGACTTTTAACCACCTTAGAGTCCGCAACAAGATTCATCCAAGGACTTTTAACCACCTTGATGATCTTAGATAACAAGGCTCACTCAAGGACTTTTAACCACCTTAGTGACCTTCACTTTTACAAACCATCACTTGCCAATATACACTTTATACATCACATAGTCCACTGTTTTAAAGCATTTAAACCAAGCCATTTCATCATGCATTTCAAAGCATTAAATCATCATTTAACAATGCATAAAAACAAGGCTCTCTTACCTAGAGACACCTTCAACACATGGCTTAAATCATCAGCATAAATCATGCTAAAACATCAGCAATTAACATGCTAAAACATGCTTTCCAAAACAGTAGCAAATCATGCAAAATCATCATTTCACATTTCATCAAATTGTGGCCACCACTTAAAGAGAGTAATCCGAAAACTTACACTTGAGCTTAGCAAAGTTGTTTAGACTTAAACTAAGCTCCCAAAACCTTCAACCCTTGGTTTTAAAGCTGTAAATCCATTTTCACTCACCGATTACCACTTCGCTTCAAGCCAAAGCACCAAAACAAGCCTCCGGATCAACAAATCTTGGATCCAAGGATGCCTCCCCTGTTTCAACACATTAAAGCAGAGGATTAATGCATCATCATGCATTAATTGCTTCAATGAAAGCATCTAAACTCGCTGCTCTCACTAAACCTCCATTTTCGGCCACCAAACACAACCGAAAATGCATCCGAAACACTTCTAAACAAAGCCCAGCCACAAACCAGCAAAACCTCACTTCCATCAACATCAAAACACATCTAAAAACAACCTATAAACATCCTTATACCTCCAGCAACAACAGATCACCAAGATCACCACAAAAGCTACCTTAAAACACAAGCTAAACTTAGGAAATCCAACCTATCCGGGATTGCATCAATCAAGACTCATTTCCACATCAATTTAATGATCATTTAACATCAAAAACACTTCTCAAAACACTGATTTAACAGATCAAACGAAAATCAAGTGAAATCATCAAAATCTTGCATAATTAGCCAAGATCCATAAATCAACCTTAAAACCTTTAATCAATTATCAAATTAGGATTGAAAACTTTAGGAATTTCATTAAAGAACTTGAAGTTCAGAGGAGAAGGACGTTCTTACCTCCAAACTTGAGTTTCTCCTCTTTTTGGAATAGAAAAGCTTGATGAAACTTGAAGCAATTGAAGAGGATTTGAAGACACAATGATTTGCAATCAAATGAGAGTTGAAAGAAGGTTTTTAGGTGATGAAAATCAGACTTAGATCTCTGGAATTGAGTTTTTGGGTTGAGAGAAAAGATAGAGAGAAAATAGGTAGCTAAAAGAGAAAATGGCCAAAATAGATTTTTCCCTCCTTTTGATTCCTTTAAAATCAGAATTATGGGTTAAAATATCTTAGAAAAATCTGGAGAAACTCCCTTTGGGTAAATAGCTCCTTAAATATTCAAAGTTTCAACCCTTTATAAAATAGCCACCAAACTTTCAAAAATTACATTTTGGTCACTAGCCAAAATGTCACATTTCCGAAACTCATTTTCCAAAATTGATTTCACAGTTCACTTAATTATAATAAAAGATGATTTTAGAACATTTTTCCATAATTTTTATGCAACCCGAACTAGGCTTTCCTAATTTAACCTCTTACGATTCGAACAGCACTTTGACCAACCGGTCAACGCCCAAGACTTCCAAGCCCAAAACCGGGGCGTTACATGCATAGTGCTTTAGGTAGCCGGTTGCATTTCAGCACATCTTATCATCCTCAGTCTGATGGGCAGTCAGAGCGAGTGATACAGATTCTAGAGGATATGCTTCGTTGTTGTGTGATTGACTTCCAGGGTTCTTAGGAGAAGCACCTACCGTTGGTTGAGTTTTCTTACAACAACAATTATCAGTCTAGTATTCAGATGGCACCTTATGAGGTTTTGTATGGTAGACGATGTAGGACTCCGATTTGTTGGGCCGAGATAGGTCAGAGATTGTTACCAATGCCATACTTGCTTAAAGGGACTACCGAAAAAGTGAAGTTGATTTGTGACCATTTGAAAGCAGCTTCCGATCGTCAGAAATCTTACGTAGATTTGAAGAGGAGATAGATTGAGTACTCAGTGGGTGAGAAAGTGTTTCTAAAAGTACTTTCGTGGAAGAAGGTAATGAGATTTGGCCGGAAGGGCAAGTTGAGTCTGAGGTTCATTGGTCCGTATGAGATAGTTGAGCGGATTGGGCCTGTAGCTTATCGTTTGAGGTTACCTTCTGAGTTAGAGAATATCCATGATGTCTTTCATGTGTCTATGCTTAGGAGATATAGATCGGATCCTTCACATATGATGCCCGTTGAGGAGATAGAGTTAAATCCAGATTTGTCTTATAATGAAGAGCGCGTTGAGATACTTGCTTCTGATAGCAAGGTGCTGTGTGGCAAGACCATAGAGTTGGTCAAGGTGTTGTGGAGGCATAGAGGTGTGGAAGAGGCCACATGGGAGAGGAAAGCGGATATGGTTGAGCAGTTTCCGTATTTGTTTCTACCAGGTAATTTCGGGGACGAAATTCCTTAAGTGGGGGAGAGTTGTAACACCCGAGTTTAGGGGTTAGGTGAAAATAATTTTTTAATATTATTTGGGCTCGGTTTTATGATTTAAATAATGGTTCGGGTTTTGTTTTCAAATTAATTAATTTAATGATTGACTATATTTTGAAATTTAATCCCAAATAGCCATGGATAGTGTGCCCTTGTGAATATCCCATTTCATTAAGGGCAAAAGGGTCCTTGGGCCTTTAAATTAAAACAAAACAAAAACACCCATTTTCTACTATTCATTTCCTTCTTCAAAACACACCAACGGGAAATGTTGAGTGTGTAAAAGTTCTATCATTTACACCTGTTTAAACCCATATTTCTGCTGCATTCAAGCATCATTGCATTGCATTTAGGTTAGTTTTCAATAAAACATCACAATTATATAAAAGGCACGGATTCTACTGAAAGATGGTTATTTTTGCAGGTATCTGTCACAGTAGATTTTGAAGGCATGTGCAGGGCAGACAAGCAGGAAAGCTGAACTGGACAAGCAGCTGAAGAAGACGAACCTGTCGCGAACCTGTCGTGACAGCATGATGACAGCAGATTCATGAAGAGGAAAAGTGAAGTGGACCTCGATAGATAGAGAAAAATCTGCTCGTCTGTCGTGTGGAAGCCGAATATTTTTCCAAGCCCCGGATCAAAAGATATGTCAAGCCAAAGCTCAAGGAGAAGAACTCCCATGAAACAAGGAGGCGGCTGAAAAGTAGGAGACTTTAGAGATTTAGTCTTTATTAGAATCTTACTTTTAATTAAAGTTGTAATCCTTGTTACCTTAGATAACTTGAGCCCAAAGCTTATATAAAGGGCATAGATTAAACCTAGGGCATAGCCGACTACCCCATAACTGTAACGCCCCGGTTTTGGGCTCAGAAGTTTTGGGCGTTGACCGGTTCGGTCAAAGTGCTGATCGAATATATAAGAGGGAATTTAGGAAAGCCTAGTTCGGGTTGCATTAAAAATATGGAAAAATATTCTAAAATCATCTTTTAATATATAAAAGTGAACTGTGAAATCAATTTTGGAAAATGAGGTTCGGAAGGTTGACATTTTGGCTAGTGACCAAAATGTAATTTTTGAAAGTTGCGGGACAGTTTTATAAAGGATTGAAACTTTGAATCTTTAAGGAGCTATTATTCCAAAAAGGATTTCTCCAGATTTTTCTAAGATATTTTAAGTCAAAAATCTGATTTTAAAGGTTATGAAAAGGAGGGAAATCATTTTAACCAATTCTTAACTAATTTTTCTATTTTCTCTCAAATTCTCTTTTCTCTCATTTTCTCTCTACCCAAACAAGATTTCCTCAGATTTCTTTCTCTGATTTTGACTTCTTAATCTCTCGTTTCAACTCTCATTTGATTCCTAATCATCTCATCATCAAAACCTCTCAATTTGCAAATTGTTTCATCAAGCATTTTGGCTCTGAAATGGAGAAATTCAAGTTTGGAGGTAAGAACGTCCTTCTCCTCTAAACTATCAGTTCTTTACTGAAATTCCTAAGTTCTCAATCCTTGATTCATGTTTTATTAATGGCTTTTCAATTGAGATCTTGATTTTTGGCTAAAATGCAAGATTTGGTGATTTTGGTGAAATTTTCGTGTGATCTGTTTAAGCTGGGTTTTGAGGTGTTAAAATGATGTTAAATGAATGTTAAATTGATTAGAAGTTGAGGTTTAATCAATGCAATCCCGGATAGGTTGAATTTCCTAAGTTTGGCTTGAGTTTTTGGTTGTTTTTGGAGTGTAATTGGTGATCTGTTATACCTGGAGGTATAAGGACGTGGTTGTGATCATTTTGCATGTTATTTGATGTATAAAAATGGTTAGAAGTGATGGATCTTGGCTGGGTTAAGTTTTGGAAGTGTTTGGAGGTGATTTCGGTTGTGTTTGGTAGCCAAATTGCTAGTTTTGTGATGAGCAGCGAGTTGTGTTGATGTTGCTGGTGTTTTAATGCATATGGATGCATTAATGTTCTGTTTTTATGTGCTTGAAACAGGGGAGGTTGATCCTTGAGTCTTGGAGGTGTTTTCGGAAGGTTTCGGAAGCTTGGAAAGCTTGTTGGCTAGGCTTGTTTGGTAATCGGTGAGTGAAGTTGGGATTTCAGCTTTTGAAACATGGTTTGAAGGTTTTTGGGAGCTTAGTTTAAGTCTAAACAACTTTGCTAAGCTCAAGAGTAAGTGAAGAGGTTTTTGCTCTTGGATTGTGTATGTTTTGGCTTTAAAATCAATTGTGGTTGATGATTAATTTGCATGTGTTATTGCATGGTTAAATTCTGTTTCGTAAGCATGTTTTAGCATGGTTTAATGCTGGTTTTGAAAGTCAATTGAAAAGGATGCTCAAGGTAAGAGATCCTTGGTTATGTTTATGGAAATTGTGATTTTGATGCATAGTGATGCATGTTGTTCATTGGCTTTGTATGATGCTTAAAAACAGTGAGTTGATGATGATTAATGATGATAATTGTACCTTTTGCATATTGTTTATGCATGTGAATCATTGAGCTAATGATGTGGTGGTTTTGCATTATGTGTATGCATGTGAATCATTGAGCTAATGATGTGATGACCTTGCATTGTGTTTATGCATGTGGAACATTGGATATTATGGTAAGATGGTTATGTTGGCAAGAGATGTGAATGGTTCTTGGTTCGTTGATCGGGTATAATTAGCCGGCTATAGGATTGGGTGCACCGTGAATAAAGTCGCCTTGAAGGCGGAGTGGTCAAGTGTGGACCGGTTAGACTCCCCTCAAGTATTCCTAACGAGAAGAGGTCATAGTGGAGGTTGTTGCACACTCGAGGACCTAAGTTGTTAAGGTCATAATGGAGGTTGTTGCCCATTCGAGGACCTTGGTTAAGTAAAGGTTATAAGGTGGTTAAAAGTCCTTATGTGAGAACCTTGTACTTGTTAAGATCACAATGACAGTGTTTAAGTCCATGTGTGGATCTTGTGTGTGATGTCCCGTACCTCGTTAGATGATGTCTACAACTACCAATCGGTTATGCAAAGGTTGTATGGTGGTTGAAAGTCCATACGGAAAAGACCTTGTGCATGTCAAGGGTGTATGGCGGTTGAAAGTCCATACATGGTAACCTTGAGGAAAAGCTAAGGTTGTATGGTGTTTAAAAGTCCATACATGGGAACCTTAGGTTGTTAAGGTCAAATAGAGGTTGTTGCCCATTTGGAAGACCTTGGATTGGGTAGTGTGTAGGAAGCGTTGGGACACGCTTGTAATCCGCGTATCCGATCGAATCGATAAGTTGGAAAGTGAATGTGGTTGATCTCTTGGAAGCCAATGTAATGTTCTTGATCATGTGAAGCATGGAATTGCTTGAAATGATGCATAGTTGCATGTGAAGCATGGAATTGCTTGAAATGATGCATAGTTGCATGTGAAGCATGGAATTGCTTGAAATGATGCATAGTTGCATGTGAAGCATGGTATTGCTTGAAATGATGCATGGTTGCATGTGAAGCATGAGATGCTTGAGTTGATGCATGTTTGCATGAGAAGCATGAGATGCTTGGTAAGATGCATTGTTGCATGAAATGTGTATAATGCTAGTGGAAGCATGTTACTTGTATGTTGAACAAGTGTTGGTTATCATTTGATAAATGATGCATGTGAGTATGAATTACCTATGTTGCATTGGAGTCATGTATGACTTGTTGATTAAGGCATGTGAATATGATGTTATGGGTTATGGTGCCTTGGTTAAATGCATGATATGGTTTAATTGAATTATGGTTTTCAATGGTTTCTTGCTTGATGTGGTTTCCAAGTTAAAGAAAGGTATGTTGTGGAAAGGATGTGTTTCCATGGTTGTATTCTAAGCTTTGCATATGGTGTTTATGCATGATTTGAGCTTGATGTTGAAAAGAGTTTTCAAACGTGGTTTTGGAAAGCAAATCGGGTTGGTTTTAATGTGTTTTAAAGACCCGCTGCATTGATGGTGTTTGGTTTTGAGCATTCCTCACTAAGCATTATGTGCTTACGCTCCTTTTTGTCCATCAATGCAGATTCTTGAGGTTTGGACAGCAAGGAGCAAGGGATTCAAGGTGGACTCCAATGGAGATGTATGTCTCGGTGAATAGCTATAGTTAATAAGGGCAATGGGGTAGAATCTCTCGGATTGTTGTTATTGTGATCGTATGTGTTGATCAAGAATGTTTAAGTACTGTTGTTAATGATGTTGAATCATGAATTGGTTTGATTGTGTTTGAATTGAAGGGTTTGTGCTTAAATGGTTGCTTGAGTAGGAAGCATGCCTATAGAATTGGGGCTTTTCATATGTGTTGAGTATATGATGAATTGTTGATGCAAGAATGTCTCTTTTATGTTGAATTGCATGTTGGCAAAGTTTGGTGGCTTTTGGAGCATGTTTGAATGATCAATTGTGTGTTTGAGTGAGCAAAATTCAACATTCTGGGCTAGGTGTTTCGGAACAGGCAACACCGTTTCGGAACGGGTGCCCTGCATGAACCCAGGCGTCCGAAACGGGTGTCACCGTTCTGAAACGGAAGGCATTCTGCCAGACCCCCGTTGCGGAACGCGTTGCGGAACGGCCCGTGTTTCGGAACGGCCTTGGCCTGTTTCGGAACGGGTGACCGTTGGGGGCTGACATGGGCGGTTAAATGTTTCAAAATGTTTGCATTTTGGTCCTGAATCTTGTTTGTGCAATTGTTTGAGTTCGGGATGTCCGTTTGAGCTGAAGTTTGGCACAGAAGCATGAAACATGACTAATTTCAAGTTGGTAACTTAAAATCTGGTTAAGTCCTTAAAGTTTCCAAAAATTACAATTTGGTCCCTAAAGTTGTAATTTGTTCAATTGGGTCCCTGTTTGATCTCTGATGTTTGTGATCTTTGAGCATGGTGTTTGTGTGATCACATGTAAGGTTAATGTGCATCTAGACAAGTTTTAAAAGAAAAAAAAGGATCATTAATCAAGGTTGACTTTCGGGTTGACTTTGGTTTTCCCCGTGTAATCTTCGTAGTTCGGGTCAACCGTCCAGGCCGGGCTACGGGGGTTACATTTGGTGGTATCAGAGCTGAGTTGCGAAGGTTGGGGAACGGTAAGTTGTTGTGGTAAGTGTGCTTGATGTTTATCTTGTTGTATGGTTGAAAGCTGGTTGAAGCATGTGTTTCTGAGTATGCTGTTGATGTTTTGAGCATGTTGCTGGTGTATGCAAGCATGATTTGTGGTTATGAATCTTGGTTGAGTTCATGTGGATATGTGTTGATGCCATGAGCTGATGCTATGCATGATGAATGTGTTTTGAGCATGTTATGTTGTTAATGTGCTGGTGCTGTTGAATGTTGTTGGTGTAAGCATGATCAAGGTATGTGGTTGATATGCTTGATGTTGTGATATCCATGTTGTGTTGACTGTTATGTCATGTAAAGGGGGATGATTCGGGATACCCATTGCCTTATTAATATAGCTATTGTGTATTTTGGAGTTGGAGTTTGAATCCTTGCTTAATGCTGGTCTAACAGGTTTTGTTTGTTTGTTGTGATTGTATGTTGTTTGTTGTTGTTAGTGGTATGGCAAGGATGATGAAAGAGTGGAGGATGAGTGAGATGGTTGCTGCCTTGGGGCAGGTTGTTAAGTCAAAGGATTCACCCTTTTGTAAAGGTGTTTTGTCTCAGTCTTCTGTGACTGAAGTTGAGATGGTAAGGCAAGGGAAGGAAGCTGGTTCCGGGATGGAAAGTTCTTTGTCTGTTGTTCAGGAGGTGTTGGGAACATCTCAGGCTGCGGTTGAGGTAAAGTCAGTGGATGTGCTGGCTAAATGTGTGGGTTTGCCGAAGCAGTATTTGTTTGATTTGGGTGCTGAGGAGTACCATGGTTCTTCCCCGGAGATGTTTGAGGCTTGGTTGGCCAATGTAGTTCTGATTTTGGATCAGGAAGGCTGTGATTATGCCTGTAAGCTGGGGAGTGTTGTTTCTTTGATGTTGGAGGATGCTTGTTCTTGGTGGACATCTGTAGCTGTGGCGTCACATATTCCTGATATTGATTGGGATTTCTTTGTATCTGCTTTCTATGAAAGGTATCTTGGAGGGGAATTTCCAAGGGTTGAGCAAGGCACGGGTAGTGCTGTTGGTGAGCAAGTGTTGCTTGAGCACGGAGTGGAAGCTCAGCCATCTATGTGTGACCGATGTGAAAAGCAACATGTTGGAAATTGTTGGGGCGCCGGTGTTTGTTGGAATTGTGGTTCTAGGTTGCATGTTAAGCGTGATTGTCCTCATGGAGTGAAGTCCGCTTTGATGTTGGCTAAAGGATCTTTGAAAGGTCGTGGGCGCGACCGAGGCGAGGTTCAGAAGTGGCAAAAAAAGCAGAAGGTTGTGAAGAGCTTGGGAAATGAAGTTTGCTGGAAGTGTGGGTCTGCTGGACACATGAAGCGTGATTGCTTGATGTTGGCGCGGAACAGTCAAGGTTTCTTATTGCAAGGAGTTGGTGGTGACTCTGGTGTGTTAGCTGGTGCTGCAGGGGTGCAACCGAAGGATGTTGGTTCCGCAAGGAAGAGAGCTCGTTCGATGAAGCTTCAGGGTGGTGTTGTGTTTTCAGGTAACCTTGTTAAGTGATCTTTGCTTTAGTTGCTTAGTTTGGTTTCTGTTGGTTTTTCCTTGCGTGGTAAGTTTAGTCTTGTTGCTAGTATTTTTGGGGTAATGGTAGTTGTGGTTTGGTAATTATCTTGGGTGTGAAGAAGGCTTGGGTAAGTATCTTGTGGTTAATGGTTGTTGGTATGATGGAGTTAGATAAGTTAAAGGTGAGTAAGAGGTTGTTCTTAGACAGATTTTGAGGATGTTATTGGAGGGTGTGAACTGGCATTCATGCACAGTTAAAAGCATTGATGTATACTATATTATATATGTTGGTCCATGCATACATGTGGCATGACATTAGAGGTTTTGCATACATGTACATCAGACATTGATAGGGCATGTAGGTGATCATGCATACGATGTTCACGCTCGCTAATGACTAATTGAATCTGTTAGTGTTGTGGTTGGGTTAAGTGGAATGATGGGTTTGTAGAGGTTGTTTGGTGCTGAGTGAGAGTGGAATGGCTTGTTGGTAGAAGGATAGTGTTTGATGCTCTGAGAGTTTAGTGGTTTGGTGGTGAAGGGTATCTATTTGAGGTTAGTATCTGCTAAGTGATTTGTTTAGCTAAAAGGAGGTGGTAGTTCTTTGGTGCTAAGTGAGGTTGCAGTTTGAAGTTGTGTTTCCAGGTGCTGAAGTGGTTTAGCTTTTAAGTTGCTGTGAAGGGTTGTGTTTGTTCTTGGCAACCTTTGAAGAGTTCTGAAGCTGTTATGTGTGTTTTGGTTCAGTGATGTTCTGGTAGTGCAAGTGTTCTGGTTGAGTATGTAGTGAAAGGGCTGTGAAAGATCGAAGGTTTTTGTTGGTTGTTGGGTTTTTGTGTGAGCAGTGGTTGGCTAGTTGTGGTTAAGAAGTTTTGTTTGAAGTCTGTTGATGGTATGTGGAACGGCTGAAGGTTTCAAGTTGAGGTTGTGATGTGATTTTGGGTGAATAGTGCTGGTGAGCTGTTATGGTAATGTTTTTGATGGATGTAAAGGATTGTCAGTTTTGTTGAAGAGTTTGAATAAACAGTTGATGTTTAAGGATTTCTGCTTGTTGGGAAAATCTTTGGAAAAGGTTTGGGAATCGCAAGAGTTGTTGAAGCTGAGAAGTTGCCTAGTGACCGAGTTGGTTTGGTTGTTGTCTTTGTGTAGACAAGTTTTGGAAGATGTGTATTACAGTGTTGTTTACTGTAAGAGTTGAAGTTTTTCCGGTTGATGTTGGGATTGTGTACAATCCGGTATGTGGAAGGTTAAGTTGTGGTTACCTTTGAGAGTTTGGATTTGTGAACAGTGTTTGGTGGAGGTTTTGTGTGGAATGTGATCAGTGGTGTTGGTTAAGGCTTTTGTGTTGCCTTGTGTGTTGCTTGAGAAGGTTGTTGTTCTCTTTCGCCGGTTGAAATTTCGAGGACAAAATTTCCTAAGGGGGGGAGAGTTGTAACGCCCCGGTTTTGGGCTCAGAAGTTTTGGGCGTTGACCGGTTCGGTCAAAGTGCTGATCGAATATATAAGAGGGAATTTAGGAAAGCCTAGTTCGGGTTGCATTAAAAATATGGAAAAATATTCTAAAATCATCTTTTAATATATAAAAGTGAACTGTGAAATCAATTTTGGAAAATGAGGTTCGGAAGGTTGACATTTTGGCTAGTGACCAAAATGTAATTTTTGAAAGTTGCGGGACAGTTTTATAAAGGATTGAAACTTTGAATCTTTAAGGAGCTATTATTCCAAAAAGGATTTCTCCAGATTTTTCTAAGATATTTTAAGTCAAAAATCTGATTTTAAAGGTTATGAAAAGGAGGGAAATCATTTTAACCAATTCTTAACTAATTTTTCTATTTTCTCTCAAATTCTCTTCTCTCATTTTCTCTCTACCCAAACAAGATTTCCTCAGATTTCTTTCTCTGATTTTGACTTCTTAATCTCTCATTTCAACTCTCATTTGATTCCTAATCATCTCATCATCAAAACCTCTCAATTTGCAAATTGTTTCATCAAGCATTTTGGCTCTAAAATGGAGAAATTCAAGTTTGGAGGTAAGAACGTCCTTCTCCTCTAAACTATCAGTTCTTTACTGAAATTCCTAAGTTCTCAATCCTTGATTCATGTTTTATTAATGGCTTTTCAATTGAGATCTTGATTTTTGGCTAAAATGCAAGATTTGGTGATTTTGGTGAAATTTTCGTGTGATCTGTTTAAGCTGGGTTTTGAGGTGTTAAAATGATGTTAAATGAATGTTAAATTGATTAGAAGTTGAGGTTTAATCAATGCAATCCCGAATAGGTTGAATTTCCTAAGTTTGGCTTGAGTTTTTGGTTGTTTTTGGAGTGTAATTGGTGATCTGTTATACCTGGAGGTATAAGGACGTGGTTGTGATCATTTTGCATGTTATTTGATGTATAAAAATGGTTAGAAGTGATGGATCTTGGCTGGGTTAAGTTTTGGAAGTGTTTGGAGGTGATTTCGGTTGTGTTTGGTAGCCAAATTGCTAGTTTTGTGATGAGCAACGAGTTGTGTTGATGTTGCTGGTGTTTTAATGCATATGGATGCATTAATGTTCTGTTTTTATGTGCTTGAAACAGGGGAGGTTGATCCTTGAGTCTTGGAGGTGTTTTCGGAAGGTTTCGGAAGCTTGGAAAGCTTGTTGGCTAGGCTTGTTTGGTAATCGGTGAGTGAAGTTGGGATTTCAGCTTTTGAAACATGGTTTGAAGGTTTTTGGGAGCTTAGTTTAAGTCTAAACAACTTTGCTAAGCTCAAGAGTAAGTGAAGAGGTTTTTGCTCTTGGATTGTGTATGTTTTGGCTTTAAAATCAATTGTGGTTGATGATTGATTTGCATGTGTTATTGCATGGTTAAATTCTGTTTCGTAAGCATGTTTTAGCATGGTTTAATGCTGGTTTTGAAAGTCAATTGAAAAGGATGCTCAAGGTAAGAGATCCTTGGTTATGTTTATGGAAATTGTGATTTTGATGCATAGTGATGCATGTTATTCATTGGCTTTGTATGATGCTTAAAAACAGTGAGTTGATGATGATTAATGATGATAATTGTACCTTTTGCATATTGTTTATGCATGTGAATCATTGAGCTAATGATGTGGTGGTTTTGCATTATGTGTATGCATGTGAATCATTGAGCTAATGATGTGATGACCTTGCATTGTGTTTATGCATGTGGAACATTGGATATTATGGTAAGATGGTTATGTTGGCAAGAGATGTGAATGGTTCTTGGTTCGTTGATCGGGTATAATTAGCCGGCTATAGGATTGGGTGCACCGTGAATAAAGTCGCCTTGAAGGCGGAGTGGTCAAGTGTGGACCGGTTAGACTCCCCTCAAGTATTCCTAACGAGAAGAGGTCATAGTGGAGGTTGTTGCACACTCGAGGACCTAAGTTGTTAAGGTCATAATGGAGGTTGTTGCCCATTCGAGGACCTTGGTTAAGTAAAGGTTATAAGGTGGTTAAAAGTCCTTATGTGAGAACCTTGTACTTGTTAAGATCACAATGGCAGTGTTTAAGTCCATGTGTGGATCTTGTGTGTGATGTCCCGTACCTCGTTAGATGATGTCTACAACTACCAATCGGTTATGCAAAGGTTGTATGGTGGTTGAAAGTCCATACGGAAAAGACCTTGTGCATGTCAAGGGTGTATGGCGGTTGAAAGTCCATACATGGTAACCTTGAGGAAAAGCTAAGGTTGTATGGTGTTTAAAAGTCCATACATGGGAACCTTAGGTTGTTAAGGTCAAATGGAGGTTGTTGCCCATTTGGAAGACCTTGGATTGGGTAGTGTGTAGGAAGCGTTGGGACACGCTTGTAATCCGCGTATCCGATCGAATCGATAAGTTGGAAAGTGAATGTGGTTGATCTCTTGGAAGCCAATGTAATGTTCTTGATCATGTGAAGCATGGAATTGCTTGAAATGATGCATAGTTGCATGTGAAGCATGGAATTGCTTGAAATGATGCATAGTTGCATGTGAAGCATGGAATTGCTTGAAATGATGCATAGTTGCATGTGAAGCATGGTATTGCTTGAAATGATGCATGGTTGCATGTGAAGCATGAGATGCTTGAGTTGATGCATGTTTGCATGAGAAGCATGCGATGCTTGGTAAGATGCATTGTTGCATGAAATGTGTATAATGCTAGTGGAAGCATGTTACTTGTATGTTGAACAAGTGTTGGTTATCATTTGATAAATGATGCATGTGAGTATGAATTACCTATGTTGCATTGGAGTCATGTATGACTTGTTGATTAAGGCATGTGAATATGATGTTATGGGTTATGGTGCCTTGGTTAAATGCATGATATGGTTTAATTGAATTATGGTTTTCAATGGTTTCTTGCTTGATGTGGTTTCCAAGTTAAAGAAAGGTATGTTGTGGAAAGGATGTGTTTCCATGGTTGTATTCTAAGCTTTGCATATGGTGTTTATGCATGATTTGAGCTTGATGTTGAAAAGAGTTTTCAAACGTGGTTTTGGAAAGCAAATCGGGTTGGTTTTAATGTGTTTTAAAGACCCGCTGCATTGATGGTGTTTGGTTTTGAGCATTCCTCACTAAGCATTATGTGCTTACGCTCCTTTTTGTCCATCAATGCAGATTCTTGAGGTTTGGACAACAAGGAGCAAGGGATTCAAGGTGGACTCCAATGGAGATGTATGTCTCGGTGAATAGCTATAGTTAATAAGGGCAATGGGGTAGAATCTCTTGGATTGTTGTTATTGTGATCGTATGTGTTGATCAAGAATGTTTAAGTACTGTTGTTAATGATGTTGAATCATGAATTGGTTTGATTGTGTTTGAATTGAAGGGTTTGTGCTTAAATGGTTGCTTGAGTAGGAAGCATGCCTATAGAATTGGGGCTTTTCATATGTGTTGAGTATATGATGAATTGTTGATGCAAGAATGTCTCTTTTATGTTGAATTGCATGTTGGCAAAGTTTGGTGGCTTTTGGAGCATGTTTGAATGATCAATTGTGTGTTTGAGTGAGCAAAAATGCAACATTCTGGGCTAGGTGTTTCGGAACAGGCAACACCGTTTCGGAACGGGTGCCCTGCATGAACCCAGGCGTCCGAAACGGGTGTCACCGTTCCGAAACGGAAGGCATTCTGCCAGACCCCCGTTGCGGAACGCGTTGCGGAACGGCCCGTGTTTCGGAACGGCCTTGGCCTGTTTCGGAACGGGTGACCGTTGGGGGCTGACATGGGCGGTTAAATGTTTCAAAATGTTTGCATTTTGGTCCTGAATCTTGTTTGTGCAATTGTTTGAGTTCGGGATGTCCGTTTGAGCTGAAGTTTGGCACAGAAGCATGAACCATGACTAATTTCAAGTTGGTAACTTAAAATCTGGTTAAGTCCTTAAAGTTTCCAGAAATTACAATTTGGTCCCTAAAGTTGTAATTTGTTCAATTGGGTCCCTGTTTGATCTCTGATGTTTGTGATCTTTGAGCATGGTGTTTGTGTGATCACATGTAAGGTTAATGTGCATCTAGACAAGTTTTAAAAGAAAAAAAAGGGTCGTTAATCAAGGTTGACTTTCGGGTTGACTTTGGTTTTCCCCGTGTAATCTTCGTAGTTCGGGTCAACCGTCCAGGCCGGGCTACGGGGGTTACAATAACCGAAACCAAAACCCTGCCGTTTACCTGTCACCGATATGTTCTAAATTCCCCCTAGGGCTACGGGTTGTTTTGTAAAGTAGTTGCAAGGGTTGCTTTGTTTTAGGATTTTTCAAGTTCAATAAAATATACTTCAAGTTCTTTTATCTTGGTTTTAATATCTTGCAAGAGCATCGGGAGAGCATTGTGAGGTTATCCATTTACTTAGCATCGGGAGAGTTAAGTATACGAAAGAGATAAAAGCGTGTTCTTTAGTTTATAGTTGAACCATCTCGTGCTTAGGGATAAGGCGAGGTTAAGTGGCTAAGGAAGAATTCATACACATCGGTGTTCATCCTTCGATTCACGCCGGGAGGTATCATCAAAGACGTGATCATCGACAGACTTGTGCCTAGGGATAGGGCAAGGCAGATCTGGGATTCTTGCCAAGCTTGAAGTACGGAGTTAGTGTTCGCTGCCGCGACAGCTAACGGACAGACGCCGCGACAGGTGCTGTCGGCGACGGGTGCGACGACAGAACTGGAGATCCTAAGCAATTCAATACCTACACTACTGAGCAACTCAATACCAGCCCATTCTCTCTACCTTGATATCTCAATTCCTTTTAATTACGTTTTCACTTTATTATTCTCGTGACAATTCTTAATTATTTCCTTTACTTTCGTGCAGTGAATTTAGGTGAAGCTATTAGCCCAATCCCTGTGGAGACGATATCCGATACTTTGTATCACTTTACTACTTGCGTCGTGTATACTTGCACTACAATTGCGATAGACTATTTTACACGCAACAAGTTTTTGGCGCCGTTGCCGGGGATTGGCAACATAACTACACCTTTCTTTCCTTGCACTTTTTGTTTTTATTTTCGTTTTTATTTTCGTTTTTATTTTTCTTTAATTTTTCTTTTGTGTTTTTAAACTCTTGCTTTTTACAAGGTTTTCCTGTTTATGCGCAGATCGAAAAGAGGTGAAGATCCTGAGTATAAATTAGATCCGGAGATTGAACGTTCCTTTAATCTAAAGAAACAGATTCGCCACCTCTTAGACCGAAACGAGTACCTTGAAGAACAGCTAGAGCAGATGGCCCGTAATCAGCCTGCCGGAGAAGAAATCCCGCCTGTCGGTGACCCGCCCGCAGCAGGTGGACGACGGTCATGTCGTGACTACATGCTGAACGATCATGTAGAGCTGGAGACCACGCTGCCGGATATTGACGTTGACAACTTCGAGCTTAAACCTGTCATGTTTAGTATGATCAACAATGCCGGGCAGTTTGGTGGTTCTGCGACAGAAGATGCCAGGGAGCATCTCAAAACGTTCCAGGAGATCTGTGGTTCGTTTAGACTACCAGGAGTTAGTCCGGAGATACTGAGGCTTCGGTTATTCCCCCATTCATTGAGGGACAGAGCTAAAATTTGGTGGAATAAACTTACACCGGGTTCTATCATGACTTGGGCAGATTTAACTCGTGAATTTTTGTCTCGTTTTAATCCTTCACATTTAGCTGAGCAATTACGTAATGAAATTGCTACTTTTCAACAGGAAGATGACGAGCCAATGCACGAGGCCTGGGACAGATTCACAACTCTTCTACGAAACTGCCCAATGCATGGATTCCCCGTCTGGAATCAGGTAACTAAGTTTTATAATGCTGCTAACTTACAAACTCGCATTCGAATTGATTCTGCAGCAAATGGACTACTATTGGACAAAGATCCAGACGAGGCCCTGCAAGTTCTGAAACATCTGGCTAAGAATGAGGAGCAGTTTCCAACCGCTAGAAGAGGGGGTAAACGGGTACTTGCTGTCAAGGATTATGAGGCCGACAGCACTATGAAATCACAGGTAGCGTTCCTCACTAAAGCCATGAAACACTTATTGAGTGAAGAGGAAGTACGAGGGTTTGCTGTCGAGGAAGTTTGTGCTACATGTGAGGGAAATCATAGCAGGGATGAGTGCCCTATAAATATAGAAGAAGGAAAATATGTTGGAAATTACAAGCCAAACTACAATTCCAACAATTACAACCCTAATTGGAGGAAAGACCCCAAATTTTCCTGGAGTAACCCCAACAATGCTCTAAATCCGCAAGCCTATAATCAGAATCAGGGGGGACCTAGATTGTTGACGCGACAGCAGCCACAGTCGCAAAACCTGCCGCAGAACCTGCCGCCTCAGCAACAACAACAGCCACCACCTGCCACGAGTAGTATATTGGAGCAGACTCTGGCCACCTTTATGTCTCAGACTGGCACGTATATGGATAACATCAATAAGTTTGTCAAGAAAACGGAAGACTTTATGGATGAAACTAAGATGAGAATGACAAACCATGAGGCCACCTTGAAATCTCTAGAGACACAAATGGGTCAGGTGTCGCAGCATATTAAGCCACGACAGAATGGAGGATTCCCTAGCAATACTGAAAATGCTAGAACGCCCCCTCATGAGCAATGTAAGGCGATTACTACTAGGAGTGGGAAAAAGTTACCAGGGCCGGAAAAAGAAGCTGAAACAGAAAAGAAACCTGCCTTGGATAAGCCTGCCGAGGAAGCTGCCCCGACAGGTAATGAACAGACTGCTGCCGATGAGCCTGTCACGACAGCAGAAGCGACAGAGGAGAAAAAAGATGAGTATCGACCTCAGATTCGTATGCAGTGGGAAGGGCGCATTGCTGATTATCGTCCTCCACCACCTTTTCCGCAACGGATACAGCAAGCTAAGCATGAATCTCAACTTAAAAAGATTTATGATATTTTTAAACAGGTTCATATTAACATTCCGTTGTTAGATGCTGTTAGGGAAATGCCCGGTTATGCTAAATTTCTCAAGGATGTCATGTCTAAAAAATCTAAACTTGGGGAATTTGAAACGGTAAGGATGCAAGAAGGTTGCATGAGTATTCTTCATCGACAACCACCCCAGAAAAAGAAGGATCCAGGGAGCTTCCTCATACCTTGCGTAATCGGAGATAAATTTGTGGGTAAGGCATTATGTGATCTTGGTGCTAGTGTTAATCTAATGCCCAAATCAGTTTTTCAGAAATTAGGTATTGGCAAGGCGCGGCCCACGACAGTTACCCTACAGCTAGCCGACCGCTCTTACGTTCACCCCGAGGGAAAAATTGAAGACATCTTGGTAAGAGTGGATAAACTTATTTTTCCTGCTGACTTTCTTATTTTAGATTGTGAGGCAGATGAGAACGCACCAGTCATCCTAGGGCGACCCTTCTTAGCCACGGGAAGATCATTGATTGATGTGGAGAAAGGAGAACTCACCATGCGCGTAAACGATCAAGAAATTAAGTTGAATGTTCTCCAAGCAATGAAACATGCTGATGTGGATGAAGAATGCAAGGCCATCATTGAGGTGACCTTTGATCAACCCTGCATCAGGTCGGGCTGCCAGGATATAAAATTTGGTCACTGCTGCGACAGCCATTTACAAGCCTGTCACGACAGCAACGACGACAGCACCGACGACAGCGACTCCTCTTAATCCAATTCATCTGATACTGAAGGTCATGAGGAGATAGACTGGTTAGACTATCACCCAGGTAAGTTATTCGAACCCTTGAATTACACTTCGGATAACCATTTAATCCAAAAGCCATCTACTGTTGAACCACCTGTCTTAGAACTTAAGCCCCTGCCAGGACAGCTTAAATATGCTTATCTTGGTAGTGATAAAACACTACCCGTAATCATCTCTGCTAAGCTGCCACAGGAACAGGAACGACAGTTGATCGACATGTTGAGGCAGCATAAAAGGGCGATAGGATGGACCATAGCAGACATTCAGGGCATTAGTCTGGCAATCTGTATGCACAAAATCCTCCTAGAGGAAGATCATAAGCCGACTATTGATGCCCAAAGGCGGTTAAACCTTGCAATGAAGGAGGTAGTGCGTAAAGAAATAATTAAATGGTTAGACGCTGGTATCATTTACGCCATCTCCGATAGCAAATGGGTAAGCCCGGTGCAATGTGTTCCCAAGAAAGGAGGCATGACTGTGATAACCAACGAAAACAATGAGCTAATCCCAACCAGGACTGTGACCGGTTGGAGGGTTTGTATGGACTATCGGAAGCTTAACAAAGCTACCAGAAAAGACCACTTTCCTTTACCCTTTATTGATCAAATGCTTGATAGATTAGCGGGTAAACCTTACTATTGTTTTCTTGATGGTTATTCAGGATATAATCAAATTGCTATTGCACCGGAGGACCAAGAGAAAACGACTTTCACCTGCCCCTACGGAACATACGCATTTAGGAGGATGCCGTTTGGACTCTGTAACGCACCTGCCACCTTCCAAAGGTGCATGATGGCAATATTCTCCGACATGGTGGAGGACTTCCTTGAGATCTTCATGGATGATTTTTCTGTCTTTGGAGACGATTTTGAGAGCTTCCTTGGCAACCTTCAAAAGGTACTTGAAAGATGTGAAAAAGCTAATCTTGTTCTTAATTGGGAAAAATGCCATTTTATGGTAGATGAGGGGATAGTTTTAGGCCATAAGATTAGCTACCGTGGGATAGAAGTCGACAGGGCAAAGATTGAAGTCATAGACAAGCTGCCGTCGCCAACCACAGTCAAGGGCATTAGGAGTTTCCTAGGGCATGCTGGTTTCTATAGGAGATTTATCGCAAATTTCTCAAAAATCACGAAGCCCTTATGTCATCTCTTAGAGCAGAACCGACCCTTTGACTTTAATGAAGAATGTACTGAAGCATTCAAGGTTCTGAAGGAAAAACTAGTGACAGCCCCCATAGTACAGCCACCAGACTGGACGCAACCGTTTGAAATTATGTGTGATGCTAGTGACTATGCTGTCGGGGCAGCACTTGGGCAGCGCAAGGACAGGCTGTTCCATGTCATATATTATGCCAGCAAAACATTGAATGATGCCCAAGTAAACTATACCACCACAGAAAAGGAGCTGTTAGCTGTGGTGTTCTCCATCGACAAGTTTCGTTCTTACATACTTGGAACGAAAGTAATAGTGCACACCGATCATTCTGCCCTTAAGTACTTGTTCGCAAAGAAGGATGCAAAGCCTAGGTTGATACGATGGATCTTGCTACTACAAGAATTCGACCTTGAAATCAAAGACAAAAAGGGGACAGAAAATCAGGTGGCAGATCACTTGTCGAGGTTAGAGATGGGACAGAGTCTACCTGTAGATGAGACACACATACTAGAGACCTTCCCAGATGAGCAGCTCTTTGCTGCCGCAATAGCTGTCGCGACAGCCATGGCGGCAGGTAAGTCTTCTAACCTTCCCTGGTATGCTGATTTCGTTAATTTTATAGTTAGCGGAATATTACCTTCTGATCTTACTTATCAAGCCAGGAAGAGGTTTCAAAATGATGTAAAACATTATTATTGGGACGAACCTCTTCTTTTCAAAATGTGCGCAGATCAGGTTATAAGGAGATGTGTACCACAAGAAGAACAAGAAGACATTCTCCATCACTGTCATGCCGCACAATATGGAGGACACTTAGGAGGCAACAAAACTGCTGCCAAGGTGCTGCAGTCAGGTTTCTACTGGCCGACACTGTATAAGGACGCACAGGAATTTTACAAAAACTGTGACAGGTGCCAGCGGACAGGTAACATCTCAAGGAGAAACGAGATGCCACTGCAGAATATCCTAGAAGTCGAGATCTTCGACGTATGAGGGATTGATTTTATGGGACCTTTTCCATCTTCATGTGGAAATCTTTACATCCTCCTAGCAGTAGATTATGTCTCCAAGTGGGTAGAAGCAATCGCAACTCAAAAGAATGATGCCAAAACGGTCCAAAAGTTTTTGCATAAAAACATCTTTTCTAGATTTGGCATCCCTAGGGCGATTATCAGTGATGAAGGGAGACATTTTGACAACAGGGTAATTGCTGCCGCCTTGAGAAAATATGGTGTCAAGCACAAGATAGCGACAGCATACCACCCACAGACCAATGGACAGGCTGAGATTTCCAACAGGGAAGTGAAGAACATTCTTGAAAAAATGGTCAAACCAACTAGGAAAGATTGGTCTTTACTTCTGAATGATGCATTATGGGCATACAGGACAGCTTTCAAGACTCCATTGGGCATGTCTCCATTCCGATTGATCTATGGGAAAACCTGTCACCTGCCTGTCGAGATAGAGCACAAGGCATATTGGGCAATCAAGGTAGTAAACATGGACTTGGACAAGGCATGTCAGAAAAGGCTGTTAGATTTGAATGAAATCGAGGAAATACGGACAATGGCCTACGACAACGCAAGAATATACAAGGAGAAAACAAAGAAGTGGCATGACAAGAAGTTGCTGCCGCGACAGTTCTGCCCAGGGCAGCTTGTGTTGTTGTTCAATTCGAGGTTGAAACTCTTTCCAGGGAAGCTCAAATCTAGATGGTCTGGTCCATTCCAAGTAATTCAAGTTTTCCCCCATGGTGCCATTACAATTCAATCATTAAAAGACGGGCACCAATTCAAAGTCAATGGACAACGCCTCAAGCATTATCAGGGGACTGAAGCCCCAGGAATTCAGGAAGTGGTTACCTTAGGTGATGCCCCACAAGGCATCCCTAGTTTAACCTAGTTTTATTTTTATTTTATTTTATTATCATTTATTAGGAATTAGATTTATTTTAATAATGTTTTGTTTTTAATTTCAGTTTTTAGGAAATAAAGGAGACAAGTGAGAAAGAAGAAGTGGCCCCAGACCACCGCCCATCCATCAGCCCAATTAAGCCCATTTATGGTAACCTGTCGTTTCGGCTACCGGCGCAGACGGATTTGACAGGCTGTCAACAGACGCACAGCAGACGAAGAGGCGTGCGGCAGACGCTCCGCAGATGCATTAATGCGTGTCAGACGCGTCAGACACGCCATATCCAATCTGCCGCCCCGTTATTCCCGCCTGCCGTTACGGCATTAAATAAGCAGCTACTCGACAGCTATATAAACCCCTTCTCCCTTTCATTTTTTCCTCACTTCTGATTTTTCTCTCTTGTATTCTCTTCTAGTTTTATCTGTTTTCTCTCCTTTTTCAGCCCTTGCAACCAAAAATGTCTTCACGACAGACTCGCCAAAATGCTGCTGCCGCCTCTTCTTCCGCAGCAGCATCCCCGTTCGCCAACAAAGAACTTTGGGAGGAACGGAGCTTCATCTATAACAGAGATGCTCCTCTTTTTGGACTCCGGCCGTTCATTATGAAGGCCATTACGGTGCAACTTTGGGAAGACTTTGCCGAGCAGCCGGCAGAGCTTAATGACACCCTGGTTAGGGAATTCTATGAGGCGATCGAGAGTAAGTCGGCGACATCTGTCGTCGTCCGAGGAGTGACAGTTCCTTTCACCGCCAGCAGCATCAATCATGTCTTCGGCCTCTTCTTTGGCCCCAATGACGACGCTCATCAACAGTTTTGGGACTCCCTCGACGCTGCCGACCATGATGCTGTCATGAGGGAATTGACAGAAGAGGGCACAACTTGGAGCACCAGCAAGAAGAACCCCAATTCCGTCAACCGGGCAGAGCTGCTCCCCGAGGCTAAATTATGGAACGCTTTTATTAAAAAGCGTATCCTGCCCTCATTCCACCACACGACAGTCAACAGGCAGCGGCTTGCCCTCATCCACTCTATCATGCATGACAGGCCGATCAACGTGGGCAGGTACATGCGAGAAAGCATTCTCGATTGTGCCTTCAGAACAGATTCACGACTATGCCTGTCCTTCACCATTACGGCCCTCTGCCGCTGCGCTGCCGTATCGGAGGACTCTTCAGACAAAATCAAGAAGGGCAGCGGCTGGACCGACAGCAACATCTCCAGCCTTATGGAGATCATCGTCGTAACACCCCTCAACGCCTTCGATCCAAACGCCCCACCTGCTGAATCTGATGATGAACCTGCCACCGAGCCTGCCCCAGAAGCTGCAACCAACATCGCTCCGGCAGGTCAGAACGCCAACATCCTAGCTGCCATCTTGAGGATAGAGGAGCGGCAGATGGGTTTAATGACATTCATCCGCGACTTCTCCAACGCAACGGTAAACTTTATTACCAACACTTTGAATTTTTCGGATGTAATTTTCCCCACCTTCCCCGCCCATTACTTTAATATCCCCTCTCCCACTCCCACACCACTTGTCTCTCCCCACGGAGAATCTGCCTCCTCCACACCTTCCCCGACAGCAGCCGGCAGCCCACCGGCGGACACTTCCCCTCGAGGCACCAAGCGAGCTGCCACTGACGACAGCCCTCTCGTCCGGAGAAACTTGGACAGCGCCTTTACGCGGGTGAAAAGAATCAAACATGTGGCCAACAAGAGGATGCTGTCCAAAGCCATTACGAGTAACAGCTGGGATAGCAGCGGCAGTTCTGATGTCCGACTAGTGGAGCCACCTGCCCTTCAACCTGCTGACGACCCTGTCCCCCAACCGGAGGAAGAACCTGTTGACCAACCTGCTCAGGAACCTGCCCAGCCACCTCCCCAACGCAGACGCTACCATCAGATCCGCGTCAGCAGCAGTGATGAGGACAGCGCATAAAATTTAAGTTTTTATTTCTTTTTCTTCTCTTATTGCTGCCTGCCCTTATATATTTGTGATGTACTTTTATTTTTCATGTTTTTCTTTATTTGTTTTAGTGTCATTTTGCATTGAGGGCAATGCAACCCTTGAGTTTGGGGGTGGCAACCCTCCATATTTAATGGAGTCTTTAGCACATCTTTTGTTTAATTGTTGTGTCTTATTAGTCATTTACTCTTTTTAAAAAAAAAATCAGAAAAATCAGAAAATTTAAACTGTTGGCTTAAAACTGTGAAGTTAACTTACCTGTCATGACAGCTCTGTCGTGGCAGCATCTTTAGGACAGGTTAAGGAAAAGTTTAGAGCCTTTCTATAGTTCTAAAAACTTAAACACTTTTGTGACTGTTATATTGCTTAGACTTCTTTTAGCCAAACTAGAATAGGAAGCTTAGAACTTGGACAGCCCCTAGAGGTGCCTAACACTGGCTCTAGGAAAGAAGTTTAGCAAAAGAAAATCAAAAACCTAGAGGTGCCCGAAACCGGCTCTAGGAAGCTAACTAGAGGTGCCCAAAACTGGCTCTAGAAAAACTTAGCTTGAAAATAGAAGAAAAAGCATGAAAATGTGCCTTCTAAAAGAAAGTAAACTTTGGCATAAAATTCAAGTTAAGGAGTTGAATATTCTAGTGAAACTAAAAGAGTCTTAGCGTATAACTGTTCACAAGCATGCACACACTGCACGAGAGCTATAGGGAGATTCCGGACAGATCCTAACCTTTCCGACAGGTTGCTGCCGCCATAGAGAATGAGCGACAGGTAAGGGACAGTTCACTGTTTGAAGGCCAACACAAAAATTTTCAGTTTTCTTTTAAGTCTTCATTGCTTGAGGGCAAGCAAAAACTTGAGTTTGGGGGTGTGTTGAGTGTGTAAAAGTTCTATCATTTACACCTGTTTAAACCCATATTTCTGCTGCATTCAAGCATCATTGCATTGCATTTAGGTTAGTTTTCAATAAAACATCACAATTATATAAAAGGCACGGATTCTACTGAAAGATGGTTATTTTTGCAGGTATCTGTCACAGTAGATTTTGAAGGCAGGTGCAGGGCAGACAAGCAGGAAAGCTGAACTGGACAAGCAGCTGAAGAAGACGAACCTGTCGCGAACCTGTCGTGACAGCATGATGACAGCAGATTCATGAAGAGGAAAAGTGAAGTGGACCTCGATAGATAGAGAAAAATCTGCTCGTCTGTCGTGTGGAAGCCGAATATTTTTCCAAGCCCCGGATCAAAAGATATGTCAAGCCAAAGCTCAAGGAGAAGAACTCCCATGAAACAAGGAGGCGGCTGAAAAGTAGGAGACTTTAGAGATTTAGTCTTTATTAGAATCTTACTTTTAATTAAAGTTGTAATCCTTGTTACTTAGATAACTTGAGCCCAAAGCTTATATAAAGGGCATAGATTAAACCTAGGGCATAGCCGACTACCCCATAACCGAAACCAAAACCCTGCCGTTTACCTGTCACCGATATGTTCTAAATTCCCCCTAGGGCTACGGGTTGTTTTGTAAAGTAGTTGCAAGGGTTGCTTTGTTTTAGGATTTTTCAAGTTCAATAAAATAAACTTCAAGTTCTTTTATCTTGGTTTTAATATCTTGCAAGAGCATCGGGAGAGCATTGTGAGGTTATCCATTTACTTAGCATCGGGAGAGTTAAGTATACGAAAGAGATAAAAGCGTGTTCTTTAGTTTATAGTTGAACCATCTCGTGCTTAGGGATAAGGCGAGGTTAAGTGGCTAAGGAAGAATTCATACACATCGGTGTTCATCCTTCGATTCACGCCGGGAGGTATCATCAAAGACGTGATCATTGACAGACTTGTGCCTAGGGATAGGGCAAGGCAGATCTGGGATTCTTGCCAAGCTTGAAGTACGGAGTTAGTGTTCGCTGCCGCGACAGCTAACGGACAGACGCCGCGACAGGTGCTGTCGGCGACGGGTGCGACGACAGAACTGGAGATCCTAAGCAATTCAATACCTACACTACTGAGCAACTCAATACCAGCCCATTCTCTCTACCTTGATATCTCAATTCCTTTTAATTACGTTTTCACTTTATTATTCTCGTGACAATTCTTAATTATTTCCTTTACTTTCGTGCAGTGAATTTAGGTGAAGCTATTAGCCCAATCCCTGTGGAGACGATATCCGATACTTTGTATCACTTTACTACTTGCGTCGTGTATACTTGCACTACAATTGCGATAGACTATTTTACACGCAACAAGTTTTTTGGTGCACTGTAGCTTATCGTTTGAGGTTACCTTCTGAGTTAGAGAATATCCATGATGTCTTTCATGTGTCTATGCTTAGGAGATATAGATCGGATCCTTCACATATGATGCCCGTTGAGGAGATAGAGTTAAATCCAGATTTGTCTTATAATGAAGAGCACGTTGAGATACTTGCTTCTGATAGCAAGGTGCTGTGTGGCAAGACCATAGAGTTGGTCAAGGTGTTGTGGAGGCATAGAGGTGTGGAAGAGGCCACATGGGAGAGGAAAGCGGATATGGTTGAGTAGTTTCCGTATTTGTTTCTACCAGGTAATTTCGGGGACGAAATTCCTTAAGTGGGGGAGAGTTGTAACACCCGAGTTTAGGGGTTAGGTGAAAATAATTTTTTAATATTATTTGGGCTCGGTTTTATGATTTAAATAATGGTTCGGGTTTTGTTTTCAAATTAATTAATTTAATGATTGACTATGTTTTGAAATTTAATCCCAAATAGCCATGGATAGTGTGCCCTTGTGAATATCCCATTTCATTAAGGGCAAAAGGGTCCTTGGGCCTTTAAATTAAAACAAAACAAAAACACCCATTTTCTACTATTCACTTCCTTCTTCAAAACACACCAACGGGAAACAAAGAGCTCTCTACCCAATCTACTATTTCATTCAAAAGCTCCCCCATTTCAACTCCGTTTTGAAAGGTAATGGTATTTTTGACTTCCCCTCATCTCCCTCTCCATGAAAGTACCTTTTATTTTCATTTTCATGAAGATTTTAGAAAATGGAATTTTTGAAGGTTTTGATTAAAAATAGAAACTTTATGTGATTAAGCGAAGTATTTTGATTTAATATGCTTAGTTATTGTATATAGAAGTCAAATGGTATATCATATATGAATTTCAAGTGATTTTGGGAAATTTTCGGAATTGGGTACCAAGGGGGTTTTTAGAGGGTTTTAAAGTGGTTTTTGGGGTGGTTTAATGTTGGTTTTTGAAGGCTGGTGCTAGTATGATATATGAGGGCCACTTTGGGTGTGTTTGATGGTTGTTTGGATGTTTGAAATGGAAGGTTTCAGTGGGTTTGAGGGGTTGCTCGGAAATTCTGTTTTGGGATTGATTTTGAGTGTTGGATGCTTGATAATGTTAATCCGGGTTAGTTCCGATGATGAGTTATTGATTTCGAATGTTTTGTTTGTGTTTGAGATTAATTAGAATCGAGTTTGGGCATCGGTGAAACATCGGAAGTGAATCCGAGAAATTGAAGACGGTCGCTTGCTTGGTCTTTGACCTTGGAAGCTTAAGTGAGTGGTTAATTGTTTTACTTGGTTTTAAAATGGTTGGTTCGAGTATATGGACTAGGTTGGGCTTGGTAGACCCACCTAGAGTTAGGATTAGGGTGGTAGCCTAATCCTAAGCTTGATCTAGAGCCTTTGGATGAACTCATTTAGGTTGTTGTGTATGTCTCGTATGAAATGTGATATGAATGCTTATGTATATTGTGTTATACATGTGAGATGAGGCATGATTTGTGATGCTTGAGACATGCATGATGATGGTTATTGGTGAGTACGTGCTAAGTACGGAATTGGTTGAAATGAGTAATGTGAAATGAGTAAAATGTTGGCACTAGTATGCTTGAGTACAAATGATCGATCATTAGGATTTTAGTGTGTACACATGAGTCAAAAGTCACGCGTGGCCTTGGTGGCGTTGAGTCACCAAGGAGAAGTACGGGTTCGCCCGGAAATTGTATTTAAATATAGTCGGTGATGAGTGGAATCCCATCGACGGGGCGTGAGGATGAGTGGAATCCCCTCCGCGAGACCGGTGATGAGTGTAATCCCACCGTGAGGTAATGTGGTTGTTGGATGTGAGTTCCAACATGTCTATCCGCGTATTCGGGTCATAGCTAGGTGCCAATGTTGTTTGATATGTGTATCAATGTGTTGAGGTTATTGATCTTTAATGGGATACTTGAATGCGAATACATGTATTGTGGATTTGAGCTTATGATCATGACATTTACATTGTATATTGTTCATGCATCTCTACATGTGGCTCTTGTGGATCCTTGGTATATTTGTGTAATGCCTTGGCTAGATCGTGCTCGGACCCTGCAATGTTGAGGTTTGTTTTTAGAGCTTACCCTCACTAAGAATCTTTGCTTACACTCTCTTTGATCAACATTGCAGATCCTTAGTTCGCGGGTTGCTCGAGAAAGTGGAGGGCCTCCAAGTGTGGTTGTTGACTTGAGTACTTCAAGTATGAGTTTTCATGTTGAACATGTAATAGTTTGAGCAATGGGACATATGTTGTTTTGATGGATAGTTGTTAGTTGTTTAGGATCTTGATTTGACTCCTTGATATCCTGCTTTTGTATGGTTTGTATTGCCATGATGAATTGTAACTCATGCCTAAATTGCTTATTTTGAATGTTAGCCATGTGCCTTAGGGGTTGCCTTTACGTTTGAATGATGTTGTATGATTGCATGATTTGTGATGTCTTGCCTTAGTGTTTAGACTCGTCCTAATCTTGTTAAAGCATGCTATTATAGTTGGGTTACCTTAGGTTTATGTGTTTTAATGTTGAAGTGTGTTTTGGTGGAGTTTTGGGGCACCCTTGTGCCTTAAAACAGCCAAAACGAGTCTGCAGACAGGGGGCGTTTCGGAACGGTCCCTTTGCATTTGGCCTACCGTTTCGAAACGAATGGGGGTCGTTTTGGAACATTTTTGCTACTGGAATTTTGAGAAATTGGTGAGATAAAGGCGTTCCGAAACGGGCCTTTGATGTTTCGAAACGGTCAAAATATCGTTGACCACGAGAAATTGACCGTCAGGGTCGTTTCGATACGGGTCACCCCTGTTTCGAAACGGTCACCCTATGGTTGACCCTGGCCTGTTGACTAAGTCAAGGCGTTTCGGAACACCCTAAGGGCGTTTCGAAACGACCTGCTGTAAAGGACTAAAATGAGCTGTTTGATGTTTTGGTTGGTCGAAGTATTTTACATTGTTTGTATCTTCCGCTGCTGTGCTTCACATAGGATTTAATTATGCCTATAGACAAGATAAAATAAAAGGAATTTTTTGTGTCGTTAACCGAGGGGAAGCCTTAACGGGTTTCGCTTCGGTTTTCCCCGTGTGGCCCACTCGGATCGGTCATCCAACCAGACCGGGACGAGGGGGTTACAATACATGTTCATCAAAAAGGATGCAAGACCACGATTGATGTGTTGGATTTTGCTGCTGCAAGAATTCGATATAGAAATCAAAGACAGAAAGGGAATAGAAAACCAAGTAGCTGATCACTTGTCAAGACTGGAGATGGGAAAGGATCAAGATAAAAACAAAGTTAACATACAAGAAACTTTCCCAGATAAGCAGTTATTCACTACCACAAGCACTACCGCGACAGACATGGCGACAGGTAAGCTTTCTGAAATTCCTTGGTATGCTGACATAGTAAACTATCTTGTCAGTGGTTTATTACCTCCTGAACTTAACTACCAAGCAAGGAAGAGGTTCCAAAATGATGCAAAACATTATTATTAGGACGAACCTCTTCTATTTAAGCATTGTTCAGATCATATTATCAGGAGATGCATACCAAAGGAAGAATAGGAAGAAGTACTCCACTATTGCCATGCTACTCCTTATGCAGGACACTTTGGAGGAAACCAAATTGTTGCCAAAGTTCTGCAGTCTGGTTTCTTTTGGCCTACACTGTTCAAAGATGCACAAGCTTTTTAGAAGCATTGTGACAAGTTCCAAAGGACAGGAAACATCTGTAGAAGGCATGAGATGCCCCTGCAGAACATTCTCGAAGTTGAAATTTTCGATGTTTGGGGAATCGACTTCATGGGACCGTTCCCAGCTTCTTGTGGGAACCTATATATACTGCTGGCAGTGAAGTATGTGTCCAAGTGGGTAGAAGCTATTGCCACACAAAAGAATGATGCCAAAACCGTTCAAAGGTTTCTACACAAACACATCTTCACCAGGTTTGGCATCCCAAGGGCGATCATTAGTGATGAGTGTAGGCATTTTGATAGTAGGGTGATTGCTAATGCATTAAAGAAGTATGGAGTTAAACACAAGATCGCAACAGCATATCACCCTCAAACCAATGGGCAGGCTGAGATCTCAAATAGAGAAGTGAAGAACATTATGGAAAAGATGGTTAAGCCAACTAGGAAGAACTGGTCTCTTCACTTGAATGATGCATTATAGGCCTACAGGACTGCATTCAAAACACCATTGGGAATGTCACCTTACCGACTCATCTACGAAAAAACTTGCCACCTACCTGTCGAGATAGAACATAAAGCATATTGGGCTACCAAGGCATTCAACATGGACTGGGACAGAGCAGGGCAGAAAAGGTTGTTGGACTTAAACGAAATTGAAGAAATTTGAGCCATGGCCTACGACAACACCTGAATCTATAAGGACAAGACGAAGAAGTGGCACGACAAAAAACTGCTGCCACGACAGTTCACACCAGGCCAGAAGATGTTATTGTTCAACTCTAGGTTGAAGCTCTTCCTAGGGAAGCTAAAGTCTAGGTGGTATGGACCCTTCAAGGTAGTTCATGTTTTTCCCCATGGTGCCATCACAATAAGATCAATCAAGGACGGACATCAATTCAAAGTCAATGGACATAGGCTCAATCACTATCAGGGGACTGAAGCCCAAAAGAGCAGGAAGTAGTTACTTTAGGAGATGCCCCTCAAGGCATCCCTAATTTAACTTAGTTTAATTTAATTTAATTTAATTTAATTTAATTTAATTTAATTTATTTTATTTTTATTGCTTTAGGAAATAAGAATTCAATATTAGTTTATTTTAGTTTTCATGCAAATAAAAGAAACAGAGGAAATGGAAGGAATGAAGCAGCCCATCACATTCACCTCAGCCCAAGAAGCCCAAGAGAAAGCCCAATGGTAACAAGGTTGTCGTGATAGCCGGCCACCAGCTGTCGCGGCAGATGCGCAAAGATAGCATGTCACCACGCTGTCACAACAGACACGCAGTAGACACGTGAAAAACACAAAAAACACGTAGCAGACGCCTCAGGAAACTACGTGACAGCTGGCTCCATTTTTCACGCCACCCATTACGGCTTCAACGGGCAGAAACCACGTTTTATATAAACCCTCACCCCTATTTCATTTTTCACCTCATTGTCTTCTCTCTACTCTGTTTCCAAATATTTTAGCTTTTCAGTATTTTCTTTTCTTTCATTTCTACAATACCCTTACAATGACAATGAGATCGACCCGAAGAAGTGCTGCCTCCACCTCTGTCGTGGCAGTCTCCACTCCCACTCACAACAAAATTCACAGAAGGTTTGCCTCGGCAGAATCAGAGAAAAGATATTATGAATCTTTTCTGAAAAGGGAAATGTGGGAGGAAAGGGGCTTTACCTACCCAAAGAAGACCGGAGATCTAGGACTAGAAGGATTCATCGCCAAAAGGATCATTGGGCTAAAGTGGTAGATGTTTGCGGAACAACCCGAGGAGATGAATGTCACTCTTGTCCGAAAATTCTATGTTGTCGTCACCTCTAAGAACACCTCTACAGTCACCATCAAGGGTAAGGAAATCGAATTAGAACCTACCTACATCAACTCTTTGTATGGAATTTATGTGGGCAGGAAGGAGGACGAGCACAACAGGTTCATCAGCAATCTATCGTCGGCAGACTATAGACGGCATCATGGCAGACCTCACCGAAGAAGGAACCAGCTGGAACGAGGACCCAAAACATCAGTGGACGGTCATAAGAACTCAACTAATGCATTCTGCCAAGCTGTGGAACCACTTCATGAATAAGCGTCTCATGCCCACGTCTCACAACACGATAGTGGACCAACAAAGGCTAGCCCTCGTGCACTTCATCATCAACGAACGACATATCAATGTAGGAAAATACATCCTCGATGGAATCCACGAGTGTGCACAGAAGGATAAGGGCCCCCTCTTCTTCCCTTATTTAATCACATCTCTTTGTTGAGCCAACAACATCCCTGAAATTGATGAGGATGTAAAGATCCAGGGCAAGGGGTGGACGCATCAGAATCTCTACAGCCTGATGGAACTAAAAGCAGTCACTCCAATGGCTTACATCGACCCCTCCGCCATGACAGAACCAGACTCAACAGAACCTGTCGCAGCAGAGCCTGAGCAGACAAAACCCGACAGACCAGAAGGTACCTCCTCCAGCCAAATCATTCAACTGCTGCAAAGAATGGAGGCGCGACAGAGAGGCTACATGGAGTATATGAGGGACTTCAACACTGATACGGTAAATTTCATTAAAGTTGAACTTAATTATCCAAACATGCAGTTCCCTCATTTTCTAGAAAACCTTCTCTCTGCCCCATCTCTATTCACCTCAACAAAGTCGGCCACACCCACAGCTGCCTTCGCCTCGCCATCTTCCACGGAAGGAGCCGGCGATAGAAGGTCTGCATCTCCTCGAGGAGCCAAGAGAAAGGAACCACTGCCAGAAATTGACCTGAAATATTTCGAAGGTTTCTCCTCCTCTTCAGTCTGGCATGATGACTCAGTCTCTGAACCTTCTGTAATCCGAAAAATAGCCAAAGACTTCCCTTCGATGAAGAAAAAGAAGCTAGATATCGATGTAGAGGGACCCTGCCGCGACAGAGGAGATGGCAGCAAAAGCGACAGTGAGCTTGAGATTCTGGACAAAGCTTCAAAAGTTTCACCTACCAGAATCCAGCCACCACGAGAGGCAAAGAAGAAGGTAGCGTCCTCCTCTCCAGCCACAAAGCCAGCCTCTGCTACAAAAGAAACTGCCTGTCAACAGCTCTGCATAAACAGCAACAGTGAATACAACACTTCAACTTAAGTTCTTTTACTATTTTTGTCGTCTGTGTTTTTTATTTGAAATTTTTTATGTTTTTATATTTCTGTTTGTCAGGAATTGAAGGCAATGCAACTCTTGAGTTTGTGGGTAGGTAGTCCTCCTTTTATTAATGAACTTATCTTATTTTGTGTTTCATTACTATTTATTTTTGGGTCTGAAAAAATTGGCTTAAGTCTTTGAACTTTTGTTATCTACCGTGGTACTTACTGTCGTGACAGTAGCTTTAGAATGTTTTAGGAAGTTTGTAGACCCTTCCTATAGTTCTGAACTCTTAAAAACACCTTTGTGACTTATATGTTGTTAAGACTCTGTTATCAAACCTAGAATAGGAAGCTTAGCCACTTGAGTTAGAAAGAAAACTTAGATTCAGTTTACTCCTAGAGGTGCCTAGCACTGGCTCTAGGAAAATAACTAGAAGTACTCCTAGAGGTGCCTAACACTGGCTCTATGAAATTAAACTAGAGGTGCCCAAAACCGGCTCTAGCAGAAATAGAAAAACTTAGAAGAAAACTAGAGGTGCCCGAAATTGGCTCTAGTTAAGAATTATTTTTGAACTAAAACTCAAGTAAGTTAAGTAACTATTCTGGTTGTTAAAGAGTCTAAGCTCATATTTGTTCACAAAACCTGCACACACTCACACAAGAATTATAGTATTGCTCTGGATAAATCCATAACATTCGAAGAGGTATTGAACTTGATGGTGAAGGTGTTGTAGGTAATAGTTGTTCATTGAGTTAAGTCAAAGCCAAAAGGTTTCATTCTTAATTAGATTGCATTTGCTTGAGGACAAGCAATAACTTGAGTTTGGGGGTGTGTTGAGTGCATAAATGTTCTATATTTTAACCCTCATTTACCCATATTATTGATGCACTCAAGCATGTTTAGTAGCATTTTAGGATAGATTTTGCATAAACATCACAAATGAATAATTATTGCACAGATGCTGCTGATTTCGGTTATATCTTACAGGTACCTGTCGTGGCAGCATCTAGGGCAGCAGATGAACAATAGGTAACTGCAAAGTTGGAGCAAAAGGGTCGAAGTAAACTGCCTTATACTTGTTGTCATGACATCTGCCGTGACAGAAGTGGCGATAGTGAAGAAGAAGAGATGGAAAAATACAAAGTGGAGTTCGACTGATAGAGGATTTCAAGCCTAATTTTTAGAGACCACTTGCATTATTTTTGGAGTCCAGAAGCACAAAGAAGGCCTTTCCCAAAGTTTAAGGAGAAAGTCAAAGCAAGAAGATAGGACGAATTAAAGGAAGTCTACTCAGAGATTTAGTCTTTAAATGATTTTTACTTTAATTTGAACTAGTATTCTTGGCCATTAAGAAAACTTGTACCCAAGGCCTATATATATGCTTGTGATTCAACCTAGAGAAGGATAACCTAGTTCCTAGCCGTCTTCCATCACAAACCCTAGCTTTTCCCTTCTCCATCATGTTCTAAACTTTTCCCAGAGCTAAGGGTTGATCTTGTAAATTAGTTGTAAGGGTTAAACTGTTTCATAGGATTTTTTGTTCAATTCAATAAAACTTCAAGTTTATTTACTCTGGTTTTCATATCTCATAAGAGTATCGAGAGAGCATTGTGAGATTATTTATTTACTTAATATCGGGAGAGTTAAGTATACGAAAGGAATAAATACGAGTTTTCTAGTTTATGGTTAAACTATCTTGACCTAGGGATAGGTACAAGGTTAAGCAGCTAAAGAAGAATCCACAAACATCGGTGTTCATCCTTCGATTCACGCCGGGAGGTATCACACAAGACGTGTTTATCGATAGAACTTGGACCTAGGGATACGACGAGTCACAACAGGGGTTCTTGCTGAACTTTAAGTACAGAGTTATTGTTCGCTGCAGAAACATTAACAGACCGCTACCGCGAGAGGTGCTACTGCGACAGGCTCGACGACAAACACAACAGAAGTCCTCTGAACAGTACAACACCTGCACTACTAATCAAATCAATACCAGCCTATTTTCTCAATCTGAATTCTTCATCTACTATAGTTTATTTCCAAGATTTTTAAAAACTCTTTATTAAATTCATTTTTTCCCTTGTGCAGGCTTTTAAAGATAAAAGTATTTCCAATGCCTCTAGAGACGATATCCGATACTTCGTATCACTATATTACTTGCGTCGTGTATACTTGCACTCAATTGCGATAGCCTTATTTACACGCAACAGTACACCATCTCGACAAACATGATTTGACATAGGTTCGGACGATGTCCCTCACAAAAGCACCTAATCTAAAAATCATCCACTTGCCTAATGTGAGAAAACTTGCCTCCGGAAGGGCGAAACCACCACGATACCATGAGATCTAGGATGCGATCATGAGCATCAAGAATCGTGACGTAGCCACCAAGGGTATGACCCAATGAGTTCTCATCCGAGATTCCCTCATCTTCAAACCCGAACACATTGCACAAAACTTTCGGATCAACCCTAAACTTCTTCCCTATAAGATAGGACTCAATAGCAACCACTTGACTGGCATTGGAGATGCAACGAGCATTGGCATAAAATAGAAGCACCATGTTACAGTACAAGGTACCAGGTAAGCTCAAAAAAGTCATAAAATTCCAACGCCTCAATAGATCAAGATAGCGGAATTGAAAACGCTCGGAATCTAAAAAGGGAAGAGAAATGATACGCTCGCGTCGAATGACATGATCTTAGAATAGTTTAAAAGTGGTGTGGGCATCTTTGTTGCCAAGAGCCTTTTTTTAGAGTGAATTTATATTTGGACGAGTAGAATCGTCATCAACGTTTGAGCTACCACCAGCCTCATTAGTTCTAACTCTCTTCCTAGAAATCATATTTGAAATATGGAATAAAATCAAGACAAAAACATGTTTATGCGTAAATAAACCAAATTCAATCATGTAAAATCCCAGTTTAGGGTCTAGAAGATCCGGTGTCGTTTCGAGGTCCGAAAAACCGGTGTTGGGAGTTGTGAGTGAGTTCATGAAAAGTGGTTCTCGAAGGTTGGGAAAAATATGAAATAAATCTCTAAAATCCTTGATAAATATGTTTAAGGTTTTGGTAAAAACAATTTTGGAAAAACACTTTCCGAACCGTGACATTTTGGTTTAGTGACCAAATTGTAAAGTTTGTAAAATCTATTTTAAGTGACCATTTTGTAAAAGAGTCAAAAAATTGAATCTTTAAGGAGCTAATTTGGCTGGGCCAATATGGTTATTATCCCTTTTATTTTGAATATCCAGATATTTCAAAATAGATTTTATGATTTAATTAAAAGAAGGTTTTATCATTTTTCTCATTTTACGTCAAAAACCATTTTCAAGCTTTCTCATCTTCTCTCTTCAGCCAAACAGATCTTGAGCTTGATTTTCACAAGGTAAAAGTATTTTCTTATTAATATAATATTGCTAAATGGTTCTCCTACTTTGATTTCCTAAAACCCAAGTCTATTTCATTGTTTTTCTCAAAGAATTTTGCCAAGCAAAGGGAAATACCTAGCATTGGGGGTGAGCAACGAGATTCTCCTCTGATGTAAGGTTCTTTAATGAAATCCCCATGATTTGATTCTTTTAAATGCTAAGGTTTTGTTTCCTTGTCTTAATCCTAATGAAATTTGGCTAAAATTGATGAAAATAAGCTTTTGGTAAGATTTTCGAGTGGGATATGTTATTGTTGGGTTTGTTGATGTTATTACCTTTGTTTTGATGTGGTTTTTGAGTTGGGGTGTATGGTGAATGATGGGAATCCCGAAATTGGGTTGGGTGTTGAAGTTTGAAGTGGAAAAAGTGAGTTTTTGGGTGGATTTTGTGGTAAATCGATAGTTGGTGTTAATTTGATGTTGGATTGATGTTTTTAGATGTTTATCTATGTGTTTTTATGTTATCTAATGCTGGGTTTTGCTGGAAATTGTCCGAATTTAGTTTTTCGATGTTTACGTCTTGTATTAGATATGCTCGATAGGTGTTTTAGTTGAGTATTTGAATATCTGCTTTCCAGCAAGTTAGAGTGTTGAATATATCTCTAAATCCTCTATTTTGGGTTGGTTAGAGGCACGGATTGAAGATCCGGATTTGTTGAACTCGATTGTGGGAGAATCGAAAAGCTAGAAAGGGGTTTTGGCTTGATTTTGGTAATCGCTGATGAGTGGAATTGATTTTAATGTTTTACCAAGGTTGAAGAAGTGTTTTAAGGGTTTGGGTTGAGTCGTTAGGCCAATCCAAGCACAAGGGTAAGATTTATGTCGTATTCGGCTTTTTCGCCATTTTACATTTTATCTTGTGTTATCATGAGCATACTTATCTAAATGATGTTTATTCTGTTGTTATGCATTAAATGCATGATGTTTTGTCCCATGGTAATGACATGTGTTTTATTAAGATGTTGGTTGAGTTCATGCTATGCTTGAGCTTGTGGTTATGGCTTTTGGGATGTGTTTGGGGAGGTATTTATCCCCGGTGAAAAACAATGGTTTGTGATGTTGCGATGAGTATATTGACACATGGGTCATATCGGATGGATTGATCGATCAATAGGATGTGAAGTGTGTTGGAGTATGCCCAAAGACCAATCATATGATGATTGAATAGACATACTATTTTACTAGACTTATCAAGTAATAGCATTGCCGTTATTATCATTTGGTATGTTTCTGTGCATCAAACTAACCATTTGATAATAGTGTCCATAGAGTAATACGATTATTGTTAAATAGGATCCTTAGTCGAATATTATTACGGGTATGGACAGTGATAATATATAAAGACTAATATGTGGTTGATTGATAACAAGTATTGTCATTGACATAGAGATGTATTTATTGGAGAATAACATACTAGATTGACCCGCTATGAGCATGTTTCTTGGGTAATTATGTGAAAGTCACAACATTGCTCATGATAAACAAATGTATAATCCTCATACTTGAGATCAACATGATTTCAACATAAAGATTTACGTATTTTGACACAGTCAAACGTGTGTCGCAACTGACTACATTATAAAGACTAATGATTAGATACGTGATGACCTATGTAGTGAAATATGGTTGATCAAGAAAGGATTTGTCCCTCCTACATAATGGGAGAAATATCTTTGGCCACTTGATTGAGTGAGATAGAAAATGCATGTCCATGCTCGAATATTATGGTATGAGATATCATAGAGATTCGTTTATCATAATCTACTCAAGACATCAAGAAACACTAGATGGACAACGCAAGTGTGACTAACCCATGACTTGTGTTCATCTAAGATATAAAGGACAAAAGGATGAAATACATAAAAGAAGTTTATTCATGAATTAGGAAAGTCAAACTATGACTTCATGCAACTTAGGTAGCAATGATATATTGCTAGATGCCACTCATTGTTTGTAAAATTATAACAGTTCTAATTTTGCTGCTAACGTTGCATGAACCTACAAGGGTCACACCCTTCGAATGAAACGAACAAAAATTGGAAACAATACTCCCTGTTTTAGGGAGGTTGCCGAAAATCCCCTATGGGATAGGGGAAATCGATAACTCCCTTAAATGGGAATAATATTGGATAAATATTGTATTTATCAAATATTATTTAGAGTATGAAAAATATTTAGATACTTAAATATTATAGAATGAGATTCTAGAAATTTAAATATATATTTGGAATTTATATAATGTATATTTAATTCCATGTTTATGTAGAATTAGATTCTACATAATTAAAAATATATATTTAAATATATTTAAATCCAAGTAAAGATAGAATGAGATTCTATATAATATATATATATTTGGATTAAATATAATGTATATTTAAATCCATGTTTTATGTAGAATAAGATTCTACATAATTAAATATATATTTCATTTAATATTATTAAATATAATGTATATTTAATATAAACCAATTTCAAGTAGAATTAGATTCTATGAATTTTTGTTGAACTTGGATTTAAGGAATTCAACTAGAATTAAGTATCTGAATACTATTTAAAGGGACAAGGGCTAGCAACCAAATCATCCCTCTTCCTCCTCTTAAAGATTTCGACAACACCCCTAGGGATTCCCCACTGGAATTAGTCATATCCCAGAAAGATCTCTGAGAAGCTGTTCGATATTTTTCTGATGTTCTACTTGCCCCCTGGCAAATCCCTGAAGGTTCCCTTGCTCGATTGCAAGTCCTGGTTGAACTCCTAGTCGATTTCAGACTCCCTCAAGAATCCCTGGAGGGATTTTGACTTCTCCCTGGAAGGTGTTCAAGCCTGTCAAAATTTATCCCTAAGTGTTAGGGAGGCGGAAACTTTGTTCGTTTTGTTTGGGTGGACTCCGTAGAGGTTGTTGCTAACCTGTGACGATTCCAGTTTTGCTTGACGTGGTTATTCCGACATACCTTCGGTTTTCCAGTTTCCAGAGTTCTAAAAGGTAACTCTTCATCTTGTCACCGTGGATTCGTTCCTTTACATGGATCCTGGCTGGATTACGTCGGATTAATTTTTCCGCTGCGCCACGGGGCGTGCCGACGTGACCCAACAAAGTGCACTATAATTATGAAATTCGCGCGTGAGAAATTCTTCAGTTTCACAATAGGGGTTGTGCTATTGCGATACGAGTGGTAGGGGTTGTGCTATCACCAACGGGCAATGAGGGTAGTGGCATCCCGGTAGAAGTGTATTTGTGGTGAAGGTTGTTTCACCATGTGACATGATAGGGGTTGTGCCAACAAGGTGTCCGCTTATCCGAGCAACGTGTCAATGATGCTGGTATACTCATTCGTTATGGTTTCGTATGAGCTTGGTAAACTCATATGGTTATGTATTTGTTCTTGAAGCATGTGAAATATTTATGGAGCCGGTAGACTTGGTATACATATATGGTTCATATATGGTTTATGCATGGTTGATGCATGTTCATTACCTAGGGCATGTGTGGTTGCATTGCTTAAATTTGTTTCAAGTTAGCATGTTGAAAAGGAAATGGATTTGGAAATGATTTGTGAAAGAGATTTCAGGAAACGGTTTTGATTTCCTAAATGATGATTGTTTTAAAACTGCATTGTTGTAGTTGGTTTTGAGCTTCGCTCACTAAGCTTTATAGCTTACGCTCTCTTTTTTCCAACAATGCAGATCCGTAGATCGTTTGGAAGGCAACGGTGCAAGAGAGCTGATCCAAGTGTTCACTTTAGCTCAAGTATGACCTTGCTTAGATAATAGTGTGTGTCGCAATGAGGGTGAAACTTGTTTATGTTTTTGGAGTGTTTGTAAAATCCTTGTGTTGAGATCATGTTGTTGGTTACCTTGTTGGCTTGTTCTTACCTTAAGTCTTGTGGTTATGGTTTTGAACCTTGTTTTACCTTTTTGTTGGATCTTGAAGCTTTCTTTTAATCGTATGTTGAGCATGCTTTGTTTCTTTTGGATCTTGATCATGTGTAATGTTTGGTTGTGGTGAATGTATGTTGATCTTGTTGCTTCGTTGATGTGTGTGAGGATTGGAACCAAGGAAAACAACCTTGAAGATGCTTGTGCTGCAGTTCTGCTGTTACTGCAGCAGGGTGTTTTGAAACGGGCTCAAACATTTCGGAACGACCCTCCTTTTTGCTTTGGTGTTCCGGAACGCGTATCGAAACGGGCTAAGCAAGGCCGGAACGGTCTCAAGCTATTTCGAAATGTTTTTCCACTTTGAAGATCTATTCCGATACGGGCCTCTAGTGTTCCGAAATGGGGGTCGTTGGTAGTTAGTTGAAGGCATTTTTAAAGTTATTTTTCTTGCATTTTGGTCCTGGTTTGAGCTGTTTTCAATTGGAATGATTTTGTGCATGTTTTATGTTGTATTTCATCATGGAACTATGCAATGGGTTTAATTATACAAAGATCACATTAATTGCACTTTAGGTCCTTATATTATGCTAGTTTTACATTTTCGTCCCCGGTTGCTCTTTTGTTCGAATCGATATTCGTTTCGTTGTTCTTTCTTCTGTTGCGTGTTCCCAAACATAAGGTTAACTTGAGCATCTATAAAAGATAAAAAATTAACGCGTTTAGGGTTGCTAGTTGGAGGGAAATCTTCGAATTTTTCTTTGATTAGTCTCGTGTGACCTACTCGATACAATCTGGTGGCTTGGCCGGGTCGAGGGGGTTACATCTGTTGGTATCAGAGCCTAGGTTTTCTTTAGAAAGGCTTGCATTAGTTGTTGTGCAACTAGAAAGGTAAGTGAGGTAAGTGTGTTGTTATGGTGCTTGCTTGTTTGTTGAGGCTGCTTGCTGTGTAAGGTACCCATTGCCACATACTCTTATCGGAAAAACATATATTTGATACTTGAGCACCTTGGACCCTTGACGTTGCTGACTCGAATCATTTTCTTTTGTCTTATCTGTTGTTGTTGTAGCATTGTATTTGTTGTTATGGCTAGACCTAGAAGAGGTCAGGCAGGTGGTGAGCCACGTGAGGATCCGGTTGAGAGTGTTGGGCATCCGCAAGAGGGAGGGTTACCTCCTCCTCCTCCTCCAGGTGGTGAGGCTAATGTGCGGGGTGAGGAACCTCGTGGTGGCCAGGGACAGGCCAGAGCTGATATGAGCCTACTGATTCAGGCTATTGCTCGGGCTTTTTAGTCTGCTTTGGTTGGGTTGCAGGCGGCTGCACCACAGCATGGTCAGAGGGAAGGGTTGCCCCTTGAGAGGCTTCGTAGTCTGGGTGGAGTAGAGTTTCGTGGGTTATCGCCCAAGGGAGTTGAAGCATGGTTAGCAAGTACTACTAGGATTCTGGGTCAGATGGAGTCCAGTAATGCACGTAAGCTTGGTTGTGTGGAGTCTCTGCTTCAGGGTGACGCATATGTCTGGTGGACTAAGATCACTGTGAGTATGGCTACTGCTGATATCACTTGGGATTTCTTCTGTTCTGCCTTCCGAAAGAAGTATTTGGGGCTGAGGTATCAAGATAAGAAGAAACGTGAGTTCATGGCCTTGGTTCAGGGGAGCATGACTGTTTCGGAGTACGAGGTTCAGTTTGTTAGATTGAGTCAGTATGCTTTTGAGCTAGTTCCCACTGAGAAGGAACGTTGTGAGAGGTTTCGGTATGGTTTGACCGAGGGAGTGAAGACCTATATGTTGGCTACTGATTATACAGATTTTGATGTGCTAGTAGCTCGAGCCAAAGATATAGAGCTTAGCCTTGGTTTATCTACTAGAGGAGGCGGGTCTAGTTCAAGGAAACAGCCTACGGAGTGGAATCGTGATCGTGCAAAGGAGCACAAGGACAAGAGACTACATTTTGATCATAGACGTGGGGGTGGTAACCCCAGACGTGGCCATCAAGGCCAAGGTTTTGCTCATCGTGAACCCGAATGCACCAAGTGTGGTAGGTCTCATCTAGGAGAGTGTTGGGGAACCTATGGTACGTGTTGGCAATGTGGATTGAAGGATCGTCTCAAGAGAGATTATCCTCAGCTAGCTAGAGGTGCTCAGGCACCGACACGAGCTGTCGAGTACCAACGAGGCCGTGGGCGCGGCCGAGGGAACTTTTAGCCACATAATGATGGTCAGAGGAATGTGGCACATGTAGTTGCAGTTTAGCCTGAGGGAGGCGGACCAGCGAGAGTGTATGCACACATAGAGGGTAAGAATGACATCGATGTTATCGCAGGTAATTGCATGTTACAGTCTTTGACATTGCTTTCGTTGATTGATTTTGGCTCTACGCATTCTTATATTCTGAGTGAGCATGCTAAGAAGTTGGATGTACCGTGTGAAATTCTTGATGTGGGTATGAGTGTGACTAGTTCATTTGGCGAGACAGTTTTGGTCAAAAAGATGTATCGCAGATGTTCGTTGATGGTTCAGGGTCACGTATTTCTGGTTGACGTGATGGAATTGTCGTTCTACGGGTTTGATGTGATTTTGGGAATGGATTGGTTAGTAGAGCACAAGGCAAAAGTAGATTTTGAGACTAAGCGAGTGAGTTTGAGACTTTGAGATGATTATGAAGTAGTAGTGGTTGGTGAGAACGTAAAATTCTTATCCAACGTAGTTTTTGCTTTAGAGGCTCAGAAGATGTTAGATCAGGGATGTCAAGCATACCTAGCTTATGTGATGAATCTGGATATGAGTAAGGTCTGACCGAAAAACATTAGAGCAGTTTGTGACTTTCCTGAGGTGTTTCCAGAAGAGCTTTATGGTTTGCCACTGGATAGAGAAGTCGAGTTTGCTATTGAGTTGTATTCTGATTCAGCTCCTGTATCGATTGCTCCGTATCGGATTGCTCCGAAAGAGTTGAAAGAACTGAAGACTCAGCTTCAGGAATTATTAGATCGTGGTTTTATCCATCCGAGTATATAACCTTGGCGTGCACCAGTGTTGTTTGTCAAGAATAAAGACGAAAGTATGCGTATGTGTATTGATTACCGTCAGTTGAATAAGTTAACTGTGAAGAATAAATATTCATTGCCAAGAATAGATGATTTGTTTGATCAGTTGCAGGATGCATCAGTGTTTTCGAAGATAGACTTGAGATCAGGGCACTATCAGTTGAAAATGAAGGATCAAGACATACCGAAGACAACCTTCCATACACATTATGGCCATTATGAGTTTTTGGTAATGCCGTTTGGGTTGACTAATGCACCAGCCACGTTTATAGACATGATGAACCGTGTGTTTCATGAGTTCCTAGATCAATTTGTTGTAGTGTTTATTGATGATATATTGTTTTATTCGCGCACTGAGGAAGACCATGATAGACATTTGCGACTCGTGTTAAAGACTTTGCTAGATAATCAGTTGTATGCGAAGTTGAGCAAATGCGAGTTTTGAGTTAAAGAGATAGTCTTTCTGGGGCATGTTGTATCAGCGGATGGCATTAGAGTTGATCCTAAGAAAGTGGAAGCTGTTGTGAGTTGGAAGCAACCGAAGTCTGTGACTGAGGTTCGTTGTTTCCTAGGCTTAGCGGGCTACTATCATCGGTTTGTAGAAATATTTTCTAAGATAGCTACTCCGTTGACGAAATTGTTACAAAAGGATGTTAGATACGAGTGGACAGAAGCGAGACAGATGGCTTTTGATCGTTTGAAAGATGCTTTGACTAGAGCACCTGTGTTAGTGCAACCGGTAACAGGGAAGGATTATGTGATTTACAGTGATGCTTCGTATATAGGCCTAGGTTGCGTATTGATGCAAGATGGGAGAGTTGTTGCATATGCATCGAGACAATTGAAGACTCATGAAAAGAACTACCCCACGCATGGCATTGAGTTAGTCGCTGTTGTGTTTGCTTTGAAAGTGTGGAGGCACTATTTGTATGGTGAGAAATGCACAGTGTATATCGATCACAAGAGTTTGAAGTATTTGATGTCTCAGAAAGAGTTGAATCTCTGACAGCATAGATGGGTTGAGATACTGAAGGATTATGATCTCACTATTGAGTACTATCCAGGTAAAGCCAATGTGGTAGCTGATGCGTTGAGTAGGAAAGTGGCAGTGGAACTTCGAGCGATGTTTGCTAGGTTGAGTTTGTCGCGTGATGGTGGATTGATTGCAGAATTGCAGGTGAAACCTTCTCTTGAGCAGTTGATCCATGAGAAACAGTTGCAAGATAGTTCTTTAGCTTCACATGTTCGGGATATTGTGGAAGGTAAACCGACCGAGTACAGTTTCAGTGATAGTAATGTTTTGTGTTTCAAAGATAGAGTTGTTGTGCCTGAAGATGCTGACTTGAGACACACCATTTTGAATGAAGCGCATACTAGTCTGTTTGCTATGCATCCAGGTAGCACGAAGATGTACCGAGATTTGAAGAATGATTATTTCTGGCTTGGCTTGAAAAGGGATGTGGTTGAATTCGTAAGTAAATGTATGGTTTATCAGCGAGTGAAAGCTGAACACCAGTTCCTGTTAGGATTATTACAACCTATGCAGATTCCGAAATGGAAATGGGAGAGGATAACCATGGATTTCGTATCAGGTTTACCGTTGACTCTTTCGCGAAATAATTCGGTTTTGGTGATAGTTGATCGACTCACCAAGTGTGCACATTTCCTCGCTATTAACATGACTGATTCCTTGGATAAATTAGTTGATTTGTATATTCGCGAGATGGTGAGATTACAAGGTGTACCGAAATCGATTGTATCGGATAGAGATCTGAGGTTCACATCGAGGTTTTGGGATTGCTTGTATAGTGCTTTAGGTAGCCGGTTGAATTTCAGTACCTCGTATCATCCTTAATCAGACGGTCAACCAGAACGAGTAATACAAGTGCGTGATGACATTTTGCATTGTTGTATTATTGATTTTCAGGGCTCCTGGGAGAAACACTTGTTGTTAGTTGAGTTTGCTTATTACAATAGCTATCAGGCTAGTATTCATATGGCACCGTTTGAGGCTTTGTATGGTAGGAGGTGTAGAACTCCTATTTGCTGGGTTGAAGCTGGTCAGAAATTGGTATCTTTACCTGCTATTCTTAAGGGCACTACTGAGAAGGTGAAATCGATATGTGATCGCTTGAAAGCAGCAACCAGTCGACAGAAATCTTATGTAGATTTGAAGCGTCGTGAGATTGAGTTTGTTGTGGGTGAGAAAGTCTTCTTGAAAGTATCGCCATGGAAGAAAGTGATGAGATTCAGTAGAAAAGGTAAACTGAGTCCAAGATTCATTGGTCCGTATGAGATCGTTGGACGAGTTGGCCATGTGGCTTATAGATTGAGTTTGCCTCCGGAATTAGAGAAATTACATGATGTATTCCATGTTTCTATGCTTCGGAAGTATAGGTCAGATCCATCGCATGTAATGCATGTCGAGGAAATCAAGCTGAATCCAGATTTGTCGTATGATGAGGAACTGATTGAGATCTTAGCTACGGACAGCAAGGTTTTGCGTGGTAGATCTATTGAGCTGGTCAAAGTGAAGTGGGGACACCGAGGTGTTGAAGAAGCCACTTGGGAGAGGAAAGACAACATGGAGCGTCAGTTTCTGCATCTTTTTCATTAGGTAAATTTCAAGGACGAAATTTTTTAAGTGGGGGAGAGTTGTAACATCCCGGTTTAGGGTTTAGAAGATCCGGTGAAGTTTCGAGGTTTGAAAGACTAGTGTTGGGAATTGTGAGTGAGTTCAGAGAAAGTGGTTCTCGGAGGTTGGGAAAAATATGAAATAAATCTCTAAAATCCTTTATAAATATGTTTAAGGTTTTGGTAAAAACACTTTTGGAAAAACGCTTTCTAAACAGTGACATTTTGGTTTAGTGACCAAATTGTAAAGTTTGTAAAATCTGTTTTAGTGACTATTTTGTAAAAGAGTCAAAACATTGAATCTTTAAGGAGCTAATTTGGATGGGCCAATATGGTTATTATCCCCTTTATTTTGACTATCCAAATATTTCAAAATAGATTTTATGATTTAATTAAAAGAAGGTTTTATCTATTTTTCTCATTTTACGTCAAAAACCATTTTCAGCTTTCTCATCTTCTCTCTTCAGCCAAACAGCTCTTGAGCTTGATTTTCACAAGTTAAAAGTGTTTTCTTATTAATCTAACATTGCTAAACGGTTCTCCTACTTTGATTTCCTAAAACCCAAGTCTATTTCATTGTTTTTCTCAAAGAATTTTGCCAAACAATGGGAAATAACTAGCATTGGGGGTAAGCAATGAGATTTTCCTCTAATGTAAGGTTCTTTAATGAAATTCCCATGCTTTGATTCTTTTAAATGCTAAGGTTTTGTTTTCTTGTCTTAATCCTAATGAAATTTGGATAAAATTGATGAAAATGAGCTTTTGGTAAGATTTTCGAGTAGGATCTGTTATTGTTGGGTTTGCTAATGTTATTACCTTTGTTTTGATGTGGTTTTTGAGTTTGAATGTTGGGTGAATGATGGGAATCCCGAAATTGGGTTGGGTGTTGAAGTTTGAAGTGGAAAAAGTGAGTTTTTGGGTGGATTTTGAGGTAAATCGATAGCTGGTGTTAATCTGATGTTGGGTTGATGTTTTTAGATGTTTATCTATGTGTTTTGATGTTATCTAATGCTGGGTTTTACTGGAGATTGTCCGAATTGAGTATTTCGATGTTTACTGCATGTATCAGATATGATCGATAGGTGTTTTGATTGAGTATTTGAATCTCTGCTTTCCAGCAAGTTAGAGTGTTGAAAATATCTCTAAACCCTCTGTTTTGGGTTGGTTAGAGGTAGAGATTGAAGATCCGGATTTGTTGAACTCGATTATGGGCGAACCAGAAAGCTAGAAAGAGGTTTCGGTTTGATTTTTGTAATCACTGATGAGTGGAATTGATTTTAATGTTTTACCAAGGTTAAAGAAGTGTTTTAAGGGTTTGGGTTGAGCCGTTAGGCCAATCCAAGCTCAAGGGTAAGATTTATGTTGTTTTCGGCTTTTTCGTCATTTTACATTTGATCTTTTGTGATCATGAGCATACTTATCTAAATGATGTTTATTCTATTGTTATGCATTAAATGCATGATGTTGTGTCCCATGATAATGCCATGTGTTTTATTAAGATGTTGGTTGAGTTCATGCTATGCTTGAGCTTGTGGTTATGGCTTTTGGGATGTGTTTGGGGAGGTGTTTATCCCCGGTGAAAAACAGTGGTTTGTGATGTTGCGATGAGTATATTGACACATGGGTTATATCAGATAGATTGATCGATCAATAGGATGTGAAGTGCACTATAATTATGAAATTCGGGCGTGAGAAATTCTTTGGTTTCACAATAGGGGTTGTGCTATTGTGATGCGAGTGGTAGGGGTTGTGCTATCTCCAACGGGCAATGAGGGTAGTGGCATCCCGGCCGAAGTGTATTTGTGGTGAGGGTTGTTTCACTATGTGACTTGATGGGGGTTGTGCCATCAAGGTGTCTGCTTATCCGAGCAACGTGTCAATGATGTCAGTATACTCATTCGCTATGGTTTCGTATGAGCTTGGTAAACTCATATGGTTATGTATTTGAGCTTGAAGCATGTGAAATATTTATGGATCCGGTAGACTTGGTTTGCATATATGGTTCATATATGGTTTATGCATGGTTGATGCATGTTCATTGCCTAGGGCATGTGTGGTTGCATTACTTAAACTTGTTTCAAGTTAGCATGTTGAAAAGGAAATGGTTTTGGAAATGATTTGTGAAAGAGATTTCAAGAAACGATTTTGATTTCCTAAATGATGATTGTTTTAAAACTGCATTGTTGTAGTGTGTTTTGAGCTCCGCTCACTAAGCTTTATAGCTTATGCTCTCTTTTTTCCAACAATGCAGATTCGTAGATCATTTGGAAGGCAACAGTGTAAGGGTAGTGATCAAAGTGTCTGTTTTAGCTCAAGTATGACCTTGCCTAGATAATAGTGTGTGTGGCAATGAGGGTGAACCTTGTTTAAGTTTTAGGAGTGTTTGTAAACTCCTTGTGTTGAGATCATGTTTTTGGTTACCTTGTTGGCTTGTTCTTACCTTAAGTGTTGTGGTTATGGTTTTGAACCTTGTTTTACCTTTTTGTTGGATCTTGAAGCTTTCCTTTAATCATATGTTGATCATGCTCTGTTTCTTTTGGATCTTGATCATGTGTAATGTTTGGTTGTGGTGAATGTATGTTGATCTTGATGTTTCCTTGATGTGTGTGAGGATTGGAACCAAGAAAAACAACCTTGGAGATGCTTGTGTTGCAGTTCTGTTGTTACTATAGCAGGGTGTTTCGAAACGGGCTCGAACGTTTCAGAACGACCCTCCTTTTTGCTTTGGTGTTCCGGTCTAAGCAGGGCCGAAACGGTCTCAAGCTATTTTGGAACGGTTTGCCATTTTGAATCTCTGTTCCGATACGGGCCTCTAGTGTTCCGAAACGGGGGTCGTTGGTAGTTAGTTGAAGGCATCTTTAAAGTTATTTTTCTTGTGTTTTGGTCCTGGTTTGAGATGTTTTCAATTCTGAATGATTTTGTGCATGTTTTATTGTTGCATTTCATCATGGAAGTATGCAATGGGTTTAATTATACAAAGATCACCTTAATTGTACCTTAGGTCCTTATATTATGCTAGTTTTGCATTTTGGTCCCTGGTTGCTTTTTTATTCGAATCGATGCTCATTTCGTTGTTCTTTCTTCCGCTGCGTGTTCCTAAACATAAGGTTAAATTGAGAATCTAGAAAAGATCAAAATCAACGCGTTTAGGGTTGCTAGTTGGAGGGAAATTTTCGAATTTTTCTTTGATTAGTCCCGTGTGACCTACTCGATACGGTCTGGTGGATAGGTCGGGTCGAGGGGATTACAAATCCTATTAGAATCCTATAATCAAGGTATTAATAAAAACTATACAATATAGTTTGATGCCTATTTAAAGCATTTTGCGCGATCGTGTTTCGATATGCCACTTGGCGTATCGGAACGCCTTTTTTGAAACGTTATCGAGCCGTTTCGGTACCAGACTCGTTTCGATACAGGTTGACCATGTTTCGGAATGACACCACGAACCCGTATCAAAGCGCGAAGGGCCAATTTCGATATGATTCACTACTGGAATCACCCTAAATTAAGCCTATATCGAAACGAATTTAGATGTTTCGATACACCTTTACCGGAAAATGCAGTTTAGGCAGTTTCATGTTCAAAGAGTCAACTTAGATCGAGCCTAAATGCATGTGAGTGATATATGAGCAAGATTTATTGGCTAAAATTGATGCATACTCCCCTAACAACATGCATAGAAGCAAAATAATGCAAATTAACATAAGCATAAATATCAACCAAGTTCAAGCAAAATTTTGACCATTTGGGACCTAAAAGGGTCAAGAAAGGCTAGTTAAACCTAACTCTCTCCTAAGGGTCCAAAAACGCTCTTTATCTAAAGGTTTGGTAAATATATTCGCTAATTGGTTCAAGGTGTCAACATATTCTAGAACAACATCATTTTTCAAAACATGGTCTCTAATAAAATGATGTTTAATTTCTATATGTGTGGTTCTAGAGTGTTGGATGAGATTCTTAGTGAGACAAATGGCACTAGTGTTGTCACACCTAAGGGGTATATCATATTTTTGAACATCATAATCTAAGAGTTGTTGCTTCATTCAAAGGACTTAAGCACAACAACTCCCTAAGGATATGTACTCCGCTTCGGTGCAAGAAAGGGCTACGCTTTTTCATTCTTAGAGAACCAAGATACGAGCATACTACCTAAGAATTAAAATGTTCTAAGGTACTTTTCCGATCTATCTTGCATCCCTAATAATCTGTTGGAGTATTCCCAAAGACCAATCATATGATGATTGAATAGACATACTATTTTACTAGATTTATCAAGTAATGGTGTTGCCATTATTATCATTTGGTATGTTTCTGTGCATCAAACTAACCATTGGATAATAATGTCCATACAATAATGTGATTATTGTTAAATAGGATCCTTAGTCGAATATTATTACGGGGATGGACAGTGATAATATATAAAGACTAATATGTGGTTGATTGATAACAAGTATTGTCATTGACATAGAGATGTCAAAATCAACACATAAGTATTTGTTAGAGAACAACATACTGGATTGAACCGCTATGAGCATGTTTCTTGGGTAATTATGTGACAGTCACAACATTGCTCATGATAAACATATGTATAATCCTCTGACTTGAGATCAACATGATTTCAACATAAAGATTTACGTATTTTGACATAGTCAAACGTGTGTCGTAACTGACTACATTATAAAGACTGATGATTGGATACGTGATGACCTATGTAGTGAAATATGGTTGATCAAGAAAGGATTTGTCCCTCCTACATAATGGGAGAAATATCTTCGGCCATTTGATTGAGTGAGATTAGAAAATGCATGGCCATGCTCGAATATTATGGTATGAGATATCATAGAGATTCGTTTATCATAATCTACTCAAGACATCAAGAAACACTAGATGGACAAAGCAAGTGTGATTAACCCATGACTTGTGTTCATCTAAGATATAAAGGACAAATGGATGAAATACATAAATGAAGTTTATTCAGGAATTAGGAAAGTCAAACCATGGCTTCATGCAACTTAGGTTGCAATGATGTATTGCTAGATGTCACTCATTGTTTGTAAAATTAGAACAGTTCTAATTTTGCTGCTAACGTTGCATGAACCTACAAGGGTCACACCCTTCAAATGAAACGAACAAAAAATTGGAAATCATACTCCCTATTTTAAGGGGGTTGCCGAAAAACCCCTATTAGATAGGGGAAATCGGCAACTCCCTTAAATGGGAATAATATTGGATAAATATTGTATTTATCAAATATTATTTATAGTATGGAAAATATTTAGAGCTTAAATATTATAGAATAAGATTCTAGAAATTTAAATATATATTTGGAATTTATATAATGTATATTTAATTCCAAGTTTATGTAGAATTAGATTATACGTAATTAAAAATATATATTTAAATCCAAGTAAAGATAGAATGAGATTCTATATAATAATATATATATGGACTAAATATAATGTATATTTAAATCTATGTTTTATGTAGAATAAGATTCTACATAATTAAATATATATTTCATTTAATATTATTAAATATAATGTATATTTAATATAAACCAATTTCAAGTAGAATTAGATTCTATGAATTCTGGTTGAACTTGGATTTAAGGAATTCAACTAGAATTAAGTCTCTGAATACTATTTAAAGGGACAAGGGCTAGCAACCAAATCATCCCTCTTCCTCCTCTTGAAGATTTCGACAACACCCCTAGGGATTCCCCACTGGAATTCGACATATCCCAAATAGCTCTATGAGAAGTTGTTCGATATTTTTCTAGTGTTCTACTTACCCCTTGGAAAATCCCTGAAGGTTCCCTTGCTCGATTGCAAGTCCCGGTTAAACTCCTAGTCGATTTTAGACTCCCTCAGGAATCCCTGGAGGGATTTTGACTTCTCCCTGGAAGGTGTTCAAACATGTCGAAATTTATCCCTAAGTGTTAGGGAGGAGGAAACTTTGTTCGTTTTGTTCGGGTGGACTCTGTAGAGTTCGTTGTGAACTTGTGACGATTCCGGTTTTACTTGACGTGGTTATTCCGACATACCATCAGTTTTCCAGTTTCCAGAGTTTTAAAAGGTAACTCTTCATCTTTTCACCCGGGATTCTTTCCTGTACATGGATCCTAGCTGGATTACGTCGGATTAATTTTTCCGCTGCGCCACGAGGCGTGCCGACGTGACCCAACAGTGGTATCAGAGCCACTTGTATCATACGAATTTGGACTTAAATTCTAGGGTGATGTTTATGTATGAGATGCATGATGTTTGATTCGATTTAGATATTTATCGTTTATCGTATCACACCTAATAAAGACTTATTTTGATTATCACTGAATGATTAAGTGTTAATCATAACTATGTTAGGTTGCTTCAATGTTAAATGTTAACATGTTGAGACTAATAGTTAGTCTAGAGAACAAGTAGTTGTTCGTAGTTTCATAGATTTATGAAATCTCTGAAAGGGCTTCTAATTTGATAAAAGTTATCAAACTATCTCTCACGGTGAATCCATAAGAGTTATGGTTAGACGTTATGAAAAATGCATGTCTAGGATTGGCATCATCAAAGACATGGTACTTAAGTGTGCCTAGTGTGCCACCTCTCTTTCATATTGACCTACCTGGTGCATTTGTTCATTAACACAAATGGTTTATGAAACCTCGAGATCCTTCTTTAGCCTATTAACCGCAACATAGGGATAATCAGTTTAAAACTCCGTAAACACGTCGTTACTTTGTTCACACGATGTTTGAAATGCATGTTAGATTGCACAATGTTTGTTTTGCATGGTTATAGCCCATAGCCTTTATAGTTTTGGTTTTTTATAAATATGGCATGCGTGTCGTGCCTTTCTCTATCTTCTATTGTACTTCTCTTCTCATCTCACTCCCTCGCATATAACGCGAGTTTCTGAAAATTGTAAATACTCATTGAGATAAAGCACGGACCAAGGTAGCAGCGTGGTGGGGCTTCCCTGGTGGACCAGGCATTTCAGAAGCAGATTCTATCTTCAGTAGAATGGTCCTCCCATTGGCTTTGGACGGGTCGCCTTAGGTTAAGAAGGGCTATAATCATTGCATATTTATTTACCACTTATATTTACCTTGTATATGATGCAATTGATGTTTTATAAGCATGATTAAACATAGTTCTATTGATAGAATCAATGTTAAAATGATGAGATAATTAAGTAAATCCCTCACTATAATTCTAAGTCTGTTTTAACCATCCAATATTTACCCTCGTTAAAGCTTCGATCGATATAATGCGAGCTTTGCCAAAGCAATGCCACATTTATCTATCTTAGTTAAACGCGAAGAATAAGGTAGTGATATTTGTCGGTTGAGATATTGGTATTAACTTAGCCGGGTTGTTCTAATAGGATTAGAAAACCTAGTGCTTAAAAGTTTTGGTTAATCATAAGATGATTTAAAGAACAAGAGTTGTTCGCCAAAAGATGAGGAATTACATGAGATGTAATTAGTAAGGTGTTACTTACCTAAATAACCATTTCCTAAAAGACTGGCCAAAGCTGATTTAGGAATGGTGAAATACGGATCCTCACTCACTAGAAAAACTATCGAAACGTTTTTCCGAAATTAAAACTAGAGGGTTTTTAATTTAAAAGAAAATAGTGGGAGTAAATTTATAGTAAATACCTATCTATAAATTTTTAAATTTAGTAAAACTTATATAGCATATTTTCTTTGTTGTAGAATTAATGGCAAATAATACTCTATCTCTGCGATCTATCCTTGAGAAGGATAAGCTCAATGGCATAAACTTCCTTTACTGGTTCCGCAATTTGAGAATTGTTCTCAAACAGGAAAATAAGGAATATGTCATTAAAGAACATGTTTCTGATTAACCGGTTGCCACTGCTTCCAGAGCTGACAAAGACAAGTTTAAGAAACACATGGACGACATGCTGGATGTCGGTTGTCTTATGCTTGCCTCCATGACCCCTTAGCTTCAGAAGCAACATGAGGACATGGTAACTTATGATATGATTCAAAATCTCAAGGAGATTTATGAAGGGCAAGCTCGTCAAGAGAGGTACGAGACCTCTAAAGCTCTGTTTCAATGCAAGATGAGTGAGGGATCTCCCGTAGGAGCTCACGTCATCAAAATGATAGGCTACATCCAAACGTTGGAGAAGCTCGGCTTTCCGCTGAAAGACAAATTAGCTACTGATGTCATCCTGCAATCGTTGCCGAATAGTTTCAATCAATTCGTCCTTAATTCCAATATGAATGAAATTAACAAGACGCTGCCACAATTGCTCGGCATGTTAAGAACTGCTGAAATCAACCTGAAGAAGGTAGGACCTAAACATGTTCTGATGGTCCGCAAGGGCAAGAAGAAAGGTAAATCGACAGCAAAGTCTAAAGGTGATGGTAAGACCAAAACCGATGGAAATGAGGCATTGAAACCTAAGAAGGGAATCAAGAAGGATGGAAAATGTTTCCATTATGGCAAGACCGGACATTGGAAGAGAAACTGCCGCACACACCTACAAGAAGTCAAGAAAGCAAAAACGAGTGAGGCATCAACCTCAGAGGCTTCTAAAGAGAAGGCATCAGAATAGATATGGACCTGCGAATGGAAATAAAGCAAGAGTTGCTACATCATCCATTAGGACATGTGTTTTTGCTTAAATAGATTTGTTTTAGTTTTTTAAGATTATTATTTTGTGCCTAAGCTTTAGTTATCTTGTAAGGACAAGATATTTTAATTTTGAGATTATTTAAATAAATGTTATTCTTTTAATCTCTTATGGTACAATGAATCAATGATCTTTAAACTAATCAAATCAATAATATTTACAAGATAAATAAAACAAATGACTAATCCCAAACTCGTAAGAAGTATTTTGATGAGATCAAATTTAAGAATATTTAAAGTTTGATGAACTTTCAAAGAATATGGGATTGTCCCATAATTAAATCCCACAAGTGGGACGAAAAGTCTTTGAAAGAGAATCAAATATGTTAGACATGTTTTGATTCAGAACAAGTCATTTTCGACTTCTTTACACACTAGAAAAACAACTCTCATACATAATCGTTTTTTTTTTCAAACTTGGTTCGAAACGCCATATAAGATATGGACTAAGAATTGTTCTAGTATACCTTTGAAGTTTTAAGGTTACTTACATGTTAAAATGTTTACAAAGTTCGAACCTTAAAAACTCCATTTGTTGTTTATCCTAACGAGAACAAAGCGTTTGTTTCTCAAACGAGAGTTTATCTTGAAAGAGATTAATTCTCACAAAGGGATGTTATTTCTTCAACTTTAACGAGAACAAAATATTTGTTGCTCAAACGATAGTTTATCTCGAAAGAGAATACTTATCACTAAGGGATTTCATTTTTCAACGAGAACAAAATGTTTGTTGCTCAAACAAGAGTTTCTCTCGAAAGAGATTACCTCTCACAAAAGGAAAAATGGAATTTGGAATTTGAAGAAATTTTAGACAACAAATTTATAAACCAAAGGTTGAGAATGTTCCACAAATGATCAAGGAACATTGGAACAAAACACAACCATTGTGTTGATCCTTAAGAGAATACCATATACTTGAGAAATATGGATTTCTCACTATCCGTACATGGAAACACTGTTCTTTTCAGATCAAGATAAAGACTAGGTCTTATCAGAAAGCAATGGTGAGCCCAAAATTTGAGAAATGGCTAAGAGCCATGAGATATGAGATGGAATCCATGTCTAAAACCAAGTATAGACTTTGGTTACCTAAAAGGGTAAAACCTAAGAGGAATATATGAGTTTTTCAAAAAGGAAAAACCGACATGGATGATAAAACATACAAAGGATGATTCGTCACTAAAAGTTTTTGACAAATTTCATAGTATAGACTATGATAAAGCATCTTCCTTGTAGCTATGTTTAATCCATCTTAATCTCACTTGCAAGCAGTTACATACCATGATTATGGAATCAAATAAAGGAATGTCAAAACCGCTTTCCTGAGGGAAACCTTGAAACAGATGTGTACATGACACATCCAGAAGGTTTTGTCACTCCAGTAAACACTTGGAAGGTATGTAAGCTACAAAGGTCTATCCGTAGACTAAGGCAAGCTTCTCGAAGTTGGGGTATTCGTTTCAAAAGATACAATCAAAAGGTTTGGTTTATCTAGAAACAAAGGGGAGTCTTGTATTCAAAAGAGCTAGTGGGAGCATTGTTACTTTCCTAAGTATTGTATGTAGATGACATACTCATCAAAAGGAAATAAAGATCGCAATTTGTTTTGCATTAATAAAAGATACTGCGAGTTAGCAACATGAGACAATATCTAACTCTACAACATAGGTTGAATGTATTACAGTCGACATAGCAATAAAGAAGGATGTTTGGATCTAAAGGGTTCACTTCTAAACTAAGGGTTGTTCCCATCATATTAGATGCTACATAACTCTCTTATGATGGAACCTTTGCGTAAGCAAATAAAACCCAGATCTCATCAATAAATCCAAACATATTCTAAAGTGCTTACATCTTGGAGATGTGAAAGTATGCAACATACGCACAAAGTTGATAACTTTGTCAACTCCCTGACAAAGCTTTTGACACGGCATAAGCATGTCAGTTACACTAAGCCATATCGTATTATATACGAGAATGATTGGTCTTAGTGCTAGTGGGAGATTGTTGGAGTATGCCCAAAGACCAATAATATGATGATTGAATAGACATACTATTTTACTAGATTTATCAAGTAATGGCATTGTCGTTATTATCATTTGGTATGTTTCTGTGCATCAAAGTAACCATTGGATAACAATGTCCATACAATAATACGATTATTGTTAAATAGGATCCTTAGTCTAATATTATTACGGGTATGGACAGTGATAATATATAAAGACTAATATGTGGTTGATTGATAACAAGTATTGTCATTGACATAGAGATGTCAAAATCAACACATAAGTATTTGTTAGAGAACAACATACTAGATCGACCCGCTATGAGCATGTTTCTTGGGTAATTATGTGACAGTCACAACATTGCTCATGATAAACATATGTATAATCCTCAGACTTGAGATCAACATGATTTCAACATAAAGATTTACGTATTTTGACATAGTCAAACGTGTGTCGTAACTGACTACATTATAAAGACTGATGATTGGATACGTGATGACCTATGTCGTGAAATATGGTTGATTAAGAAAGGATTTGTCCCTCCTACATAATGGGAGAAATATCTTCGGCCACTTGATTGAGTGAGATTAGAAAATGCATGGCAATGCTCGAATATTATGGAATGAGATATCATAGAGATTCGTTTATCATAATCTACTCAAGACATCAAGAAACACTAGATGGATAACGCAAGTGTGACTAACCCATGACTTGTGTTCATCTAAGATATAAAGGACAAAAGGATGAAATACATAAATGAAGTTTGTTCAGGAATTAGGAAAGTCAAACCATGACTTCATGCAACTTAGGTAGCAATGATGTATTGCTAGATGCCACTCATTGTTTGTAAAATTAGAACAGTTCTAATTTTGTTGCTAACGTTGCATGAACCTACAAGGGTCACACCCTTCGAATGAAACGAATAAAAAATTGGAAATCATACTCCCTATTTTAAGGAGGTTGCCGAAAAACCCCTATGGGATAGGGGAAATCGGCAACTCCCTTAAATGGGAATAATATTGGATACATATTGTATTTATCAAATATTATTTAGAGTATGGAAAATATTTAGAGACTTAAATATTATAGAATAAGATTCTAGAAATTTAAATATATATTTGGAATTTATATAATGTATATTTAATTTCAAGTTTATGTAGAATTAGATTCTACATAATTAAAATATATATTTAAATATATGTAAATCCAAGTAAAGATAGAATGAGATTCTATAATATATATATATGCATTAAATATAATGTATATTTAAATCCATTTTTTATGTAGAATAAGATTCTACATAATTAAATATAATGTATATTTAATATAAACCAATTTCAAGTAGAATTAGATTCTATGAATTCTGGTTGAACTTGGATTTAAGGAATTCAACTAGAATTAAGTCTCTAAATACTATTTAAAGGGACAAGGGCTAGCAACCAATTCATCCCTCTTCCTCCTCTTGAAGATTTCGACAACACCCCTAGGGATTCCCCACTTGAATTCGACATATCCCAGAAAGCTCTCTAAGAAGTTGTTCGATATTTTTCTGGTGTTCTACTTACCCCTTGGCAAATCCCTGAAGGTTCCCTTGTTGGATTGCAAGTCCCGGTTGAACTTCTAGTCGATTTCAGACTCCCTCGGTAATCCCTAGAGGGATTTCGACTTCTCCCTGGAAGGTGTTCAAACCTGTCAAAATTTATCTCTAAGTGTTAGGGAGGCGGAAACTTTGTTCGGGTGGACTCCGTATAGGTCGTTGTGAACCTGTGACAATTCTGGTGTTACTTGAAGTGGTTATTTCGACATACCATCGTTTTTCCAGTTTCCAGAGTTTTAAAAGGTAACTCTTCATCTTTTCACCCCGTATTCGTTCTTGTACATGGATCATGGCTGGATTACATTGGATTAATTTTTCCACTGCGCCACGGGGCGTGCCGACGTGACCCAACATAATCCGCATCCGAATAAGCATGAAGGATAAAAGAAGAATCCTTAAGATATCAAAGACCAAGGTTAGGTGTGTCTCTAAGGTATCTAAAAATTCTCTTGATGGCTACTAAGTGTGATTCTCTAGGACTAGCTTGGAACCTAGCACACAAGAAAACACTAAACATATTATTCTGTCTGCTTGCAATAAGGTAAAGCAAAGAATCTATCATAGATCTATAAAGCTTAGAATCGACAAACTTACCTCCTTCATCTTTGTCAAGCATTATGGAAGAGCTAAGAGGAGTGGCTTGAGGCTTCACATTCTCCAAGCCGAACTTCTTGAGCATATCATTCACGTACTTTGCTTGATTGATGAAGGTGCCATCCTTCCTTTGTTTGATTTGGAGCCCCAAAAAGAATGAGAGCTCCACCATCATGCTCATCTCGAACTCGCCTTGCATTAGCTTAGAAGATTCTTTGCAATAACATTCATTAGTAGAACCAAAAATGATATCATCAACATAAATTTGCACTACTAAAATGTCATTACAATATCTTTTTATAAAAAGTGTAGTGTCCACCTTGCCTTTTTCAAAACCTTTTTCAATCAAAAAGTTTGAAAGCCTTTCATACCAAGCTCTAGGATCTTGTTTTAAACCATAAAGAGCTTTGGTTAATTTAAAAACATGATTTGGAAATTTAGGATCCTCAAAACTCGGTGGTTGTTCAACATACACTTCTTCTTTTATAAAACCATTTAGACAAGCACTTTTTACATCCATTTGAAAAAGCTTGAAATCATGGTAACATGCAAATGCTATAAGCATCCTAATAGCTTCCATTCTAGCTACGGGTGCATATGTTTCATCAAAATCAATTCCCTCTTCTTGAGTGTAAACTTGAGCAACAAGCCTAACCTTGTTTCTCACTATATTACCACTTTCATCTAGTTTATTCCTAAAGACCCATTTAGTTCATATAGTAGATTGATTACTAGGTCTTTCAACTAATGTACATACTTCACTTCTCTCAAATTGATTAAGTTCTTCTAGCATGGCCAAAATCCAAAAATCATCTTTTAATGCTTCTTTGATATTTTTAGGCTTAATGCATGAAATAAATGTAACATGATTCATTAATTTGAGAGAGGATCTAGTAGTTACCCCCTTGGATGGATCACCCAAGATTTCACCACTTTTGACATAGTTGAACTCTCTTGGGTATGTTACCTCCTTTTCCTCAAGAGCCAAGTCCTTCAAGGCTTCAAGAGGTGGATCTTGTGCATCTTCTTCTTTGGTTGGAATCTCATCCACCTTTGATGTTTGTCCTCGATCAATGGCTTCAATGATAACTACATCATCATCATCACAAGAATCCTTCCTCAGAAGGAGGTTATCATTGAAAACAATATGTATAGACTCTTCAACAACCAAAGTTCTTTTATTAAATACATGTAGGCTTTAGAGTTTAGGGAATAACCCAAAAATATTGCTTCATCACTTTTAGCATCAAATTTACCTAAGTTGTCTTTTCTATTGTTTAAAACAAAACATTTACAACCAAATGGGTGAAAATAGCTAATGTTAGGCTTTTTGGATTTTAAAATCTCATAAGGTGTTTTCTTTAAAATATGACTAATCATTACTCTATTAATAATATAACAAGTCGTATTAGTGGCTTCCGCCCAAAAATACTTAGGTAAGTTGTTTTCACAAAGCATAATCCTAGCCATTTATTCTAAAGTTCTATTTTTCCTCTCAACTACCCCCATTTTGTTGAGGAGTGCGAGGAGCCGAAAAATTATGGCTAATACCATTTTCATTACAAAAATCTTCAAAACCCATATTTTGAAATTCAGTTCCATGATCACTTCTAATGTGTGAAATTTTATGGTCAAGATCATTTTGGCTAATTTTTTTAAAATTTCATAAAATTTTATGGTCAAAAATAGAACCCAAGTGTATCTAGAAAAGTCATCTACCAATACAAATACATATGACTTACCACCTAAGCTCATAGTTCTAATAGGCCCAAATAAATCCATGGGGATTAGTTGTAATATCCTACTAGTCGAAACATCATTAATGGGTTTAAATGAAGTTCTTTTTTATTACCCTTAGCACATGCATCACAAATTTTATCTAATGAAAATTTTAGTTTGGGTAAACCTCTAACTAGATTTTGGGAAGCTAATTTTTCTAAAACACTTATGCTAGCATGCCCAAGTTTTCTATGCCAAAACCATGCATCATTCTCATCATGTGCAACTAAACTTGCATGAGATGAATGTATGTCATCTAAATGCACCATATAAATATTTCATATGTGATAACCAATGAGCATTATTTTATTTGTTTTAATGTTCACAATTTTACACTCATTTTTATCAAAATGAACATTAAAGCCTTTATCACAAAGTTGACTAATGCTCAAAAGATTATGTTTTAGATCATTGACATATAACACATTTTCAATGAATGTAGATGAGATATTACCAATGGAGCCTGTGCCTTCAATGTGCCCTTTGGAGTTGTCACCAAATGTCACACATCCTACACTTTTATGGTTTAAGCTCCAGGAATCTACTCTTGTCTCCAGTCATGTGTCTCGAGCATCCACTATCAAGGTACCATGTGTTTTACTTGAAGCTTTGCCCTTGTAGCAATGCTCCCCCTACAAACAAAGATTATGTTGAGTGGATCGATTGAATGATCAAGACCAAGAGGGGGTGAATTGAGATTTAAAAACTTTGTGGAGTGAAAGGGCAATTTAAAAATGAAGAACAAAGGATTTTAGAGTGGTTCAAGTTCCAAATGAACTCTACATCCACTACCTTAGCTACCACTAAGGATTTCAACAATTCACTATTTGTTCTTCGCCTTTTCAAGGCTTAGGACGCAACCTTTACACAACCGGTCAAATTTTCTACCCAAAATTTGACAAAACCCTCAACAATAATCAAAGAAAAAATTGGACAAGAAGTATATCTCTCAAATACAAATTTGTCCCTAGAAATACAACACTCAACCCAAATTTGAAGATAGAATAAGAATTAGATACAACTCAATTTGGGAATTACAAGAGATTGAAAATTTAGCACACTTGAGGTTGGATTTTTGCTTGAATGTTTGTCTTTAATGCAATAGTTGTTTGCTGGCCTTCAAAAACCTTCAATTTATACCTCCTCTATTAATTCTAGTCGTTTGGGTGGTTGGGGAATTGAATAGAGCCGTTGGAACCCTCTCTTACCACCATAAATGCACTTCTGCAGTTATCCGTATCGGTACACGAGGAGCCGTATCGATACCTGTCTCAAAAAAGAAAGAGCCATTGTACATAATAAATAGGGGGTATCGAAACGCACGTAGGCGTATCGATACCTTTTTCTCAACTTAGCTCACTGGAAGTTTTTGTTTCGATACGAGGGTTTACCGTATCGATACGGGTCAACTACCAATTTAAAATTTGGTTACCTAACAACTGACACCAACGATCGAAATCATTTAAAACAATCTGAATTAAAAATTCGTTAAAAACTGTATTGATACAGGTGAAGCCGTATCGGTACGCCATTCAAACTCTTTCAGACTTTACAAAGGAGCATATCGATACAGATTTAATCTATTTCGATACGGTGTTTCGATACGGTTAAGGGCGTATCGAAACGAATTCCTCTAGTAGCCAACTTTGTAAAAAAAGGTATCGATACGGCTGGAAGCGTATCGATACACCTAGACGGTTTTCAATAGTTTGGCCTTGGAACACTTAGAAAATATTTTGAGTTTGAGTTTTTCAAATCGGTTTTAAAGTGTTGGTGATTTAAAACTTATTAAGGGACTTATAAAATGTTGAGTGTGTAAAAGTTCTATTATTTACACCCTTTTTAACCCATATTTCTGCTGCATTCAAGCATCATTGCATTGCATTTAGGTTAGTTTTCAATAAAACATCACAATTATATAAAAGGCACGGATTCTACTAAAAGATGGCATATTTTGCAGGTAGCTGCCATAGTTGATGATGAAGGCAGGAGCAGGGCAGATAAGCAGGAAAGCTGAACTGGACAAGCAGCCGAAGAAGACGAACCTGTCATGGACCTGTCGTGACAGCATGGTGACAGAAGACTTATGAAGTGGAAAAGCAAAGTGGACCTCGATAGATAGAGAAAAATCTGCTCGTCTGTCGTGTGAAAGCCACATATTTTTCCAAGCCCCAGATCAAAAGATATGTCAAGCCAAAGCCCAAGGAGAGGAAATTCCTAAAAGCAAGGATGCGGCAGGAAAGTAGGAGTCTTTAGAGATTTAGTCTTTATTAGGATCTTACTTTTAATTAAAGTTGTAATCCTTGTTACCTTAGATAACTTGAGCCCAAAGCTTATATAAGGGCATAGATTTAACCTAGGAGCATAACCGATTACCCCATAACCGAAACCAAACCCCTGCCGTCCACCCGTCACCGACATGTTCTAAATTCCCCCTAGGGCTACGAGTTGTTTTGTAAAGTAGTTGCAAGGGTTGCTTTGTTTTAGGATTTTTCAAGTTCAATAAAATAGACTTCAAGTTCTTTTATCTTGGTTTTAATATCTTGCAAGAGCATCGGGAGAGCATTGTGAGGTTATCCATTTACTTAGCATCGAGAGAGTTAAGTATACGAAAGAGATAAGAGCGCGTTCTCTAGTTTATAGTTGAACCATCTCATGCCTAGGGATAGGGCGAGGTTAAGTGGCTAAGGAAGAATTCATACACATCGGTGTTCATCCTTCGATTCACGCCGGGAGGTATCATCAAAGACGTGATCATCGACAGACTTGTGCCTAGGGATAGGGCAAGGCAGATCTGGGATTCTTGCCAAGCTTGAAGTACGGAGTTAGTGTTCGCTGCCGCGACAGCTAACGGACAGCCGCCGCGACAGGTGCTGTCGGCGACGGGCGCGACGGTAGAACTGGAGATCCTAAGCAATTCAATACCTGCACTACCGAGCAATTCAATACCAGCCCATTCTCTCTGTCTTGATAACTCAATTCTTTTATTTGCGTTTTTACTTTATTATTCGTGACAACTTCTCATAATTATTTCCTTTACTTTGTGCAGTGAATTTAGGTGAAGTCATTAGCCCAATCCCTGTGGAGACGATATCCGATACTTCGTATCACTTTACTACTTGCGTCGTGTACACTTGCACTACAATTGCGATAGACTCTTTTACACGCAACAAGTTTTTTGGCGCCGTTGCCGGGGATTGGCAACATAACTACACCTTTCTTTCCTTGCACTTTTTGTTTTTATATTCGTTTTTGTTTTTATTTAAATTTTCTTTAATTTTTCTTTTGTGTTTTAAACTCTTGCTTTTCACGAGGTTTTCTTGTTTATGCACAGATCTAAAAGAGGCGAAGATCCTGAGTATAAATTAGATCCGGAAATCGAACGTTCCTTCAATCTCAAGAAACAGATTTGCCACCTTTTAGACCGGAACGAGTACCTTGAGGAACAGCTAGAGCAGATGGCCCGTAATCAGCCTGCCGGTGGAGATATCCCGCCTGTCGGCGACCCGCCCGCGGCAGATGGACGACGGTCATGTCATGACTACATGCTGAACGATCATGTAGAGCTGGAGACCACGCTGCCGGATATTGATGTTGACAACTTCGAGCTTAAGCCTGTCATGTTTAGTATGATCAACAACGTCGGACAGTTCAGTGGTTCTGCGAAAGAAGATGCCAGGGAGCATCTCAAAACATTCCAGGAGATCTGTGGTTCGTTTAGACTGCCAGGAGTTAGTCCGGAGATACTGAGACTTTGGTTATTCCCCCATTCATTGAGGGACAGAGCTAAAACTTGGTGGAATAAACTTACGACGGGTTCTATTATGACTTGGGCGGATTTAACTCGTGAATTTTTGTCTCGTTTTAATCCTTCACATTTAGCTGAGCGATTACGTAATGAAATTGCTACTTTTCAACAGGAAGATGACGAGCCAATGCACGAGGCATGGGACAGATTTACAACTCTTCTTCAAAATTGCCCAATGCATGGATTCCCCGTCTGGAATCAGGTAACTAAGTTTTATAATGCTGCTAACTTACAAACTCGCATTCGAATTGATTCTGCAGCGAATGGACTATTATTGGATAAAGATCCGGACGAGGCCCTACAAGTTTTGAAACATCTGGCTAAGAATGAGGAGCAGTTTCCAACCGCTAGAAGAGGAGGTAAACGGGTACTTGCTATCAAAGACTATGAGGCCGACAGCACTATGAAATCGCAGGTAGCATTCCTTACTAAAGCCATGAAAAAGTTATTGAATGATGATGAATTACAAGGATTTGCTGTCGAGGAAGTTTGTGCTACTTGTGAGGGAAATCATAGTAGGGATGAGTGCCCAATAAATATAGAAGAGGGAAAATATGTTGGAAATTACAAGCCAAACTACAATTCCAACAACTATAATCCCAATTGGAGGAAGGATCCCAAATTCTCCTGGAGTAACCCCAACAACGCCCTGAATCCACAAGCGAATAATCAGAATCAGGGGGGTCCTAGATTGTTGACGCGACAGCATCTGCCGCAGAACCTGCCGCCTCAGTAGCAACAGCCACCACCTGCCACGAGTAGTATATTGGAGCAGACTCTGGCCACCTTTATGTCTCAGACTGGTACGTATATGGAGAATATTAATCAGTTTGTCAAGAAGACGGAAACCTTTATGGATGAAACCAAGATGAGAATGACAAATCATGAGGCTACCTTGAAATCTCTAGAGACACAAATGGGTCAGGTGTCGCAGCATATTAAGCCACGGCAGAACGGAGGATTCCCTAGCAATACTGAAAATGCTAGACCGCCCCCACATGAGCAATGTAAGGCGATTACTACTAGGAGTGGGAAAAAGTTACCAGGGCCGGAAAAAGAAGCTGAAACAGAAAAGGAACCTGCCTTGGATAAACCTGCCGAGGAAGCTGCCCCGACAGGTGATAAACAGACTGCTGCCGATGAGCCTGTCACGACAGCAGAAGCGACAGAGGAGAAAAAAGATGAGTATCGTCCTCAGATTCGCATGCAGTGGGAAGGACGCATTGCTGATTACCGTCCTCCACCACCTTTTCCGCAACGGATACAGCAAGCTAAGCATGATCTCAACTTAAAAAGATTTATGATATTTTTAAACAGGTTCATATTAATATTCCGTTGTTAGATGTTGTTAGAGAGATGCCCGGTTATGCTAAATTTCTCAAGGATGTTATATCGAAAAAATCTAAACTTGGGGAATTTGAAACGGTAAGGATGCAAGAAGGTTGCATGAGTATTCTTCATCGGCAGCCACCCCAGAAAAAGAAGGATCCGGGGAGCTTCATCATACCTTGTGTAATCGGCGACAGATTTGTGGGTAAGGCACTTTGTGACCTAGGTGCCAGTGTTAATCTAATGCCCAAATCTGTTTTTCAGAAACTAGGTATTGGCAAGGCGCGGCCCACGACAGTTACCCTACAGCTAGCCGACCGCTCTTACGTTCACCCCGAGGGAAAAATTGAAGATATTTTGGTAAGAGTGAATAAGCTTATATTTCCTGCTGACTTTCTTATTTTAGATTGTGATGCAGATGAGAACGCACCAGTCATCCTCGGGCGACCCTTCTTAGCCACGGGAAGATCATTGATTGATGTGGAAATAGGAGAACTCACCATGCGCGTGAACGATCAAGAAATTAAGTTGAATGTTCTCCAAGCGATGAAACATGCTGATGTGGATGAGGAATGCAAGGCCATCATTGAGGTGACCTTTGATCAACCCTGCATCAGGTCGGGCTGCCGTGATATAAAATTTGGTCACTGCTGCGACAGCCATCTACAGGCCTGTCACGACAGCAACGATGACAGCACCGACGACAGCGACTCCTCTGAATCCGATACATCCAAAACTGAAGGTCAAGAGGAGGTAGACTGGTTAGACCATCGTCCAGGTAAGTTATTCGAACCCTTGAACTACACTTCGGATAACCATTTAATCCAAAAGCCACCTAATGTTGAACCACCTGTCTTAGAACTTAAGCCCCTGCCAGGGCAGCTTAAATATGCTTATCTGGGTTGTGATGACACACTGCCCGTAATCATCTCTGCTAAGCTGCCGCAGGAACAGGAACGACAGCTGATCGACATGTTAAGGCAGCACAAGAAGGCGGTTGGATGGACGATAGCAGATATACAGGGCATTAGTCCGGCAATATGCATGCACAAAATCCTCCTAGAGGAAGACCATAAGCCGACTATTGATGCCCAAAGGCGGTTAAACCTTGCGATGAAGGAGGTAGTGCGTAAAGAGATAATCAAATGGTTAGATGCTGGTATTATTTACGCCATCTCCGACAGCAAATGGGTAAGCCCGGTGCAATGTGTTCCCAAGAAAGGAGGCATGACCGTGATAACCAACGAAAACAATGAGTTAATCCCAACTAGGACTGTGACCGGTTGGAGGGTTTGTATGGACTATCGGAAGCTTAATAAAGCTACCCGAAAAGACCACTTTCCTTTACCCTTTATTGATCAAATGCTTGATAGATTAGCGGGTAAACCTTACTATTGTTTTCTTGATGGTTACTCAGGTTATAACCAAATTGCTATTGCACTAGAGGATCAAGAGAAAAACGACGTTCACATGCCCCTACGGTACATACGCGTTTAGGAGGATGTCGTTTGGACTCTGTAATGCACCTGCCACCTTCCAAAGGTGCATGATGGCCATATTCTCCGACATGGTAGAGGACTTCCTTGAGATTTTCATGGATGATTTTTCCGTCTTTGGAGACGATTTTGAGAGCTGCCTCGGCAATCTTCAAAAGGTTCTTGAAAGATGTAAAAAAGCTAATCTTGTTTTAAATTGGGAAAAATGTCACTTTATGGTGGATGAGGGGATAGTTCTTGGCCATAAGATTAGCTGCCGTGGGATAGAAGTCGACAGGGCCAAAATAGAGGTAATTGAGAAGCTGCCGCCGCCAACCACAGTCAAGGGCATTAGGAGTTTTTTAGGGCATGCTGGTTTTTATCGAAGATTTATCGCGAATTTCTCAAAAATCACGAAGCCCCTATGTCATCTCTTAGAGCATAACCGACCCTTTGAATTTAATGAAGAATGTACTGAAGCATTCAAGGTTCTGAAGGAAAAACTAGTGACAGCCCCCATAGTACAGCCACCAGACTGGACACAACCGTTTGAGATCATGTGTGATGCCAGTGACTATGCTGTCGGGGCAGCACTTGGGCAGCGCAAGGACAAGCTGTTTCATGTCATATACTATGCCAGTAAAACATTGAATGATGCCCAAGTGAACTATACCACCACAGAAAAAGAGCTGTTAGCTGTGGTGTTCTCCATCGACAAGTTTCGTTCTTATATACTTGGGACGAAGGTAATAGTGCACACCGACCATTCTGCCCTTAAGTACTTGTTCGCAAAGAAAGATGCAAAGCCTAGGTTGATACGATGGATCTTGATATTACAAGAATTCGACCTTGAGATCAAAGACAAAAAGGGGACAGAAAATCAGGTGGCAGATCACTTGTCGAGGTTGGAGAAGGGACAGAGTCTACCGTTCGATGAGACACACATACTAGAGACCTTCCCAGATGAGCAGCTCTTTGCTGCCGCAATCGCTGTCGCGACAGCCATGGCGGCAGGTAAGTCTTCTAACCTTCCCTGGTATGCTGATTTCGTTAATTTTATAGTTAGCGGAATATTACCTTCTGATCTTAATTATCAAGCCAGGAAGAGGTTTCAAAATGATGTTAAACATTATTATTGGGACGAGCCTCTTCTTTTCAAAATGTGCGCAGATCAGGTTATAAGGAGGTGTATACCACTAGAAGAGCAAGAAGACATTCTCCATCACTGTCATGCTTCACAATATGGAGGACACTTAGGAGGAAACAAAACTGCCGCCAAGGTGCTGCAGTCAGGGTTCTACTGGCCGACACTGTATAAGGATGCACAGGACTTTTACAAGAACTGTGACAGGTGCTAGCGGACAGGTAACATCTCGAGGAGAAACGAGATTCCACTGCAGAACATTCTAGAAGTCGAGATCTTCGACGTTTGGGGGATTGATTTTATGGGACCTTTTCCATCTTCATGTTGAAATCTTTACATCCTCCTAGCAGTGGATTATGTCTCCAAGTGGGTAGAAGCAATCGCAACTCAAAAGAATGATGCCAAAACGGTCCAAAAGTTTTTGCACAAAAACATCTTTTCTAGATTTGGCATCCCTAGGGCGATTATCAGTGATGAAGGGAGACATTTCGATAATAGGGTAATTGCTGCCGCCTTGAAGAAATATGGTGTCAAGCACAGGATCGCGACAGCATACCACCCACAGACCAATGGACAGGCTGAGATATCCAATAGGGAAGTGAAGAACATTCTTGAAAAGATGGTCAAACCAACTAGGAAAGATTGGTCTTTACTTCTGAATGATGCATTATGGGCATATAGGACAACTTTCAAGACTCCATTGGGCATGTCTCCATTTCGACTGATTTATGGGAAAACCTGTCACTTGCCTGTCGAGATCGAGCACAAAGCATATTGGGCAATCAAGGCAGTAAACATGGACTTGGACAAGGCAGGCCGGAAAAGGCTGTTAGATTTGAATGAGATCGATGAAATACGGACAATGGCCTACGACAATGCGAGGATTTACAAGGAAAAGACTAAGAAGTGGCATGACAAGAAGCTGCTGCCACGACAGTTCTGCCAAGGGCAGCTTGTGTTGTTGTTTAATTCTAGGTTGAAACTCTTTCCAGGGAAGCTCAAATCTAGATGGTCTGGCCCGTTCCAAGTGGTTCAAGTTTTTCCCCATGGTGCCATCACAATTCAATCATTAAAGGACGGGCACCAATTCAAAGTCAATGGACAACGCCTCAAGCATTATCAGGGGACTGAAGCCCCAGGAATACAGGAAGTGGTTACTTTAGGAGATGCCCCACAAGGCATCCCTAATTTAACTTAATTTCTATTTTCATTTTATTTTATTATTTATTATTATTTATTAGGAAATTAGGTTTATTTTATTCGAATAATGTGTTGTTTTTCTAATTTCAGTTTTTAGGAAATAAAGGAGTCAAGAAGAAAAAGAGAAGTGACCCAAGCCCACCGCCCATCCATCAGCCCAATAAAGCCCATTTATGGAAACCTGTCGTTTCGGCTGCCGCCGCGGACGGATATGACAGGCTGTCAATAGACTGACACGGCAGACGCAGAAGCGTGCGGCAGACGCGTAATAGACTAATAAATGCGTGTCAGACGCGTCAGACACGCTAAATCCAATCTGTCGCTCCGTTCTTCACGCCTGCCGTTGCAGCATTAAATGGGCAGATCCCCGACCGCTATAAAACCCCTTCCCATTTTCATTTTTTCATCACTTCTGATTTTTTCTCTCTTCTTTTTCTCCTCTAGTTTTATTTGTTTTCTTTCTTTCACAGCCCTTGCAACCAATATGTCGTCGAGACACACCCGTTAAAACGCTGCTGCCGCTTCTTCTTCAGCAGCAGCATCACCATTCGCTAAAAAGGAATTATAGGAGGAGCGTGGCTTCATCTACAACAGAGATGCCCCCCATATGGGACTTCGGCCGTTCATTGTGAAGGCCATAACAGCACAGCTATGGGAGGACTTTGCCGAACAGCCGGCAGAGTTAAATGATACTTTGGTCCGAGAATTTTACGAGGCCATCGACAGCAAAACAGCAGCATCTGTCACTGTCCGAGGAGTGGAAGTGCCCCTTACCGCCAACAGCATCAACCATGTGTTCGGCCTCTTCTTTGGCCCCGATGATGATGCTCACCAACAATTTCTGGACACCCTCGACGCTGCTGCCTATGATGCCATCATGGTGGAGCTGACAGAAGCTGGTACGACATGGACTACCAGCAAGAAAAACCTCCACTCAGTCAATAGGGGGCAGCTCCTCCCCGAAGCAAAACTGTGGAACGCTTTCATCAAAAAGCGTATCCTGCCCTCTTCCCACCACACGACAGTTAACCGACAGCGGCTGGCCCTCATTCACTCTATTATGCATGACAGGCCCATCAATGTGGGCAGGTACATGAGGGACAACATCATCGATTGTGCCTTCCGCTCAGACTCACGACTCTGTCTGCCGTTCACCATCACTGCCCTCTGCCGCTGTGCTGCCGTACCAGAGGAACCCTCCGACAAAATCAAGACGGGTAGTGGCTGGACTGACAACAACATCTCCAGCCTCATGGAGGTCATAGTCGTATCACCCATCAACGCCTTCGACCCAAATGCCCCTCCTGCTGACTCCGATGATGAACCTGCCATCGACCCTGCCCCAGATGCTGCCGCCGACACTGCTCCGACAGATTAGTCTGCCCACATCCTTCCTGCAATCCTACGGGTAGAGGAGCGCCAAATGGGTTTGATGACTTTTATCCGCGACTTCTCAAATGCAACGGTAAATTTCATCACTAATACTTTACATTATTCGGATATCATCTTCCCCACCTTCCCCGCCCATTATTTCCATATCCCCTCCCCCACACCCACACCACCTGTCTCTCCCCATATGCATTCTGCCGCTTCCACACCAACCCCTGCCCCAACGGCAGAAGGCAGCCCACCGGCAGACACCTCCCCTCGAGGAACCAAGCGACCTGCCACAGATGACAGCCCTCTTATCCGGAGGAATTTGGATAGGGACTTTACGCGGGTCAAGCGAATTAAGCACGTGGCACACAAGAAAAGGCTGCCCAAAGCCATCACCACCAGCAGCTCTTGGGACAGTGGTAGCAGTTCCGACGTCCGGCTAGTGGAGCAACCTGCCCCTCAACCTGCCGATGAACCTGCCCCTCAACCTGCCGCTGAACCCGCTGATCAACCTGCTCCTAAACCTGTCCAGTCTCCCCCACGGCGCAGACGCCGCCATCAGATCCGCGTCAGCAACAGCAGTGAAGGCAGCGACTAAAATTTAAGTTTTTATTTACCTCCTATTGCTGCCTGCCTTTATATTTTGTGATGTACTTTTTTTACTTTCTTTTATTTTTCATGTCATTTTGCATTGAGGGCAATGCAACCCTTGAGTTTGGGGGTGGCAACCCTCCATCATTAATGGAGTCCTTAGCACATCTTTGTTATTATCTGTTGTGTCTTTTATTTTAAGTTCTTTAAAAAAAATCATAAAATTTAAACTGTTGGCTTAAAACTTTGAAGTTCACTTACCTGTCATGACGGCTCTGTCGTGGCAGCATCTTTAGGACAGGTTAAGGAAAAGTTTAGAGCCTTTCTATAGTTCTGAAAACTTAAACACTTTTGTGACTGTTATATTGCTTAGATTTCTTTTAGCCAAACTAGAATAGGAAGCTTAGAACTTGGATAGCCCCTAGAGGTGCCTAACACTGGCTCTAGGAAAGAAGTTTAGCAAAAGAAAATCAAAAACCTAGAGGTGCCCGAAACCGGCTCTAGGAAGCTAACTAGAGGTGCCCGAAACTGGCTCTAGAAAAACTTAGCTTGAAAATAGAAGAAAAAGAAGCATGAAAATGTGCCTTCTAAAAAAAATAAACTTTGGCATAAAAATTCGAGTTAAGAAGTTGAATATTCTAGTGAAACTAAGAGAGTCTTAGCATATAATTGTTCACAAGCATGCACACACTGCACGAGAGCTATAGGGAGATTCCAGACAGATCCTAACCTTTCCGACAGGTTGCTGCCGCCGCAGAGAATGAGCGACGGGTAAGGGACAGTTCACTGTTTGAAGGCCAACACAAAAATTTTCATTTTTCTTTTAAGTCTTAATTGCTTGAGGGCAAGCAAAAACTTGAGTTTGGGGGTGTGTTGAGTGTGTAAAAGTTCTATTATTTACACCCTTTTTAACCCATATTTCTGTTGCATTCAAGCATCATTGCATTGCATTTAGGTTAGTTTTCAATAAAACATCACAATTATATAAAAGGCACGGATTCTACTAAAAGATGGCATATTTTGCAGGTAGCTGCCATAGTTGACGATGAAGGCAGGCGCAGGGCAGATAAGCAGGAAAGCTGAACTGGACAAGCAGCCGAAGAAGACGAACCTGTCATGGACCTGTCGTGACAGCATGGTGACAGCAGACTTATGAAGAGGAAAAGCAAAGTGGACCTCGATAGATAGAGAAAAATCTGCTCGTCTATCGTGTGAAAGCCACATATTTTTCCAAGCCCCAGATCAAAAGATATGTCAAGCCAAAGCCCAAGGAGAGGAAATTCCTAAAAGCAAGGATGCGGCAGGAAAGTAGGAGTCTTTAGAGATTTAGTCTTTATTAGGATCTTACTTTTAATTAAAGTTGTAATCCTTGTTACCTTAGATAACTTGAGCCCAAAGCTTATATAAGGGCATAGATTTAACCTAGGAGCATAACCGATTACCCCATAACCGAAACCAAACCCCTGCCGTCCACCCGTCACCGACATGTTCTAAATTCCCCCTAGGGCTACAGGTTGTTTTGTAAAGTAGTTGCAAGGGTTGCTTTGTTTTAGGATTTTTCAAGTTCAATAAAATAGACTTCAAGTTCTTTTATCTTGGTTTTAATATCTTGCAAGAGCATCGGGAGAGCATTGTGAGGTTATCCATTTACTTAGCATCGGGAGAGTTAAGTATACGAAAGAGATAAGAGCGCGTTCTCTAGTTTATAGTTGAACCATCTCGTGCCTAGGGATAGGGCGAGGTTAAGTGGCTAAGGAAGAATTCATACACATCGGTGTTCATCCTTCGATTCACGACGGGAGGTATCATCAAAGACGTGATCATCGACAGACTTGTGCCTAGGGATAGGGCAAGGCAGATCTGGGATTCTTGCCAAGCTTGAAGTACGGAGTTAGTGTTCGCTGCCGCGACAGCTAACGGACAGCCGCCGCGACAGGTGCTGTCGGCGACGGGCGCGACGACAGAACTAGAGATCCTAAGCAATTCAATACCTGCACTACCGAGCAATTCAATACCAGCCCATTCTCTCTATCTTGATAACTCAATTCTTTTATTTGCGTTTTTACTTTATTATTCGTGACAACTTCTCATAATTATTTCCTTTACTTTGTGTAGTGAATTTAGGTGAAGTCATTAGCCCAATCCCTGTGGAGACGATATCCGATACTTCGTATCACTTTACTACTTGCGTCGTGTACACTTGCACTACAATTGCGATAGACTCTTTTACACGCAACTTAAAACAATTTTAAGTTTTTCAATTTGATCCTTAATGATTTAATTATATCAAAATCAAGCATAGGTTTCACAATCTCCTCCTTTTTGATATAACAAAACTAAAACTTAAAATTTTTGACACTTTGAAAAACTTTGCAAAATTTACTCCCCCTTAATTTGAGCTAGGTAGCTTTTAAGTTGAAAATCAAAAAGTTTTTAAGTGTTGTGAGCTTCCCTCTCCCCCTTTTTGTTAGATCAAAAAAATTGAGACAAAGTAAAGTGCATAACATAGGCAAAGGTATAAATAGGCAACATAAATATCATTAAGCTCAAAATAAAGCAAAACATCAACTTAAAAATCCAACAAAACAGAAAATCAAAGCATAGGTTTAAAATAAAACAAACTTCGTCCTAAGAACATGAAACAAAGGTGCATAAATAAAAACATCATGGATGATATGCATGAAATGCAAGGAGAAGCTACTAGGCATCATCATCGCCTTCTTCATCATCTTCATCTTCATCTTCAATTAGATCATCACTGTTCATGCTATTACGCCACTCATCATGGAAGGCGGAGAGGGAAATATTCAAGGAGTTATAACTGCCTTCAAGAGAGGTTAGACGATTCTCCACGTTCGTCATCCTTATTTCAAAGCTTGTTTCAAGAGAGGTTAGACGATTCGCCATATCCATGCGCAACCCCGTGAATTGCTCATTAAGGAAGGTCATAAGAGCATCCATGGAAGGTTGAGGAGGAGGTGGAGGAGCTTGAGGAGCTTGATCACCTTGAGGATTTTCCAATTGTGCCACGGCCTCGGGTGGTAGCTCGGAAAGACATAACCAACTACCATTAAAATAATGGAACTTACCCCGTGCAAGAGAGCGTTCAACAATAGGATCGGTGAGGGGAGTTAGGAAGTCATACGAGCAATCAATATCCTTTTTCAAAAAGAAATAGCTTAGGGTCGTACCATAGGTGAAGGAGGTGACAAGAGAGGTGTGGTGATGTTGCACAAGATAAACAATCTCCGCAAACATAATACGAGCAAGGTTTGGACGTTTTCTCTCACGGAAGCAACAAATCCAAAAGTCATCCACTTGACAGATGGTAGAGTACTTTCCTCCGGAAGGCCTAAACCACCAAGAGACCATCAAATGGAGGATCCGATATTGAGCATTGAGGGCGGTGATGGAACCACTAAGAACATGGCCTAAGGCATTCTCATCATCAAGGCCTTCATCCTCCAACTTAAAAACTTCACATATATATTTTACATCAAGAAGGATTTTCTTGCCCATGAGATAGGAACTAACTCCGGTAACAACCCCATTACGATTAGCACAACATTTGGCATTAGCATAAAAGATTAAAACCAAAAGACAAAAATAAAACCCGGGAATGGAGAGAAAATCCATAAAATTCCAACATTAAAGCAAAGGGAGATATTCAAATTTGAATCACTCTGAGTCAAGAAAAGGAATAGATATTACCATTTCCAGACGAATCTTGTAGTTTTCAAATTGACGAAAATAGGTGAGAGCTTCGGTGGTTTCAAAGGAATGTTCATAGATTTGGGTGTAATTTGGACGAGCACCCTATCCGAGATTAGATGATTCACCGGTTTGAGCACGAAATCTCTTCCTAGATGGTGCCATGAACTAGAAAACAAGTGTATGCATTTAGATTCCTTCATTCAAGTCATTGAGAAATCAAAGATCAAGGTAAAAAAATTGCAAAATAAAATTTGAAGAAGAAATTTTGAAAGATGAAATTTTGTTAGAAAGATAAAAACAAAATAATTAAAAAGAAAACAAAATAAAAATAAAAAAGGAAATAAAGGGTTACACATTGATAGTGATTAAAGAAGAATGGAGAAAAGCCTAGCACCAAATTGATGAGAAAACCCTTAGAGCTTTGCTTGATTTGAAATCCTCTTGAAGTTTTTGAGTTGTGGTGTGAAAATATGAGGGAGGAAGAGCCTATTTATAGACTGAAAACGGCAGGGTTTTTAGGGTTTTGAGAATTTTAGTTTTGGTAAAAGTTGAAGACTTTAAATGCCAAAATTAAAGCTGTCTGCGCAATCGCGTATCGATACGCCTGAGGGTGTATCGATACGGAGGTAAAAGCGTAATTCCCATAAAAATGCCCGTTGAATAATTGTATCGAAACAGATGCAATCCGTATCGAAACGATTAAAGCTCGTATCGAAACGGTTTTAACTGTATCGATACCCGTTTAAGGCAAAATGAAGTTCGGAAAACTAGTAAAGTACTCGTATAGATACGCGTAGGGCCGTATCGATACCCTAAGCGCAGAACTACATTTTAGGCCTAAAGAACAACCATAGGCTAGATTTTAACACCTCCTAAGGGAATGCATATGATGAATGAACAGTTCTAAGCATATTTGAATAGAATCATACTCCCCCTAGCTATAGGCATGGATATTTTCAAGAGTTACAACACACAAACATGCAATTTCACAAGATCAAGCAATTTTAAGCACAAAAAAGGTCCTAAAAGGTCAAGATAGGCTAGCTAGACCTAACTCTCTCCTAAGGGACCAAAAACGCTCTTTGTCTAAAGGTTTTGTAAATATGTCCGCTAATTGATTTAAGGTGTCTACATACTCTATAACCACATCTTCTTTAAGGACATGATCTCTAATGAAATGATGCCTTATTTCTATGTGTTTGATTCTAGAGTGTTGGATGGGATTTTTTGTTAAACATATAGCACTAGTGTTGTCACATTTTAGGGGTATGGTTTCAACTTTTATTCCATAATCTAAGAGTTGTTGCTTCATCCAAAGGACTTGAGCACAACAACTCCCTAAGGATATGTACTCGGCTTCGGTGGTAGATAAGGCTACACTATTTTGTTTCTTAGAGAACCAAGATATAAGCATACTACCTAGGAATTGACAAGTTCCCGAAGTACTTTTCCTATCGATTTTGCAACCCCTATAATCTGCATCCGAATAAGCATGAAGGTTGAAGGTGGAGTCTCTAGGGTACCAAAGACCTAAACAAGGAGTATCTCTAAGGTACCTAAAGATTCTCTTAACGGCTATAAGGTGAGACTCTCTAGGACTAGCTTGAAACCTAGCACACAAGCAAACACTAAACAAGATATTTGGTCTACTTGTGGTAACGTAAAGCAATGATCCAATCATAGAATGGTAAAGCTTAGAGTCAACACACTTACCTCCTTCATCTTTGTCAAGCTTTGTAGATGAGCTCATAGGTGTGGCTTGAGGCTTTGCATTCTCCAAGCCAAACTTCTTGAGCATATCCTTTATGTACTTTGCATGATTGATGAAGGTGCCAGCCTTCTTTTGCTTTATTTGGAGTCCCAAAAAGAATGAGAGCTCCCCCATCATGCTCATCTCGAATTCACCTTGCATTAACTTAGCAAACTCTTGGCAATGACATTCGTTAGTAGAACCAAAAATAATGTCATCAACATAAATTTAAACTACTAAGATGTCATTTTTATACATTCTTATAAAAAGTGTAGTTTCCACCTTACCTTTTTCAAAACCTTTTTCAATTAAAAAGTTTGAAAGTCTTTCATACCAAGCTCTAGGAGCTTGTTTTAAACCATAAAGAGCTTTAGTGAGTTTGAAAACATGATTTGGAAATTTTGAGTCTTCAAAACCCGATGGTTGTTCCACATACACTTCTTTATTTATAAAACCACTTAAAACGCGCTTTTAACATCCATTTGAAAAGGCTTGAAATTATGATAACATCCATATGCAAGCAACGTCCTAATGGCTTCCATTCTAGCTACGGGTGCATAGGTTTCATCAAAATCTATTCCCTCTTCTTGAGTGTAACCTTGTGCTACTAGTCTAGCTTTATTTCTCACAATGTTACCACTCTCATCTAGCTTGTTCCTAAAGACCCATTTAGTTCCTATGGTAGATTGATTACTAGGCCTATCAACTAATGTCCAAACGTTACTTCTCTTAAATTGATTTAACTCATCTTGCATAGCCATAATCCAAAAATCATCTTTCAATGCTTCTTTTATATTCTTAGGCTCTATGCATGAGATAAATGCAACATGATTCATTAATCTAAAAGAAGATCGAGTGGTTACCCCCTTGGATGGATCACCCAATATTTCACCATCTTTGACATAGTTGAACTCCCTTGGGTAGCTCACTTCCTTTTCCTCAAGAGCCAAGTCCTTCAAGGCTTCAAGAGGTGGATCTTGTGTGTCCTCTTCTTTTGTTGTTGGAATCTCATCCTCCTTTGAAGTTTGTCCTTCATCAAAGGCATTTATGATTCATACATGATCATCATCACAAGAATCCTTCCTTGGAAGGAGGTTATCATCGAATACAACATGTATAGATTCTTCTACTACTAAAGTTCTTTTGTTAAATACTCGATAGGCTTTAGAGGTTAAAGAGTATCCTATGAAAATAGCTTCATCACTTTTTGCACCAAATTTACCTAAGTTGTCTTTTCCATTATTCAAAACAAAACACTTGCAACCAAAAGGGTGAAAATAGCTAATGTTAGGCTTTTTAGATTTTAAAATCTCATAAGGTGTTTTCTTTAAAATTGGCCTAATCATTACTCGATTAATAATATAGGAAGCGGTGTTTGTGGCTTCCGCCCAAAAATATTTAGGTAAATTATTTTCACAAAACATAGTTCTAGCCATTTCTTGCAAAGTTCTATTTTTCCTCTCAACTACCCCATTTTGTTGAGGAGTTCGAGGAGCCGAAAAATTGTGGCTAATACCATTTTCATTTAAAAAATCTTCAAACCCTAAATTTTGAAACTCGGTTCCATGATCACTTCTAATATGTGAAATTCTAAGTTCAAGATCATTTTGGGTTAATTTTGAAAATGTGATGAATTTTTCCAAAGCCTCATATTTAGTACTTAAAAATAGAACCCAAGTAAATCTAGAAAAATCATCAACAAGTACAAGTGCATAAGACTTACCACCCAAGCTCATAGTCTTAATTGGCCCAAATAAGTCCATATGGATAAGTTGTAAACATCTACTTGTAGAAACATCATTAATGGATTTAAAGGAAGACTTATGTTGTTTACCCTTAGAGCATGCATCACAAATTTTATCGTTTGAAAATTTAATTTTGGGTAAACCTCTAACTAGATCAAGGGAAACTAGTTTTTCTAAAACACTAATGCTAGCATGTCCTAGTTTCATATGCCACAACCAAGCATCATTTTCATTTTGTGCTACTAAGCATGCATGAGATGTATGTATGTCATCTAGATGCACCATGTATATGTTCCCTATGCGATGACCTATGAGCATAATATTATTATATTTAATGTCAACAATTTTGCATCCATTTTTATCAAATAAAACATTAAATCCTTTATCACACAATTGACTTATGCTCAATAAGTTATGTTTAAGACCATCGACATACAAGACATTTTCAATGAGAATAGTAGAGTGATTACCTATGGAGCCAATACCTTTAATGTGGCCTTTGGAGTTGTCACCAAATGTCACCACTCCTCCACTTTTTGGCTTTAGATCCATGAATCTACTCCTTTCTCCGGTCATATGCCTTGAGCATCCACTATCAAGGTACCACGAGTTTTGACTTTGTGCTCCCCCTACAAACAAAGATATTAAGCTTTTGTTTTTGGTAACCAAATCATTTTGGGTCCGTGAGTGTTAGCTCCCAAAACCTTGGTTCCCTTAGGAATCCAAGATGACATAGCAATAATGTTATTAGATTTTACAAGTTCCTTAGGAACCCATACACTTCTAATTCTTTTAGCTCTACTATGTCTAGGAAAGCTACCTTGTTTGTAGTAGTTAGTCTTTTTCTTTGGTTGGTTTGTTCTTGAAGATTCACCTATTTCATGCTTGATACTACCAACATTTTTAAAAGACTCTTTGAGCTTATTTAGCTCATCCAACACCTTTTGGTGTTCACTATTACATTGAGACAAAAGATTATTAAGGTCAACATTTTCATCTTGAAAAAACTTTAGTTCATCTTTCAACCCTAATATATTTTTCTCAAACTTTGAATTAGCTTGAGAGAGTGAGTCATTTTTCTCATTTAGTTCCAAAATGATTTTCTTATTCCTAATGACCGACTCCTTGTATTTCTAAACTAATTCATCATAAACCTCTTGTAACTCATCATATGCATCATTTAATTCATCATATGTAAAATCTAAAGATGATGAGTTAGAGGTTACCATGGAGGAATCTTCCTCAAGTGCCATGAGGCAAAGGTTGGCCACTTCTTGTTCATCATCCTCCGATGACTCCTCATCACTCCAAGTAGCAAGCTTGGCTTTGAGCTTCTTCTTCTTCTCAAAGCCTTTCTTCTTGAGTTGAGGGCACTCCGAATGTATGTGGTCGGGTTGTTTGCACTCAAAGCAAATGATTTGATCCCTTGCTTCTTCTTTGTTCTTACCTTTGAATTCCATCCTTCTTTGAATTTTTCTTCCACGATTGGACCTCATGAATCGAGAGAACTTCTTGGCTATCATAGCCAATTCTTCAAGGTCATCCTCCTCACTAGAAGAGCTTTCCTCAAGTAGTGAAGCTTTAAGAGCTATTCCCATCTTCTTCTTTTCAGCTTCTCTACTCTCTTCTCTTCCTTCTTCTTCTCTTCTTCCCTTCCTTGTTTCATAATCTCATGAGTGAGTAGAGAACCCAATAGCTCATCAAGCTTTAGAGTCTTCAAATTTTTGGCCTCTATGATGGCGGTTCTCTTCCCATCCCAAGATTCGGGAAGTGAATAAAGTAGCTTCCGGACAAGCTTGTCTTCCGGTGTGATCTCTCCAAAACCTTTGAGCCCATTTACTATGGTAGAGAAGCGATCAAACATCTTGGACATCGTCTCATCGGGCTCCATCTTAAAATTCTCATAACTAAGATTGAGAATTCCAATCTTAGTTTCCTTGACGTCGTTGGTTCCCTCATAGGTGATCTCAAGAGCATCCCATACTTCCTTGGCACTCTCAATAGATGACACTTTGGAGTAGATGTCGGGTCCAAAGGAGCAAAAAAGCATGTGAAGAGCCTTGTCATTGATTTGTATCTTTTTTCTTTCATCTTCACTCATTTCTACCTTTTTCTTCAACACCATCTTTCATTCATTGTCTTGCTTCAATGGAATGTAAGGACCATCTTCAATGACATCCCACACCAAGTAATCATTGGACTTGATGAAGAGGCGCATCCTATTCTTCCAAAAAGGGTAGTTGTCACCATTGAATAATGGTGGCTTTGTGGTGGATTGTGACTCATACATACTTGAACCGGAGGTAGAAGTCATGGCTTGAATTTTTGTTGATCTCACTCTTCCTAGGAACTCCTCTTGTGGTTGTGAATCCTTCACAGAGGTAGGCTCTGATACCAACTGTTGAGTGGATCGATTGAATGATCAAGACCAAGAGGGGTGAATTGGGATTTAAAAACTTTGTGGAGTGAAAGGGCAATTTAAAAATGAAGAACAAAGTATTTTAGAGTGGTTCAAGTTCCAAATGAACTCTATATCCACTACCTTAGCTACCACTAAGGATTTCAACAATTCACTATTTGTTCTTCCCCTTTTCAAGCCTTAGGAGGCAACCTTTACACAACCGGTCAAATTTTCTACCCAAAATTTGACCAAACCCTCACCAATAATCAAAGAAGAAATTGGACAAGAAGTATATCTCTCAAATACAAATTTGTCCCTAGAAATACAACACTCAACCCAAATTTGAAGATAGAATAAGAATTGGATACAACTCAATTTGGGAATTACAAGAGATTGAAAATTTAGCACATTTGAGGTTGGATTTTTGCTTGAATGTTTGTCTTTAATGCAATAGTTGTTGTTGGCCTTCAAAAAGCTTCAATTTAAACCTCCTCTATTAATTCTAGTCGTTTGGGTGGTTGGGGAATTGAATAGAGCCGCTGGAACCCTCTCTTACCACTATAAATACACTTCTGCGGCTATCCGTATAGGTACACGGGGAGCTGTATCGATACTTGTCTCAAAAATGAAAGAGTCGTTGTACATAATAAATAGGGGATATCAAAATGCACGTAGGCGTATCGATACGGGGTATCGAAACAGCTAAGACCATATCGATACCTTTTTCTCAACTTAGCTCACTGGAAGTTTTCGTTTCGATACGAGGGTTTACCGTATCGATACGGGTCAACTACCAATTTAATATTTGGTTACCTAACAACTGACACCAACAGTCGAAATCATTTAAAACAATCTGAATTAAAAATTCGTTAAAAATTTTATCGATACGGGTGAAGCCGTATCGGTACGCCATTCAAACTCTTTCAGACTTTACAAAGGAGCGTATCGATACAAATTGAATCTGTTTCGATACGGTGTTTCGATACGGTTAAGGGCGTATCGAAACGAATTCCTCCAGTAGCCAACTTTGTAAAAAAGGTATCGATACGGCTGGAAGCGTATCGATACACCTGGACGGTTTTTAATAGTTTGGCCTTGGAACACTTAGAAAATATTTTGAGTTTGAGTTTTTCAAATCATTTTTAGAGTGTTGGTTATTTAAAACTTATTAATGGACTTATAAAACAATTTTAAGTTTTTCAATTTGATCCTTAATGATTTAATTATATCAAAATCAAGCATAGGTTTCACATATTAGTTTCTTGATTTTTGTACCCAAATCATTTTGGGTCCATGAGTGTTAGCTCCCAAAAGCTTGGTTCCCTTAGGAATCCAAGAAGCAATATCATTCACATTATTAGAAACAATGAGTTCCTTAAGAACCCATACACTCCTAATTCTTTTAACTTTGGATTGCTTTTGAAAACTCTTTGTTTGGGGTAAAATGATTTTCTCTTAACATATTGGGTTTTTGAAGAACTTCCTTTTTCAAAAACATGTTCCCAATAGTAAGAGAAGTTTTAAGATTATCCACCTCCTTGGTGTGATAATCTTGAAAATTGGAAAGAAGTTTTTCTAAATCAAGATTTTTCTTTTTGAGATCGTTTGAAAGATTAATCAAATACAAAACCTTCTTTTCCAATTCTGAATTGGTTTTTGAAAGAAAATCATTTTAATTTTTCAAATCAAAAATATTTTCTTATTTTTCAAAATAGACTCTTTGTATTTTTCAACCAACTCATCATAAGTATCTTGTAACTCATCATAGGCATCATATAATTCATTGTAAGTAAGAGATGATGAGTTAGGGTTTACTATCGGTTCCTTCTCAAATGCCATGAGACAAAGGTTGGCCACTTCCTCCTTCTCTTTTGATGACTCCTCGTCACTCCAAGTTGCCACTTGAGCTTTGAGCTTGTTCTTTTTCCCAAAGCTTTTCTTTCTCAATTGAGGGCACTCAGATCGGATATGGCTGGTCTTCTTGCACTCATAACAAATGATTTGGTCCTTCTCTTCTTCTTTACTCCTATTCTTGAAGTCCCCTTTTCTATTGAATTTTCTTCTTCTATTGGACTTCATGAATCGTGTGAATCTTTTGGCCAACATGGCCATCTCCTCATCTTCCTCTTCACTCGAATCGCTATCATTGTATGAAGCTTTAAGTGAGATTCCAATCTTCTTCTTCTCAACCTCCTTCTTCTTAACTTTCTTCTCTTCTTTCTTCTTCTCATATTATCTTCCTTGTTTCATGATCTCATGAGTGAGTAGAGATCCAACAAGGGCATCAAGCTTAAGAGTCCTCAAATCTCTAGCTTCAATGATGGTCGTTCTTTTTCCATCCCAAGATTCTGAAAGGGAATATAGAAGTTTCTGAACTAGCTTGTCTTCGGGAATGACTTCACCGAAGCCCTTTAATTCGTTGACGATGACCAAGAACTGATCAAACATCTTGGAGACACTTTCGCCGGGGTCCATCTTGAAATTTTCATAGCTTAAGTTGAGCAGCCCAATCTTCGTCTTTCTGATATCCCTAGTTCCCTCATATGTTGTCTCGAAGGTATCCCAAACTTCCTTGGCACTTTCGATAGAAGACACCTTTGAATAGATATCAGGACCGAGAGCACAATAGATCATATGCAAGGCTTTAACATTGACTTGCAATCATCTTCTATCTTCATCGGTCATCTCGGCTTTGATCTTTGGGACTAATCTTCCTTCACCATCTCTCTTCATAGGAATGCTTGGTTCATCTTCTATCACGTCTCATACCATGTAATCATTGGATTTGATGAAGAGACGCATCTGATTCTTCCGATATGGGTAGTTATCCCCATTGAAGAATGGTGGGTTGGTGGTGGATTGAGACTAATATTGGTTGGGACTGGAGGTGGATGTCATTGCTTTAATTTGTAGTTGATCAAACTCTCCTAGAATCGACTCAAGAGGGTTGTAATCCTACCAATCAGTGTAGCTGTGATACCAATTGTTGAGTTGATCAAATGATTGCAATTGGCCAAGAGGGGGTGAATTAGCGATTAAAAATTTGAAGGGAGAAATTAGATGAATGAAAATTTGACAGAAAGCAATTTATAGTGGTTCAAGTTCCTAAATGAACTCTACATCCACTACCTTAGCTCTCACTAAGGATTTTTAACAAATCCACTAATTGATTCTTCCTCTTTTCTTGGATGAGGAGGAAACCTTACAAGATCGATTAAGCTTTCTACCCAAAGCTTAATCCAACACACTCTTTACAAAGAAGGAATTTGGTAAACCTTACAAATACCTCTCAAAGGTTGATGTTTACCAAAATACAATCAAGCACTCCCCAAACTCTCAGTAAAAGTTACAATGAAAACACAATTGAGTTGGGTACAAAGATTTGACTCTAAATGATCAAGGTTTGGATTTGAATGCTTTGATGTTGCTTGAAGGCTCAATAGTTGTGTTGTAGCTTTAGAGGCTTGTTTTTATACCTTTTTCATTGATTTCTACCGTTGGGTGGTTGAGATCATCAATAGAGCCGTTGGGGCTCTCTCTTCCCTCCATAAATATAGTTCTGCAACTACCCATATCAGAACACGGGACCCTTGTATCGAAACAGACACTTAAAAAAGAAAGAGTCGTTATGTGTAAAATAGGGCCCTTATTGAAACGGTTATAGGCCGTATCGAAACAGTAAGTTTAAAAAGAAGGTTGTATCGAAACGGGTAAGGGTTGTATCGAAATATTTTGAAACTGTAATTTGGTGTTTCGAAATAGCTTATGGGTGCATCGAAACACTTAACCAAATCTTTAAAATTCAGTTTCTGACAAGTAACGGCTAGTTCATTTAATGCCCAATTTTAAAATTACTTAACCCCTGTATCGAAACGGTTGTGAGCCATTTTGAAACGATGCCTAAAAATCAAAAGCCTAGGTGAAGGACGTATCAAAACGAATGTGAGCCATTTCAAAACAGGCGTTTCCAGTGGCAAAACGTATCGAAACACTTTAAGAGTGTTTCGAAACGCCTGGGCGATTTTGATATTTTGGCCTTGAAACACTTAAAAATTATGAGGTTTAAGTTTGGACTTGAAAACATTTTAATTATAATTTGTTCTTGTCAAAATCGAGTATTTTGATTACTTAAAAATTTATTTACTTTGCAAATTAATCCTTGAATTACTTGTTATATCAAAATAAAATATTAGTTTTACAAAGAGTTTCAAAACTCTTTGAGTAGTTTCGAAACTTATATGCAGGTGAACATTGAATGCTCTGTTTTAAAGTTTCCCAACGGCTCCAAACCATCCCCAACGAATATAAACGGCTAGTAGCTCATTCCACACTATTAAAGAAGGTTTGGGACACTTGAAGAGCAAGAGGATGGACATCCAAGTTTAAAAATCAAGAGAGTAGAGTTTTTCATTGTTTATTTCTGTGTAATCTCTTGTAATTATTTAGTCCAATCCTAGTGAGCCAAAAGTGTAAAAACCCACCTAGAGAGGCATATTGTTTACAAATGTCAAGACCTCATAATTGAGGGATATGTTCTAGTTGATCCTTATAAAAAAAAATAGGGAGAGGGTTCTAACTTAGCCCGCGAAAAGATAAGGATGTAAGGTTACCCCTTGAACCCGTAAAAGGAAGATTCCATTGTTAGTGAATTATGAAATCCTTAGTGTGGATGCTAAGGTAGTGAATGTGGATCTTGGTTAGAAGGTCGAACCACTCTAAAATCGACCTTGTCAAATTGTCATTTCTTTTTCGATTTTTGTTTTCCCAATTTTAAAAGAAACCTCTACACCCTTCATCGGAGCTATTTTCAGTTGAAGATATCAAACCTTTCACTATGGCTAATATATTTTATAAAATAAATATAATTAATTTCAATAACATAATAATTTTAAATTATTTTTTGTCAAACATAAAACACATTTTCTAAGTGTTTCGTTGGTCATACATTGAACACCTTAGCAAGGTTTCGGGTTTGATTCTCATTCTCAACAAAAAAATGCCTCATTAGTGGTTTAAGAATAGAGTGCTAAAATGAAGTAATTTTTTTTATGATAACTAGGGATGTCAATCAGGAAGGTGGATATGAAGGGTATTCTTCTTACATTCATCTCCGTCAAGAATTTTTATTTTTATTCTCGTCTCGCGACTCATTACATGTACAAAATCCAAACCATTCTCGTCCCGCAACTCGAAAGATAAGAACCATCTTCGCTCCACTACCCACTTGGGTCATAAGATCCATCTAATCCCCATTATACTTGTCTCGTGATTCAATTCATATAATATATTTATAAGTAACAATTAAATAAATATAAACTATTTTTTATGAAAAAAGTAAGAAATGTCTTTATTTCGGACTCTCATCACACATGAGACGTTATTCGACTGTCACCATTTGAAAATGATAATAATATGTCACAACCATTTAAATGAGTGAGAATCGAGAGACTATGACACTTAAAGTGATATATAGATATATACTAAAGACGTGAATGAATATGAGTCGAGTATTATGAAAATTATTATTTAAATATTATTTTAAATATATTTATTATGTATATTGGCGGACGGGAACGGGGCGAAGCAGGTGGGGATGAGTTAGGTACAAGGTCATATTCATGTCTTACCCAGCACCCACATTAGGTCTAATTTTTGTCCCTTGTTTCTATTATATCCCACCACAAACAAAATTTATACTCATCCTCGTCCAATTGGGTGCGAAGTGGGGCGAATTTCCACTGCATCCCTTATGACGGTTAATTATTTTTTTATTTTGGTAATTAAGTGCAAACGTTCTAAAAGTTGGGTGACCTTTAATGTAGTTTACCATAATGTATGATAATTTTATCAATTTTAAAAATTTAAAGGATATTTTGTAATACACTCTTAGTAATTATTTGAAGTTTAGACCTTTGTTTATAGATGATATAGTAACTTAACTATTTGCTAAGTACATGGTGGATGTTAGTCAAAGACCTATATCGACGGTGTGCCTATATAACTAGGGATGTACATTGGTTGGGTAGAGTTATATTTTTGTTCGACTTAAACTCGATTCTAAAATATAAAATTTTCACTTGAATTAACTTGTTATAAAATTTCACCTGAATTAACTTGATATGTGACTTTTATCCGACCCGTATTCTATCAAAATTTTAAGATTAAAACCAGTCTCGACTCGAAACAAGTAAAAAAAATGTATCTCATTTTATTAAAAAAATAAGAGGATAATAGGAAAATATATAAAAAGGGGTATTTATAGTAATTATCTTTATTCTCTCTTTTTTATTCAGTAAATTAAGTAGGTAATTGAAAAAATATATAAAGGAGAGACATTATAATAATTACTCCTAAAAATATAGAAGAATTGAAGAATTATCTCCGATCGGATATTTCTTACCATAAACTCAACTGAACCTAAATTTTTTTAACAAAATCTGACTCTAAAATATCGGGTCAGATCAAAACCTGTCGTATTCGAGTACCATATCACCATAAAATAGTCAATGGCACTAGATTTATCATTATTGATTTCACTGTCGTGCTCCAAAGCAGATGAATGACGTTCAGCACCACTCATTTCAAACTTCTCAAAACTCATTGGGAAACTATTCTCGAAGAAAGATTACTCGGATTCGGGTAGGGTTAGATTTTTCTAACTTGTCTACAGATATTCATGAGAAATGAAAAGTCCGAGCAGCATAGACTCCGAACAAGGTGACTGACAAAATTGACAGGATAATTTGCAAAGGAAAGAAGAAGATGCAATTCAGCAGCAAAATACAAAAGGAAGGAAGGGCTAGACAGGCAAACCTGGAGTGGACATTCCTTAACTGTAGAATTCACACTGCCGCCGGAAATGCTGAAGAATATCGACCGAATGATATCTGCATTGGAGATTTCATCACAATGCTCATAGCAGGAACTGGAAAACATCTCGTATGTCAAGTCATTTGAAGCAGAATGGTTTGCTTTCGTTATTGGAATATTGCTTGTTTTGAACAATTCCATTAAAAAAAACAAGGGAAAGTAATGAGGATAAAAATGATACCTCAGTTGATGAAACAGCTTTTGCTTGAAAATATATTTTCTCAGTAAAAGTAGGAAAAAAAAACAAAGACAAAGTTACTGTGTAAAGCTAGCTGATAGAACTAGAATTTTCGGCAGATTCAATCCAATACATATCAATTCTTAACTCATTTCCAGTGAGGCAAAAGAAGTACTCATTATACAAATTGCCTGTCAGTTTTTATATACTACCAATAATAACAGGTGAACACTGAAATTGGCAAAGATTGAGCAATACATTTTGCCCAACTACAAGATTTCAGGTCCACCTCAAGTCTAAATAGAACAAAAGATTTTAGCAAACAAGGGAGAAGAAGCAGTAAGTATGCCTATTTTGAAGCACTCTACCAATGCAGTATCTCTCATGCAATGTAATCACTTAAACACAGAGGAGTAGCATTCTGTCCGACTCATCATACTATTCCGAGAGAGTTAGTTCTCATTTAACTCACAGCCTGCAGTATACAGAAGAAAATTACAACAATCACCCACAAGGTTAAGTTCCACAAAGTTCACAAAAAGCCTCATCTTTTTTCGTTTAGTTCACAAAATAATGTCAAATGATGTTTCAAGAAATAATGACAAAGTTCAGCTAATATCCTGGCATCATCTCCACTTCGGCGGTATCCAAGAAAAAACAAATAACAAAAAGAATGAGATGTTAATTAATCTACTTACCATCTGCAAGATCCAACTTTCATAGCCTTGTCAACCCGCTTAGCATGCTGAGTTTCCACATCAGGTGTCAATCCCTTTCGGAGCATTTCTTGAGCAAGCCTCACAGTCTCCTCTTTTCTTCTGCTCTTCACATACCCATTGATCAACATCTTGAAAGCCGTTAAATCAGGTGCAAAACCCTCAGTTGCCATTGAATCAAAGACATCCTTTGCCTTATTCATATAACCAAGTGCACAATACATTCTGATCATTGACCTATAAGTAAATCCATTAGGCTTCACACCATGTTGATGCATTACCTTCAGTACTTCATGAGCTTTGCCGTTTGTTCCTTGTTTGCTAATAGCATCCCACAAAATGTTAAAAGTTTTGATATCAGGAACAATATTTTCAGTGACCATCTTACTGAGCAAGCTTGTTGCTTCTTCACATTGGCCTGATTTGCACAATCCATGTATTAAAAAACTGTAGGTGACAGTGTCGGGTTTTACATTTCTCTGACTCATAAGTTCCAACATGCTAATGGCTTCTACAGTCCTCTTTTCCTTGCATAAAGCATCGATTAAAGAATTGAAAGTCACAACATCCAGATGAACTCCTTCATTCATCATCCTATCAAGCATGCTTGTTGCTTCTGTCCATTTATTTGAACTGCACAATCCGTGTACTAAACAATTGTAGGTGACAATGTACTAAACTTTTTTGATGGGAACTTCTAGCCGGGACATGTAAAGCCAGAAGAAAGTGATGAAATGAGATGGCTCATTTCTCATAAATGAATATCTGAGATCTTCAACTGTTAATCAAGTAGCTGACCCCCCCCCCCCCCCCTGATCTTCACCGAAGCAGAAACAACCATTTTTAGCAACAAATCTTTTCACCAGTCTGCCAACAATGCAAAATTTTCTAAATCAACAACACCAGAAAGAACTAACAGTTCATCCCAAATCAGATTTTCCAAGGCAGTTAGTTAGATTCCATGACTAACAGTGGCAAATTCAGGTGAGGAGATCCTGTCTGACGGCCTTAATCAATGGTAATGGTAATGGATTTGAGGACTTAATTGGAATTAAACAAAACAGTTTAAATCCTAATTAAACTAAAAATGTGCCTTAAAGGAGTAAATCCTAGATGGAATAAAACTGCTAAGCCTCTCTGAAAACCTACTGAAACTTGGACTCTACTTCTCGTAAATTACCCAAAATTTGCCATTTAAATACCACTTTAACTCTCTTCAGAAACCCTTAAATCATTCTTTTTCCCTGTGCCATTTTCCTCCATTGAAAAATTTCGACCGTCCATTTGACCGTGATTCACACCACCGCCACCAATCGAAACCCCTCACCGACCCGACCAAAACCCCATCCACCGTTCATCTTTGTTGTTCACCGTCCATTGTTAGTGAATTAGGAAATCCTTAGTGTGGATGCTAAGGTAGTGAATGTGGATCTTGGTTAGAACTCGAACCACTCTAAAATCGACCCTGTCAAATTGTCATTTCTTTTTCGATTTTTGTTTTCCCAATTTTAAAAGAAACCTCTACACCCTTCATCGGAGCTATTTTCGGTTGAAGATATCAAACCTTTCACTATGGCTAATATATTTTATAAAATAAATATAATTAATTTCAATAACATATTAATTTTAAATTATTTTTTGTCAAACATTAAACACATTTTCTAAGTGTTTTTGTTGCTTGAGTAGCATTCCTTAGCAGGTTTACGACTATACCAGAGAGGACTAGAAATGAAAAAATGTAACAATTTAGTTGCAAAAACAAAAATAACACTTCTAGAGAGCCACAATGCTCACTCAACAATGTCAAAAGGTGTGTTGACCTTTCCGAATTAAACACATTGAATTGCAACTGCATTATCTTTAGTAATAAAATACCATCATATAGAAATTACAGAGAAGTCATTGCTACTGTAACAACATTGAGATGTTGTGCAACAGAACCCTATTTTGAAAGAAATCTTACATTCAAGAAAGCCTCCAACGGCATACAAGACAGATGGCACATGAATCTTTCAAGAAGTTCAGAGATTCATCAGAGCATTTCTTTAGGACGTGTCATTGCCATTTCTACAAGTAATGATCAACCACGGCATACACACAAAAGCATCAAAAGAATATTTGCATAATATTGGTTCAGCATGCCCAAAGCTGCATATGCCTGGTGGAAATATATATTAAAGGATGAGTAACAATCAGATGATAGAGAATATTGAAAAGCTTCAGTCATCATCACATAACCATCAAACTTTATCGGAACTCAGAAGTTTCAGGTTATTCCATATTTACATAATGAAGTCAAGCTTATATGAAGATGAAATTAGAGTAAATTAATTATGACCAAGGTATTGTGAATGATATGTTAGCAAACCACCAACGAAATTGTAGATTGTAGAAATTGCAGAAAGTTAGGGAATCTTATTCCTAAATATCCAAATGTTGATATTCAGGATTTTATCAATAAATAGGAGCAGATTTGTAGTTACTCATTTTTGTGTAATTATTCCTTAGATTAGCCTATCTTGTAAACTATAAATAGGAGTTGTTGTTATTAATAAAATATCAAGAAAAACGGAGAAAAATATTATTCTCTGCCTAAAAATCACTATTGTTCACTTGGTATCAGATTAGGTTTTTGATTCTCCACAGAAATCCTAAAGAGATGCATCCCATCTCTTCATCAGCAATCAGTTCTGGAACTGATTTGAATTCTTGTTCAGAAAATTTTGATGTTTCCTCCACAAGTCATAATGGTAGTCTTTCGTTTCTTTCCACAACTGCTAAGATACGTTGGATAGTAGATTCTGGTGCCACTGACCATATGACAGGAAACAAGAGTTTATTTTTATCTCTTACAAAACAGAATAATCAGAGACAAGTGAAAACTGCTGATGGCTCCTTGGTTGAAGTAAAGGGGACTGGAACAGTTTTTATTAATAAGGATCTTGTGCTTCACTCTGTTCTATATGTCCCTAATCTCCAATGCAATCTCTTGTCAATTAGTAGATTGTGTATTGACCTTCAGTGTTATACTAAATTTAGTTCCCTTGGCTGTATTTTTCAGGAAATGGATTCGGGGAAGGTGATTGGCAATGCTGAGCTGTGTAGTGGCCTCTATCTCATTGACGGTCAACCTCTTCCTAAGGGACAATTCCTACGAAGTTGCACCTTTAATTCTGTGTGTTTATCTTCGAACACTCCCAATTCAATTCTAATGAGATTATGTTATGGCATTTTCGTCTTGGACATCCTAGTTTCTTTTATCTTCAGAAGTTGTTTCCAAAATTTTTTTCCAATAACAATCCAGCATTATTTTCTTGTAATATATGTCAACTTTCCAAGCATAAGCGAAATCCATATCCTCCATCTTGTTATAAATCATCTCAACCTTTTTTTCTCTCATCCATAGTGACATCTGGGGTCCTTTTAAGGTTAAGAATATTACTGGAGCTAGGTGGTTTATTTCTTTTATTGATGATCACACTCGAACTACTTGGACATATTTAATGAAGGAAAAGTCTAAAACAGGGGGAATCTTTAAGAAATTTTATTTGGTGATTGAAACCCAATTTTGCTGCAAAATTCGAATCCTAAAGAGTGACAGTGGGAGTGAATTCTTCACAAATACTTTAGGCAATTTTCTTAAGGAAAAAGGTGTTATACACATTAGCTCTTGTGTAGATACTCCTCAGCAAAATGGAGTGGCTGAAAGAAAAAATAAACATCTTTTAGAGGTTACTCGATCTTTGTTATTTTCCTTCAATGTTCCTAAAATGTTTTGGGGAGAAGCTTTACTTACGGCTACCTACCTTATCAATAGATTACCTAGTCGAGTTTTGGGATTTAAAACACCTAAGGAAGTCTTTCTTCAATCTTCTCCTTTCTTTAAACCTATGTCTTCTACACTGCCTGTTAAAATATTTGGTTCTTGTTCCTATGTTCATGTTCACAAGCAGTTTCGAAGCAAGTTAGATCCTAGGGCCATCAAATGTGTTTTCTTAGGATATTCTTCTCTAAAGAAGGGCTTTAAATGTTATTCCCCTGTCACTCGAAAGTTCTATATATCTATGGATGTTACCTTTCATGAATTACAACCTTTTTTCTCAAATTCTGAAATCCAGGGGGAGAGTTGGGATGAATTTCAGCCTCAACCTCAATACATTAAACTTCCTCTTGATGACCCTAGTGTTATACCAGATTCGAGTTCCATTCCCATACCAACTTCAACTCCTTTGCTTCAGCCTGAACCTAGTGTTATACCAGATTCGGTTTCCATTCCCATACCAACTTCAACTCTTTTGCTTCAGCCTGAGCCTATGTCGCCTATACCTGAATCACTACCTAAAACTCCGCAAAACCTTCCTTCAAAAACTCAAGTTGGAACAAAGGAACTTATTGTCTACACAAGGAAGAAAATGAGGCATATTCCACAGGAAACTACACAGCCTAGAACTGTTCAAGAACTGGAACCAATTCCATTATCCTTAGAAGATGAAGAAGGTACGAAATCTTTGAATAATGGCATTGTTCCTCTAATTGATACATCTGACTTACCTATTGCTCAAAGAAAAGGTGTCAGAAAATGTACAAGTCATCCAATACAAAAATATGTGGCCTATGGGAAGCTAATGCCTTCATTCAAAACCTTTACTGCTAAACTTGATAAGGTGTACATTCCTCAATCTTTGCATGAAGCTTTGAAAGATCCTAAGTGGAAGAAGGCTGTAGAAGATGAAATCAAGGCACTGGAAGCAAACAAGACCTGGGTTATGACTGATTTACCTCCAGGAAAGAAGGCAGTGAGCTGTAAATGGGTATTTACAGTCAAATACAATGTAGATGGGAGCACCGAAAGGTTCAAGGCTAGGCTGGTGGCAAGAGGATTTACTCAATCCTATGGAATCGACTACCAGGAGACATTTTCTCCAGTAGCAAAGCTCAACTCAGTAAGAATTATGTTATCTCTTGCTACAAATTTGGATTGGCCATTGTATCAACATGACATCAAGAATGCATTCCTAAATGGAAACTTAGAAGAGGAGGTAAACATGCAAACACCACCTGGTCTAAATGGAAACTCAAATTCTGGTCAGGTATGCAAATTACTGAAATCTCTTTATGGACTTAAGCAATCGCCAAGAGCTTGGTTTGACAGGTTCACTAAGGCTATTCCGAAATTTGGCTATCATCAATGTCAAACTGACCATACTATGTTTATCAAGACCTCTTCCGAGAACAAAAAGGCTATCTTAATAGTCTATGTTGATGATATAATCATTACGAGTGATGATTCTCTGGAAATCAGAAATTTGAAGAAGTTCTTGGCAACTAAATTTGAGACCAAAGATCTCAGTTACTTGCGATACTTTCTAGGGATAGAAGTGGCAAGATCAAGCACGAGAATTGTGATCAATCAAAAAAAGTACATTCTAGACTTACTTTCAGAAACTGGAATGATGGGTTGTAGACCTGCCGAGACACCTATGGAGTATAACTTGAAATTCAGAATTGATAACAAAGGAACTCCCGTTGATAAGGAGCATTATCAACGGTTGGTAGGTAAGTTGATTTATTTATCACTTACAAGACCAGATATTGCCTTCTCAGTTAGCATCACAAGTCAGTTCATGAATGACCCGAGAGAGGAGCACCTAGAGGCAGTGACTAGAATCTTGAGATATTTGAAGATGACGCCAGGCCATGGACTAATTTTTACCAAGAATCACAGTAGAAAAGTGGAGGTTTTCACAGATGCAAGCTGGGCATGAGAGCTCACACTCAGAAAATCCACTAGTGGATATTGTACTCGGGTTTGGGGTAATTTGGTAACCTGGAGAAGCAAGAAACAATCTGTAGTGGCAAGAAGCAGTGCAGAAGCTGAGTTTCGAGCATTAGCTCAGGGGATCTGTGAAGGAATTTGGGTTCAAAGATTCTTGATAGAACTAAAATTAAATCAGAGTGAAGATTTTGAACTTCAATGTGACAGTAAATTCGCAATCAGTATTGTAAAGAATCCTGTCCAACATGACATAACAAAACATGTGGAGCTAGACCGATATTTCATCTCTGAAAAAATTACAAATGGGACAGTCAAGCTTAACTTTGTGCCTACTCACAAACAACTAGCCGGTGTGCTCACCAAGGCACTTCCAAGAACTACCTTTGATGAGCTCACATCCAAGCTAGGACTTTACAATGTATACTCACCAGCTTGAGGGGATTGTAGATTGTAGAAATTGCAGAAAGTTAGGGAATCTTATTCCTAAATATCTAATTGCTGATATTCAGGATTTTATCAATAAATAGGAGCAGATTTGTAGTTGCTGGTTTTTGTGTAATTATTCCTTATATTAGCCTATCTTGTAAACTATAAATAGGAGTTGTTGTTATCAATAAAATATCAAGAAAAACAGAGAAAAACATTATTCTCTGCCTCAAAATCAATATTGTTCACAGAAATTCGAATGCATGTAAATGGCAAGAAAAAAACAATTTCCACCAACATACAGGAGTTAAATCTTGAAACCACAAAAATGAGTAGAAGTGTACTATAAAGAATATACATTTGATTGACCTTAACAATCATTATGATTTTGTATAGAAAAAACATTCTGAGGAAAGATGTTCAAGAATCTAGTTTTCCCTATAAGGATTACAAAAACGAAGCTAAAAGAAGTATTATATGAGATGCCTGTTAGTTTTTTTATCTCCCAATAATAACAGGTGACCCTTGAAATTCGCAAAGATTGAGCAATACATTTTGCCCAACAAGATTCTAGGTCCACCTCGAGTCTAAATAGAACAAAAGATGTTAGCTAACAAGGGAGAAGAGGCACTAAGTAATCCTAGTTTGGAGCATAAGATGTCAAAGATCGGAGATATGTTTCCTTAGTTATATGTTTCCTTAATTAAGAGATTTGTAAATATTTTATTTGATTAGGATCTCTTTCTCTAAGGGTTTGTACTCTATTACTAGAAATAGTTACTTAAATAGTTTAGAAGTTGCCTAAGATAGGCCCTAGGTTTGTATATTTATTTGTAAGCTTTTCACTGTTGAAACTAATAAGAAATTTAGTCTTTTCGACATGGTATCAGAGCCTCTCTTTTCTTAGGCCTTACTATTCTTGTTGGATAGTATTTTTTACCCTTTTTTCTCTTGAGAGAATATGGTCGATACGACTGATTCAAGCAGTACTGAAACTGCTCAAGGAGACACTATGAGTGAAGGAAGTCACTCCAATTCGACGAGTGACTTACAAAACATACAAGCCTCTTATAGATTGAATGGTAAAAATTACCTTAAGTGGTCTCAATTGGTGCGAACTTTCCTCAAAGGAAGGGGTAAACTCAGTCACCTTTTTGGAAGTGGCCCTAAGGAAGGAGATCCCAGATTTGAGGCTTGGGATGAACAAGATTCTTTAGTCATGACTTGATTGTAGAACTCAATGGTGCCCGAAATTAGTGACACTTGCATGTTCCCTAGTACAGCAACGGAAATATGGGAGGATGTGAAACAAACCTATTCAAAAGTTAGAGATACTGCCCAGATTTATGAAATCAAGAGCAAGATTTCAGCCACCAAACAAGGAAGCAAATCCATTACAGAATATTCTAATCTGCTGCAGAATCTCTGGCAGGAAATGGATCACTACCAATGCATTCAAATGAAATGCAGTAAGGATGCAGCAACTCTAAAGAGGTTTGTCGAAAAAGATAGAATTTATGATTTCCTTGTTGGACTAAATATTGAATTTGATGCAGTGAGAGTCCAGATTTTGGGGAAGAAAGATCTTCCCTCATTAAGTGAGACTATTGCTACTATTCGTGCTGAAGAAGGAAGAAGAGGAGTGATGATGGTTGAAAATATTCAAGTTGAGAGCTCATCCTTGGTTACCAAAACTATCTCTGAGGGTCTGGAAAATATTGAAGATAGACCATAACTGAAAAGGGCAGTGAACAAGGACTCCTTATGGTGTACTTACTGCAAAAAGCCTCGTCACACCAAAGAGTAATGTTGGAGGCTATATGGGAAGCCTCCATCAACAAATAGAAAATTTACAGATAGAGGATGCTCGGAAAAGGGACAGAACAGGGCTTTTGCAACTAGACAAGTGACTAAAGAGTCAGATGAACATTTTGTTGAGTTCAACCGAGAAGTAGTGGAAAATTGAAAAAATTTCTGGAATCTTTAGAGAAACCATCCTCTACAGGTACATGCAATCTAGTCTTCTCAGGTATATCCTCTTTCTCTTCTCAGAATTCTAATGCCTTGAAAGCATCCACCCACATACCTACCCAAAACTCCTAGGTAATAGACTCAGGAGCCACTGATCATATGACCAATTCTTCTCAAAATTTTATCACCTATACACCTTGTCCTAGCAACAAGAAAATTATAGTTGCAGATGGTACTATGGTAACAATTTTTGGTCAAGGAGATATTGCTATTAGTAAAACTCTTCTACTTAAAAATGTTTTACATGTGCCCAAGCTGTTTACTAGCCTTGTCTCTATACCAAAGCTTATTAAAGATACTAATTGCAGTGTTCTGTTTTACCCAACACAATGTATTTTTCAAGAGCAAGAAACGAAGAGGATGATTGGGCATGCTAGGGAAATAAAAGGCATATACTACCTTAAGGTTCTTGGTGGACCAGCTAGTGTTTTGAATACTCAGCCTTTGTCTTTTTTATCCAATTCTACAGTCAACAAAGACCAGATATGGCTACATCACTTTCGCCTTGGTCATCCACCTTTTAGAATTTTAAAAGCTATGTTTCCTTTTTTATGTAAAACCATAAATATAGATGAATTTCATTGTGAAGTTTGTGAGCTTGCAAAACATAAACGTTCCTCTTTTCCAGCAAGTAATAAAAGAACTAGCCATCCTTTCAATCTTATTCACAGTGATGTTTGGGGGCCCTCTACCATTCCTAACATAATTGGGGCTAGGTGGTTTGTATCTTTTATAGATGATTGCAGTAGGGTTACTTGGATTTATCTTCTGAAACAAAAGTCAGATGTTGCCTCTACCTTTAAAACTTTCTATACCATGATTAAGACTCAGTTTGGGGCTGAAATTAAGAAGTCAGATCTGAAAATGCTAGGGGTTATTTTAATAAATTCTTATCCCCTTATTTCCTAGACAAAGGTATTATACATGAGTCATCTTGTTTACATACTCCCCGACATAATGGGGTAGCAGAAAGAAAGAATGGACACCTCCTTACTATAACTAGAGCACTTTTGTTTCAAAACAATGATCCTAAGAAATATTGGGGGGAAGTTGCCTTAACTGCTACTTCACTGATAAACAGAATACCCTCTCAAACTCTTTCATCCCAAAGTCCTCTTCAAATCCTTGTCAAATTCTTTTCCAATTTCAGTCCATCCTTTCATCTACAACCAAGGGTATTCGGGTGTGTTGCTTTTGTTCACATCCACTCTCCAAACCGAGGTAAACTTGACCCAAGGGCTTTGAAATGTATATTCATTGGCTATTCCTCCTCTCAAAAAGGCTACAAATGTTATCACCCACCTACCAAAAAAATTTATACTTTTGCTGATGTTACTTTTCTTGAAAAGGAGAGTTATTTTATTGTTCCTTATCTTCAGGGGGAGATATCTTTTAGGAAAGATAAGGAAGCAGACTTTTTTTTACTTCAGCCCCTTCTTGATCAGCCTCTCATCACTCCTCCTACTACAAATATATATTCTAGTCAGTCATCTTCTCCTACTGCAGAAATACATCCAAGACAGCCATCTATTCCTATTCCAACTCCATCTCCTCCTCACACTTCTCAACTAGCCATTAACATATCACAACCCAATATTCAACAATCCAATATTCAAGACACTACTTGTCCCCTGAAGACCTATTCAAGGAGGAAGGCGTTTATGTAGATTCAATCATCCCCTTCTCCTACTCCTACTCCTATTTCTATACAGTTTGAGGTGCATTCTGAAACATCTTCTGAACATAATGATAATGACAATGTTATATCTGATTCTGAACATGGTGACACTATTTCTGATTTTGAATTTCGCATTGCCATTAGAAAAGGAAAAAGAACTTGCACCACTAAACATCCCCCCTATTTGTTTATGACCTACAAAAACCTTTCACCTAGTCACAGAGCATTCCTTACTAGCCTAAATGATATCATTATTCCTAAAACAGCTTTAAAGGCATTAGAAAATGAGAACTGAAAAAGGCTCTGAAGGAAGAAATGGAGGCACTAGAAAAAAAACAAGACTTGGGACTTAGTAAAGCTGCTAGAAGGAAAGAAAACAGTAGGATGCAGGTGGGTTTTTACTGTAAAATACAAGTCAAATGGCTCTTTGGAAAGGTACAAAGCAAGATTGGTGGCAAAGGGGTACTCTCAAACCTATGGGATTGACTATCTTGAAACATTTGCACCTTTTGCAAAGACGAACACAATGAGGGTCCTACTTTCTTTATCAGCTATCCAAGGATGGAATCTACAGCAATTCGACATCAAAAATGCCTTTTTACATGGAGACCTTGAGGAAGAAGTGTATATGGATATTCCACCTAGTTTTGCTTCGAATACTACTGGATAGAATGTTTGCAGAATGAGGAAAGCTCTGTATGGACTAAAACAGTCCCCAAGAGCTTGGTTTGGGAGATTTACCAAGGTAATGCTGGGACAAGGCTTCAAACAGAGCCAAGGTGATCATACTCTGTTTGTGAAACACTCTTCTTCAGAGGGAGTAACTATATTTTTGGTGTATGTAGATGATATTATTGTTACAGGTAATGATTCAGAAGGAATTGATGATTTGAAAAAGTGCCTTGTAAAAGAGTTTGAAGTGAAAGAACTTGGCAGATTGAAATACTTTATTGGTATTGAGGTGGCACACTCACAGCATTGGATTTTTATATCTCAACATAATGGGATTTTTATATCTCAACAGAAGTATACTTTGAATTTGTTGAAGGAAACTGGAAAAATGGGATGTAAACCAGCAGCAACACCCATAGAAATCAATCACAAGCTTGGAGACTCAAAGGAGGATGATATGGCAGTTGACAGAAATTCATTTCAGAGACTGGTGGGAAGACTCATCTATTTGTCACACACCAGACCAGATATAGCATATGTTGTTGGGGTTGTGAGTCAATTCATGCATAACCCTAAGGAATCTCATCTAAGGGATGTAGTTCAAATCTTGCAATACTTGAAGGGTACACCATGCAAAGGGATTATGTTTAGAAGAGTGGAGAAATTAACTCTGGAAGCATACACAGATGCAGACTATGCAGGATCAATAGTTGATAGAAGATCAACCTCAGGCTACTGCACCTTTTTTGGAGGAAACTTGGTTACTTGGAGAAGTAAAAAATAGAATGTGGTAGCAGGATCCAGTGCAGAAGCTGAATTTCAAGATATGGCACTGGGAATTTGTGAGTTGTTATGGCTGAAAATTATTTTAGAAGACCTAAAGGTGAAATTGGATGGACCAATGAAGTTATACTGTGATAACAAGTCTGCAATCAACATAGCTCATAATCCAGTTCAACATGACAGAACAGAGCATGTTAAAGTGGATGGACATTTCATAAAAAAGAAACTTGGCAGTGGTTTAACCTGTACTCCCTATGTAACCACTGGAAAATCTAGTTGCAGACATACTTACCAAGGGACTACCTGGTAAAGACTTTCAGAAGTTAGCAGGCAAGCTGAGAATGGAGGACATCCATGCCCCAGCTTGAGGGGGAGTGTTAGAGATCCGAGATATGTTTCCTTAGTTATTTGTTTCCTTAATTATGAGATTTGTAAATATTTTATTTGATTAGGATCCCTTTCTCTAAGGGTTTGTATTCTATTACTAGAATTAGTTACTTATCTAGTTTAGAAGTTACCTAAGATAGGCCCTAGGTTTGTATATTTATTTGTAAGCTTTTCACTGTTGAAACTAATAAAAAATTTAGTCTTTTCGACATAAGGCAATGACATTTTATACATACTATCAACGCAATAACTCTCGTGCAATATAATCACGTAAGCAGAGAGGAGTTGCATTCAGTCCGACTCATCAAGCTATTACGAGAGAGTTAGTTACTTAGTTCTCATTCAACTCACAACCTGCAGCATACATAAGAAATTACAGCAATCACCACCTACAAGGTTAAGTTCCACAAAGTTCACAAAAAGAATGAGATGTTAATTAATCTACTTACCATCTGAGAGATACAACTTTCATAGCCTTGTCAACCCTCTTAGCATGCTATGAGTTTCCACATCAAATGTCAATCCCTTTTGGAGCATTTCTTCAGCCAGCATCACAATCTCATATTTAATTTTGCTCTTCCCATACCCATTGATCAACATCTTGTAAGCCTTTAAATCAGGTGCAAAACCCTCAGTTTCCATTGAATCAAAGACTTCCTTTGCCTTATTCATCTCACCAAGTGCACAATATATTCTGATCATTGTCCTATAAGTAAATCCATTAGGATTAACACCATGTTGATCCAATACTTTCAGTACTTCACAAAGCTTTTTCATTTGTTCCTTGTTTGCTAATAGCATCCAACAAACTGTTAAAAGTTTTGATATCATGAACAATATTTTCAGTGACCATCTTACTGAGCAAGCTTGTTGCTTGTCTTCACATTAGCTTGATTTTTACAATCCATGTATTAAACAATTGTAGGTGACAATATCAGGTTTTACATTTCTCTGACTCACCAGTTCCAACATGGTGACGGCTTCTTCAGTCTTCTTCTCCTTACATAAAGCAAGGATTAAAGAATTGAAAGTCGCAACATCAGGATGAACTCCTTCATTCATCATCCTATCAAGCATGCTTGTTGCTTCTGTCCATTGGCCTGAATTGCACAATCCATGTATTAAACTATTGTAGGCGACAATGTTGGGTTTTAGATCTCTCTCAAACATCAGTTCCAACATGGAAATGGCTTCTTCGGTCCTCTTTTCCTTGCATAAAGCATCAATTAAAGAACTGAAACTCACTACATCAGGATGGACTCCTTCATTCATCATTCTATCAAGCAAGTTTGTTGCCTATGTCCATTTATTTGAACTACACAATACATGTATTAAACAATTGTAAATGACGACGTTAGGTTTTACATTTCTCTGACTCATTAGTTCCAACATTGTGATGCCTTCTTTGGTCCTCTTTTCCTTGCATAAAGCATAAATTAAAGAATTGAAAGTCACTACATCAGGATGGACGCCTTCATTCATCATACTATCGAGCAAGCTTGTTGCTTCCTCCAATTGCCCAGACTGGCAAAATTCATGAATTAAAGAATTATAGGTGACGACATCTGGTTTCACACATGTACGAGTCATTAGCTCCATAATTTCAATTGCCTTTGAACACTTCCCCTCCATGCATAAAACATCTATCATGGAACTAAAAGTTACAAATTGGGTGAAATTTCAAAAGAAATCATGTTTTCCAAGAATTTTATGGCCACGTTCCATTCACCAAACTTGCATAACGCAAGAATTAGCATATTATAATAGGCAACATCTGGCTTTATGCCTCTTTGGGTCATTAAATCGAAAAGAGATACTGCTTCTTGGATCTTCCCATCCTTGCAAAGAGGAGCAATGAGAGCATTTAAGGTATACATATCAGGAGAAATCCCCTTGGTAACCATGGCAGCTAATAATTGTTGAGTGTGTAAAAGTTCTATAACTTACCCCCTATTTAACCCATATTTATGTTGCATTCAAGCATAATTCATTGCATTTAGGATAGATTTCAATTATACATCACAAATATATTAAGTGGCACAGTTTCTACTGAAATTGGTTGCTTTTGCAGGTAGCTGATGTAGCAGATGGAGAAGCAGACGCTGGGCCGTGAAGAAGCAGAGCTGGAACTGGATGTGCAAACAAGGAGGAAGATGCTTCCATGTCCGTTGCCGTGGCAGCCAAGGACGACAGCAGTGGTAAAGAGAAGAAGCAAAGTGGGCCTCAACAGAAAGAGAAAATAAAGCTAGTATGTCATGGAGCACCCTTATATTTTTCCAAGCCCTCGATCAGAATGAAGGCCAAGCCCAAGGTTCAAGGAAGAAACTCCAAGCAAGAATGGAGGACGAATTAAAGATATATTCTCTGAAGATTTAGTCTTTAATAGAATTTTATTTTAGTTTAAACTTGCATTCTTGCCATATTAGAAAACTTGAACCCAAGGCCTATATAAAAGCATGTAATTCGACCTAGGGAAGGATATCTTGATCTCTAGCCTTCTTCCCAAAACCCTAGCCGTTTTCCCCTTCTCAACATGTTCTAAACTTCCCCTAGGGCCACGAGTTGATTTGTAAAGTAGTTGCAAGGATTGCATTTGTTTTAGGAATTTTCTGTTCAATAAAATAGACTTCAAGTTTGCTTATTCTGGTTTTCAACATCTTGCAAGAGTATCGGGAGAGCATTGTGAGATTATCTATTTACTTAAGATCGGGAGAGTTAAGTATACGAAAGGAATAAGTACGGGTTCTCCAGTTTATGGTTGAACTATCTCAGACCTAGGGATAGGACGAGGTTAAGTGGCTAAGGAAGAATTCAACAACATCGGTGTTCATCCTTCGATTCACGCCGGGAGGTATCATCAAAGACGTGTTCATCGACAGACTTGGACCTAGGGATAGGCCAAGGCATAGCAGGGATTCTTGCAAAGCTTGAAATACAGAGTTGTGTGATCGCTGCCACGACTAACAACAGACCGTTGTCGCGACAGGTGCTGCCGCGACAGGCGCAACGACAGAACAGACATTCCTAGACTTTGCAACACCTACACTACTGAGCAATTCAATACCAGCCCCTTCTCTGTATCCTGAATCCTTTACTCTTTTATTATCAGTATTCTTATTATTCTCGTGACAAACAATTTAAACTATTTCTTTTTCCTCTCGTGCAGTAATCCAAGGTGAAGCTATTAGCCCAGTCCCTGTGGAGACGATACTCGATGCTTGCGTATCACTTTACTACTTGCGTCGTGTACACTTGCGCTACATTGCGATAGACACTTTTACACGCGACAAGTTTTTGGCGCCGCTGCCGGGGACTGGCAACATATCTTTACCCTATCTTTTACTGCACTTCCTTTACTGTTTTGTTTTTACTTGGATTGTTCAATATATACCTTTCACAAGGTCTTTTGTTTGTGTATGCGCAGATCTCAACGAGGAAAAGAACCTGAGCACCAGTTAGATCCTGAAATTGAACGAACGTACAATCTCAGGAAAAGAGTCCGTTACCTCGTTGAAAGAAACAAATACCTGGAGGAACGGATTGAAGCAATGGTGAACGAAAGACGTGAAGAAAGAAGGAACAACCAAGAGAATCCCCAGGATAATAACAATCCTGCTGGAGATGGAGGGAACGGTCATCCTGCCGATCCTCCTATCGTTGTCGCACACCGGTCATGCCGAGACTACATGCTCAATGATCATGTAGAACTAGAAACCACCCTGCCAGACGTAGACGTTGACAACTTTGAGCTGAAACCTGTTATGTTCAGCATGATTAACAACGCTGGCCAATTTAGTGGTGCTGCTACAAAGGATGCTAGGGAGCATCTGAAAACGTTCCAGGAAATCTGTGGTTCGTTTAGACTACCAGGAGTTAATCCAGAGATACTGAGGATTCGGTTATTTCCTCATTCAATGAGGGACAGGGAAAAGACTTGGTGGAATAAACTAATGTCGGGTTCAATACGAACTTGGGCAGATTTAACTCGTGAATTTTTGTCTCATTTTAATCCTTCACACTTATCTGAGTGATTACGTAACGAAATTGCTACTTTTCAACAGGAAGATGACGAGCCAATGCACGAAGCCTGGGACAGATTTACCACTCTTCTAAGGAACTGCCCTATGCATGGATTTCCCGTTTGGAACCAGGTAACTAAATTTTATAATGCTGCCAACTTACAAACTTGTATGAGAATTGATTCTGCAGCAAATGGACTGCTGCTGGACAAAGACCCAGAAGATGCAATGGCAGTATTGAAAAATCTGGCGAGGAATGAGGAACATTTTCCTACAGCAAGAAGAGGGGGTAAACGAGTTCTAGCTGTAAAAGATTTTGAGGCTGACAGTTCTTTAAAATCAAAGGTGGCATATCTCACTAAGGCAATGAAAAAGCTCTTGAAAGAAGATTCACAGCCTGCCTACTCTGCTGAAGAGGTATGCGAGACTTGCGATGGAAATCATAGTTCGGAAGATTGTCCGCTACAGTTAGAAGAAGGGATGTATGTTGGGAACTACAATAAACAGAACTATAACTCCAACAACTACAATCCAACCTGGAGAAAAGATCCCAAGTTCTCTTGGAGTAACCCTAATAACGCCCTAAATCCTCAAGCACAGAACACACAGAATCAGGGGGACCTAGATTACTGACTCGGCAGCAACCGCAGCAGCAGCAGCAACAGCCACCAGCTGCCACAACTAGTATACTGGAACATACTTTGGCTACATTTATGTCTCAAATAGGAACCTACATTGAGAACATGAATCACTTTGTCAAGAAGACGGAAACATTCATGGATAAAATAGAGATGCGGATGACCAATCATGAAGCTACTCTGAAATCATTGGAGATACAGATGGGTCAGGTTTCCCAGCATATTAAGCCGAGGCAGAACGGAGGATTTCCTAGCGATACTGAAAACGCTAGACAACCCACACATGAGCAGTGTAAGGCCATCACTACTAGGAGTGGGAAGAAATTACCAGGGCCAGAGAAGGATGCTGAATCAGTTAAGGAACCAGCCTTGGAGTCACCTACCGAGAACGCTGCCCCGGCAAACGACAAGCAGCCTGCTACCGATGAACCTTTCATGACAGCAGAAGGGACAGAGGAGAAAGATGAAGAACCTAAACCTCCTCAGATCCGAATGCAGTGGGAAGAACGTATTGCTGATTATCGTCCTCCACCTCCTTTTCCTCAGCGGTTACAGAAATTGAAACGAGAATCCCAGCTTAAGAAAATTTATGATATTTTTAAGCAGGTCCATATCAACATTCCGCTGTTAGATGCCATAAAGGAGATGCCTGATTATGCCAAATTTCTCAAGGATGCCATGTCGAAGAAAGCTAGACTTGGGGAATTTGAAACGGTTAAAATGACAGAGGGATGCATGACTATTCTGCACAGGCATCCACTCCAGAAAAAGAAGGATCTTGGGAGCTTCATCATACCATGCACAATCGGAGACAAATTTGTGGGTAAGGCACTTTGTGATCTTGGTGCTAGTATAAATTTAATGCCCAAATCTGTTTTTCAGAAATTAGGTATTGGAAAAGCTCGGCCCACAACAGTAGTACTGCAGCTGGCAGACCGCTCTTACGTTCATCCAGAAAGAAAAATTGAAGATATTCTGGTAAGGGTGGATAAATTTATTTTTCCTGCTGACTTTCTTGTTTTAGATTGTGAAGCAGATGAAAACGCACCAATCATCCTGGGGAGACCCTTCTTAGCCACAGGAAGATCACTGATTGATGTGGAAAAAGGAGAACTTACTATGAGAGTAAACGATCAAGAGATCAAGCTGAACGTTCTCCAAGCAATGAAACATGATGATGCAGAAGAAGAATGCAAGGCTATCACTGAAGTTACCCTTGACTAACCCTGCATCAGGTCGGGCTGCCACGACATCAAAATTGGCCACTGCCCCAGCAGCCATTTAGAAGACTGTCACGACAGTAGCTCCTCAGAATCTGATACTGAAGATCAAGAGGAGGTAAATTGGATAGGCAATCGTCCAGGTAAGTTATTCGAGCCCTTAAACTATACCTCGGATGAACATATAGTCCAAAAGCCATCAACTGTAGAGCCCCCTGTTCTAGATCTTAAGCCCCTGCCAGGGCAGCTAAAATATGTTTTCCTTGGTTTAAATGATACGTTGCCCGTAATCATCTCTTCCAAGTTGATGCAAGAACAGGAACAGCAGCTAATAGGGATGCTGCAGCAGCACAAGAAGGCTATTGGATGGACGATAGCTGATATCCAAGGCATCGGTCTGGCATTATGCATGCATAAAATTCTCTTAGAGGATGATCATAAGCTGACCATTGATGCACAAAAACGTCTGAACGATGTTATGCGAGAGGTGGTGCGTAAGGAGATCATAAAATGGCTAGATGCTGGAATAATCTATGCCATCTCGGATAGCAAGTGGGTGAGCCCGGTGCAGTGCGTTCCCAAGAAAGGAGGAATAACCGTGGTAACCAACGAAGAAAACGAGCTAATCCCAACCAGGACTATGATCGGTTGGAGGGTTTGTATGGACTACTGAAAGCTTAACAAAGCTACCCGGAAGGACCACTTCCCCTTGCCCTTTATTGATCAAATGCTTGATAGATTAGCGGATAAGCCTTACTATTGTTTTCTTGATGGATACTCAGGTTACAATCAAATAGCCATCGCACCAGAAGATCAAGAGAAGACGACGTTCACATGCCCATACGGTACTTATGCTTTTCGGAGGATGCCATTTGGACTTTGTAATGCACAAGCCACCTTTCAAAGGTGCATGATGGCAATATTCTCTGATATGGTGGAGGATTTCCTGGAGATATTCATGGATGATTTTTCAGTCTTTGGAGACAACTTTGAAAGCTGCTTAGGCAACCTACAGAAAGTGCTCAAGAGATGTGAAAAAGCAAACTTGGTATTGAACTGGGAAAAGTGTCACTTCATGGTAGATGAAGGGATAGTCCTTGGCCATAAAATTAGCTGACGCGGCATAGAAGTCGACAGAGCTAAGATCGAGGTAATCGAAAAGCTGCCACCACCCACCACAGTCAAGGGAATAAGAAGTTTCTTACGGCATGCTGGTTTTTATCGAAGGTTCATCGCGAACTTTTCAAAGATCACCAAACCCTTATGCCATCTTCTGGAGCAAAACCGTCCCTTCGACTTCAACGCTGAATGTATTGAGGCATTCAAGGTTCTGAAAGAAAAGCTGGTAACAGCCCCAATAGTACAGCCACCAGATTGGAAAATGCCATTCAAGATCATGTGTGATGCTAGTGACTATACTGTCGGGGCAGCACTTGGGCAGAGGAAAGACAAGCTCTTTCATGTCATATATTATGCCAGCAAAACACTGAATGATGCCCAAGTAAACTACACCACCACAGAGAAGGAACTATTAGCTGTGGTATTCTCTATTGACAAGTTTCGTTCTTATATACTTGGAACGAAGGTCATAGTCCACACAGACCACTCTGCATTGAAGTATCTGTTCACCAAAAAGGATGCAAAGCCTAGACTGATACGTTGGATTCTGCTACTGCAAGAGTTCGACCTTGAAATCAACGACAAAAAGGGGACAGAGAATCAATTTGCAGATCACTTGTCAAGGTTAGAGAAGGGAAAGAGTCTCCCGGCAGACGAGACACACATACTGGAGACCTTCCCTGACGAGCAGTTGTTCGCTGCCACAAGCACTGCCGTGACAGCCATGGTGGCATGTAAGTTTTCTGAACTCCCCTGGTATGCTGATTTCGTTAATTTTTTAGTTAGCGGAATAACTCATCCTGACCTTAATTATCAAGCTAGGAAGAGGTTCCAGAATGATGTTAAGCATTATTATTGGGATGAACCTCTTCTTTTCAAATATTGTGTAGATCAGGTTATAAGGAGATGTGTACCACAGGATGAACAGGAAGCTATACTACATCACTGTCATGCTTCACAGTATGGAGGACACTTAGGAGGTAACAAAACTACTGCCAAGGTTTTGCAGTCGGGATTTTATTGGTCGTCACTGTTCAAGGTTACCCAAACATTCTACAAAAACTATGACAAGTGTCAACGAACTGGAAACATCTCAAGGAGACATGAGATGCCGCTGCAAAACATTCTTGAAGTCGAGATTTTCGACGTTTGGGGGATAGATTTTATGGGACCATTCCCAACTTCATGTGGGAACTTATATATCCTCCTGGCAGTGGACTATGTGTCCAAATGGGTTGAAGCGATCGCCACTCAGAAAAATGATGCCAAGACGGTTCAGAGGTTTTTGCATAAAAACATTTTTTTCCAGATTCGGCATCCCTAAGGCGATCATCAGTGATGAAAGGAGGCATTTTGACAATAGGGTCATTGCTGCTGCCTTGAAAAAGTATGGTGTCAAACATCGGATCACAATAGCATACCACCCTCAGACCAATGGACAGGCTGAGATACCCAACAGAGAGGTTAAGAACATCCTTGAAAAGATGGTTAAGCCAACTAGGAAGGACTGGTCTCTACACCTCAATGCCGCATTATGGGCCTACATAACAGCGTTCAAAACTCCATTGGGAATGTCACCCTATCGGTTGATTTATGGGAAAACATGACATTTACCTGTCGAGATTGAGCACAGAGCATACTGGGCCATCAAGGCAGTGAATATGGACTTGGAAAAAGCAGGACAAAAAAGGCTACTTGATCTGAATGAGATTGAAGAAATTCAAACAATGGCCTACGACAACGCAAGAATCTACAAGGACAAGACCAAGAAGTGGCATGACAAGAAGTTGTTGCCACGACAGTTCTGCCCAGGGCAGCTTGTGTTGTTATTTAACTCTAGGTTGAAACTCTTCTCAGGGAAGCTGAAATCTAGATGGTCTGGCCCTTTCCAAGTGGTGCAGGTTTTTCCCCATGGTGCCATAACAATCAGATCTTTAAAAGACGGGCACCAATTCAAAGTCAATGGACAAAGATTGAAACATTATCAGGGGACTGAAGCCCCAAGAATGCAGGAAGTGGTTACCTTAGGAGATGCCCCTCCTGGCATCCCTAATTTAACCTAAATTTTATTTTTATTTATTTTTATTATTTATTATATATTAGGTAATTAGAATTATTTTATTTTTAGGAACTAAAGTTTTACTTTTATTATTTTTAGGAAATAAAGGAGACAAGGAGACGAGGAGAAGTGAATTCAACCCCACAATCTTTCCATCAGCCCAACAAGTCCAATTTTGGAGCCTGCCGTTACAGCTGCCGCGGTAGACACGGAAAATCCAGCCTGTCAACACGCTGCCGCGGTAGACACGCAAATGCGTAACAGACGCGCAGCAGACACGGAAACGCGTGACAGACGCGTCAGAAACCGCGTAACATCTGGCCTCATTATTCGCGCCTGCCGTTACAGCTTCAACGGGCAGCAAACTCCCCCTCTATATAAACCCCGTTTTACTATTCATTTTTTCACTCACTTCTACTCTTTCTACTTGTTTCCTCTAGAATTTTTACTTGCTTTCATTTTCTTCCACAGTCCTTGCAACATGTCTTCTAGAAACACCCGCCGAAGTTCTGCCTCAGGATCTGCCCCGGCAGCATCAACTCCACGATCCTTCCAGATCTGTGATATGTGGGAGGAGAAAGGTTTTATTTACACTTCCAAAACGGGGAACCTGGGGCTGTAGCCGTTCATAGCCAGTAAAATCAGAGCCCTAAAATGGCAGATATTCACGGAGTAGCCAGAGAAGATGAACGTGACTCTTGTCCGGGACTTTTATGCTGCCGATGGCAGCAGGAACGTGACAGCAGTCACCATACGAGGGAAAAAGGTACCGATCAAGCCCGAGTATATCAACACTCTCTACGGGTTCTATGTGGGCAGAAAAGAAGATGGTCGTAAACAATTTCTCGAGAGTCTAAAGCCTGTCGACTACGATGTTGTGATTGCAGAACTCACCGACGAGGGTACCGAGTGGAACACAGATCCGAAAAACCCAAGGACGGTGAAGAGAGTCCAGCTCACCCCGGAGGCAAAGCTTTGGAACGCTTTCATCAAAAAGTGGGTTATGCCCTCCTCTTACAATACAACAGTCGACCAACCCAGGTTAGCCCTCATCCATTCCATATTACATGAGGGGTCGATTGACATTGGCAGACATGTCCGAGAGGGCATCTTAGATTGCGCATACTGACCGACCGGACCACTCTTCTACCCATATCTCATCACTGCCCTCTGTCGCGGCCACCACGTACCGGAGGCAGCCGAAGATTTATGAGTTCGAGGGAAAGGCTGGACAGACAGAAACATACTTAGCCTGATGGAACTCATTGCTGCCACACCCATGTCATCTTTCGACCCTACTACCATAGCAGCAGAGCCGACAGAACCCACCGACACTGAGCCTGCTGCTACAGAAACCAGCCAGCCTACAACAGCAGCACACCTCCAGCTGACACCTCCTCCCAGATCCTTGCTGCCATACAAAAACTAGAGGAACGGCAGCTCGGCCTCATGAGCTTCATCCGAGACTTCACCACCGCCACGGTACACTTTATTCACACCTCTCTTAATTTCCCTAATGTTGTGTTCCCTACCTTCCCAAATCAATATTTTGCTACCCCCACCCCTGCCCATACCCCTACCCCTGTTGCCACGCCCAAAACACCATCTGCTGCATCCACACCGACCCCTGCCACAATAGTTGTTGGCAGCAGCCGCACGGCTGACACCTCTGCCCAAGGAACCAAGAGAAAGGAGCCTGAAGAAGACCTTGACAGGTATATTGTTGGTTTCTCTTCTTCGAAAATCTGGGCGGAATCCGACAACGAGCCCTCTGTCAAGAGGAACTTGTCCAAGGAGTTCACACCAAAAAAGTGGCAGAAAAAGTAGCAGACAAAAACAAATCAGACAACGGCAGCAGCAGCGAGAGTAGCAGCAGCTCTGAGGTTCAGGTAGTGGAGAAACCACCTCATATCTCCCCTACCCGTATTCAACCTCCAAGGGAGGCCAAAACCAAGAATACTTCTGCCTCCCCCATCTGCCAGCCAGCACCAGCCAAGAAGGTCACTGCCCGTCGGCAGATCCAGCTCAGCAGCAGCAGCAGCAGCGGCAACGACAGCGCCTAAATTTTAAGTTTCTTATCTTATTTTTCTGTCTGCCTTTTTATATTTTGTGATGTAATTTTTTTATATTTCTCATATGTTATTTGCATTGAGGGCAATGCAACCCTCGAGTTTGGGGGTGGCATCCCTCCATTAATAGAGTCTTTTTAAGTTTAAAAATTGTGTCTTTTACTTAGTTTATTTTTGTCAAAAAAATGAAAATTTTGGCTTAAGTCTTTGAACTGAACTTACCTAACGTGACAGCCTCTGTCGTGGCAGTGCCTTTAGGATAGTTTTAGGAGCAGTTTAGAGCCTTACTATAGTTATAAAACTTAAACACCATTTGTGACTTTTATACTGCCTAGAACTCTACTAGTAAACTAGAATAGAAAGCTTAGCACTTGAGTTGCCCCTAGAGGTGCCTAACACTGGCTCTAGGAAAAGAAGTTAAGAAAAATAAGACTCAATACACCTAGAGGTGCTCGAAACCGGCTCTAGGAAGTTAGCTAGAGGTGCCCGAAACCAGCTCTAGTCAAACATAAGCTTGAGAAAATAGAATCGAGTCTGCATAAAAACTAAAGGAGCCTAAGAATTGCCTCCAAAAAGATGAAAATTGGCATAAAAATTCAAGTTAGAGGCTTAACTATTCTAGTAAACTAAGGGAGTCTTGGCATATAATTGTTCACAAGCATGCACACACTGCACGAGAATTATAGCAAGGTTCCAGATGAATCCTGAATTATCCAACAAGGTGTTGCTCACAATAGGGAATGAATGGTAGGTAAGGGAAATTTCACTGTTTTAAGCCAAACAAAAATCTTGTTTTTCTTTTTTTAGGTCTGAATTGCTTGAGGGCAAGCAAAAACTTGAGTTTGGGGGTGTGATGAGTGTGTAAAACTTCTATAATTTACCCCCTATTTAACCCATATTTCTGCTGCATTCAAGCATAATGCATTGCATTTAGGATAGATTTCAATTATACATCACAAATATATTAAGTGGCACAGTTTCTACTGAAATTGGTTGCTTTTGCAGGTAGCTATTGTAGCAGATGGAGAAGCAGACGTTGGGCCGTGAAGAAGCAGAGCTGGAACTGGATGTGCAGATAAGGAGGAAGATGTTGCCACGGCCGCTGCCGTGGCAGCCAAGGACGACAGCAGTGGTAAAGAGAAGAAGCAAAGTGGGCCTCGACAGAAAGAGAAAATAAAGCCGTTCTGTCGTGGAGCACCCTTATATTTTTCCAAGCCCTAGATCAGAATGAAGGCCAAGCCCAAGGTTCAAGGAAGAAACTCCAAGCAAGAAGGAAGGACGAATTAAAGATATATTCTCTGAAGATTTAGTTTTTAATAGAATTGTATTTTAGTTTAAACTTGCATTCTTGCCATATTAGAAAACTTGAACCCAAGGCCTATATAAAGGCATGTAATTCGACCTAAGGAAGGATATCTTGATCTCTAGCGTTCTTCCCAAAACCCTAGTCGTTTTCCCCTTCTCAACATGTTCTAAACTTCCCCTAGGGCCACGGGTTGATTTGTAAAGTAGTTGCAAGGATTGCATTTGTTTTAGGAATTTTCTGTTCAATAAAATAGACTTCAAGTTTGCTTATTCTGGTTTTCAACATCTTGCAAGAGTATCGGGAGAGCATTGTGAGATTATCTATTTACTTAATATCGGGAGAGTTAAGTATACGAAAGGAATAAGTACGGGTTCTCCAGTTTATGGTTGAACTATCTCGGACCTAGGGATAGGACGAGGTTAAGTGGCTAAGGAAGAATTCAACAACATCGGTGTTCATCCTTCGATTCAAGCCGGGAGGTATCATCAAAGACGTGTTCATCGACAGACTTGGACCTAGGGATAGGCCAAGGCATAGCAGGGATTCTTGCCAAGCTTGATGTATAGAGTTGTGTGATCGCTGCCGCGACAGGTGTTGCCGCGACAGGCGCGACGATAGAACAGACATTCCTAGACTTTGCAACACCTACACTACTGAGCAATTCAATACCAGCCCATTCTCTCTATCCTGAATCCTTTACTCTTTTATTATCAGTATTCTTATTATTCTCGTGACAAACAATTTAAACTATTTTTTTCCTCTCGTGCAGTAATCCAAGGTGAAGCTATTAGCCCAGTCCTTGTGGAGACGATATCTGATACTTGCGTATCACTTTACTACTTGCGTCGTGTACACTTGCACTACATTGCGATAGACACTTTTACACGCAACAATAATCGTTTTGCTTCGTCCCATTGGCCAACGCCGCAAAACCCGTTAATTAACGAATTAAAAGTAACAACATTTGGCTCAATTCTCTGATCTAACATATCTTGAAAGATAATCAAAGCCATTTCCATTTGTTTCTCTTTACAAAATCCATCAATAATTGTACTATAGCATATTACACCAGGTTCAAAGCTTCCATTTCCATTCATCTTTATTAGCAAAACAAATGCAAGACGAGTATTCCCTGAGTTGCAAAGTCCCCTGATAATAATACCATAAGTGTATTGATTACATGGATAACCATTATTCAATATTTTCCAAAACAACCCCATTGCCTCGACAATCTTACCCTCATCAATTAGTCCAAGAAGCAGAGCAGTCATGGTATAAGGGTTAGGCTGAAGACCAAATTTTATAATCATAACGAACACAGAGAAACCTAACTCCACTTTTTTCAAATTGCACAAACAACGAAGCCAAATGGTAATTGAAACGATATCAGGTTGGAATTCACTACAGCACATCATCTTTTTACAGATAGAAGCAAGGAGTGCATAGTGTTTCGTCTTGGAGGCTTCTCCAAGCAGATGATTGAAAGCCAGAATTGAGAGAAAGGGTCTCATGGAAATCATGGAATTGAAAAAACCCAGAGCTTCATCAAGCTCAAGGGATCTTGATTTACACTTATTTATGACAAATATCTCGAGATGGGTGGGTTCAGACGTACCTATATTCACATTTTCATCAGAAGCATTAGAAGAAAAACACATAATGGGCAGTTTAGAAAAGGAAAATGGAAGAGAAATACCTGGTAGAATCAATCCAGGAATTGTTGAGGTTATTCTCTTCATCTTATGTAAGCCTAAGCGCAGTGCCTTCATTGTCTTGCTTCCCAATTGCTTACTTTGCGACGATATTTACGTATAAGGGGTCATAATGTCAAAGTACTGCCACAACTAGCTCTGTTTTATAGTATTTATTTAGGGTAATCTTCACCAGTGGTCCCTTTCGTTTAGGGTGTATTCTATTTTGGTCACCAGAATTCAAAAAAGATTATTTTGGTCACTTACGTTTAGAATCGTTTCTATTTTGGTCCCTTGGTCGTTAGTCTCCGTTACTTAAAAAATTAGTTTCTAATTTAACCCCCAAACTTTCAAAATTTTATTTTTCACCATCTTCCCCAAAAATTATAAAACTAAAACCTCAGAAAATTAAATCAATGGCTATAACCCAACACTACAACCCTGAGTTATATTTGATTGTACAAATAACTTAGTGGAGATATTAGCTGCTCAAAATTTTATATATAAACAGGCTATGTTAGTGTAGGATTTTTTTCTTTGCAGACAAAGATCCACAAAAAAAAGCAGGCTAAGAAACAGAATACATACATATTTCTTCTTCTAATCAAATGGCTATCTTCATATTTATTAATGCTTTATTAAGGAACACAATGAAATTAACTATTTCAGAAATTAAACATAATACCCCAACCAAAGCTAATTCAATTTCACTGATTGTCAACTAAAAAACCAAATCTCAACTTTCTTAAAAAAGATAAAGGAAATAAAATATAGGAATAACTTTAGAAGCATAAAAAGACTAAAAACTAGAACCCCTTGCACATATTAACTAAGTTAAAGCTTGAATGGCTATGGTGCAGGGACAAAAGAAAATGTACTTGCTATCGGGTTCTTTACAACAATGCTCTTCCGAGTGCATCCATTAAGGGATAATTTTTTGGTCAGATTAATGAGGGGTGTTGGATCTGCAGTGTTCTTTGTCTCTTCCATTTTCTTCTCTCCTGCTTTGGTTTGATTCTGCGTGAAAAGAATGACCTCAATATCAAACGATGAAGTAATAAGTTACAAAATCAAATATAACTCAGGGTTGTAGTGTTGAGTTATAGCCATTGATTTAATTTTCTGGGGTTTTAGTTTTATAATTTTTGGGGAAGATGGTGAAAAATAAAATTTTAAAAGTTTTTGGGTTAAATTAGAAACTATTTTTTAAGTAACAGAGACTAACGACCAAGGGACCAAAATAGAAACGATTCTAAACGTAAGTGACCAAAATAATCTTTTTTGAATTTTGGTGACCAAAATAGAACACACCCTAAACGAAAGGGACCACTGGTGAAGATTACCCATTTATTTATTTTTTATTTTTTTGAATTGAAATTTTACAAATCTAGTAAACAAAAGGCATAATACCAAATGATGTCCATAATGTTTAAGTAAATAATCACTTTGGCTCCTTTTTTTTTAAAACAATTTAACCCTTAATATTTTATTTTGGGTCAGAATGACCCTTATGCAGATGAAAACTATTAATCAATTGTCGATAAACAACTTTAAATAACTTGGCAGAATGACACGTTAGAAGAAAAAATATTTTTTGTTTTATACAATTTTTTAAAATTATTTTTGACTGATATGTCTTTCTCTAATGTCAGTATGTTTGCTTATATGACATTGTTATCGCGGCATGTGTTGTCATGTACGTATGTTACGTCATTTCAAGTCATTTATTGTTGGTTGACTAATAATTTCCATCCCCAGATGAGCCATTTTGACCCATAATGAAACGTTAAGGGCTAAATTGCTTCAAAAAAATAATAGAAGCCAAAATGACAATTCAGTCAAACGTTAAAGGTATTTTTTGGCATTATGCCTAAACAAAAGCACATAGACTCTAAGTGTGTATCCAAATTTAGTTTGACGGTTTAAAATAAAAGATGACCATGATAACTAAAAGAGGGTTATCTTGATTAACCGTCTTGACGTCAAATTCAACCTTAATAAAAATAAATAAATAAAAGATTTAATATGTTGGTGTCTGTTCAATTTTCTTAATCCTTTAATAACAAACACTCTGCACACATGGTGCTCGAATCTGGGTTTCCTGGATAAAATATATCATCTTTTACCATTGAGACCACTCAACGAGTTCAAAATATAACCCTATTTTTATTAAACGAGGGCGAGGTTATGCATTATTACAATATAGTAAGAGTAAGAAAATAGTTGATTAAATCAAATTATCAAATCGACTTAATCAAAATTTTATAATGGGTTAACTACCGGGATGGTCACTTATATTTTCTCCCAGTACAGAGTTGGTCATCGATTTTAAAAAACGACCAATAAGGTGACTTATGTTTTCGGGGTGTAAGCTTTTGGTCACTCAGTTGTTTATTGTCATCAAACTTTAACGGGAGGCTAATCTGGCACAATTAAAAGAAGGATAAATTACCTAAATAGTCCTTAAATTATTACTTTACTCTATTTTGATCACCGAAATAAAAATAATTTGTATAATTACACATTTAATCCTCCAATATTTATTTCTTTTCCCCTCCACCACCTTTCATTTTTTTTCTTCTCCATCTAACTTATAGTAAGAGCAGAAGATGAAATAATAATGATAGGCACAAACATCAATATAGTTTGGAGTTCTGAGTTTTCTAGAATACATGTTTTCCAGAATGCATCCTAGAATTGTGTAGCTTCTATATATGATGTATGGTGTTCATCAAAGCTTAAGGATAGACTGAGAAGATTTCCTTTCAAACTCTAAGAATCCTAACTCAAATTTAACCGATGCCCAACTCAACTGTCCATTTACAAAGAAAAAAATAAAAGATTCAAAGCTAGTCTGGGTTCAGTTGAAGGAGGAGAATGAAATAGGAGGACATTTTCTATTTGAGCAACATTTAAACCGAGTGATGTGGGTTTTTGAGGGCTTATTGCATTCATCTGCAACCTTCTAAAGCTTAGATTCCAATGAAACTGTTCAAACTAAAGGAGCTTTGAACTGTGTTCCCCTTTCAACTCGCAAACTTAAGCTAATCAACATTTTAAATAACCTTCTGTATTGTTTTCAGATTAAAACTTTATTTCACTCTTCAAGTAGTAGTCCCAGAAAATGGAGGTATGGAAAAAGAAATAATTATATGATAAGAGATTTAAAATAGGACTTGCACAAAAAGCCATAACTTTCCCACGCCATGAGGCAGCTAAAAAGTAACTCAACAGAAATAACAAAATCAAATCTTATCAATCACACAAAATTCAAGCCTACAACTGAAGGAATTATTTTCATTCTCCAATTTTATATTTTTACTCGTGATAAAATTACAGAGCAAAAGACAATTGGAGTCCTACCAAATTTTTAGTGCATCATGTTAATTGCTGACACACCAACAACAATGTTTGTACCAAAATCAAAAATACATTACTAGGGAAATGACAAACAATATCAGCTTATGAAAAACTCTGAATCCAGACTTGTAGGAACTTCAACAACATCAACTCATTGCTTCCTATCTTGGAAACATAAAGGGAACAAAATGAAGTTTCTTACAGAGATTTTTGTAAAGTTCTACATTCCTTTTAGTTCAAAAAAAATTATACCGTGTGAATTGGGTGTAGAAAACTAGGGATTGAGTTAGATGGAGAAGAAGATGATGGAAGGGAAAAGAAATAAATATTGTAAATATGGAAGATTAAATATGTAATTATACAAATTGTTATTATTTCGGTAGTCAAAATAGGAGTAAAGTATTTAAGGGCTATCCAGGTAATTTATCCTTTCTTTTATTGTGCCAGATCAGTCTCCCGTTAAAGTTTAACGGCAACAAACGGCTGAGTGACCAAAAGTTTACACCGCGAAAACATAAATAACCTTACTGGTCGTTTTTAAAATTTAGTGACCAACTCTGTACTGAGAGGAAATATAAGTGACCATCCCAGTAGTTAACCTTTTATAATTTATTCTGTTTTGGCAGTTAATTTAGTTTGATTTTCATTTTACATATCAAAACGACCATTTAATTAATTTTATCTGAATATAAAATTAAATAATCAAAGATAAAATAATTCAATCTAATTAATTAATTAGATATATATATATTAACAATGGTTATTTAATTAACATTAAGAATTTGCTCTCACAATTTTTTTAGTGTCACCAAGGTGGCTCTACCCCTGCTAATGTCAAAATCATATGATAAAAAATTTAATCTTTTAAACAAGTCTGTAGACATTTTGGTAACATTGTAATTAACGGTCCTTTTATTGTTAAAAATTTATTTCTGTTGGATGAATATCATTAGTCAACGCCTGAGGCTGGCGTAAAATGTCTGAAGGACATAAGGAGATGGCGTAGCACTGTCACGTGACATTTTTGCTAACGTGGCATTTTTAAAAAATTAAAAAATTAATTATTTTTTAAAGAAAATATTTTTTAAATATTTTAACCAATCGCCACATCAGCAAAGTGCCACGTGGCAGTGCCAGGTCATCTCCCCATGCCCTGTAGACATGTCATGTCAATCTCAGGCGTTGACTGTTAGTTGACTAACAGTTTTCATCCAAAAAAGGTAAAATTTGAACAAAAAATAAAATATTATGTGATTATTTGCACCAAAAAAAAGATAAGACCAAAAAAATAAAACATTAAAGGTTATTTTTGACATTTTTCCTAATGCAAAAGGTTCATCATGATTCGTCTTCTTGATTGGAATATTGATTATATTAAACAATTCCATCAAAATATAAAGTGAAAACAAATCTCAATGGCAACAGCGAGTAAAAAATGACCACTTCATCGATGTGAAAATACAATTATCATTAAAAGCAGCAAAACAAAGAGAAATGTACATCACTTCAACTTTTTTTTCTAGCGATGTTTTTTCGTTGTCATCTTGCTCGAGGGGAAACCGAAGCTCCGTACAATTGGTCCGTATTTTAGGTATATATTTAAAGTACTTTTCGATTTAAGTAGGTGTCAAACATATTTACCTTTATCAATTTAGATGTCTTATCGTTGACGGTCGTTTCAAAAATTCGATTAGCCAATAAAAAATATAACATGTGTCATGCTTTATTTTCTTTTTTTATTTCTTAAAAAAAACTTAAAATTTTAAAAATATCTTAAAATTCTCCAAATCAATAAATCCTCAAATCCCTAGGTCCTAAATCTCGATTTCAACCGTTGCAAACCCCAATCGTCGACAACATGCCCACCAATTTCGCCGCTAAACCCCACGATCATCTCTCCCATCCTTTTGTCGCTAAAAATCGACGTACGACGCGTCTAACGTCGAAACAAAGTCAAACGACGAGTGGAAGAAAAAAAGAAACGACGGATAACAAATGTCAACCGCTCAAACAACGAGAGGAAGAAAATAAACGATGGATGACAAACGTCAACGGACCAGATGACAAACGTCAACGGACCAAATGACAAACCGCGTGCAGGTCTTATGACGACAACATGATGAACAACGACGACAGTGACCGAATTTGAGAATCTATGAGTTTAGGGGTTATTTTGCGAATTTTAAGAAATTTAAGGATTTCTTCAAAATTAAAATAAATAAATAAGAAAATAAAACCAAAGCTACATGTAATGTTTTGATTGGTTAAAAAAAAATTTTAAACGGCTATTAACGGCAAAGCATTTAAAATGACAACGAAGAAAACGCTAAGCACCTACTTGGACCGAAAAATACTTTTTGGCACCTATTTAAAGAAAAATATTTTATAATTTCAGCACTTCTTTTTGCTATTAAGCTTTCTATAATCAACATAGTTGAAATAAATTGATAGTTGGGAATATACCTTGATTGAGTACAAGCCGAAGCCTGCTTGCTTTCCATTGTCGGCCTCTTGGGTTTGGAAGGTGAAACAAGGAAAGCTTAGAGTCAAACACACAATTTGTAGATAACATTTATGTATTAAATTAAGAGCAAAAGAGGCTAACTACAATAGCCAAAAGTTTGATTATAACATTTACAGGCACCCTAACTTTCCTATTTCTGCGCCTGCTGGACCCAAAAAATGGCTCCACTTTTTTAAAAATAAAAATAAAAAATCTCACAAAGTCCGCATCTTAATTTGCAAAACATGAATGACAGCATTTAGCTGGCAACTGATATGTGCAATTCCCTGTTCTGATCGAAAATTTCAAAATCCGAAACATTCTTGATGGGAACTTCAAGTAGGAACACATATGGCCTGAAGAAAGCAATGAAATAAGATGGCTAATTTCCCATAAAGAGATATCTGAGATCTTCCACTGTTAATCGAGTTGCTGAGCCCCCACCTTGATCTTCACCGAAAGCAGAAGCCACCATTTTTCTTTTTTCATCCTACAATAAATATTAGACAACAAATCTTTTCACCAATCTGCCAACAATGCAAAATTTTCATCTCCAAAGGCTAAATTATATGGCTGCTCTTGCAATTTCCGGAAAGACACTAAGGTCATTACTCTAACATTATTATACAGCAATCTGTGGTAATGACGGCCATATCCCAAATCAACATTGCTAAGGCAGTCAGCTTCCATGAGTAGAAGTGGCAATTTCAGGTGAGGAGATCCTATGACCTTAATTGGAGACAGTTATAAGTCAGCACAAATTCTAGAAAGAAAATACCTGAAGAGATAATATCCGATCTTCCACTGTGTCTTTAATGGTGATCCGAGTGACAGTAACAGGACGAGTCTGACCGATTCTATGTGCTCGATCAATAGCCTGGTCTTCAGTTGTTGGATTCCACCAGAGGTCCAGAAGGATAACATGACAAGCAGCAACCATATTCAAACCAAGGTTCCCAGCTTTTAATGACATCAGCATCACAGTAACCTGCAAGAAACACAATGTATAGGAAAGAAACAGAATTAATCAGGTTCTACATCATCGATTTACTAAAGTAAGACAATCATCAAAGCACACTCTTAGTGATTATTCAAGTGTGTACAGAATAAAAGCACATATGCATGCATGTCCGAGGAATAACCAACGGCGGCCTTGGGGGATTTACTTAAATGCAAGGGGTAGGAGCAAACCTCTGGGTCAGTATTGAAATCTTTGACATTCCGGTCTCGTGAAACTAAAGTCATTGTTCCATCAAGTCTCCTGTAGTTTATACCATGATGACGTAGTGAGTGCTCAACCAAGTCCAACATACCAGTCCATTGTGAGAAAACAATTGCTTTTATTGGTCCGTCAGCTAAAGAGTTTGAATAAACTGTTGTGCGCTTTACAGCTCTACTGCCTGAATGGCCCGTTTCTGTAAATGTCTGTTCAGAAGTAAAAGGAGTTTCACTGTTTCCAATAGAATTTGGTGATTCTGGACTTGAGTTCTTTAATAAACATTTTGATTGAATAATCTCAATGACGGTCTTGATTTTTGATGAACTGTAGTCGTCTTGTAAAATCACCGAGTTTTCAAAGGACTGGGGATGTGTGGGACTACCATTAATATCACCAGCAAGACAACTCCTAAGAGTAGGTCTAGAGAAAACTATATCATCGCCTAGTTGTTCTTTACATTCAGGTGCAGGACAGGTATGATCATCGCCGGTCAGATATTCCGAGACACACTGGTAGCAGAAAACATGACCGCACATGGTAACAACAGGGTCATCAGGTGTATCCTGTAAAAGCGTTAAGCTATTTAATAATTATACAGATTCCTTTAAAATGATAAAGTTTTTCAGCTCGCTGGCCACATACTATTTAGAGTTGGAATCAAAAAAATATTTTGCATCTAACTGACTATACCAAAGATGACTAAAATGAAAAAGAAAAATCATAATTGAGTACAGAGAAGGGGAAAAACACTTCTAGAACACGAAACCTTTCCAGGTTAAACACATTGAATAGCAATTGTGTCACTGTTAGTCTTAAAATATTAGGAAGTTATCATGACAAGGAACCTGGTTATATGATATGCAGACAAGTCATTGCCACTGTAAGAACATTCAGATGATTTGAAATAGCCATATTTAGATAAAATATTACGTTCAAGAAAAACTCACATGGCATACAAGACAGTTGGCAAAGGAAGTTTCCAAGCAGTTCAGTAGATTAATCAGCATTTCTCTAGGAAGTGCCTTTGCCATTTCTACAGAAACTTGCCCAACGGGGTCAGAGTTTTGAACGGAATCAGAGTTCCGAATGGAATCAGAGTTAAATCCTTTTACAAGGAGTGGATGATCACAAGCCTGACGTAGACGCAAAAGCATCAAAAGAATATTTGCATAATTTTGGTGCAGCGTGCCTGCAGCTGCATATTGCTGTAGGAAATATATATTAAAAGATGAGTAACTATCAGATGATAGAGAATACTGAAAAGCATGAGTCATTCTTCACATAAGCAAAAAAGTTATAGGAAAGTTTAGGTTATTCCATATTTACAGCATGAACTCAGACTGATATGAGCATTAAATTAGAGTAAATGAATTTGAATGCTTGTAAATGACAGCAAAAACACAATTTGCACTAACACACAGGAAATAAATCTTTAAATCACAAAATTAATCCCAGTAAAGAGTAATATCAAGCAATTATATTTTTACAAGCTTAGCCATCATTACAATTTTGTATAGCAAAAATATATTGTGGAGAAATTTGTACATTCTTCAAAACTGAACCAGACTACTAATATTATATTAGGGGAAAGATGTTCTAGAACCCAATTTTACCAATACGGGTTACAATAGAAGCTAGAAAAAACCAAAAAAAAATGAATGGGTACCATTCAGTTGGGTGATCAATGAAATTTAGCATTATATTCCGCCCAACTTACCACAAGATTCCACTACACATCAAGTCTAAATAGAACAAAAGAATCTACCTAACAAGGGAGAAGGGGCAATTGCTTTTCATGCATGCAATCAACTCAGTATCTCTTATGCAATATAAACACATTAACAGAGAAAAATAAAATCATGTCTAACTCATCATATTATTATGAGAGAACAAGTTCTTGTTCATCTAACAATCTGCAGCATAATGGAGAAATTACAGCAATCACCCACAAGGTTAAGTTCCACAAAGTTCACAAAAGCCCCATTTATTCTTGTGGTTCAGGAAATAATGTCAAATGATGGTCCAAGAAAAGGGAAGGGAACTTTATCATATCCCTCACAGCTGATGGTTTCATCATCTCATGTCTAAATCATGTAGCAACATTTTTCCACACAATAAGACTGCAAACTTTTAATTGCATTATAACATTATTCAAACCTTCCCACCCCGAAAAGTAAACAAAAAAAGAGTAAAAAAGAACCATATTTGGGAAGTGGAGCTTCATTGTTGAAGTAGACATACTAGAATCATTTGACTATCATTTCCCAAACTTTATTAATTTTTTGCAGAAATAGACCATAATGATTTTTGAAGTACAATAACAGTGATTTGAACCCAAGCAGGGATTTAAAAGAAGGCTTTTACTTGAAATATCCAAAAGGTGGAATATACCACCAATTGCAAATAAAACAGAAGGATAATTCCGTTTGAAATAGGATACCAGTCACAAGTGTTTCAAAAAAGCAACATGAAAGTGGCAACAAATATGCAGAATGAAAGGGGCACCTTAAATAGAGAACGCGAATCAGCTTCTAGTTGGGTATAGAAAGCTCGCTCCTCAGCTGTGAAGTCTACTTTGGACAAGTGAATTGACTTTGGCGGCAACTTGATTATTGGCTCCCCATCGATCAATGTTGCTGGATAGAAACCAATCAAATCAGACAAGACAACAATATGATACATAGCTTAAATTCAACTACAGCACACCTATATTAGATGATACGGTTACAGATGATTGCCATATAAAAAAGTTACTATACCATTTCTGTATGACATGGATGGATCTAGAAAAAAAGGATTTAGGGGTCCCAAATTGCAAATACTATGGGAATGTATGAAGTATGTTTAGGGTTTATATGGGAAAACTGCAAACTTTTGACTTTTTCCTAATATACCAAAATCTCATCTCCTAATATTGTTAGAGGGCCTTTTTTTACTTATTCAAAGAAAAAGAGAAGGGAACCACCTTTTGTGCGGCGCAACATTACTATCTTCAGAACAGCTTGCAGCTTCTTGTAACCTTTTACATGATCTCTAGCTATTGGAACTTTTATCCCAAAGCAAAATGATTTATATACATCATACGGTTCATGTTTCAGGAACCTAAAGTAGCTATATAAATCATCAATAGCATTTTGTATAGGTGTTCCAGATAAGCACCACCTCCTCTTGGCTCGAAGACCACAGCAGGCTCTAGCAACCTGTGTTCGATGATTTTTTATTGTTTGAGCTTCATCTAGTATCACCCTTAACCAATTTACTCTAGCAAGGGCACCGGCGCTAGAATCAATAAGGGAGCCGTCAATTCCTTTCCTACCTTTTTTTCCCTTCTTACCAGCACTAGATGCTTTCTTCCTCTTAATATTGGTTAAAAAGTCAGAAGACAATCCATATTTTTCCGCAGTTTTTTCATCAATTTCATCATCATCGCCAATAGCTTGTTTAGGAACCTCATTGGTAACAATCGAATATGTTGTAAGAACCACATCATACTTGGCAAGTTCAGAAGGATCCTTGGTTCTGCTAGCCCCATGATAGATAAGGACAGAAAGTTTAGATTCATCTGCAACTTTATCATACAGCTCCCTCGCCCACTGTCGAAGAACAGTCGCTGGACACACAACCAATGTCCCCGCTGGTAACCTCTGTCTGCTGAATGCTCTGCTAGAAGTACTCACTTCTGGAATTGACTTGGTATCATCAGATTCTCTATTTTGTTTTACTTTGTCTGACCCACCAGTACCAGTACCATTATCATCATCATCATCATCATCCAAATTCAGAGCTACAACTTCACATTTTTCTGGATCTTCTGGTTTTAATTTGGACTCTAAAAACTTCTGCATTTGTATGAGAGCAATCATTGAGATTGTTTTACCGAGGCCCTGTAAGATCAAGTATTTATAAGTCTCAGCAGAAAATTTACACTGCAAAATAAGCATCGAAGGTGCATTGATCATATATGAATAAAATAATAGTACTCCTAAGTTTTAAACAAGTAACCTGATCATCAGCTAATATTCCACCTGAGCAAATTCTAGTTCTTGTTTCTCTTTGAAGCATCCAATGTAATGCAATCTTCTGCAAAATTCAATGATTAAATAACCCATGTAACATGTACATAATAATAAAAATGGATAAAAACATGTAACCAACATGAACCCAAGAATCATCCATAACATAGAAAAAAATATGACCTGATGTCTGAAAAGAGGAACAGACAGAAGACCATCAGGAAGACTAGCTTCAGCTTTTGGTTGGCTGAGGTCCTACATGAAACATAAACCCTTCATATATAAACTCTCCAAACACATCAAATATGAAATAGCTTTTAAGGAACTAGCAAAATAAAGAAGACCACAAAATATTATCGTCAACACAAATCACATGAAGAAAGAGGCAAGGACAAAACAGCAAGAAAAGAAACCCATCGATAAATTCATACTCCATAAGTTTAGCATAAGAAAGTCATTAAATTCACAATAGAAAATTACCATAGTAGCATAAGTTTAGCATAAGAAAGTCATTAAATTCACAAATCAATGTTTACAAGATAGTATAAGTGCTTGCTTTAAACATCATCCAGAAAAGGTGAAAAAAAAACATTGGAAAAAGAATAAATTATGCATATGAGGTCAAATTCAGAATTCCAGCAAGTTCGTTGTAAACAAACATTAAATACCTCCAGTGCTGCTTGATAAATCATTCTTTCATCATTTACAGGAACTCTTTCATCACTTACTCCAGCATGATAAACAGGATTTTCAGGACCAGCAAACTGCATAAAATTAACAGATTTTCCTTGCATAAAAGATGGAGGAAGGATCCTACTAGTGTTTCCATACGACACTCCATCAGTGTTGCCCCTGCTATGGTGTTCTCTCATATGGCCCTGGCTAATGGAAAAACTAGGTCCAGACAAATGGTTAGAGTTTCCAAGAGCAACATGAATCTGAATGCTGCCCACATTCTCCACTAAATTGCCTGGTTTACTACTTTGTCCAAAGTGTTGAAGGGACGGAGGAAGTGTCCTCTTTAGAGCTTGCTGGGATGTCAGTTTCTCAAAATCGGTACCAGGACCATTAGAAATTCGAGAATTAACAGTCCGAGGCTGACCAATATTCCCATTCATGGTTAAATATTCAGAACCATCATCTAAGGCACTATGATGAGATGAGGCTTTAACATTGTCACGGGGGTCATGTGTCAGAACTTTTTTTCCTGAATGATTATTTACACTGGAAGAGTTCAAATTAGAAAACTCTGCTTGATTGGAAATCTTTTGAGACTGCCTAACAGCACCTGCATTATTTAAGTATGATTATACGGGTCAGTACGAGAAACATTGACCTATGAAATGGTAATTTATCAAACCACAGACTAACCAGTACTCCTTGAATTAGTGCCATTTGTAACTGCCCATTGAGGAAGAACCCTTGAAGATGAGGCATTTCTGGCTCCAACATCTTCTGTTTCAAACTCACTATCAGAAGAACTAATGTCTATTGGATTCACAGCAGCCATTAGAGTCGAAAAGGTTATTAGTTTCTCCTCAATTGACGTAGAAAGCAGATTCCTCAAAGGAAACCCAACCTGTGGTAAGAAATAATCAGTGTAGCAATGTTGCCTTTGGAACACTAACATTGACAGCCCAACCCTCCCCCCATTCACCAAAAAAAATACCAAATGTTTCGGCTAGCCAGGATGAGAATATTGAAATTAAGTTGCAAATCCACCCATTTCCACTAACAATCTTAAGTTATTGAAATTATTCAGGAATTAGCTATCTAGGGTTTTGTTGCAGTGGCAAATGAAATAACAAACTATTGGAGCAGCACCAATATTTCAGGAAGTAAGCTCAATTCTAATCAGAGAAGAATACCTTTCCCAACAGCTCAACACGGAACCTTAAATTCTAGGAGAATTTATGAGGAAAGGGACTACTTTTCATCAAACCCCAAACAATTGCTCATCAAACAGAAGGCCAATTCCTTGAACTATTACTATTTTTGGACTTTGCATTTTTCCAAATTCCTCAACAAATTCCCCTCTACTATAATGGGCATTTGTTATCTGATTCTCCAAGCAAATCAAATGCTTTAAATCAATCAAGAATCATAGAAAATTTCCAATTTCTTTTCAAAATTAAACAGCACCATTGCTACACCATGCAAGAACAAAATCCCACAGTAAAATAGGAACTAAGCCGGCAAGCAACCCCACTTCATTGTCAATTCAAAATTCAAAATTTCCAAACTTGATAAAACCAGTGAGATACATTCACATCAAATAACAGAATAAAGCACAAAAAAGTAAAGGAAAGTGAATTAAAAACTTGATCAAGCCAATTAAATTTAGAAAATAAAAGACAGAAAAAAAACCCTACCTTTGGTTATAATTCTTCATTATACAAAGGTACAGTTGGTGGTACTGCTCTCACGAGTGGCGAAGTTTGCGAATCGTACAACTGAAGAATCTGAGCAGAAATAAAGGGAGAGGGAACGGCGGCGTTTCGGACACGGAAGAAAACCGGGGGAAGTGACAACTGCCAAAGCGTCAAATGTTTAGGATTTTTTGCTGATTTGTGTTTGCTTTAAACTGAATATTCATTGCGTAACCAAAAATTTTCCTTTTGATTGGAGGTTACAACTTAATTTATAGCATATGCAAAACGGTATTTGAGAATCTATAATTAAAGAATCAAGGTTAACAAGTGTTTTTATTATGTAATTTATAATTAAAAGTGTAGTATTAAAGTAAATATTAAAAAAATATTAGCGACAAATAATTAGTCTAGTGAGGTGATGCACTTTATACTTTCAGCAAAATTAAATATCTGAATTATAGTGATGTGAATAAAGTAAATTGGATTAGGAGGGCTGTCTCATACACATAAAGAGCGTTTGCAATATCCGGTTCGAGTTAGTTAATTAATTAATTAGATATCGATAATTTTACAAAAACGTTGTTAAATTTTAAAATTTAAAATTTTAATAATATAATCGTACGAGTATTGATTCAATTAGTATCAATGTTTTTGCAACAACTCAAACGTGTTAGCTTGAGCACTAGTGTAGCTACACATAACATTGGAGTATCAGTTGACAGTGACACTACAAAACTTTAATATATATATATATATTATATATAAAAATATTTTAAAAAATAAATGAAATATTTATATCATTTTTTAGAAATTTGATACTGTAATTTACATTTGACACCATCTTTTTAATTTTTAATATTTTAATTTAATTTTGTTGATGTTGTCAATAAGTTTGAACATGTTTATATATGTAATTGAAATTTAAGGGGTTATAGATAACTTAATAAAATTTTAAATTAAATCAACATTTAGATAAGTACACATGTTGATACTGTTATATATAATTTTAACTAAAAAATAACTAATTTTTCATAATTGACCAATTCAATGAATGTGTCAAAATATTAATAATGTATAATTACAAAATAAAAACATCTTTGAATAAAAGAGTTTAGCTAAAATTTGGATTTTTTTAAAATTAATTTGAATTTAGATAAGTATATATGATAGTGGAGTAAAGTCCAGTTATATAAAGTAAAAACTAACAAATAACTTAATATGATAATTTATAGTTTAAAATATAATCTCATGATATATTAAAAATATTGTTAATTCTTTTATATTTAATAATATAATTAACTCAGTATTGACTTAAATGACACTCAAATTGATAATGAATAGAGTCAGAAGTAGTCTTGACACCCACAGAGTTTTGGGAAAGTTGTATTATACTTTTAATATGTTTTTGAAATTTTATTTAGACCCTTTAAATTTTTTAAAATTTGCATTTTGTGCATCAAGGCTTTGTGTTTGCATCTATGCGTTGCTGCATTTTAGATTTTTTAGCGTCTTATGGATGTGTTCCGATGATGTAATTGGGGTAGTTCTTGGGTGTTTGTTTTGTGTTTTCGATTGCTTTTTTTTTTCTTCTAAAGTGGAGAGATTTTTTAACGAGACATATTTTAATCGTATATGACGCTTTCTTTTAATAAAATTATATGATTGCCGAGAGTTGCGGATCCAAAAAATTTTTGAGGGTGGGCACAAATCAAAACATTTTTTAAGATGGGTACAAATCATAAAAATCTCAAAATTTTAGGGTGGGCACAAGTCATAAAATTTAAGGACTAATTCATAAAAATTATAAAAATTAAAGTCAAATATGTAAGGTTTGAAAAATTCAGGATGGGCACAGGCCCACCCAAGGCACCATAGGGATCCGCCACTGATTGCCGATAAAAAAACAATGTTATTAGAATCGGACCAACCAATCGAATTTGTTTGACTGAGATTGACTATTGTAACGGTCCAGATAATGTGATTGTTTTACAATTCAACTATTCGAACCAGATGAACCAAAAAAATATGATTTTTGGTTTTTAGACTTTATTTGTTGGCTCATTTTTAGTCCAAAATAGGTTTTTTTTATCTAATTAAACTTAAAATAGAAAAACATAAAAAAATTAAAAATGAATCTGAAAAAGAAAAATGAAGAATACCTGATTTTTTTTTCACTTCAGTCCTTCATCGTTCCTTTCTGAGTTACTTAGTTGTTAGAACTTTACTCGTCAATTGTGCTTCCTCTTTCCAAAACTAAAGAAATGAGTCAACACTCAAGTATAGAAAGCTCCCAAATTTAACTAGAGAAACGAGGAACTTACCGATCAACATAAAACCTGACGGATTGTGCAACGGTGGCCTCCTCGGTTGGACTTCTGGTTCAGTTCTGAAAACATTTCAATTAGGAGGTCATAGATTGGAACATGTTTGGGGGAGGAGAGTTATACCTAATTTGAATATTGTATCAACCAAGATATATCTAAATAAGCGAGTCTAAGTAAAAATTGAAATTTATACTCTGAACTAAATTAATTTAAATGGATATGCATGCCAGCATTACCATATATAAGCGTAACCGACAACTGGCTCAAAAACATTTTTCTCGTGTTTAAGCCGAAATTGATTGGTCATTGAAATTAATTTGTTTGAGACTTAGGGACTATGAGTAGTTTAGTAGATAAATTTTAAAATTCATATTTTAATTCAAATCAAATTTATATAAATATACATGCTGGCATTACCGTATATAAATGTAACCGACAAATAACTATATTTATATAAATGTATAAAAAAATAAGTAATGTATAATTATAAATATAACATCAATGAATAAATGCGACTAGATTAAATTTGGAATTCATATTTTAAACTAAATTGTATAGTATATAGGTTGATATTACATATATAAATGTAAACGACAAATAATTATTTCGTGAACCCTGAAAAGTTCAAGGTCGTGTCCTAGAATTTTCTCATTTTTGTGATATGCTTAAAAATAGCGCACATTAATTTTTTTTAAAGCTAAGTACTAAAGTGATTATAAATAGTATCTATTTTTGTGAAACAAATATTTTAATTTTGATATAACTAAAAACCTAAGGACTAAATTGAAAATGTCAAAACGAATTTTAAGTCCTCAAAACATCCTCGTATAATTTTAAGATTATGCCAAAGTTAAAAACAAAGTTTTTCAAATATTTTTCTAAGTGTTTAAAGCCAAAACAATGATTTTCAAGTTCCTGTTTCGAAATGGCCTAAGGCGTTTCGAAACGTTTTCATCACTGCCAACCCCTGTTCCGAAACGTGTATCGAAACGGCTTAAGAACACTTGAACCCGTTTCGAAACGGTCTCACACGTTTCGAAATTGTTCTTCATATTTGATTTGAAAAAGCATAACGGTTGCAATATTTTTAACTGAATATTTAAATATAAATAGGGTGTTTCGAAACGGGCTCAATCAGTTTCGAAACGACCCTTGACAGTAGCAAAACCGTTTCGAAACGAGGCCAAGCGTTTCGAAACTGTTCTTCATTTTAAATTGAAAATATGACCGTTGAAATTGTTTTTAACTAATTTTCTGAAACCGTTAGGGTGTTTCGAAACGGGCTAAGACTGTTTTGAAACGACCCTTGACAGTGGAAAACGTATTTCGAAACGGCTCTAAAGCGTTTCGAAACGGGCTCTTAAATGCACCCCAACGGCTCTTTCTATTTTAGTCCGTTCCGAAACAGGTACCCCGCGTTTCGAAACGGGTTGTTGCAGACTGCATTTATGGAGGTGAGATAACATCCCAACGGCTCTATTGATGAGTGCAACAACCACAACGACTAGAAATCAATGAGAATGTATAAAAGGGGCCTCTAAAAGCTCCAGCAACAACTATTGATCCTAAAGAAAATATCCAAACATCAAATCCAAGCAATTGAGCAAAAATCTCATTTTGTCTAGAAACCCCAATTGTAATTTTCATTCATATCTTGTTCAATTGGGTTGAGTGCTTGTAATTGGGCTATCATTTGTATTGAGAGATACCTTATTAGCCAACAAATTTCTTTGTTCACTTGTGTGAGGATTGGGTTGAATTTTGGGTAGAAAATTCAACCGAAATTGTAAGGGTTGCCTCCTTAGCCTAGAAAAGGGGAAGAGCAATTAGTGGAATTGTTGCAAATCCTTAGTGAAGCTAAGGTAGTGGATGTAGAGTTCATTTGGAACTTGAACCACTCTAAATCCCTTGTCTATTATTTTTAATTTGCAATTTCCACCACAAAACCTTTAAATTTCTAATTCACCCCCCTCTTAGTTTATATCGATCTTGCGATCCACTCAACAATTTTAAATTATACTCCCAATCATTTGATAATGTATGCTCAATTACTTTGCTGCAGCTGTTAGTGTTCGAACACGTGACCTCTAGAAACAACAACCATTTCTTTAACCACTGAGACAAATTAGTTCGTGCATTTTTTAATATAATAGTGTGATTGAGTAATAAAAATTTTCTTTTTGAACGGAGGTTACAGCTTAATTTATAGCATATTGTTACGCCTATAAGAGGCGGGGACATTAATCCTACATTGAAAAGAAAAATGGAGGTTTTGAGCTATATAAAAGGTGGCGCTGCACATCCTATCAGACATGTCTTTTGAAAAGAGGGTAATAGCCAGTGACAAGTGGTATCGGACGACCCTTTGACTGCCTGATTTCACGCCGAGCGCCCATGATTGGGATAGGCAGGGTGGACAACCGTGACAATGGCCCATCACGAGCGTGGTTAACTCATGACGAGGGCGTCGCGAGGTTGAGTGGGGAGAATGTCACGCCTAGGGGTGGGCAAGACCGGGTCAGTCAATTTGCCCATAATTGGTCTCGGTCCTGGTAACCATCAGTTCTTTGAAACTAAAACCAGTCCTGGTCTCGGTCAGACCGAGTCCTAGATTCTAAGAACTGATCTCGGTACATAAAGAGAAAGAATAAACTAAAGAACTCTAAGTCTACATCCACCAAAACATCAGCTAAAGTGGTCCTAACAGACCAATACCGAGTACTCACCAGGTATCAAGTCCAGAAAATCAGGATCCAGTCCTAGTCCTGGTCGCAACCAGGACCTAAATTTTGGATATGGTCCCGGTCCCATCGAAATCAGTTTCGGGTAAAGATCCACTGGGTAACCGGATTTTTTGCCCACCCCTAGTCATGCCTGAGAAAAGGTGAGAACATTAATCCCGCATCGAAAAGAAAAGGGGAAGTCTTGGGCTATATAAACAGTGGCGCTGCACATTCTATCAGATATATCTTTTGAGAAAAAGGTAATGACCCCGTGACAATATACAAATATATATTTGAGAATCTATAATTAAAGAGTCGAGGTTAACAAGCGTTTTTATTATGTAATTTATAATTAAAAGGGTACTATTTAATGTAAATATAAAAAATATATTATCGGTAAATAATGGTTTAGTGAAACTCTGCGAAAGTGAGATACTTTAGTAAGGTTAGGACTTAAATTCTAGTTATGTGAATAAAGCAAGTTGAACTATGAGAGTTATTTTATAAAGAGCGTTTGCACAGTATTGTTAAATTTTTTATATTTAAAATTTTAATAATATAATCGGTCGAGTATTAGTTCGGCAAGTATCAATATTTTTGTAATAACTCAAACGTGTTAGTTTGAGCACTGATGCAACTACACATTACAATGGGTATTGGTTAACACTACAAAAACTTTAATATATATATATATATATATATATATTATATAAAAATATTTAAAAAATAAATAAAATATTTATATCATTTTTAGAAATTTGATACTGGAATTTACACAGATGATTATAAGGTAGTATCTATTCACACATATTTTTAAATTTTAACCCATTGACAATGCACACACCTTGCAGATCACAAAGCAATTGAACTTGAGTCTCCTAAAATAAACATCATACACTTTTCCACTCGGACTATTTATTGGTTCTTTAATTTCTAATATCTTAATTTAATTTTGTTTACATTGTAATTGAGTTTGAACACATTTAAATTCATATTTTAAACTAAAGGAAGATTTTTTTTTGATAAATAGCCGCCCAAATGCTTTATTGAATTAACTGACAGTTACACAAAGACCAAAGAGATAGGCCTTGAAAATCCAACCGGCAGAATTAAAGCAAACACATAAAGAAAAGTGAAAAACAAAACGAAACTTAAAGCAAAAACAAAATGAAGAAACGGCAAACTCAGAGAAAAAAAACGCAACGGGCGACAAAACCTCCGGCGATGAGAGTATATCGGTGAAAGAAGAACCGCCACTAGAAGCAAGGGGATGGAAACTCTGTTGCATGAATTCCAAACCACCCACAGAAGAAAACTCGAGAACAGAGAAGCTTTACGGAGGATCTGACCACCGTCGATCCATGTCTACCGCCGATCGGACCTCATACGGGACTTCCTCAAGCCAATACTCCTCAGGAAGCTCCGATTTATACTCCGAGGCAAGCGCATGTGCCGCTCGATTTCCAGATCTCGGTGTAAACAAAAACTCACAGAAGTTGAGACGGCGGGCTTCCGATTTAATATCCCAGGTAACAGCACCAATTTCAGATCTATCAATGACGTTCGATTTCAGATTTTTTATCACTGTTAATGAATCACTTTCAACCTGGATTGAGGTACACCCAACATCCATGGCGAATGAAATACCATGGAGCACCGCTCGTGCTTCAGCCGTGAACGCCGATGGAATCGCCTGGATCTCGCGACGGGCCGCTCCGATAACCTGGCCCTCATGGTTGCGGATAACAGCTGCCGTGATAGCTCACCGTTCCAGCCTGCAAAAGCTGGCGTCAACATTAACCTTCATCAGAGAGAGCGGAGGAGCCATCCACGGTTGCGGCTGGGTCTGTGGCAACTCCCGGAGACATGTGTTAGCCATAACCCATTCAGTACAGTAGCTTCTCACAAAGGTAACCACATCAGAGGTATACTGTTTTATGCCTTCATGATACTGTTTATTTCTAGCTGACCACAATGCCCATATTAATACGAAAGCCTCTGTAATTTTCTGTTTTGAATTGTTATTGACGATCCAGTCAAACCAATCATCGAAAGACACAGCATTATAGTCACTAGGCCATGAAAAATTAAGAGCATGCCAACAAGACCTAGCTAAGTCACAATCTCTAACCACATGCACATTGTCTTCTATCACAAACCGGCAATTCTGGCAATAAGGATCAGAAGCGATACGTTTTGAGTACAGATTTTCTTTAGTAGGGACATAGTTCAATACAAAACGCCATACTTGTATCTTTATTTTTTCTGGAAGATTAGCATGCCAAATGGACTTGAAAACTATGTGATCAGATGCATTGTATGAACCTTGGTTGATTAAAGCTTTATAACCACTGCTAACACTGTAGATACCAGTGTTTTCCAAACCCCAGATTACTAAATCTTCCCTACCACTTGCTGATATTTGAATTTCCATAATACTGTTAACTTCATCCTCTGTGAAAAGTTGTGATAGAACCTTTGTATCCCAGCCATCTTTTTCCTCGTTAAGTAACTGAGACACCCTGCAATACAGGGGGTGTGAAGGAGATTCAATCTTCTTCAGTTCCTTTCCTAGCAACCAATAGTCATTCCAGATGTTAATGGAATGACCCGAACCAACCCTCCACTTAAGGCCCATCTGTAAAAGACCCTTAGCGCTCCATAAACTTCTCCAAATCTGCGAAGGTGCTGACCCCAGGGATGCATTCAGGAAGGTCGTGGTGGGAAAGTACTTCGCCTTAAGTACCCTAGCCAGCAAAGACGAGGGATCCAGCACCAACCTCCACCCTTGCTTTGCCAATAGAGCAATATTGAATTTCGCCAGATCGCGAAAACCCAGCCCTCCCATATCCTTCGAAACACTCAAATCCTTCCACTTACACCAATGAATTCCACGGCGTTCGGCACTTCTTTGCCACCAGAAACGGGCCATGATGGACTCTAATTCCTGACACAGCGACTTGGGGAAGAGAAAGAAACACATTGCGAAGAGCGGAAGAGCCTGCAGAACTGACTTAATAAACACTGATTTACCCCCCTGAGACAACTTGTAAGAATTCCAGTTCTTGGAACATTTCAGGAAACGCCCTCTTAAGTCTGCAAACGCTTTCTTTTTATCCCGTCCCACAAAAGTTGGGAGCCCCAAATACTTTTCCGGGTTCGTTGTCATCGAAACCCCCAGAACTCTGCATACATCCTCTTTGTTTTCCCCCATCACATTTGAGCCAAAAAAGACCCCCGATTTATCGAAGTTGATAAGTTGCCCAGAACTACGGGCATAATTATCAAGTATCGACTTAATCCTCCTAGCTTCTTCAGCCGTAGCATCCCCAAATAAAAGACCATCATCAGCGAATAATAAATGTGTAATCCGAGGAGCATAGCGGTTGATACGGATACCACGTAAGCTACCGACTGTTGTTGCATTGCGAAGAAGTGAGGAAAGACCTTCACTACAAATTAGGAAGAGGTATGGGCTCAAGGGATCCCCTTGTCTTAGACCCCTAGAAGGCCTAAAAACTGGACCTACTTCCCCATTGATAACCACGGAATATGACACCGTAGTAATACACTGCATAATTCAGGAAACCCATTGGACATCAAAACCCATTTTAAGACGCATCCCTTCAATGAAAACCCATTCCACCCGATCGTATGCTTTGCTCATATCGAGCTTCAAAGCAAATTCACCTTGTTTCCCAACTCTCTTGTTCCGCAAATAGTGAAGGGTCTCATAGGCTACAATGATATTATCTGTTATCAGGCGATTTGGGACAAAAGCACTCTATGTTGTATCAATGCAAACATATAACGCCTTTTGGAAACGATTTGCTATCACTTTCGCAATGATCTTAAACAAAACGTTGCACAAGCTGATGGGTCGATACTGGGCCAGAGTAGTAGGTGCGTCCATTTTAGGAATTAACACTATATGTGTCCGATTAATACCCTGCAAAGGAATCTCCCCCCGCAATACTGATAGACAAAATGACGATACATCGTCACCTACTATATGCCAGAACTTCTAGTAAAAAACCGCTCCTAGCCCATCTTCTCCCGATGCCTTTAAAGGGCTCATCTCTTTTATTGCCAACCACACCTCCTCTTTACAGTACTCTGCTGTTAGCATGGAGTTCAAATCTGGAGTGATATAGCGCCCAACTTTCTCGAAGATGTAATCCGCATCCGAGGAACCCTGACTGGTAAAAAGGTTCTGAAAATAGTCCCTGGCTACCTCATGTAAATCACTCAAATCATCAGCCCACTCATCGGCATTGTTTTTAATCTGGGAGATTTTATTCTTCCTTTTCCATTCCGAGGCATATCTATGGAAGAAATTAGTATTTCGGTCGCCATTATGGAGCCAATTTGCCCTCGCCCTTTGCTCCCAATATAGTTCTTTTTTGTCCAATTCTAGGTTCATTTGTAATTTCAAATCTAGAATCTCTCCAAGCACCTCATCAGTAGGTTGTAATTCATTCAATTTCTCAATTCGATCTTGTAATTGCTGCACAGTCAGTTTTTTTCCTTGCGAATCCTTTTGAACCAAAAATTCAGACCCGAACTCACAAACTTGAGTCTGTCTGGGACGTCACCCGATGATGTATCCCATAATTTACGAACTTCCGGTTCGCAGGACTCCTCAAGAAGCCAGGCTGCTTCGAATCGAAAGTGCCATATTCGGTTATTCTCCGCATCCCCACCTCCCGTAGTTAGCAGAAGCGGACAATGGTCCGAAAAAGAATGGGTCAAATGGTTAACACTGGCATTAGGAAACAAATTCCACCAGTCATCATTTGCCACCCCTCGATCCAATCTTTCTCTGATAAGAGTGGACTCTAGACGCCCTTTCTCCCATGTGAACCAGGGCCCATGATAGCCCGGGTCAAAGAGCCCACAATCCTCTAACACATTTTGAAAGTCTCGCATCTGTCGTTCATTTCGAACAAGGCCCCCTGCTTCTCGAAAGAATAGAGGATTTCATTGAAATCCCCCATAATTAACCACGGGCAATCTGATCCAGTATTCAATTGCCGCAAAAGGTCCCACGAAGCATTCCTCCACCGTTCCTCCGGCGCACCGTAGAAACCAGTAAACCTCCAACATTTACCATCCGTGTCACAAGAAACAATTACGTCGATATGTCTATCCGAGAAGGAGGATAAGGATATCTGACAATTTGTTTTCCATGCCAAGGACAAACCTCCACCACTTCCATGTGAGTTCACATCCACCCTATTAGGAAACCCACAAAAACGTCGAACTTTTTCCATACGTACAGAACTTAAACGTGTCTCAATTAAGAAGACCACCGAGGGATTGTTGTCTCGTAGCATTTGCTTGAGACGGCGGACTGTTCGAGGCTTCCCCAGGCCTCGAACGTTCCAGCTCATAACCTTCATTGGGATCGACTGGCCCGATCTGTCGAGCCTGCCATCAAGTTGTTGGTATTGACTTCTCCTGTGATAGAGCCTGAAGCACGGGCCCGCTTACTTCCCTCCTTAAAGCCCAATGGGCTTTCCTCATCAGCATTACCTATAACAATGTCGAAACTATCTTTTAAATTAATAGAGGATAAATTTGCTGAATTACCTCGTATAACTCCTGAGCCAGCTATAGTTCCCATGTTTGCTCGGATAGAGTCCACCCCAGAAAAGAGCAAATTATGGGATTGGCTCCCCAGATTACTTCCCTCAATTCCCGTCATTTTCGCCCCTGATGCATCCTCCTCTCTAAGCCAAATACTTACCGGTGCTGCCGCCCGGCGGGGAGGAGCTCTAAGAGAGCTATCCCATTCGAGTTTCAGATCGCCAGTGTCTTCCATAACTCTTAACGGACAGAAGCTCTCACCGTGGCCCAATCTACCGCACAGGAAACAGAAAATGGAGCGAAACTCATACTGAAATCGGACATATTAAGTTGCACCATTCAACACGGCAATTTTCTTTCTGCGCTTCAGCGGTTGCCGGATGTCCAGCATAACCCTTATCCTCATCATTTTCTGGAAGCCCAACGACAAAGACTGTGCATCATATTCAAGAAAGACACCTAAGAAATTTCCAAGAGTTTTAGCCACCCCCTCCGACATAAATCCCACCGGAAGATCATGGACCTGGACCCACATTTTAACCGAGAATAACGGTACTGTCTGTGGATCATCTCCACCCCTCAAGCGATGCAGGACCAACAGATGCGAATTAAAGCTCCAAGGGCCACCACCCTCCACCCTGTCTGCATCCACACTGTGATAAAAACGAAACATGAAACGGCCGTTTCCCAATTCCGAAATCGATACACCCCCGAGCGGGTGCCAAACATTAGCCATTGTAGATCTCATTGCTTGGTAATTCACCACGCTTGAAGTGAGAAAAAAACCAACAAAACAGTAATCATAAGAGATTCCATTCTGGAGATCACCTAAGTCCACCTGCAAAACATCCTCCTCCGCATCCACGATAGTCAGAGTTTGAATCTGATTTTCCATCGGTACCAAATCCAGAACACAGGAGAAAAGAAACAAAAAGAAAACGTGCCACTAAGAGCAGAAGAAAACGTGCCACTAAGAGTAGAAGAAAACGTGCCACTAAGAGCAGAATAAAAAATTAACTAAAGGAAGATTTAGATAACTACACATGTTGGTATTGTTATATAATAATGTAACTCAGAAATAACTAATTTTTCATAATTAACCAATTCAAATGAATGTATCAAAATATTAATAATATTATAATTAAAGAAAAAAACATCTTTGAATAAAAGAATTTTGATAAAACTTGATTTTTTTAAATTAAAATTGAAGTGAGATAAGTATATATGACAATGGAGTAAGATTTAGTTACACAAAATAAAAACTAACAAATAACTCAATGATACTTTATAGTTCAAAATATAATCTTATGGTATATTAAAAATATTGTTAATTTTTTCATATTTTAAAACTTAATAGGTAAAAGGTCAAAAATAGCCCCAACGTTTCACATTTTGATCATTTTAGCCCTATCTTTTTTTGGGTGCAAACAATCCCCTAATGTTTTATTTTTTGTTCAAATTTCACTCTTATTGGATGAAAACCGTTAGTCAACTAACGGTTAACGCCTGAGGCTGACGTGGCATGTCTGCAAGGCATAGGGAGATGATGAGGCACTATCGTTTTTGCTGGCGTGTCATTTTTAAAAAATTTAAAAATTAATTAATTAATTTTTAAAGAAAATATTTTCAACCAATCGCCACATCAGCAAAGTGCCACGTGGCAGTGCCATGTCATCTCCCCATGCCCTGCAAACATGCCATGTCAACCTTAGGCGTTGACTGTTAGTTGACTAATAATTTTCATCCAAGAAGGGTAAAATTTGAACAAAAAATGAAACGTTATGTGTTTGTTTGCACAAAAAAAAGATAATGCTAAAATGACCAAAAGATAAAATGTTGGGGAGCTATTTTTGACCTTCTGCCAATTTAATAATATAGCCAATTGAGTATTGACTCAAACGACACTCTACGGATGATGAATAAAGTCTGACGTAGCAAAATTTTGGGAAAGTTCTTTTTGATACCTTCAATATATTTTTGAAATTTTATTTAGACCCTTCAAAATTTATTAAAAATATCTTAAAGTTTAAAAAATTAATTATTTTTAATTATTTTTTCAAAAAATTTAAAATTTTCATTCAACTTCCAAAATTCCTTGAAAATTTTAACTGGACCCTCCCATTTTAAATTTTTTTGTTAAGTCCGTCAAAATTTTAATTTTTTTATAAGATTACTAAAAGTTTTAAGTAGACTCGCTCAAATTATACTGTCAAGATCCGCCATGACTACATCATTACTATTACAACAATTAAAAGGATATGAATTTTATCATTAATTGGCATTGTTTCTATTGCAACAACCAAACAGTGTTATTAGATTCGAACCAACCAATCAAATATATATGACTGAGACTGACCATAGTAACAGTCTAGATAACGATAGTGGACTGTTTTACTATTCAACTATTTGAACCATATGAATAAAAAATGATTTCGGTTTTTAGACTTTACTTCTTAGCCCATTTATAGTCCAAAATAGTTTTTTTTTGTAATCTTCATTAGTGATCCCTTTTGTTTAGGGTGTGTTTTATTTTTGTCACCAGAATTCAAAGAGATTATTCTGGTCACTTACGTTTAGAATCGTTTCTATTTTGGTCCCTCGGTCGTTAGTCTCCGTTACTTAAAAAAAGTAGTTTCTAATTTAACCCCCAAACTTTCAAAATTTTATTTTTCACCATCTTCCCCAAAAATTATAAAAATAAAACCCAAAAAATTAATTCAAAACCCAAACCCCTGCTTCTGTCATCTGCTATGAGATCGCAAATTTTATTTTGTTACTTGAGATCACTAATTTTTTTGTTTACGGAATTGTATTTGCAGGGCTGGGGATGCATTATGCAGTTACTATGAAATCTGTGTTACTCAACATGATGTGTTGAGAGACATTGCCATTCATCTAAGCAATCACAGAGATGTGAATGATCGGAAGCGATTACTTATGCCTAGAAGAGGTACGGGACTTCCAAGAGAATGGGAAAAAACACTGATCTGTCATTCAATGCTCAGATTGTTTCGGTTCATACAGGTATTATGATCATTGATTACTTGTTCCAGATTTCCAATATTAGTATTTCTTTATGAGTACATTTTGTCGTTTCACAGTCATTGCCCATTATGTTTAACTTGCATCAATTGACAGCAGAAATCAGGGAAATGAACTGGTTCGCCGTAGATTTTCCCAAGGCTGAAGTACTCATCCTGAATTTTTTCGCAGAAGAATACTTCTTGCCTCATTTCATAGATAATATACCCAAACTTCGGGCACTGATCGTTATAAACCACGGTACAACTAAAGCAACGTTTCAGAATTTTTCAGTTTTTACTAATATGGTGAATTTGCGGAGCTTATGGCTAGAAAAAGTGATTGTTCCTCAATTATCCAATGCCACTGTTCGAATGAGAAATTTGCGGAAACTATCTATGGTTCTCTGCAAGGTTAGTAACAACCTTGATCCATCAGTGCTCGACCTGCCTCAGATCTTCCCTCGTCTATCGGAGCTCACAATAGATCATTGTGATGATCTGATTAAGCTGCTCTTGAGCATTTGTAAGTTGAATTCATTACAAAGTATGAGCATAACCAACTGCCACCGACTATCTAAATTGCTTGCTAATTTAGGTATGCTGATGAAACTGCGGATGTTAAGGCTCTACGCTAGTCCGGAACTCAAGATGCTTCCTCCTAGCATTGGCGAGCTAGTCTGGTTAAAATACCTTGATATCTCACTATGTGTGAACTTGAAATCCCTACCCAGGGAAATTGGTAAATTAACAAGCCTGGAAAAGATAGACATAAGGGACTGTTTACAGATTGTGAATCTACCACCGCTGGCTGCTGTATCGACCTTAAAGTCACTACGTCAAGTTATGCGCGATGAAGAAATCTTTTATCAGCGGAGAAATGTGAAAAAGGCCGTGCCAAACCTACGAGTTCAAGTTGCAAAAAAATGGTATAGTTTGGATTGGCTTACTGGTTGAAACAGTGTATGTATCTATAAAGCAATATCACTACGTCAAGTTATCTGCGATGAAGAAATCTTTTATCAGTGTAGAAATGTGGAAAAGGTCGTGCCGGACCAACGAGTTCAATTTTCTTTTTACCCAGTCGATCGGCGGCAAATGAGGGAAACTGCAGATGTCTCAACATCATAGCAGATGACAGAAGCAGGGGTTTGTATTTTAAATTAATTTTCTGGGGTTTTATTTTTATAATTTTTGGGGAAGATGGTGAAAAATAAAATTTTGAAAGTTTGGGGGTTAAATTAGAAACTAATTTTTTTAAGTAATGGAGACTAACAGCCGAGAGACCAAAATAGAAACGATTCTAAACGTAAGTGACCAGAATAATCTTTTTTGAATTCTGGTGACCAAAATAGAACACACCCTAAACAAAAGGGACCACTGGTGAAGATTACCCTAATTTTTTTTAATCTGATTAAACTCAAAATAAAAAACATACAAAAAATTAAAAATGAAGAATACCTTAATTGTTTTTTGTTTAGATTTCACTTCATTCCTTTATGAGGTTCTTAACTGCTGCAACTTTGCTCGTCAATTGTACTTCCTCTTTCCATAACTATAGAAATGACTCAACTCTCAAGTTTAACTAAAGAAATGAGAAGCTAACAAACATGTTATAATTAGCTGTAGAATTAGTTAGATTAGTTGTAAATCTTGATATTAAATCTTGACTATTATATAAGTCAAAGACTGTTTGTACATCCTATTCAATTTTTTAATGAAACACATCGTTTCTTTGCTTTCCAAATATTCTGTTATCATTCGATAGTTTACAACTTTTCCTTTCTATTCGAAAATCCCCAAATCTGTAAAATCTCTAAAACACAAAGCTTCCAAGCTTCAATATGGTATCAGGAGATTCTTCCGATGTTCGATCTTCCGCGTTCACTCGTTTCAAGAATATTGATCCTGCTGACGAGTATTACATACATCCTAACGAGAATCCGTTGCTCATGCTGACCTCCGTTCTTCTTACCGGTGGAAACTATCATTCGTGGGCGAGATCTATGCGGATGGCTTTGATTAGCAAGAACAAATTTCTTTTTGTTAACGGGTCGTTGAAGCAGCCTCCTGAAGACGATGACGCCTATTTCCCGTGGGTCAAATGTAATAACCTCGTTCTGTCGTGGTTACAGCGAGCGGTGAGTCCAGAGATTGCTCAGTCCATTTTGTGGTTCGACACAGCCTACGAACTCTGGGCGGATTTGCGAGACAGATTCAGTCAGGGAGACCTTATGCGGGTTTCCGATCTTCAACATGAATTTTATTCCTTAAATCAAGGTACTAATATTGTTACTACATTTTACACGCAATTAAAGGTTATTTGGGATGGATTGTGTGCCTTGCGTACCTTGAATTCGTGTTATTGTGATGCTATTAAGTTCCGAAATCAAGATTTCGCTCTTAGGTTTCTTAGAGGGTTAAATGAATCCTTTGCAATCCCTAAATCCCAAATCTTGATGACTAAGCCTTTTCCACAAACTCATGAAATCTTTTCTGTTATTGTTCAACATGAGCGTTCGATATCTGTTCCTATTCCTTTTGAGTCTAATGTTCTTGCTGTTGATAGAAGTTATAGTTCTGCAAAATTTCAAAAGAAATCTTTCCCTTCTAATGCCGTTCTCGAAGGCCTCTTTGTTCTTTCTGTGGTATTCAAGGGCACTCTGTTGATAAGTGCTACAAGAAGCACGGTTATCCCCCTGGTTATAGATCTAGGTTGCCTGTTAGTAAAGCCAACCTTGTTAGTTTTTCTCAGAATGAAAATACCATTACAAATGATTCCTTGCCATCTGTTGATCATAAGTCAGCCAATCAGTTTGTATCATTTACTAAGGATCAATATGAAGGATTACTTTCTTTACTTCAAGAGAAAGGAATTTCTAGTCTTAATTCTGCCTCTCCATCTGCTGTCAATGCTTTATCTTCTGATTTTGACAATGTTCCTGCAGCCAGTACTGATTCAGGTACAATTCTTAATTGTTCTTTTACATCTGTAGTTAATAACATTTTATAGATCATAGACTCAGGAGCCACAGATCACATATCTAATTCTTTGTCTATTTTTTATAGTTATTATGATGTTAAAGACAAATTTGTTAAACTTTCAAATGGTAGTTTGGTTCAGGTTTTACATATTGGTAATATTTCCTTAAGCAATGGTATAGTTCTGAAAGATGTTCTTTATATACCTCACTTTGATTTTAACTTGATTTTTGTTAGTAAGCTTACCTTGAGTACAAATGTATCCATTATTTTTACTGACAATAGATGTATTCTTCAGGATCCTCTTTCCTTGAAGAAGATTGGTTCAACTAATTTGGTCAGAGGGCTTTATCATTTTTCAGCTTGTGCATCTCCTCCTTCTACTATCTGTAATGTTTCTTCTTCTCATTCTTTGCATTTATGACATGCTAGGTTAGGTCACTGTTCTAGTAAAAGAATGACTTTCTTTTCAAAACTGAATAAAAATGTTTCTTCTGGTAATGTTTCATCTTGCAAAGCATAAACGTTTGCCATTTCTTGTTAGTAATTCTGTTTCTGAAAATCTGTTTGACATTGTGCATTTAGATGTCTGGGGACCTTTCCCAGTTAAGAGCATATATGGCCACAATTATTTCTTAACTGTTGTTGAGGATAAAAGTAGGTATGTCTGGATTTTCCCCATGATTCATAAGTTTGAAGTCAGAAAATTTATCACTGATTTTTACACTTTAATTGACACTCAATTTTCAAAAAGGATAAAATGTTTCAGAACTGACAATGCTCAAGAATTTAAAATGGATGATTTCTTTAAAAGCAAAGGGATAATACATCAAACATCTTGTGTTTACACTCCACAACAGAATAGTGTTGTAGAGAGAAAACACCAACACTTGCTGGTTGTTGCTAGGTCTCTGAGAATTCATGCTTCCTTGCCTTTGTCTTTTTGGATTGATTGTGTTCTTCATGCTTCTTGTTTGATTAATTTGACACCCACACCTGTTTTAGCTAATAAAACACCACATGAAGTTTTATACAACACTCTGCCTGAGATAGATAATCTTAAGGTTTTTGGTTGTCTATCTTATGCTTCTTGTTTGCCTAAGTCAGCCACTAGGATGCATTCTAAAGCTGTAAAATGTGTCTTTCTTGGTTTTCCCCATCATATTAAAGGATATAAGTTGTACAATTTGGAAACAAAATCTATTCTGATTTCCAGAGATGTCACTTTTAATGAGTCCATTTTTCCTTTCAGCAAAAGTTCTGATTCTAATCCTATTTCTGTGTCTCATAATTCTATTCATGTATATGGTGATCCCGCTTATACTTCACAGTGTAAAAATTCTTTTGATCATCATGTCCATAGTGATACTAATCTGTCAGATCAGTCTCCAAATGATCTTACTACTGATCAGCAAAATCAGTGTATTCCATCTGCTCCTTTTGTGTCTACTAGACCATCTAGGCAGGTTAAATTACCTCAGAAATTTTAAGATTATCAGGTAACTTTGCCTAAACCTCATACATCATCTCATTCTATTGCTAATGTTCTTTCCTATCAAAATATATCTTCCAAACACCACTCTTTTATCAATAATATTGATGTTATAGCTACTCCTAAAACTCATAAACAGGCTATAAAACATGAGTGTTGGAAGAATGCTATGCAAGAGGAGATTTTAGCTTTAGAATCTAATAAAACATGGGACTTAGTTCCCTTACCCCCTAATAAGAAAACAATAGGCTGTAAATGGGTTTTTAGGACTAAGTTTAAGTCTGATGGATCTTTAGATAGATACAAGGCTAGACTAGTAGCTAAAGGATATACCCAACAATGTGGCATTGATTTTTTAAGCATTTTTAATCCAGTTGCTAAGATGACTACAATTAGAATTCTTGTTTCTATTGCTGCATCAAAAAATTGGAAATTGCAGCAGTTAGATGTTAATAATGCTTTTCTTCATGGATCCCTCCATGAAGAAGTTTATATGGAAATGCCCCCTGGTTTTTCTGTTAATAGTGATTCTGTTCATAATGAATCCCCTTTAGTCTGTAAGCTAAATAAGAGCCTTTATGGTTTAAAGCAGGCTAGTAGACAGTGGAATGAGAAACTTACTCTTGCTTTAATAACTCAAGGTTTTAAGCAGTGTTCTTCTAACACTAGTCTTTTTACTAAATGTGAAAATGAAAACTTTATAGCCCTTGATGTTTATGTGGATGATATTTTGTTAACTAGCCCTAATCAAGATCAAATTGATTCTATTAAATTTTTTTTACATGATTCTTTTAAAATAAAGGATCTATGAAATCTGAAATACTTTTTAGGGCTTGAATTTGCTAGAACCAATGCTGGTATTAATGTTTGTCAAAGGAAATACACCTTGGAACTTCTTAAAGACACAAATTTCCTTGAATCTAAACATGTTAATACTCCTATTGCTGTTACTAGAGGATCTAAGAGATTATCTAAAACAGATGGTACTCCATTAGAGGACATTAAAGCTTATAGAAAACTGATTGGAAAACTGCTTTACTTAACTAATACTAGGCCTGATATTGCCTTCTCTGTTCAGCAGCTTTCACAATTCTTATCTTGTCCTACTACTGTTCATTTAGAAGCAGCTCATAGGATTCTGAGATACTTAAAAGGAACTCCTAATCAAGGTCTCTTCTTTGCTGCTGATAATGACATGAAATTACAGGCTTTCTCTGACTCTGACTGGGCATCTTGCCCTGACTCAAGGAAGTCCATTTCTGGTTTCTGCATATTTTTAGGATCTTCCCTTATTTCATGAAAGTCTAAAAAATAGCAAACATTATCTAGGTCCTCTAGTGAGGCTGAGTATTGTGCTTTAGCATCTGTTACATGTGAACTTCAATGGATTTTTTACCTTCTTCAAGCTTTTCATATATCTTTTCAGCCTGCTAACTTGTTTTGTGACAATTTATCTGCCATTCAAATTGCAGAAAATCCAGTCCATCATGAGCGTACGAAGCACATTGAGTTAGATTGTCACTTGATCCGGGAGAAGATTCATCAAGGCCTCATTGTTTTACTTCCAGTTTCTTCTCAAAATGAACTTGCAGACTGTCTTACTAAAGCTTTGCCTACCTTTTCTTTTCATTTGTTAATTTCCAAGTTGGGTGTACATGACATATACGCTCCAATTTGAGGGGGGCTAACAAACCTCTTACACGTGTTATAATTAGCTGTAAAATTAGTTAGATTAGTTGTAAATCTTGATATTAAATCTTGACTATTATATAAGTCAAAGACTGTTTGTACATCATATTCAATTTTTTAATGAAACGCATCGTTTCTTTGCTTTCCAAATATTCTGTTATCATTCGATAGTTTACAACTTTTCCTTTCTATTTGAAAATCTCCAAATCTGTAAAATCCCTAAAACACAAAGCTTCCAAGCTTCAATAGAAGCTCACCGATCAACACGAAACCGGACGAATTGTGCACTGATGGGTGATGGACTTATCAGTTGGACTTTTGGTTCAGTTCTGAAAACATCTCAACTAGGAGATCATAGAATCCAACATGTTTGGGGCGGAGGGTTATACCTAATTTGGATTTTGTATCAATGAAAAAAATATCTTAAAATAATCAAGCCTAAATAGAATTTGAAATTTATACTCTCAACTAAATCAAATTTAAATGGATATACATGCAAGTATATATTACCATATATAAGCGTAACCGACACCTGACCCAAAAACAATTTTCTCGTGATTAAGACGAAATTGATTGGTCAATTGAATAAAATTAATTAGTTTGAGATTCGAGGGATTACACGTAGTTTAGTAGATAAAATTTAAAACTTATATTTTAATCCAAATTAAATTTATATAAATATACATGTTGGCATTACCATATATAAATGTAACCGACAAATAACTAAATTTTCACGATCCGTATCAAAAAATAAATAATATATAATTATAAAAATAACATTTATGAATAAATGTGACTAGATTAAATTTGGAATTCATATTTTAAACTAAAATCGTATTTAGAGAAGTATATATGTTGATATTAATGTATATAAATGTAAACTAAAAATAATTGTTTCGTGAACCCTGAAAAAAATGCAAGGTCACGTCCTATAATATACTAGTGTAATTACATAGTAGTACCATTTCATATTTTTTCTTAATCATTTGACATGACACACACATACTACGCATACAAATGTTCAAATTTGGATCTCCTGAGATAAACATCACCATCTTTTCCACTAGAGCCACTCGTTGGGTTCGAGTGCACATTAATTTTAAACATTCTCAGTTATAAAAACCCCAAGTATATATACTACTTTTCTACCCTAAAGGAACCCTTTTGTGCAAGAAACCCTAACCCACTTCCCTTATGCTTGCATCAAGACCCAACACCTTAGGCATTTAAGCTTAATGTCTCTGAATTGAACAGATCGAGAGCCCAAGCTAGAATGAGACCTACCTACCCAAGCCCAACATGAATCCCAAAGCCTAGTCCGCCAGGGCCTTAAGCCCAAGCTTGAACTGACTCGTAACTCAAACCAGACCTTTCACCCGTCTTACTATTAACCTTTGTTGTGCATTGATCGTTGATTGTAGACTTTAACTTTGACCCGTTCTTTTAACTTTGACCCGCCTTGCACTTTGACTCGTAGTTCAACCAGTTTTTTTTTTATTTTTATTTTTGGATGTTCGTCGAAGGAGCAATCGACAGTTCATTCGTCGATTTTCGATGACGAAATTATAAAACTTTCGGTTTGGGGGGCCGATGAAGGCAAAGGTGGCCGGTGGAGGTTGAATCGGTGGTGGGAGGGGAGGAATTTAGAGATCCAGGGTTTGGATTTTGGGGTTTTAGAGAAATCAAAGATTTAGGATTTTTTTTACTCCCTCCGTCCCATTTAAAGTGTCTATTATTGACTTTTCACGCAGTTTTAGGAAGAAAAAGTTTGTGTAAGAGATGTGATGTAAAATAATTGAAAAGACAATTTTACCCTTGAAAAGTTGAATTTTGTTTTGTTGGAAAACTAAAAAGAGGATAGAAAGGGAAATACACATTGTAAAAGTAGTTAATTTTTTTCAATGAGACATTTTAAGTGGGACAATTTTAAAACACAAAAGAGACATTTTAAGTGGGACAGAGGGAGTATAAAATTAAAGATTTTTTGATTTTTAAAAAATAAAAATTAAATAAAATACCATAATATGTCACGTGTTGTGTTTTTATTGGATAACGAAAAAATTTAACGTCTGTCACGGAAAAACCCAATCTGAGTTACGAAGTGAAACGTTAAGCACCACTAAAAAAACGTTACACACCAAACTGAAACAAAAAGTATAGGTTGGGCACCTTTCTAACTATTAAGCCTAATTTTTATATAATGCATGCTGTTTGGTTAATTACCTTGTGCATCTAGAGACCATATTAAACTTTATAGTTCATTCTTTGCTTTTATTTTTCCTTCCAAATCGAGTTTTAGAGTTCGATATCATTTTGAGGGTTTTGTTTTCAGCTTATTCATGTTTTATAAGTATTACTTTATCTTGTAAACATTTATTTTATGAACTATACCTTTCCATTTGTTTTAGACTTTATATTTTGTTTTAATAATATTTGAAAAGGCTCTAAAAATATTAGAAATAAAATAATTCAAACTTTGTGTTATAAATATACTTTAATTTATGTCGTAATTAATTACAGTTACCATTTAATATAAAAATAACATTTGGTAGAAATATTAAATATAACAAGTTATTCTAGTGACTTGTGGTTAGGCGTTAATCTTCCTTCCTACCAAGCTTAAGTTAAAACAAATAATCATATCAAACATAGTTTGGTCTATAAGGACTAAATTTCAAACAATACGAAACCTTAGGGGTAATCTGGTTATTTAGAAAAAAAGTGAAGAATCTTATGGCAAAACATGTAAAACACAATTAAATACATTATTGAAACTACATGAACCAACTAGTCTCAGTGGTTAAGGGAACAATTATTCTTTCTAGAGGTCACGAGTTCGAGCATCATCAGCTGCATCAGGATGGTTGAGAGTTCGGTTAACAGTAATTTGGTTTGAAATATGTTAATTAACCAAATTAAATATAATATATATTATACATATATTAAGCAAAAATTAACTATATATATACATAAACCGAAAATTTAGGTGTTCCATAGTAATTTTGGTTAATTCGAAAATTAACCGAACAAAGTTCGGTTCGGTCAATTTTTTTAAAAGTTCAGTTCGGTTAACGATTAAAGGGTTAAAATTTTTGATTAATGATATTTAGCTAGTTCAGTTCGGTCGGATAACCGAATTAACTGATTGAACACCCTATCTCTAACTCCTCAACGCATGTCGAAAGAGACAAGTAGAGCTCCACACGGATTTGAACAGTTCAATTATCACTACTTCTTTATAAATATTTGGGCCAACCTAAATTAGAACTTGAGTCATAACTTTAACATTGATCGAATATTGATTCAGGGACGGAGCACAGTGAGGGTCTAAGGGAGCCTCGGCCCTGCCCAACAATTTAATTTTTTTAATAAGCTCTTTATTTTTTTAAAAAAAATTTTAATTTAATCCCTTCAAATTTTTAGAAATTCATATTAAATATTATTTTTTTTTCAAATTTTTTAATAAATGCTCTAAAATTTTAATTTGGCCCCTTCAGTTTTTTGGTTTAATGACAATTTAGGTCCTATAAATTTAAATATTAGATAAATCAAGCATTGCCACTTAATTTTAAGTTTAAATACTTAATAAAAAATTTTTAAGTTCAATAATTCGTCCCCTCCTAATATTCAATCCTAGATCCATCCCTGTATTGATTGAATGTGTTCTTTCGAAGCTTGTGTTTTTAGTTTTACCAAGGTTTTTGGGAAGAAATCGGTAGTTCGTTTGAATGTTTTATACGTGGTTAGGAGTGAGAGGTGAGAGTCGTCTATTTGGTTGAATTATGGGATGTAGGTGAGAAAATCTCTTGGTTACTTAATTTAGGTTTACTTGACCCGGTTCAAAAAAAATTTTATTCGACTCAATCAACTACTCATCTCAATTTAATTCATCACCCTATATAGTATTTAGTGTTCCCGTTCTTTGTCCTTGTAGTACTACGAACTGCTATAAGCGAATCATGTAGGATTTGATACCAAGATGATTCGAAACAAAATAGATACAAATATCACCAAAGCTCAACAATTAAAGGCAAAAACTAACAACAAACAACATTGAAAAATGCATATTACAATAAGGCACATTGACAACACGGTCATTACCACAACTCAATCGCGGACAAGAACGATGATTGTGAGCTCGTATCCAAATCCAGTTCAAAGTTCCCAAACAGGGAGATCAACGAAATAGTCGAAAGAGATCTTGATTAGTCGTGGTGACGTCAAATCCAACCTTGATAGAAAACTAAATGAAAAATAAATTGGCCAAACAACCAGTTAAGAGAATAAAAGCGCGCCAAAAGACAAAAAACATACCAAAACGTAACGGAAAGCGTATCATATGACTAAGTTGTTGAATTTAAAAACTAAGAAAACAAATGACAAAACAAAGAAAAAAGGATTATCGGTAGGGTTGTTAGTCGTTCAATTTTCGTTAATCAACGACGACAAGAATGACATAATGATAAATGCATGAATATCCTTGTTTTCATACCTTTTTGTTATAGCATTTGCCTGTTCTTGAGCCCATATCATAGCATTTAGACTGCATTTAGGTTGCATTTTCTTCTTTTGGGTGCATCTTTATTTTTGCTAGTTATTAGTCCATGTTGAGGAGTACTGCTCGGAAGGTTTGTTTTGGGTATGATAATGCGCAGAAAGGGAGTCTAGCGAGAGAAAGTTGGCGTCGGGAATTGCTATAGCATAATGGAAGTGGATATTGTCCAACACTTGAGCTGTGAGGACACGTGAGCTGCAGTAGCACGTGAATATGCAGAAAAGGACAACCTGATATGTGCGGCAGTCGGTACCCATATGCAGACTGTCCTTCTTGTCCCCTCATGGCAGAGCTTGTCGGTGGATATTCCGTGGGAGTATCAAGGAATCTTTAGGGCACAAAACCCTAAGAGTCTCCACTATATAAAGAGGGAGAGAAGTGTAAAAAAAGGAGAGAGCGCAAAAAAAGAGAGAGAGAGAGATGTGTGCTGAACAAGGAGAGAGAAGGGTTCTTCTTCATCTTCTCCAACTTGGTGTCCTCCATCGTTAAAGCTCTAAGAAGTGGCCTTGCTGGCCTCGAGAGAGGCGGTAGGCCTAAGACAGTCGGGTAGTCCATGGCAGAAAGGGAGTTCACCTTTCTTTCTGTCACTTTAGCATTTCATGTTTAAATCTTCATCTTTGGGGATGTTATCACAATGATACGTTGGATGATATTGCCCAGCCACGAACTGTTTTAGGTGGCTTGGGTTTGATGGATGATTTTATTCTTAAGTACTTTTTAATGCATGCTATAGTTTTCCAGTGTTTATCATGTTCTATGCTTTGCTTATGCATTTTATTTCCTTAAAGTTGTAAGAGCCTTCGAGAGTTGGTCGTTATTTAAGTGTTTGTTGAGGTTAGTAATCGAGAGAGCTAGCCTTAGAACCCCCATAAGTAATGGAGTGACTGTCAAGAGGCAGACTCTAACCTACCTTAGAGATAAGTGATAGGTTTCAAGGGCTAAAAATGATAGTTCGTGAAGGGTAGGGGAGTGTTAAGAGTTTACACCGAGAGATATGGCTGTAGCATTTCTAACTCCCAGTTTCCTAGCTAGAGATAGTTTAGGAAAACTTTTAGCAAATCCCGCCTAGCATAGAAGATAGTTGAAGAGCCTTAGTATCGTTAAGAAGGTTAGTTTAGGTTGCCCATCATTCCCATCTAGTCATTTCGTAGTGAGTTTCGCATACGAAAGGGGACCTGTTTATCATATTGTCATCTCAGCTTTCTTTACATTATTTTGCTACAACATTATTTTACACCATCTCTTTTACTATAGCATTTTCACCTGCAAAAAAGTTCATTCAATATTGTTACAGCAACAAGTTTTTAGCGCCGTTGCCGGGGATTGACAATTGGTTGTTTACGGTTTTTTGTTTATATCGCCCGTTCTTTTTATTTTGTACATATTTATTTGGGATTTTTAATTTTTCTTTTCAGGCGTCCTGCTAGTGCATGACCAGAAGAAGACCTAGAGGACCCCTGCAATCACCTATTTATGAAATCGAGTATTTCTTGCGACTCAAGAGACGTGTTCGAAGAGAAGAGACCAGAAACATGAACGGAGAGATACCACAACCTCCTGGTAACGGAGATGTTATGGCAAATGGCCAGGAAGAAGTGGCTCAACCTCGAGCCATTAGAGATCATTTTACTCCTATCTTGGACGATCTTTATCCTGGAATAGTAGCTTCAGAAATTCAGACAGCCCAGTTCGAGCTTAAACCTGTTATGTTCAACATGTTGAACACTATTGGTCAATTTGGAGGTATGCCTCACGAAGATGCAAGACATCATATCCGTGCTTTCTTGGAAGTTTGTGACTCGTTCAGACAACAAGAAGTACATGGGGATGTGCTAAAGCTTAAGTTGTTTCCATATTCTTTACGAGATCATGCTAGAGCATGTCTAAGTGGAGTGCCAGCTGGATCAATGGAGACTTGGACAGATCTATACAAAAGTTTTCTGCTACGGTATAATCCACCCAATAGAAACACTCAGTTGAGAAATGATATTGCTTCTTTTCGTCAAGCTGATGATGAATCCATGTACGAGTGTTGGGATCGATTCAAGGGATTATTGAGGAAGTGGACAAATTATGGATTTCATGATTGGACCCAAGTGGTTATGTTCTATAATGGAGTGAATGCTCCTACAAGGATGATGTTAGATGCTTCAACAAATGGGACCTTGTTAGACAAATCACCGGAGAAAGCATTTGACATTCTTGATAGGGTAGCCAACAATGACTACCAGTTTTCGACCACAAGGCTTGGAACGGGGAGGAGAACCCAAGTAGTTCGAGAGAGTAAAGATGATGACTCGGTGGCCACCCAGTTAGCTGCTATCAACGATATGCTAAAGAACCTCCAACGTCCCAACGAAGTCAAGGAAGTGAAGTCCGCAACCTCATGTCTCATATGCAATGACAATCACCATTTGAGTGAATGCCCTGACAATTAAGAGTCGGCCAACTATGTGGGGAATTATAACCGCAATAACAATCCATACTCTAATACCTACAACCCAGGATGGCTCCAGCATCCAAATTTTAGTTGGGGTAATCAAGGGCACATCAATTCTGCACAGCCAGCGCCACATCAAAATCTGATCGAAGCACCACCTTCTAACTAGATGATGCCATGACAAGGTCACAAGGGAGAAACATCTTCATCAAACAGTTCGTTGGAGACTACATTCAAAGAATTTATGGCTATGACGAAAGATTTTATGAGAACCACGAAAGTTTTGCTACAGGACCATGCAACAAACATTAAGAATCAATGAGCCTTATTGCAAAGCCATAGTTCTTCTCTTAGAGCCTTAGAGACACAAGTTAGTCAAATAGCTCAAACCTTACATGCGCGACCACAAGGAAGTCTGCCTAGTGATACTGAAGCCACTAAGCACCATAGCAAGGAGCAACGCAGCACACTCACATTAAAGAGTGGAAAGGAAATTAACAAAGAAGACAAGTTTGGGGGAAAGGAGAAAGAGGAATCTCTGCCCAACTTGCCTCACGAAGAAGATAACTCACAAGACCCTCCAGCTGAAGAGAAGAATGAGGAGGAAGTCATAGCAAAAGAAACACCGGAGAAGGAGCCTGCTTTTGCTACAGCAAAAGATGCAACTCCACCAGTCCAGATAAATTAAGTTAGATCCCCACCTCCGTTTCCTCAACGACTCAAGAAGCAGAAAGAATACCATCAATTCCAAAAATTCGTGGATATCTTGGACAAATTACATATCAATGTCCCATTTCTAGAGGCCATTGATTATATGCCAACATATGCCAAGTTCCTTAAGGATATAGTTACGAAAAAATGAAGGTTGAGAAGCAAGAAACTATCGCTATAGAAAAAGAATGATGTTCTGTATGGAGTAAGCTGCCGCCTAAGAGGAAGGACCCATGTAGCTTTTTTATCCCATGCTCTATTGGCAATAAGTTTGTTGGAAGAGCACTTTGCGATTTGGGATCAAGTGTTAACTTGATGCCTAAGTCAATTTTTCTGAAACTGGGAATACGAGAGGCACAACCCACCAAGGTTGTGCTACATCTAGTAGATCACTCTCATGTTCGCCCAGAAGGAAGAATTGAAGATGTCGTGGTAAAAGTGCACCGATTTATCTTTCCAGTCGACTTCTTAATCCTCGACTGTAAAGCTGACATCAACACACCCATTATCTTGGGTAGGCCATTTTTAGCCATCGAGCGAGCTTTAATCGATTGTGAGAAGGGTGAGTTCACGATGCGAGTGGATGATCAAACAATCACGATCAATATTCATGACACCCTCAAGTATGCAGACAATCCAGTAGCATGCCAATATATAGATGCTACAACACAGAATGGAACTGCAGAGTTTTGCTGTAGCAATGAGATGATGATTTAGACCTAGAAGAAATCTCAAGGGAACTGGAGTAGTCTAGTAGAATCGAAGCTAGACCAGGTACGCACTTTGAACCTCTTGATTTTTCAGAATTTGTACCTCCTAAGCCTTCCGTTGAGCATGCACCTACTCTAGAATTGAAACCTTTTCCATCACATCTTAAGTATGTTTACTTAGGAAGCAATGAAACTTTGCATGTGATAATCTCATCTAGTCTCACGCCTAAGCAATAAACTAGCTTAGTAAATATGTTGTTACAACATAAAAATGCACTAGGGTGGACTATGGTTAATTTGAAGGGTGTAAGCCCTGCTATATGTATGCACAAATTTTTGCTTGATGATTGTCACAACAATTCTGTTGAGCCTCAGAGAAGATTAAACCCAATCACGAAGAATGTGGTAATGAAAGAGATAATTAAGTGGCTTGATGCTGGAGTAATCTACCCAATATATGATAGCTCATGGGTCATCCCGGTGCAATGTGTACCGAAGAAGGGAGGCGTGACCGTGGTAAGCAATGAGAAGAATGAGCTATTTCCTACTAGAACCGTTACGAGGTGGAGGATTTGCATGGACTATAGGAAGCTCAACAAGGCAACCAAGAAGGACCATTTTCCCCTCACATTCATTGATCATATGTTAGATCGACTAGCGGGCGAGGCATTCTACTGCTTCCTCGATGGGTATTCTGGGTACAATTAGATTGCTATAGCACCCGAAGACCAAGAGAAGACGACTTTCAAATACCCTTATGGAACTTACGATTTCTATAGAATGCCCTTTTGTCTCTGCAATGCCCCATCAACTTTTCAAAGATGTATGCTAGCTATTTTTTCAAACATGGTCGAGGATTTTTTAGAAATTTTCATGGATGACTTCTCGGTCTTCGGAGATGACTTTGACACATGCTTGGGCAATCTAGCCAAGATTCTAAAGAGGTGTGAGGAAGTTGATTTGGTGCTCAATTGGGAAAAATGCCATTTCATGGTAACGAAAGGAACGATCTTAGGCCATAAGATCTCGAAGCAACGGATAGAAGTTGACAAAGCAAAAGTCGAGGTCATTGAAAAACTACCTCCCCCCACTATTGTCAAGGGAGTAAGAAGCTTTCTAGGACATGCTGGCTTTTATCGGAGATTCATCAAGGACTTTTCGAAGATCTCAAAGCTGCTATGCAATTTGCTACAACAAAATCAACCATTTGTGTTTGACCAAGATTGCCATCGCCGTTTCAAGAGCTAAAAGAGAAGCTTAACTCAGCACCGGTTGTCATTCCACCTGATTGGAACGAGCCATTTGAGCTAATGTGTGATGCAAGTGACTACGCCATCAGTGCAGCACTTGGACAACACCGAGGTAAACTCTTTCATGTTATTTATTATGCTAGTCGCAATTTGAATGATGCACAAATGAATTACACCACTACTGAGAAAGAATTGCTTGATGTAGTATTTGTTTTTGATAAGTTTAGGTGATACTTGATAGGCACTAAGGTTATATTTCATACCAATCATTCAACCATCAAGTACTTAGTGACTAAAAGGGATGCTAAGCCTAGACTTGTTAGATGGATACTCTTGCTACAAGAATTTGATTTAGAAGTTAGAGATAGGAAAGGATGTGAGAACCAGGTAACTGATCATCTATCTAGGCTAGAAAATGCTATTGCACAAGGTAGTGAATCTGAAATTAAGGAGGAATTCCCTGACGAGAAACTATTGTCCGCTACGGCAATTCTGTGGTATGTTGATATAGTTAATTATCTTGTTAGTTGTATTTTGCCTCATGATTTATCTAACCAGGGACTCAAGAAATTCAGACATGATGCAAGATTCTACTATTGGGATGAACCCTACTTGTTCAAGCATTGTCCTGATCAGATCATAAGGAGATGTGTTCCAGAGGAAGAATACCATAACATTTTGTACCATTGTCATTCATCACCGTGTGGAGGGCATTTTGGTGGTGCTAGGACTACTGTAAAAATTCTTCAAGCAGAATTCTATTGGCCTACACTTTTCAAGGATGCACACGAGTTCTACAAGACTTGTGAAAGATGCCAAAGAACGGGGAACATCTCCAGGCGGAATGAAATGCCACTGCAAAATATTCTGGAGGTTGAAATCTTTGACGTGTGGGGAATTGACTTCATGGGCCCGTTTCCCGCATCATATGAAGATTTATATATTTTCTAGCAGTTGACTACGTGTCAAAATGGGTGGAGGCTGTTTCCACCCCGAGGAATGACTCCAAGAAGGTCATGAAGTTCCTTCACAGGAATATCTTCACAAGGTTTGGATCACCCCGAGCCATCATCAGTGATGAAGGAACTCACTTTGACAACAAACTTATTGCTAAAGCATTACATCGATATGGAGTCAGGCACAAGATTGCTACAGCATACCATCCACAGACGAACGAACAAGCTGAAGTTTCCAATCGTGAAATCAAGCAAATCTTGGAGAAGGTGGTCAACCCTAGGAGAAAAGACTGGTCCCCCAAGTTGGATGAAGTACTATGGGCATATAGAATAGCCTTCAAGACGCCTTTGGTCATGTCACCCTTCAAGCTCGTATTTGGCAAGGAATGCCATCTACCCGTTGAGCTTGAACACAAGGCTTATTGGGCAATTAAGAAACTCAACATGGATGCCCAACTAGCTGGTGAAAGAAGGTTGCTAGAGCTTAATGAGCTGGAAGAATTTCGCGCCCAAGCATATGAGAATGCCCGTATTTATAAAGAGAAAACCAAGAAGTGACATGACAAACATATTTTGCCAAGGCATTTCTCAGAAGGTCAACAAGTGCTTTTCTACAATTCCAGGCTAAAGCTTTTCCCTAGAAAGCTGAAATCAAGATGGTCAGGACCATTCATTATACACAAGGTGTACCCTCATAGCGCGATTGATATCAAGATGTTGGACGATGATGAAGTCTTCAAGGTCAATGGCCAACGCCTGAAGGTGTACAGTGGAGCCCCTATCCTTAAAGACAAGTCACACCTGGATCTACACGGTCCTTGAGAGTTTGCTTCTCTAAACTCTCTCCTTTATGCTATAGCATGTTCATAAATAATGATTTTCTTTTTAGTTTAGTTTTTGTGTTATCTTTGTTTTTATTTTCTTATTTTTTCAAGTGACCCTCGTACAAGCTTTCTCTTTCATAGTACCATGACAAGTGCAGAGGTAGGTGAGCATGGTCGCCTACAAGGTTGGCAGGAAAAAGACAAAGGACATGGATTTTTGTTTTTATCCACTTTAGGGAGTACAAAAAAGAGAGGAAAGGTTTTACCCGAAAAGTGGAGGAGGGTGAATAAAAAACAAAAAAAACAAAGAAAAAAGTGGGAGAGAGAATATTAATCCAATTAATGTGGTAAAAACCTAGCCACAAAACCTATTTATTCTTTCTCCAGCCATCACCCATCACATTAACTTCCAGCCTTTTTCTCTCTCCTTTAAAGCCGACACACGTCGCCATCACTCTCCTCTTCCATTTAATTTGTCTGTTTCCTCCCCTCACCTTTTTCAACTCCCCACACGTTATCATCATCACCAGTCCCTTCATCTTCTCCACCATAATCTTCTTCTTCAACACTCAAACCCTTTTCTTCTTCCCTTTTATTTTCTATTTTCTCTAAACACCGAAAACTCTCCATTACTTTCCCTTCAACCATTCACTACTCCCCTACTTTTGCTAAATCACCATGGCACGTTGCAAAAACGCTCCTGAAACCTCTGATCGCCCTAAAAAACCCCAAGTCCTAGAGATTACCAAGTTCGTAGATGACACTGCAAAAGAATGGTGGAAGAAACTGAATGACATAAATGTTCTTCCCGAGTTAGGGTTCAAATACCCTAAGGAAGGGGAAGACCAGTTCGACCAAGCTGTGGAAACTTTTCTAGTGTATAGGATAATAATCCTTATTAAACGGTAATTATTTGATACACGTGCGGTGGAAACTAAAAATTTCCTCAAGTGCCTTAGTTTTAAGGTTTATGGACTTAGTTTAGTGTGTATGGTTTAAGGGTTTAGGTGTATGAGTTTTGAATTTAAGGATAATGGTTGAAATTTATAGTTTATGGTTATAATTTAGGGTTTATAGATTAAAACCTAAATCCTTACCATATTATCCTAAAAACTAAATCCTAACCTCTAAACCCCAAATTCTAACAATAAACCTTAAATTATAAATCTCTACACCTAAATCCATAAGCCATACAACCTAAACTAAGCACATAAACCCTAAAACTAAGGCGCTTGTGTAAACTTTTAGTTTCCACCGCCAGTGTATAGGATAATAATCCTTCCTAAAGGGTAATTATTTGATACACCTAAATGTTCTTCCCGAGTTAGGGTTCAAATACCCTAAGGAAGGGGAAAACCAGTTCGACCAAGCTGTGGAAACTTTTCTAGTGTATAGGATAATAATCCTTCCTAAAGGGTAATTATTTGATACACTAGCTGTGGAAACTAAAAGTTTTCACAGGCGCCCTAGTTTTAGGGTTTCAGGACTTAGTTTAGTGTGTATGGTTTATGAGTTTAGGTGTCTATTTTTTAAATATATACATATATATATATATATCCAATCTAATATGGTTAAAATTTTGATATACTTGTTGTGTAAAATTAAACTCCTAAATTCTTAACCTTAACCCTAAAATTCTACACAAGCCTATATATTTACATAATAAAACCTAAATCCTAAATTCTCAACTTTAACCCTAAAAAACTAAATCATAATCCTTATACCTTATACTCTAAATTCTTAACACTAACCTTAAATTCTAAACCTTACAACCTAAACTCCTAAATTTTAAACTCTAAATCTTAAAACTAAAAGGCACATATAAACTTTAATTTACACGGCCTGTGTATCAAAGTTTTTTCCATCCAATATTTTGGTGTCTGATAGTGCCCTAGTCAAGTACAATCAATTCAAATTGGACTCTATTTCAGAAGACAATCTCTTTCATCACTGTTCTGACATCCCCATGGCTCAAATAGAAGATATTTCGCAACATCAATTTTTTATCACTTGATTTAACATCAAACTCAGTACATATATTTTCAGTATATTTCATATTTATTTTACTGTCTATATTTAGTGTTTGTGTTTCCTCTCAATAATATTATATGCAATATTGTAACACAAAATCTTTTCTTAAGAATATAATATGCTTCACCAATAAATTCAATACTTATTGATAATTTTAACACTCTTTTTTTAGTTTGAATAACATACACCATGATGAGTAAAGTACAAAATTCACATGTTTTTTGTGTCCCTTTATGCGTCTCATCAATAATGATTTGTTGTTTAGTTCGAAACATTTTTGTTGCTCTCCCGTTTCTCCAAGACTTTACCTTGACTAATCTGGACTGACCTGCGCCACACACCTGACTTTCTTGGGTGAGTCTCTCAGCGGAGATTTTCTGCATACACAATGCCTCGAACTCGAAACATGCTTAAACGATACTAAGTTGCCTACCATTTGGACCAACCTTAGTTCGAAACATCTTTAAGATACAATAGTGCAACCATAACAACAATATCAAGTTTGAAAGTGAGTGCGAAGAAGGGCATTTCAAGATTGGTGGTAAAATAATTAATTATTAGTTGGTTTAGTAAGACGAAATATTAGATTTTTTAAATAAAGTTGGTATTTGGATCTTGACGTTATGCATGGAGTAAATTGAATTGGAATAATCATTCTTATAATAGGTCTATACAATATCAAATCTGAATTAGTCGGTCAATAAATCATATAGATTATAAAAAAATTGTTGCCAAATTTACGTACAATAACATCATTCTGAGATTTGAAATCAATATTTTGAAGCTAAATATTCGAGTCTTATAGATTGAAATGTTAAAAATGATCGTTTTCATTATTTGGTTGATGAAGAAATAAATAACCACTTAGGACAGAACACTATCAATCATATCCTGACAATTACAATCAACATTCAAAAGAGTGAAAATCTGTAACACTCGAGTTTGGGGGACGAGTGAAAATAATATTTAAATAATATTTCGGGTTTCAGATTTATAATTAAAATAATAAAATATTATTTAGGCTTCATATTTTCAAAAAAAACATTTTATGTTGGACCAAAATTTATTTGAAACTCATTTTCCATGGAATTTGTAAATAAATGAGATTGCCGTTTCATTAATGGCAAATCTGTAAATAAATTGACTTTCAAATTTAAAGCCCCTTTTCACTAAAATGAGCCTTTGTCATCTTCTTCCTCATTTCCCCCTTTCATTTTTACACGACACAAAAGCTCTCCCTTTACCAAGTTACTATTCCATCACCATACATCTCCATCTTTGGTGCTTTTCGAAAGGTAATCTCGTTTTTGACTTGGCCTTGCCGTCCTCTACATTTTGGTACCATTGGTTTTAATTGAAACTATGTATTTTGCATTTTGGGTTTTCAAAGTTCTTGTTAAAAGGTTGAAGTTTTATTGTCTTTAACCTAAGCTTTTGATTATCTAAGGTTAGATAAGTTGTTTACAACCTAAAAGGTTCAACATATGTGAATTTTAATGAGTTTTATAAAGACTCCCGGATTTGGGTTTTGATGGGGTTTTTGAAGGGTTTAAAGGATAATTTTGGGTGTGTTTAATGTTGGAAATTGAGGGATGAGGTTAGGGTGATAGTTAGGGGTTGTTTTGGAAGCATTTAAGTGTGTTAAAAGGGTTGAAATCATGAGTTTTGGATTGGGTTTGATGGCTGCTCGGGTTTGGAGTTTTTGGGGTTGTTCTTGGCTTGAAAATCTTGTGTTTTATGCTTGATTAGTGTTCCGGGTTGCTGCATTGTTGTGTGAACTGATTTGAGGTTGTTTGAATGTGTTGAAATGATTAGAGGAAAGAAATTGTGTTGGTGAAGCAACGAGAATGAATCCGGAATCGTTGGAAGCTTGATCGGCTAGTGGGTTGAGCTTGGAATAGTCGGTGAGTGGTTTGTTTTTAAATGGTTTTCGAGTATTTGGTTCAAGCATGTGGACTAGGTTGGGCTTGGTAGACTAACCTAGAGTTGGGATTAGAGTGGTAGCCTAATCCCAAACTTTAGTTAGAGACCTTGGTTGAACTCTAATGGTTGTTTATGCCTCATGATAAATTGTGATTATGGTGTTATGTATAATGTGTTATACATGTTGTGGAGGCTTGGTTTGATGCATTGATATATGCATGTGGTTTGGTTTGTGGATTGTGCATGATGTTAATCATGGTGAGTACGTGCTGAGCACGGAAGTGGTTATGAAATGATGTTGAGAATTGTGTTTAATATTGGCACTAGTATGCTTGGGTACAAATGATCGATCATTAGGATGTTTAGTGAGCACACGTGAGTTAAATGCGTGCATGGTCTTGGTGATGGTAGTTATCAAGATGGAGTACGGGTTCGCCCGGAAAACCTTCTTATATAAATGTTAGTCGATGATGAGTGTAATCCCATCGACAGGGCGTGGGGATGAGTGGAATCCCCTCCGCGTGAACGGTGATGAGTGTAATCCCACCGTAAGATAATGGTTGTTGTTGAATGTGAGTTCCAACGTGTTATCCGTGTATTCGAGTCATAGCCAGGTGCCAATATGAGATTTTATGTTTGCCATTATGGATTAATATATGTGTTTACATATGATGTGGTTTGGGCTTGTTGAGCATGGCATAATATTGAATATATGTTCATGCATCATGTGTATTTTTGGCTCATGTGGATCGAAGGTAAGAACATGCATTCTACCTTGGTTGTGCTCGTGCTTGGACCATGCATTGTCGAGGTTTGTTTTAATGAGCTTACCCTCACTAAGCTTTATGCTTACGCTCTCCTTTGTTCGACAATGCAGATCCGTAGTTCGTGGGTTGCTAGTGCAAGAAGAGGGCCTCCAAGTGTGCTAGTTGGGCTTTTGAATCTATCAAGTATGGATTTTACGTTAGTGATGTAATGGTCAGGCAATGGGAACTTATGTGGTTGATGTTGGTTTGTTTAGGAGCATGTTAGACTCCTTTATGTGTAGTGTTGGTTTAGCTTTTGGTTGCCTAGTCTTTCTTGTAAACCATATCTAAATTTGCCTACCTTAAATGCTTGAGTATATGTTATTGTGAAGCATGAATCTTTAATGCCTTGTATGAACCTTGTGTTGAATGTGTATGATTCCTTTAATGTATGGTCTTGATATGTTTGGAGTGTTAAGCATGCTTGTAGATGTTTGATTTGCCTTGTAGTTGTTGTATGTGTGTTAAGAGAGGTTTTAGTGGGGTTTAGGGACATCCTTGTGCCATAAACCAGCTAAAACCAATATGCAGACAGAGAGCGTTTCGAAACGGTTGGTCTCGTTTCGATACGGTCCCTTTGTTTCGGGCTAGGCGTTTCGGTACGCTAGGGGGCCGTTTCGATACAATTTTGCTACTGGAAATCTGAGAATTTGACGATAAATTGACGTATCGAAACGAGCTTTAGTGTTTCGGAACGACCATCGTATCGTTGACCACGAGAAGTTGGCCGTTGAGGTCGTTTCAATACGGGCCACCCCTGTTTTGAAACGGTCTAATCGGATTGACTTTGCCCAGTTGACCTAGTCAAGGCGTATCGAAACACCCTATGGGCGTTCCGATACGACCTGATGTATAAGAATAAAATGGGATGTTTTATTTGGGCTGTTGGTCGTTTACCTCAATGTTTCTTCCGCTGTTTGTTTTTCTCACATAGGGTTTAATATCAAATTTATAAAAGATAATATAAATGAAAAGTTTTTCTTGGGTCGGTAACCGAAGTGGAGCCTTAACGGGTTTCGCCTTGGTTATCCCCGTGTAGCCCACTCGGATTTGTCAAGCGTCCGGACCGGGACGAGGGGGTTACAAAATCATATCTAGTGACATTTGAAAAACATGATAGCGAAAAAGAAAAAATTAAGCTAGTTTAACTATGCCATCAACTAGCTTGTGACTTTCTCGTTAAAGATGGTCGATGATTATCTTCCGGTCTCGACTCACTATATGATCTATAAAATTGTGCCGAGACAGTGCATCTAATCTCCACACTATGAAGCATCCAATATCGGCCCATTATCTCACTCTGATTTCTTAATTTACTTTACTTGCTTTAGTTTTAGCTTTAACCGAACCAACTCCTAATATTTGTGCTTTTACTTTTACTTGTGCAGAAAAGTGCACTCTGAAAGATTGTCACAGTCCCTTTGGAGACGATATCTTAAATACTATAACTTAGCACCGTGTATACTTGCACGCAATTTGCGCATCACTTTTGCACGCAACAAAGCATTTTGATTGGTAGGAAATGTTTATTTTTTTGCTTTAGTTCTCGGAACAATAATGGATTAGTAGATGGACTTGCTAAGGGTGGAATGAACTGAATAGAAATGTTTATAGCAGGGTGGTGAAACCGTGAAACAGATTGAAAGTGTATGAGTCAAGGTGTGGCGTGAGGCAGTTCTATCGCGGGGAGCTGCTGGTGTTGAAAGTTGTAGTGGCAGGATCCTTAACTCATCGCAGGTGTTGTGTTTTGTTTGGGAACGTGTTAGATTGGTCTTTCTGTTTATGGGATGTGTTAGATTGGTCTATCGCGAGGAGCTGCTAGTGTTAAACGACGGTGGTTGTTTCCTTTTGTAATTCATGTGTTGTGTGTACTCTTTTCCTCTACCTAGTATTAGGGAGGTTTTTAACAAGGTACGCAATGCGTGTATAGGCCTTTTAGCTCTTGTTAATAAAACTTATTTCCGGAGCAAAAAGAAAAAAGAACACGAGGCACTACATCACAGAGCAATATCCACCAACGAGCCACACACCACCGTACCAAGATTCGCCTCCAACCTTAACAACACCATTCATAGCGCAATTCCGGTCCCAATTCACCTCTAAACTCTCAAATGTAACAACATGCATTACTGAAATAATATAAAACATACACACATGCCCAATCTTAGAAGTGAAGTACATCATAGGCAACAATCAGCTTGATGCCACAAATAATAGATCTTTCGAACGAGATATTCATTTTTATTAGAGTTAGTTATATTAGTTATCCTAGCTGGATCATTTAGGATTAGTTTTCTTTCCTCATGTATATAAAGCATAGTTACCCAGATGTATTACTTAACTTTTGCTTCTTATGTAAACTCATTTTACATACAATAAACAAAAGTAAGTTTCACCATTCTTTGGTTGTTATATGGTATCAATAGTTTCTTGCTTCTGCTTCTCTTCTTATGGTTCCATTCTTTAGGTTTCTTCAGTCCGATTAGCTCTCAAGGGTCATGGTTAATCCTTCGATTGCCTCATCAAACGATGATTTCAACAATGGTGGCAATCCATATTACATCCACTAGTTTGATAATCCTGGCATGATGCTTGTTACAAGCCTCTTGCCAACGATAATTACAACAGTTGGAAGCGTTTCATGTTAATGGCGTTATCGACTAAAAACAAAATTGGCTTTGTTGATGGTTCAATTCCTTCTCCAGACGCAACTTCTAAAAGTTTCAGTGCATGGACAAGAGCCAACAATTTGGTAAATTCTTGGATCTTGAATTCTATTTCTAAGGATATAAATGCTAGTCTTTTATATCATTCAACAACTGCTGCGATCTGGAAAGATCTTGAAGATCGTTTCCAACAAAATAATGGTCATCGGATCTTTCAACTAAAAAATAAACTGAGTGACTTGGTTCAAGGTTCGATGTTTATCAGCACCTATTATACAAATCTCAAGATTATTTGGGATGAATTGGTGTCAGTTAAACCAACTTTCACTTGTTTATAGCGCACTTGCAGTGGTCTTCAAAAGATCTTAGCAGATCAGCAAAAAGAACTTACTATGCAGTTCTTAATGTGTTTAAATGAATCATTTTCTCATGTGCGTGGTCAGATTTTATTTATGGATCCTATGCCATCCATAAACAAAGTTTTTTCCCTAGTCTTTCAAGATGAGAATCAAAGGAATATGGCTTTGAACAATCCCATTGCTGAAGTTGCTTTTGTAGTCAAATCTAATCCTGGCACTCGAAAGTCTTATCCTAAATGTAGCCACTGTAATTTGCTTGGTCACACAAAAGAAAAGTGCTAAATTACATGGTTATCCTTCTGGATATGTTTCTCGTTCCAAGCAAAGTTATGTTGCTCATAATCATACTACTCACTCAAATGTTGTTCATGCCAACATTGATCAAACATCACAAGGTTCCACTTCTTCTTCAATTCAAAATGATTCTTTAACTCCTACTAAGTGTAAACAATTGATAACTATGCTTACAAACCAATTACAAGCTGATACAAACTCAGATTTTCCTTCTACTTCTGTCAATTTTGCCATGCAAGGTAAGATTTCATCCTATATTAATAATTTTAGTTCTTTAAACACACATACTTGTTGGATCATTAATTCTGGTGCATCAAGACATGTGTGTTATTCTAAAGAATTGTTTGAATCTTTAAATCCAATCGAAGAAGGTACTATTTTGTTTCCAAATAAGTTTGTCATAAATGTTAAATTTTCTGGTGATATCAGGCTTTCTTCTCAGTTAGTTCTCAGAAATGTTGTGTATGTTCCAGAATTTAGATTTAATCTTTTAGTTGTAAGTTCTTTGATTAAAGACTCTAATCTCAAAGTTTTGTTTTGTAATACTCAATCTGTTATTCAGGACCTATTGCATGTGATTGGGAAGGGTGAGCTTTGTCAAGGGTTATATTTGTTGAAGTTGCCTATTGTTTCTCACAAGTTTCATGGTTCTAGCAATCTGTGTGTTTAAGACTCATATAGCTCTACTATTTCTTTGGTTAATCGGCATGATCGTCTTGGTCATCCAAGCTCTCAAGTGTTAAATTCCCTTCAAGTTGTATTGTTTGTATCTGTTAATAATAAGAGTGTTCCTTGTTCTATTCGTCCCATTGCTAAACAACATCGTCTCCCTTTTCCTAATTTTGTTCATCACAAAATATCACATTTTGATTTAGTCCACTGTGATATTTGAGGACTATACAAATCTGCTACTTATAACAATCAAAGATTCTTTTTAACTTTGGTTGATTATTTTACTCGTACTACTTGGGCATATCTTTTACAACATAAGTCAGATATGGCCACTATCATACCTAATTACATTACCCTAATTAAGAGACAATTTGGTATTGATATTAAAAGCTTTTGGTCTGATAAAGCCCCTGAACTTAAGTTTACTGAGTTATTTTTAAAGTTAGGAATATTACATCAGGTTTCCTATGTTGAAACTCCTAAAAAATTCAGTTTTCGAGAGAAAGTATAAACATTTATGACTTGTAGCTCGAGCATTATTCTTTAAATCTCGTGTTCCTATTAGATTCTGGGGAGATTGCATTCTTACAACAACTTATTTGATGAATAGATTTCCATCCCTTGTTCTTGAAAATAAAACTACACATGAGTTACTACATTATTTTTCACCCTCTTATCAAAAACTTAAAGTTTTTGGTTTTCTGTGCTTTGTGTCTACCTTAAAAGCTCACAAGAGTAAATTTGATGAACAAGCTTTGCCTGGTGTTTTTCTAGGTTATGTTCCTGGAATAAAAGGTTACATAGTTTATGTTTTAAAAACTCGTACCATTGTTGTTTCTATTGATGTTATATTTCATGAAAATGTTTTTCCTTTTCATGCTATCACATCTTCTGATTCTATAATTGATCATTTTCATAATGTTTCACTGTCTCATGCTATATTTGATGAGATCAATTTTTGAAATACTCAAGCTTTACTTGTTTAGCCTGTTATTGAGAATCATGAATCTCAAACTAATGATATGAATGATTCTCTTATCTCAATGCAAGCCAATGAATCTTCATCTCAAAATATTGTTGATAATTCATATATACGGGATGTTGTTTCTGCTGAAAATCATGTTTTATTACATATCAATGAATCTCAAGCTTTAGGGATAGATCCCTTGTCATCTAATTCTCATTAATCTGATTCAGTTCATGATGAACATTCATTTGAACCAATTCTTGAATAAGCTCTTGAACCAATTCATATACTGGCTCCTTGGAAATCAACTTGGGTTACACAAAAGCCATCTTATCTAGATAAATATTATTGCACTAATAAAATTACATTTCCTTATCCCATTGAAAATTACATTTCTTCTTCACAATTATCTTCTTCTTATTTAGCATTTATTTCAAATATATCTGTTACTAATGAACTAACCTTTTATCATCAGGCAGTTAAATCCCCAAAATGGAGAGTTGCCATGGCTGATGAACTTCAAGCTATGAAGAATTTAAAGATTTGGTACGTTGTTTCAATTCCTGAAGAAAAACAGGCAATTGAATGTAAATGAGTTTATAGGATTAAATATCATAGAGATGGCAGTGTGGATAGATATAAAGCTCGGCTTGTAGCAAAGGGCTTCACACAGATCGAAGGCATTGATTATACAGACACATTCGCACCAGTTGCAAAATTAACATCTTTTAAAGTCTTGCTTGCTCTTGTTGCTGCTAACAATTGACACCTCCTTCAACTTGATGTGAATAATACATTTCTCAATGGGATGCTTGATGAGAAAGTTTACATGAAGCTGCTATTAGGTTATAATTCAGCTTTACAGGGTTCTAATTTAGTTTGCAAACTCAATAAGTCCATTTATGGGCTCAAGCAAGCTTCTAGGCAGTGGTTTTCGGCTTTCTCAACAATTGTTTCGAAATATGGTTTCACGCAATCTCCTTCTGACCATTCCCTTTTTTATCAAAGGATCAGAAGATAAGTTAGTAGCTCTTTTAGTCTACGTGGATGATATTATCCTAGCATGCAAGAATTTGAAGCTACTGAAAGATGTCAAGGTTTTCTACAAACACACTTCAAGTTAAAGGATTTAAGAAATCTAAAGTATTTCTTTAGCTTTGAAATTGCTAGAAAAAAAATTGGATCTCTCTCTCTCTCTCACAAAGGCATTATGCTTTGCAACTGTTAGAAGAAATAGGTTCCCTTGCTAAGAAACTTGTTGATTTGCCAATTACTTGTCCATATAAGCTCAATTCAAACGAAGGTGAATTACTGAAAGATCCTCAGATTTACAGGAGATTAGTTGGTCGTTTACTCTATCTTACACACACAAGACTTGATATCACCTATGCAGTACAGATCCTTAGTCAATTTGTGTCTGCTCCTCGAAAACCTCATCTTCATGTTGCGTATCATCTTCTATCCTATATAAAGAAAGCTACTGGACTTGGAATATTTTTCTCAACTAAGTTTATTATGCAACTAAGTGAATTTGTTAACTCTGATTACAGTTTTTGTTCTGACATAAGAAGATCAACTACTGGCTTCTACACTTATCTTGGAAATAGTTTAATTTCCTGAAAATCCAAGAAGCAACATACTGTCAGTCGTTCTTCTTGTGAGGCTGAATACATGGCAATGGTGTCTGCAACATGTGAATTGGTCTGGTTATCAGCTCTATTATCTTCTTTCCAGATTCATGTTTCACATGGTGTCCTATATTGTGACAATCAACCTGCTATTCATTTGACTATAAATCAAGTATTCCACGAGAGGCCCAATCACATTGAAGTGGATTGTCATTTTATTAGAGAAAACATTTATAGTAGATTCCTTAAGTTGTTCCAGTTACGATCAGCTCATCAATTATCTGACATCTTCAGAAAGACTCTTCATTCTCCTACTTTTCATTCACTGTTATTCAAGCTGGATCTACTTAATATTCACCAGACTCCATCTTGAGGGGGATATTAAAGTTAGTTATATTAGTTATCCTAGCTGGATCAGTTATCCTAGCTGGATCATTTAGGATTAGTTTTCTTTCCTCCTGTATACCACCGATCCCAGCTTCGCCAAAGCTGCCATTAACCGTGCCATCAACATTAAATTTAAGGCAATTTGGCAAGGGGGAACCCAGCCACTAGGTGTGGGAGACGATAGACTAGAGTCGGTGGATTTGAAGATTTGAGGGTTGCGAACAAGATCATTAACTAAGGGAGCAAATCTCGACCATTTAGCAACGCACCACCAACTTAAACGTAGAATGCATAAATCAAATAACTGACAAGAATCGACCGAGGAGCCTTTGAACACCACTTCGTTCCTGAAAGTTCAAATTGACCATACAATACTAAAAAGGATAAGGAGCCAAATGTGATCATTTTCAAAAAGGTGAGGAACCGATATCCATTGGGTCACCAAATTTCTTAGATCAACTGGGATAACAAGCTTAATGCCCCACAAATGACACCATCACTGCCAAATCGCCCACGAAACCTAACAGTGGCACAAAAGATGATTCACTGTTTCTGGTTCCTTAAGACATAGAGCACAAAGGGGAGATTGTTGAGCTATGCAGCCATGTTTAGATAGTTCGATCTTGGTTAGGATTCGACCGAAGATGACTTTCCAAACAAATGTTTCCACCTTTGGAGGGGCAAGATTACTCCACACTAGCTTCCACATTGCATCTTTACATGGGTTAATATGACTATTAATCTCACAAAAGGATTTTGAACTATAAATACCTGAAGAAGATGCCACCTTACGTATATTGTTCGATCGTAGTTGCTCGGGTTGGCATTGATTAATAGTATTCTCAAAAGCAAACCAAAATTCAACTTCTCAATCAAAGAGACGCATGCGGAGCTGGATATTACAACACCAAGCGTCAACCATAGACCTAAACTCCGCAATGACACCATTTTTAAGGGAGGCAAGGGCAAAAATTCTGGAGAAAGCTTCTTTCAAAGCAAAAGGCCAGCCCATAAGTCTGTCCAAAATTGAATTTTAAAACCATCGCCAATTAAGAATCTAATATTCTACTTGAGAATATTATTTGGAGACTGAAGAGGAGATATGATATCTCTCCATAACCATGATTTATTGGTAGGATTTAGATTAGAGGAAAGAATCGAATCTAAATTGGCCTCATATTTAGTTGACAAGACTTTTCTCCAAAGACTCCCAGGCTCGGAACCAAATCTTCATATCCACTTATTGAGTAATGCTCTGTTCTTTGTTTTAAAATCGAAGAGGCCTAGACCACCGTAAGATTTCGGCAAACAAATCATCTCCCAGCTAACCCAATGAATTGCTTGACGCTCTAGAGATCCCCACAGAAATTTAGAAACCAACCGAAAAATAAGAGAACTAATTGAAGCCGACATTCGAAAAAGAGATAAAAAGTAGATGGGCAAATTAGATAGTACAAATTTAACCATAGTGATTCGGCCTCCAAATAAAATAAATTTTGCCTTCCATCCCCGAAACTTCTTCCTAAATTTCTCCACTATTGGGGACTACAACTAAACGAAATTTTTCGAAGCACCCAGCGAAAGGCCAAGATAAGATGTAGGAAAATTCTCACTTTGACACTTGAGCAGGGACGCCCAATGATCAACCAAAGAACCTTCAATGTTTATACCCAACGGCTTCGACTTTCTTAAGTTGAGTTTAAACCCGGACGCAACTTCGAATCCTTTGAGGATCCAAACAATATTTTTGATTTGATTTTCACCAGCTCCGCTGAAGATGTGGTGTGTTAGTTGTTTATCTTATTTTTCGGTAAAATATATGCTTATTTTATAGTATATATTCGGGATTCGTAGCTCTCTCCTCTAACAATGTCGTCTTCAACGTTCGAAATCGAATTCTCGATTTAGGAGAACAATATGCTTTGTCATTGAACTCAACTCTTATTGGTTAACTATTTATCTGATCTTTTAATCATTAATTTGAATTTTGTTCTCACCTATGAAATTAAAGTACATTTCTTAGTGTCAACTGTTAATATTATATTTGATGTGCGTAGAAAATCTCAGTTGGAAAATTCAGTCACCAAAATTAGATGTGCGACGTAAGTTAGTCCGGATTAGTCAGGGAAAAGTCCTAAAAAGCGGGAGGGAAAAATAAATCATATTGGTAAACTTGATTGCTGAATTATTAAATACACCGACGATAGAAAAAAAAGTTTTCGAAAGCATGTTAAATTTAGAGGTTAGAGAGTTAGTTTAGGGTTTAGAATTTAGGATTTATTATTAGAATTTAGAGGTTGGGGTTTAAGGTACTAATGTTAGGGATTTAGATTGTAACCCTAAATCCTAACTTCTAACCTTAAACATAAATTCTAAACTAATAAACTTAACTCTCTAAACTTCAAACCCTAAACTAACTCCCTAACCCTAAGGCCTTATTTGGTAAATAGCGGTTTGAGCAAAAATTAGAAGTTTGAGCTAATGTTAGAGGTTTAACCGATCAAATCCGCTAATTTGGATGTTTGGTGAATAGCGGATTGTGGTGAAACCTCTAATTTTGAAAAAGCTGCTAATATGAGCTTTTTGAAATTAGAGTTTTTGACATAAGAGTTATAAAAACCCTTTTACCCTTGACAATTATAAAAACTTCTAAATAACATAAATTTAACCTTTTCTGTTTTAATTCTTTACCCCAATGTATTTACACTGTGACATTTGTAAACTAATAATTTTTATTTTTTCTTTCTATTCTCAAACATTTATATTTGTATTTAAATTTAATAATTAATTAAATTATATTAAAAATAATTATATAAATAATAAATTAATATATATATATATATATATATATATATATATATATCCTTCAAATATGCTTAGTAATGTTATATTAAATTTTTTTTTTCATAATCTAATTAATATTAATAGATAGAAAATATTGATAACTAATAAACTATTCAAACAAGTATCAAATATAATCATCTCCTTATATGTCATTTTTCTTGTTTGAATAATCAAACAGCTATCAGTTAATTTTACCAAACACTTGTATACAATCAACTAATACAATTCACTAGTCAAACCAGCTAATGCAATCAGCTATCAGCTATAAGCTAATGTAATTCACTATCAGCTATCCGCTAATTGCCAAACATGGCCTAAATTTAATTCGTTTATAAAAACTTTTTCCACCATCAATGTATTGAATAATTTCCCTTATTAAAATATTAGTCCCGAAGAAGTTACTAATGTATGTAAAGTTATTTTAGTTATAAACTAAACATGCTTTGTGTGTGAAAGAGATAACGACCTTATTTGGTAAATAGCGGTTTCAGCTAAAATTAGAGGTTTAAGTTAATATTAGAGGTTTGACTGGTCAAATCTATTAATTTAGATGTTTGATGAATAGCGGATTGGAATAGCGGATTGATGTGAAACCTCTAATTTAAAAAAAAAACTGCTAATAAGAGCTTTTTAAAATTAGAAGTTTTGACATAAGATTTATAAAGACCCTTTAACCCTTAACAATTATAAAAAAATCCCCAAATAACCTAAATTTAACATTTTCTATTTTAATTCTTCACCTTCGCGTATTACATTGTGACATTTGTAAGTTAATATTTTTTTATATTTTCCTTTTTATTCTCACACATTTATAGTGTATTTAAATTTAATAATTAATTGAATTGTATTTAAAATAATTATATAAAAATAAATTAATATATATAAATCTTTCAAATATGCTTAGTGATGTTATATTTAAAAAATTATTTTTATAATCTAATTAATATTTATAGATACAAAATATTGATAACTAAGAAACTCTTCAAACAAATATCGAATATAATCATGTCCTTATATGTCAATCAAACCGCTATCAGTTAGTTTTACCAAACACTTTTCATACAATCAGCTAATATAATTTGCTAGTCAAATCAGCTAATATAATTTGCTAGTCAAATCAGCTAATACAATCAGTTATTAGCTAATAGCTAATGTAATTCGCTATCAGCTATCCGCTAATTGCCAAACAAGACCAACTAGTTTTTGAAATTAACAAATTGAGTTCATGAAAGAAGGAAAAAATGTTAAAATGAGTACAGACGAGATGACAGATAACAATTAACTAAACTAAACCCTTAGGGTGCGTTTGGTTCACGGAATATAAGATTACCTTTGGGAATAGGATTCCTGAAATGTAACATTACTTGAGATATTACTGGGATTATTAAAATACTTTGTTTGGTTTATTTGGTAGGAATGTAAGATTACATTGTTTGGTTGAGGGAATATAAGATTACATAGAAGTAAATTTTACTATATTGTCCTTGTGATATATTTTTTTAACAAATTAAACTTTCAATATTAGTTTAAAAACATTTGCTTGAAGATTCATACACTTATACTTAGCATACTACTAATATAATTATTATAAACAATATGAAATATATATTTTTATTAATATTAAAATTCTTAAAATTAAATTCAAATAAATAAATATTTAATGGGTAACGACATTTAAATCTTAAACTAATTATATAAAATAGTTTTAAATAAATATACTCTCCAAATATTAAAGCACGATTGAAATAATAAAATAATAATAAATCACATAAAGTCAAGAAAAAATGATAAATAAGAGATGATGATCGTATCATGAAACACTAAGTTACGAGGATTTCTACGAAATTAGAACCTAAAACCAATAAACACAAAGTTTCTCTTTGTAATATGCTATATGTCTATTTTATTTTAGTAATAAAATTTTATAAAAAAATTTACAGAGTATTTAGACATTTTATCGAAAATTTTCATAGCCATGATTTTTTTATTTAAATATTAAACTACTTTTAAATATGTGTAAAACTATTTAAATATCAAACTAATATGAAACAAAATTATTTAATAAATTTACATCATTTACGTATGCTACAAATGATCCAAATTAAAAAAAAAAAAACTATTACTTTAAGGGTAATTTTGTCCAAAGTGGCGGGAATTGACAAATACCTAAGGGAAGGGTGGGAATCACATTCCTGGAATGTTGACAAAAAAATGCTACTGTTGGTAATAATCTTTTCCGGGTTGGTGAGAATGAGGACAAACCAAACATGGGAATAAGATTTCGGAAAAGATTATTACCCCAGGTAATAATCTTTTCCGTGAACCAAACGTCCCCTTATTGGACAGACCTAATCTTAAACATCCTTTCAACTATATGGCCTAAGATTTGGAAATATTATCAAACTCATAATGAGGTTATTAAAATGCCATTAACTTGATTTTATTACGCATCACAATCTCGTTACTAATATATTTAGAGTAGACAACTCATTTGAATAAACAGTTGAGAATAAAATTAAGTATTAGAAGCACTAACCATGGTCCCTTGCTTTTTATGATTTTATTTGAATTACTCGTTTTTTTTATCCATCCGATTCCTTTATTGAACCAATGCTTAACAAGGTATGTTCGTTATACCCTTCGTGACTCATTTAGGAATAATCTATTTACAGGACGGTTGGAGTATTAAAGGGGCTACAATAAATAGAGTTACGAATGTGTAAATTGTAGTAAATATTGTGTTTATTTGGTTTGTGCTTACTGACATTGCGAACACAAGCACAACCTTGTTTAAAATTGTAATTCACAACTCACAAGCAAGAATAAATAAAGTTTTCTAAGTCTCTTCGTCATTAAACTAAAATCCAATCAATAATATCAAGTTCTCAAACCTACTCCCATGTCTTGACTTTTTTTCTTACATTTCTTTTGGAATTAAAAGAGACAAATAATTTAGGATATTACACCCAGGCGTCTAAAGCATGTGTTTCAAGTAAAAGAAAGAAATACTCTGGAGGTGCGGCCAAACAAATGGAAGATGGCTGTGACGCGCTACTGAATCATGCAGGAGTTTGAATGTCTCTGCACAGTCAGACTGTACCCGTAAGATTTCAATCCCTTGGTCCCATCACCCATGCATGTTGAAGACCGATGAAAATTGCCCATAACTCAATTGGGAGGGTGCTACACTTCCCAACAGCTTATAACATTAAAAAAACAACTTACATTTAAAAGGTGAATTATAGTTAGGGTTAACTATTGGAATAATCATTTATGTTTATCCCCAGTACAGAGTTGGTCACCGATTCTGAAAAAGGACCAGTAAGGTCACTTACGTTTTCGGGGTGTAAACTTTTAATCACTCAGCCGTTTATTGCCGTTAGACGTTGACAGCTTGCTGACCTGACAGCGAAAAAAATAATGGTAAACTACTGCAATGGCCACTTATGTTTATCCCATATACATTTCTAGTCCTCAATTTTAAAAAATAAACATTATAATCACTACTGAAAAGGTTTATTTCTAATTTCACCTTTGAATTTTTAAAAATTTATTTTTGCAGCCAATTGGTTTGGTATCTTCAAAGGTAGTTGCTGCAACAAAGTCTGACACCGATTCAAATGTTGAACTTCCTTTGGCAGCTATTGCTATTGTTGCTGCTGTGGTGGCAACCAGTGCAGCTGTGACTAAGCATAATAATATAGTTGCTGACTTAGCTGGCAATGAGCCACAAGATAGTGGTGAAAGGGAGCATGATGCTTTGGGGGTCAATTTTGAAGGTAAAAGAATATCAGATAGATCAGCTGGTAATGATAGTTCAAAGTCGGATGTTGCGCTTCAAGATATTGCAGACTGTGAGATTTCATGAGAGGAAATCACCTTGGGAGAGCGCGTTGGACTTGGTATTAATCTCTTCATTAGCTATATATTTCATGCTTTCTCCTTGGTAGACATTTTGATTCCAGATTGTTTTCAATTAATGTGATATATCATCATTATTTTGGTGCATCCTTGCTGTTGCAGGCTCATTGTAACCCTCGTCCCGGTCTGGCCGGATGACCGGTCCGAGTAGGCCACACGAGGAAAACCGAAGCGAAACCCGTTAAAGTTTCCCCTCGGTTAGCGACCCTAAAATTTCTTTTCATTTAAATTACGTCTTAACTAGAGGCATAAATGATTCTTAAGTGATCTCTACAGCGGAAACAAGACTCCCGGGAGGCCCTACAGCAAAACAGGCCTAACCCAAGCATTGAGACCCATTAGAGATGCCTAAAAGCCCACATTCAGGCCTTTGTTTCGAAACAGGTACTGCCCGTTTCGGAACACGGGCTCCAGGTAAAAAGCAAGTCACCCGTACCGAAACGCCTCCACCTCGTTTCGGAACAGGGCTACAAATTTACCTTGACGTTTGTTTCAAAACATGCATGGACAGTAGCACAAACGTTCCGAAACTTGTTTCGGAACAGGGGCTCACAGTGGCCAAACTGTATCGAAACGAGTTTCGATATGGGGTCCCTGAAGCCTTACCCGTTCCGAAACGGCTCAACCCGTTTCAAAACGCTGGCTGTCTGCAACTTTAAAAAATCAGACTTAGGCAACTCTAAATGATCCCAATAGCCCTCAACAACTCAAAGAAGCATACATCACAAACAAATACCCTCTAGAGGCATGCTCTCTATTGAAAACACTCATAATCATCACAAGATTTAAGACAAGACAATCATTCTAAGAAATCATCCAAAGAATACTTAAGCATTTAAAAGCCCCTAAGGCTCAATTCAACACACATGGAGTTACATGCCACAACCACACATGTACTCATACAAAAGCATAGCATCACACTCAAACATTCATCAAGGCTTAACACAGTTTACAAATTCAACAAAAGCATAAACACCAACAACCTTCATGAGTCATACAAAGCTCATACAAAACACACACTTGCCCTATTGCTAAACTACTACATTAATTGTTAAATCATACTTGAGCAACAAAAACTTGGAAAGCCCCTTCGCCTTGCTCCTTGCTAACACCACGCTAATGATCTGCATTGTTGAAAATGAGAGCGTAAGCTAGAAGCCTAGTGAGGATGCTCTAAAATCAAAAACAACAACAATGCAGGGTCAAGCATGCAAATCCATAACCTCACATACAACATACATAGGAAACAACAAGTCAACCTAGCTAGTCTTACAAGAGTCATAATATGACATCTCACATCATACTAAGCTCAACAACACATATCCCAATCATCAAAACATCATAAACATGATAGCAATATCATTGGCCACTATTAGTTTACTTGGATGTGCGGATTTACTCTCAACAACTACATTACCTCGGTGGGATTACACTCATCACCGGACCTTGCATGGGCAGGATTCCACTCATCACCACATGCCCTACGGATGGGATTCCACTCATCATCACGTAGAATATAAATAAATTTCCGGTGGAATATTGCATCACCGTACTCCTCCTTGATGACTCAACGCCATCAAGGCCACGTACGTTTTGACTCAATTGTGTGCACACTAATCCTAATGATCGATCATTTACGCCCGGTAAGTTAATTAGTGCCAATTTCTTTAACCACATCATGCATCCACCATTTATATCACATACTCATCACATATACATATCAAGGTACACACATACCAATCAATCCACATTTCACAAGGACAAATAGGCAATGGCATAACATTCATCAATAGGAAATCAAGGAGTTAAACTACCAATTTAACTCCCACCTAGGAATGGCCTACCAAGCTCATTCCCACACACCCAATACACACACTTGAACCAACTTTAAAACAATTTAAAGTTTTACTCACCACCCTTCCTTAGCAACCCAAGCAAGCAAGCAAGCCTCCTAAATGCCCGGATTCGGTCCCGATGCTTCTCCAATGTCTCTTCTTATTTCTAGCCAAATCAAAATATAACTATTACTCACAAATCAATGCTAAATTCCAGTCACCAACTCCAACCCATAAGTACAAGTCAAACTTCAACAATTTCCAACCCAACAATCACCAAAATTTCCATTTTCGAGCTTCCTTAAAACCCAGCTGAAAACCATGATTCCAAACACCCAAATGACACCTAAATGGTCCCAAAACACTTTCCTAACATCCCTAAACCATCAGCCCTTCAACCCAAGCCTAAAACACTCCAAAAATCCAATTTTTGACACTTCAAAAATGGCCACAAGGACCCACTTCGGGTTTCACCCAAAATCACCCATTTTAACATATTATGTGTATTTTAATGAGACTAAACCAAACTCAACTTAACAATTTGAAAAAAATTGAAGAACCCCTTAAAAATCCAAACTTTTCCCTAAACTTGAAAATCACAAAAGGGGTAGTTTTGAAATATTAAACTATGTAAATGTAGAGGATGATGTGGAGAGTGTAAATATGTATTTACCTTTGAAAATACCCTTCAATCAATGGAGAAATTTGATGGAATAGTGAATTTTGGGGTTTGGGAGGGTTTTGTTGGGTTTAACGTTGAAGAAGGAAAATGGGGAGGAAATATGATAGCTTTCTCCTTTCTTTTTGATTTGAAAAGGTTGTCCTTTTTTTCTTTGTTTTGGTTAAATTACTAAAAAGGTCCCTCCTTTTTATTTAAAACTCAATTGGCTCAAGCCAAGGTCAAATTGATTAAAATTAATTTTACCGACTCGGACCAACTAACCCGACTAACTCCTAATCCCAAAACACGAGTGTTTCAACTCTCTCCCACTTAAGGAATTTCGTCCCCGAAATTACCTGACTGAAAAAGATACAGAAACTGCCTTTCCATATCATCCTTCCTCTCCCAGGTGGCCTCGTCCACACCTCGATGTTGCCACCGCACTTTTACTAACTCAATCAATCTACCCCGCAACACCTTACTGTCAGAAGCTAGGATCTCAACTGGTTCTTCCTCATAAGTCAAATCCGGATTCAATTCGATCTCTTCTACAGGCATAACATGTGATGGATCGGACCTATACTTACAGAGCATCGAAACATGAAATACATTGTGTATCTTCTCTAGCTCGGATGGCAAACACAATTGATAAGCAACCGGACCAATCCTCTTCACAATCTCATACGGTCCTATGTACCTCGGACTCAACTTCCCCTTTCGCCCGAACCTCATTACTTTCTTCCACGGAGACACCTTCAAGAATACCTTCTCACCCACTGAGAACTCAACTTCCTTCCTCTTTAAGTCGGCATAGGACTTCTGCCTATCCGAAGCAGCCTTCAATCGATCGCAAATCAATTTCACCTTATCAGTTGTCCCCTTGAGCAAATCCGGCATAGGTAACAACTTATGTCCCACTTCGGCCCAACAAATTGGAGTTCTACACTTCCGGCCATACAAGGCCTCATACGGAGCCATCTGAATACTCGACTGGAAGCTATTATTGTAAGCAAACTCAACTAGAGGCAAGTGCTTCTCCCATGTACCCTGAAAATCGATGATGCAACAACGCAACATATCCTCTAAAATCTGTATAACTCTCTCTGACTGACCATCTGACTGAGGATGATAAGACGTGCTGAAATTCAAACGGGTACCCAAAGCTATATGCAGACACTCCCAAAATCGAGTTGTAAACCTCGGATCTCTATCGGACACAATAGACTTCGGCACACCATGCAGTCTAACAATCTCACCAATGTACAAATCGACCAACCTATCTAATGTATAAGTGGTATTGACTGCCAAGAAGTGAGCACACTTCGTAAAACGATCCACTATAACCCACACTAGGTTCTTCTTCGTAAGAGTCAAAGGCAAACCCGAAACAAAATCCATGGTGATATTCTCCCATTTCCATTCCGAAATTCTCAACGGTTGCAACAAACCTAAGGGAACCTGATGTTCCGCCTTCACTCTCTGACACACCAAACACTTACTCACAAAGTCGGCCACATCTCTCTTCAAACCAACCCAAAAGTACTCATTTTTCAAATCGCAATACATCTTCGTACTTCTAGGATGCATAGCAAACGAACTACTGTGTGCTTCAGTCAAAATTGTACGTCTCAAGTCACCGTCCTCTGGCACAACTATCCTATTTTTGAAACACAAAACCCCATCGGTACTGAAACTGTAGTCTGAAGATCTACCTTCGGCTATATCTTGCACGTGAGGTGCCAAAGATCTATCTAAGAGCTGCTTCTCTCTAATCAACTGACCTAGGGTAGGTCTAACCTGAAGCTCGGCTACCAAGCCACCATCTCCGGACAAGCTCAATCTAGCAAACATGGCTCTCAAGTTTACGACTATCTTTCTACTCAATGCATCGGCCACTACATTGGCCTTACCCGGATGGTACTCAATGGTAAGATCATAGTCTTTTAGCAACTCTAACCACCTACGCTGTCTGAGATTCAAATCTCGCTGAGTCATGATGTACTTCAAACTCTTGTGATATGTGTACACTGTGCGCTTCTCACAATACAAATAATGCCTCCAAATCTTCAGAGCGAACACAACTGAAGCTAACTCTATGTCATGGGTCGGATAGTTACGCTCGTGAGTCTTCAACTATCTTGAGGCATAAGCCACTACCATCCTGTCTTGCATGAGAACACAACCTAGGCCTACATAAGAAGCATCACTGTAACTACATAGTCTTTCCCAGACTATGGCTGAATCAAGATCGGTGCTTGGGTCAAAGCTTCTTTCAATTTCTCAAAGGCCCTCTGTCTTGCCTCTGTCCACTCAAACGGAACACTCTTCTGAAGTAACTGTGTCAATGGAGCAGCTAACTTAGAGAAACCTTCTACGAATCTTCTATAGTATCCAGCTAAGCCTAGGAAGCTACATACCTCTGTTACAGACTTCGGTTGCTTCCATTCAATAATGGCCTCTATCTTTTTCGGATCGACTCTAATCCCATCGGCTGACACTGCATGTCCTAAGAAGACTACCTCCCGGATCCAGAATTCACACTTGCTCAACTTCGCATACAACTAGTTATCTAACAAGGTCTTCAAAACTAGTCTCAAGTGTCGGTCATGGTCTTCTTCAGTTCGCGAGTACACCAAGATGCCATCGATAAAAACAACTACAAACTGATCTAGGTACTGATGAAAAATCCTATTCATCATATCCATGAAAGCAGCCGGTGCATTAGTCAACCCAAAAGGCATGACTAAAAACTCATAGTGACCATACCTAGTTCTAAAGGCCGTCTTCGGTATATCAACCTCTCTTACCTTTAGCTGGTAGTAACCCGATCTCAAGTCAATCTTCGAAAAGACTGATGCCCCTCTCAACTGGTCAAACAAATCATCAATTCTAGGCAAAGGATACTTATTCTTCAATGTTAGCTGATTCAACTGTCTGTAATCTATACACATTCTCATGCTTCCATCTTTCTTCTTCACAAACAAAACTGGTGCTCCCCAAGGTGAAGAACTAGGTTGGATAAAGCCTCTATTTGTCAACTCTTGCAACTGAGTCTTCAACTCTTTCAGTTCTTTCGGTGCCATGCGATACGGAGCAATCGAAACATGAGCTGAATCAGAATAAGTCTCAATAGTGAACTCTACCTCTCTATCCGGTGGTAACCCTGGCAACTCTTCCGAAAACACACTAGGAAAGTCACACACTGTCCGGATGTCTTGAGGTCTAACCTCACTCATGTTCGGATTCATCACATAGGCCAAGTATGCTTCACAACCCAACTCAACTAACCTTTTAGCTTCTAGAACCGAAACTACACTGGACAAGAACTTCACGTTCTCACCCACCATTACAATCTCATAATCATCTGTGAGCCTCAAAGAAATCCTCTTAGTTTCAAAGTCTATCCTAGCTCTATGCTTCGTGAGCCAGTCCATACCCAGAATTAAGTCAAAACCATAGAAAGGTAGCTCCATCATATCCACTAGAAACACATGTCCCTGAACCATCAACGGACACCTTCTGCACATTTTTCTAACTACTACCGTGTCCCCAAAGGAACTAGTAACATTAACTCCTACTTCTAACATTTCACAAGGCAAATTCAACGACTGTGCATGCTCACTCAATATGTAGGAATGTGTAGACCTAGAGTCAATCAAAGAAAGTAAACCCAAAGACTGTATCGAGAAGTTACCTGTAACCCCCTTAGTCCGGCCTAGACGGTTGACCCGAACTACGAAGATTACACGGGGAAAACCAAAGTCAACCCGAAAGTCAACCTTGATTAACGACCCCTTTTTTTATTTAACCTTGTCTAAATGCATATTAACCCTAGGTGTACTCTTGGGATAAGCATACTCAAAAATCACAGCAATCGGAAAACAATAAGGGACTCAATTGCACAACATACGAATTTAGGGACCAATTTGTAAATTCTGGAAATTAAGAGGACTTTACCAATTTTTAAGTTACCATTATGAAATTAATCATGTTTCATGCTTCTCTGTCAAATTTCATCTCAAACGGACATCTCAAACTCAATCAATTGCATATACAAAAATCAGGACTAAAACGTAAAGCTTGCAAACCTCAAAACCATTCAAATCAGTGCCCAACGGTCAAGTGTTTCGAAACGGGTCTAGGCCGTTCAGAAACACCCCTTGGAAGTAGCCAAAGTGTTTCGAAACACCTCTGCCCGTTTCGAAACACCCAGGCCAAAATATGCGCCTGTTTCGAAACAGGCAAGGGTGTTTCAAAACACCCTGCCCAGAAACAGTAGAAAAGTCTGTTTTACACTCTTTCGACCCACCAAACACAATCATATGACCTCCATATCATACCAACAAGTCATCAAACATTAAAGGAACATATTTGCATCATCAAAGCTCAATCACGGCCTCAAATAAGAAAAACCACAAGTCTAAAGGCATGCATCCTATAATGAAAATCAAGCAATCATCAAATCTCCAAAACAAAATACCAAATGGCCATTTACATGTTCCAACACCATAGGCATTAAACCAAACTTAGGGAGTCCAAAACATCTCCCCAAAACACAATCTAGGTTCCCATTGCCAAATACCAAAAGCTAATAGTGTTGTGAAAATAGTCACCATACATGAGCTTAGACTTTCACTTGGATCCTTGACCTCCTTGATGCCTTTAAAGCACTTCAATGCTCTGCATTATTGGTTCAAGAAAGAGAGAGCGTAAGCACGTATGCTTAGTGAGAAATGCTCTAATTAAACAACACAATAATGCACTTTGTAAAAACACCTTTCCAAGGCCTTTAATTTCAAAACATCATTTATCATGCATTTATGCATACAAACCAAGCATCTCATGCTTCAATTCATCAACATGTCATATTGGCTTTCAAGTGATAATCCATAACCATTTTTCAACTCAAAACACAATTGGATGCGCGGATTACAAGCGTTGTCCCATACGCTCCATACACACTACCAACACTCAAGGTGGAGTTTACCGGTACAATCACAACCCCTCAACACCCGTGATGGAGTCTACGGTACAATTACAACCCCTCCACATCACTCATTGGTAGTTGTATAACATCACTAACGAGAACACGGGACACACAACACAAGGTCCTCACATGGCATTTTAACCACCATTATGATCTTAGACATCTCGTTAGTGTTCTTGGATGGAGTTTACGGTACCATTACAACCCCTCAACATCCAAGGCGACTTTATTCACGGTGCACCCAATCCTATAGCCGGCTAACTATATTCGATTCAAGTACTTTTAAACCAACACATCACTTGCCAACATACATCATTTACCATCATTAATCCACTGTTTTAAAGCATTAAACAAAGCCATTAAATAACCATGCATCACCATGCATCAAACCACATTTATCAATGTTCAAAACAAGGATCTCTTACCTTGAGCATCCTTCAACACATGGCTTATAAAACCAGCATTAAACATGCTAAAATATGCTTTCAAAATAGAATTTAAACATGCAAAATAAACACATTGCATTCAACCATCTCATGGTTCTTCAAAAAGAGAGTTTCTCCGAAAACTTACTCTTGAGCTTAGCTAAGTTGTTTAGACTTAAACTAAGCTCCCAAAACCTTCAAACATTGGTTTCAAAGCTGAAAACCAAACTTCACTCACCGATTCCGTTTCGCAAGCTTGCTGAAACGCCGATCAAGCCTCCGGATCAACACCACAAGGATCCGAAGATGTCTCCCCTGTTTTAAACACATCAAAGCAGAGGATTAATGCATCATCATGCATTAAAATCTTCAGCCAAAACACCTAAACTCGTTGCTCTCATCAAAACTCACATTTCGGCTACCAAACACAACCGAAATCACATCCAAACACCTCTACAACATTACCCAGCCAAGATCCATCAATTCCAATCATTCTTAGACATCAATTAACATCCAAAAAGGACCTAATCACGTCCTTATACCTCCAGCTATAGAAGAACATCAAAATCACCCCAAAAACCACCATTAACTCAAGTAAAAACTTAGGAAAATCAACCTATTCGGGATTGCATTGATTAAACCTCAATTACACAACATTTAGACATCCAAAATACATCAAAAAGACATCTCAAAACAGAGCTCAATCATTTAATACGAATTTCATCAAAATTAAATCCAAATCTTGCATTTTAAGCCAAAATCAAGATCACAACATCAAAACCTTTAATAAAACTCAATTTAAGGATTGAGAACTTGGGAATTTCAGTAAAGAATTGAGTATTTAGAGGAGAAGGACGTTCATACCTCTAAATGTGGATTTCTCCTTGTTTAGAGCCAAAATTCTTGAAAATTCAATAAGCAAATAATGAGGATTTGGTGTAGAAATGATTAGAAATCATTTAGAGATTGAAATCTCAACTTTAGGTGTGAAAATCAAAGGAAAAGTGGCTGTGGAAATGTGTTTGGCTGAGGGAAAATTGAGAGAAAATGAAATGGGAAAATTTTGACAAAAAGTTAGTTATGAAACCAAAATATCTCTTTTCCCTCTTTTCTTTTTATTAAATATCATTAAATGAGTCTTTAAAATCTAAGAAAAATCTGGAGAAACCCTCCCCTGGGTAAATTAGCTCCTTAAAGATTCAAAGTTTCAATCCTTTTAAAACAGTCACCAACTTTTCAAAAATTACATTTTAGTCACTAACTTGAAATGTCATATTTCCAAACCCCATTTTGTAAAATTGATTTCACCACTCTCTTATATATAATAAAAGAGGATTTTTAGATATTTTTCCATATTTTTAATGCATCCCGAACTAGGCTTTTCCTAAAAACCACCTTTTATATTCGAATCGAAATTAAAACCGGTCTGGTTCAGACCCTAAACTTCCAAGCCCAAAATTGGGGTGTTACATTACCTGTGATCACATCTGTGTCATGCTGATCCCCACGCTGAGTGTAAACTCTGGCATGACCTCCGCCCTCCGGCTAGACCGCAACTACATGTGCTATGTTCCTCTGACCATCATTTCTCGGCAGGAAGTTACCTCTACCGCGCCCGCGGCCTCTCTGAAAGTCATTGGCTCTAGCAGGAGCCTGAGCTGGTGCCTGCCCCACCTGATGTGGACACTCATGCCTAATGTGATCCCTAGCTCCACAACTCCAACACGAGTGGAAATTCCCCCAACACTCACCAGTGTGGTTCCTCCCGCAAGTAGCACACGTGGGCAACTTCCCACCAGCTCTTTGGCCTTGTTGGCCCCTACCGTGGTTACCGCCATCACGCTTATGATCATAGTGATGCATGTTGTCCCAATGCCTCTTGGCATCACCTCTATCAAAGTCACTAGACCTCTTGCTGGAACTAGAGCCACCAGATCGTTTGGTCAAGCCCAAACTGTGCTCTAAGTCCTTGGCCCTCGCGACCAAAACATCAAAATCAGTGTAGTCTGAAGCTAGAGTATACCTCTTGATTTCTTCATTCAGCCCATAACGGAAACGGTTACATCGTTCCACCTCAGTAGAAACAAGCTCAGATGCATACTGACTCAGCCTAACAAATCGAATCTCATAGTCTGTCACAGTCATACTCCCCTGAAGCAAAGCCATAAACTCCCTCTTCCTCTCATCGAGATATCGCGGACCCAGATACTTCTTACGGAATGCTGACTCAAAGAACTCCCAAGTGATCTCGGCCTCATCCATACCCGTAGTGATGGTGACCCACCAAGTGTAGGCATCACTCTGAAGCAAAGACTCAACACACCCTAACTTGCTCTCTCTGGTACATCCCATCTGCGCGAGGATACGGACGGTCTTCTCAAACCACAACTCGGATATCTCCGGTGTAAACCCTCTGAACTCTTCTGCCCCTAGACCACGGAGCCTCTCTAATGGCAAACCAGTGCCCTCTCTCTGATGCTGTGCTACTGCCTGGCCCCCAGCCACTGCAGCCTGAAAAGCCCCGGCTATCGCCTGAACTAGAGGAGCTAAGTCTATTCCGGCCGGACCTTGGCCTCCCTGAGGTCCCTCTCCTTCGGCCCCGGCCTCGCCTCCTACTTCTGGTGGTGGAGGTGGTGGAGGAGCTCCAACTCCAACCACAGGCTCACCCACTTGAGCCTCAACTCCTGAAGCCGCTGCCCGAGGTTCCGGTCGAACCATCCTAGGCCTCCCACGTGGTCTTATGGTACAGCTAGCAAGATTATAACTACAACAACAAACAGATAAGGGTTACGTTAGCAAAAGCAAGGGTCCAACAGTGCTCAAGTACTTCCTTTACAAAAAAAAAACCTTTTTAAATTAAGTAATAGTAGCAATGGGCACTCGACTCTACACTAAACGCATCAATTCATGCTTCAATCATCATATGAACAGTCAAACAACAAGAATTCATGGCAAAGCATACATCAAGCAATACAATTACGTAACACATCGAGCTTACCTCACTTACCTGCCCGAGGTCTCGGTAACCTCAGGCTCTGATACCAACAAATGTAACCCCCTTGTCCCGATCTGGCCGGATGACCGGTCCGAGTAAGCCACACAGGGAAAACTGAAGCGAAACCCGTTAAGGTTCCCCCTCGATTAGCGACCCTAAAATTTCTTTTCATTTAAATTACGCCTTAACTAGAGGCATAAATGATTCTTAAGTGATCTCTACAGCGGAAACAAGACTCCCAGGAGGCCCTACAGCAAAACAGGCCTAACCCAAGCATTGAGACCCATTAGAGATGCCTAAAAGCCCACATTTAGGCCTGTGTTTCGAAACAAGTACTGCCTGTTTCGGAACACGGGCTCCAGGTAAAAAGCAAGTCATCCGTACCGAAACAACTCCACCCCGTTTCGGAACAGGGCTACAAATTTACCTTGACGTTTCGAAACTTGTTTCGAAATAGGCATGGACAGTAGCAAAAACGTTCCGAAACTTGTTTCGGAACAGGGGCTCATAGTGGCCAAACCGTATCGAAACGAGTTCCAATATGGGGTCCCTGAAGCCTTACCCATTCTGAAACGGCTCAACCCGTTTCGAAACGCTGGCTGTCTGCAACTTTCAAAAATCAGACTTAGGCAACTCTAAATGATCCCAATAGCCCTCAACAACTCCAAGAAGCATACATCACAAACAAATACCCTCTAGAGGCATGCTCCCTATTGCAAACACTCATAATCATTACAAGATTTAAGACAAGACAATCATTCTAAGAAATCATCCAAAGCATACTTAAGCATTAAAAGGCCCCTAAGGCTCAATTCACCACACATGGAGTTACATGCCACAACCACACATGTACTCATACAAAAGCATAGCATCAAACTCAAACATTCATCAAGGCTTAACACAGTTTACAAATTCAACAAAAGCATAAACACCAACAACCTTCATGAGTCATACAAAGCTCATACAAAACACACACTTGCCTTATTGCTAAACTACTACATTAATTGTTAAATCATACTTGAGCAACAAAAACTTGGAAAGCCCCTTCGCCTTGCTCCTTGCTAACACCACGCTAATGATCTGCATTGTTGAAAATGAGAGCGTAAGCTAGAAGCTTAGTGAGGATGCTCTAAAATCAAAAACAACAACAATGCAGGGTCAAGCATGCAAATCCATAACCTCACATACAACATACATAGGAAACAACAAGTCAACCTAGCTAGTCTTACAAGAGTCATAATATGGCATCTCACATCATACTAAGCTCAACAACACATATCCCAATCATCAAAACATCATAAACATGAGAGCAATATCATTGGCCACTATTAGTTTACTCGAATGTGCAGATTTACTCTCAACAACAAACATTAACTCGGTGGGATTACACTCATCACCGGACCTTGCATGGGCGGGATTCCACTCATCACCACATGCCCTACGGATGGGATTCCACTCATCATCATGTAGAATATAAATAAATTTCCGGTGGAATATTACACCACCGTAATATTGCACATGCCCTACGGATGTTGCGCTTCAAGATATTGCAGACTGTGAGATTTCATGAGAGGAAATCACCTTGGGAGAGCGCGTTGGACTTGGTATTAATCTCTTCATTAGCTATATATTTCATGCTTTCTCCTTGGTAGACATTTTGATTCCAGATTGTTTTCAATTAATGTGATATATCATCATTATTTTGGTGCATCCTTGCTGTTGCAGGCTCATTGTAACCCTCGTCCCGGTCTGGCCGGATGACCGGTCCGAGTAGGCCACACGGGGAAAACTGAAGCGAAACCCGTTAAGGTTTCCCCTCGGTTAGCGACCCTAAAATTTCTTTTCATTTAAATTACGTCTTAACTAGAGGCATAAATGATTCTTAAGTGATCTCTACAGCGGAAACAAGACTCCCGGGAGGCCCTACAGCAAAACAGGCCTAACCCAAGCATTGAGACCCATTAGAGATGCCTAAAAGCCCACATTTAGGCCTGTGTTTCGAAACATGTACTGCCCGTTTCGGAACACGGGCTCCAGGTAAAAAGCAAGTCACCCGTACCGAAACGCCTCCACCTCGTTTCGGAACAGGGCTACAAATTTACCTTGACGTTTGTTTCGAAACATGCATGGTCAGTAGCACAAACATTCCGAAACCTGTTTCGGAACAGGGGCTCACAGTGGCCAAACTGTATCGAAACGAGTTCCGATATGGGGTCCCTGAAGCCTTACCCGTTTCGAAACGGCTCAACCCGTTTCGAAACGCTGGCTGTCTGCAACTTTCAAAAATCAGACTTAGGCAACTCTAAATGATCCCAATAGCCCTCAACAACTCAAAGAAGCATACATCACAAACAAATACCCTCTAGAGGCATGCTCCCTATTGAAAACACTCATAATCATCACAAGATTTAAGACAAGACAATCATTCTAAGAAATCATCCAAAGAATACTTAAGCATTAAAAAGCCTCTAAGGCTCAATTCACCACACATGGAGTTACATGCCACAACCACACATGTACTCATACAAAAGCATAGCATCACACTCAAACATTCATCAAGGCTTAACACAGTTTACAAATTCAACAAAAGCATAAACACCAACAACCTTCATGAGTCATACAAAGCTCATACAAAACACACACTTGCACTATTGCTAAACTACTACATTAATTGTTAAATCATACTTGAGCAACAAAAACTTGGAAAGCCCCTTCGCCTTGCTCCTTGCTAACACCACGCTAATGATCTGCATTGTTGAAAATGAGAGCGTAAGCTAGAAGCTTAGTGAGGATGCTCTAAAATCAAAAACAACAACAATGCAGGGTCAAGCATGCCAATCCATAACCTCACATACAACATACATAGGAAACAACAAGTCAACCTAGCTAGTCTTACGAGAGTCTTAATATGACATCTCACATCATACTAAGCTCAACAACACATATCCCAATCATCAAAACATCATAAACATGATAGCAATATCATTGGCCACTATTAGTTTACTCGGATGTGCGGATTTACTCTCAACAACTACATTACCTCGGTGGGATTACACTCATCACCGGACCTTGCATGGGCGGGATTCCACTCATCACCACATGCCCTACGGATGAGATTCCACTCATCATCACGTAGAATATAAATAAATTTCCGGTGGAATATTACATCACCGTACTCCTCCTTGATGACTCAACGCCATCAAGGCCACGTACGTTTTGACTCAATTGTGTGCACACTAATCCTAATGATCGATCATTTACATCCGGTAAGTTAATTAGTGCCAATTTCTTTAACCACATCATGCATCCACCATTTATATCACATACTCATCACATATACATATCAAGGTACACACACACCAATCAATCTACATTTCACAAGGACAGATAGGCAATGGCATAACATTCATCAATAGGAAATCAAGGAGTTAAACTACCAATTTAACTCCCACCTAGGAATGGCCTACCAAGCTCGTTCCCACACACCCAATACACACACTTGAACCAACTTTATAACAATTTAAAGTTTTATTCACCACCCTTCCTTAGCAACCCAAGCAAGCAAGCAAGCCTCCTAAATGCCCGGATTCGGTCCCGATGCTTCTCCAATGTCTCCTCTTGTTTCTAGCCAAATCAAAACATAATTATTACTCAGAAATCAATGCTAAATTCCAGTCACCAACTCCAACCCATAAGTACAAGTCAAACTTCAACAATTTCCAACCCAACAATCTCCAAAATTTCCATTTTCGAGCTTCCTTAAAACCCAGCTGAAAACCATGATTTCAAACACCCAAATGACACCTAAATGGTCCCAAAACACTTTCCTAACATCCCTAAACCATCAGCCCTTCAACCCAACCCTAAAACACTCCAAAAATCCAATTTTTGACACTTCAAAAATGGCCACAAGGACCCACTTCGGGTTTTCACCCAAAATCACCCATTTTAACATATTATGTGTATTTTAATGAGACTAAACCAAAACCCAACTTAACAATTTGAAAACAATTGAAGAACCCCTTAAAAATCCAAACTTTTCCCTAAACTTGAAAATCACAAAAAAAGGGGTAGTTTTGAAATATTAAACTATGTAAATGTAGAGGATGATGTGGAGAGTGTAAATATGTATTTATCTTTGAAAATACCCTTCAATCAATGGAGAAATTTGATGGAATAATGAATTTTGGGGTTTGGGAGGGTTTTGTTGGGTTTAACGTTGAAGAAGGAAAATGGGGAGGAAAGATGGTAGCTTTCTCATTTCTTTTTGATTTGAAAAGGTTGTCCACTTTTTCTTTGTTTTGGTTAAATTACTAAAAAGGTCCTTCCTTTTTATTTAAAGCTCAATTGGCTCAAGCCAAGGTCAATTTGATTAAAATTAATTTTACCGACTCGGACCAACTAACCAGACTAACTCCTAACCCAAAAACACGGGTGTTACACTCATATAGTGAGGTTTATCATGGAGACTGGCATGGAACTGTGAGTTTTCTCCTGCTTAGCTTTTTTTCTAATGTCCTCTTTGGGTCTAAACAATTTATATTTTCCCTTACATTGAGAAGTATTAAGGATGTTCTACTCTCATATAGAAAGTATGATTTTGTATCATGCTTATTGGCTGGTAAGTCAACTTAGATGATGTACAATAACCTTTTTTGGTGTAAGGTATAGAATATGAGCTTGTAATGTGGCTTAAAAGAACACAAAACACTTTAAGGGAAAATTGGCTTGACGACAATGAGGACAATTGAAATGAAAATTTCTTATGTTGCTGTGTTTTGAAGGAGAATATTAATCATTTTCTCACACTTCGATTTCATAGGAAGTTACTGGAAAAAGTTCATGGATCAAGATATCTCTAAGAAATTACTTGAAGAATTTAAAAGCGAGGTACTGGCCTTTCCTATGTCTCTTGTTGCTAATGTGTACATGTACTTGATGCCAAAGCCTAATTTTGCATGTTGTTTATGTCGTAAGAGATGTTTTAACCCGCAGTTGCTGAATTCCATGTCACTATGGCTAGAGTTGTCCAGGGGTCTAGAAGGCTTGCCAGCTCATTATCTCTCACTTTTTGTTTGGATAGCTTAGTGCACCTCTTATAGATGTATGACGCCTGGTATAAGAAAAAAAATTAAGCCTGCTAAAGCATGTACGATAATCCTTCAACTTGGGTCGATGAAGTAAAAATTTATCATGTATAATAGTAGAAATCAATGAACCCGATTTTCGAAATTCACATTATGTACCAGACTGGTTGAACTCTTGGAGACCCCGGAAGTTATTGCCTGTTTTGTCAAAGAACTAAAGCATTCTAGTTCTGTAGGTCCTTATCATGAAAAAAATCAAAAGGTTTTTCGATTCATTGTTGAAGAGTATTGGATTTTTCGATTCAATGATCGAAAGATTTTTTAGACCATTTTTTGGTGGGATCTTCTTCGACCTGGAGCTCGAAGCTACTTCGAGACTTTGTAATTTCATCTTCAAAGTTCTCTCTCGGCGACAATACCTTTCCGGCGAACGAAGTCAGCGAGATACCCAACCAATTGCCTGCAAAAATGAAATTTTAAAAATTCAATGGTGAAATTAGAAATAAACATTTTCAGTAGTGACCATAATGTTTATTTTTTAAAATTTGGGGCCAAAAATGTACATGGGATAAACATAAGTGGCCATTGCAGTAGTTTACCCTTATTTTTTTCGCTGCTAGGTTAGCAAATCGTCAACGTCTAACGGCAACAAACGGCTGAGTGACCAAAAGTTCACGCCCCAAAAACGTAAGTGACCTTATTGGTCGTTTTTCAGAATCAGTGACCAACTCTGTACTGGGATGAAACATAAGTGACCATTCCAGTAATTAACCCTTATAGTTATCAAAATATTTTTGGATAAATTACACATATCATCACTGAACTTTGCTCTATGACCTATTTTGATAATGATCAATTTACTCATTGGATTTTATTTTTTGATCTATTTTAATGACTCTGAATTATTTTATTAATATTTTGATATGACTTGACATATTTTATTATTATTAAATATAAAAAATAATTTAAAAATAAAATTATATTTATTATTATTAAATAAAAATCCCAAACACTCAAAACACCAAATCACTTTCACCCTCACCGGCATCACCCACCCATTCGTGGATGTCATCCACCAGATTGTAACTTACAGAAATTTTGGGGTTCAAGTGATTGTCTAAAGGTCACCATCTATTTTCCAAAGATGAGAAACTTAACCGATCACCCCAAGAAGAGATAAGGTAACATACAGATTTTGCCATGCCAAAGTCTGCCAACTTGATTTCACCAGTAGGATCTACTGAGATGTTTGCTCCTTTTATGTCCCTGAAACACCAAACTCGCAGAATTAAAACATAAGAAAGCTAATGCTAAATTTCCACATTACAAAAAACTATCCAAGTACTTGTGCACTGTATTTCTTCTATGTCAGTAAGCAAGCCCAGAAAGAATTTGTCTTGTATTGTTTTGGATAACAGGTTCCTTGAAGGCACCATATTCTTGAAGCAATTTGTGGATTGTACCACCAGAGACATATTCCAAGTAAACTGAGAGTGCTTCTTCACCCTGAAAAATGGCAATTAGATCCAAGTTACAATTAACTGGTATTTGGAGAAGCAATAGGATTTCCAGTTATCATTCTCTGCCCCCTTTCTTTTCATTTCATAATGTAAGTGATGTCGGTAAGGGTGACGCCAATAAATGAGTGGGTGACGCCGGTAAGAATAACACCGGCGAATGAGTGGTTGACGCCGTGTCACGATTGAAGCGAAGGAAGGAGGCTCGATGAAATTAGAGCAATCGATCGGGAGAATTGGGGATTCAACGAAAGTAAACCAAAGTAAACAGACTTGCTCTGCGCTGGAAAATGACGGCGTTCCATTAAAGAGCCTTATGGGTGACTCAGCTATTGGATAAGGGAGGCCCAGATTGGAATATCAAATTGTCACGTGAGCCCAGTGTGAACGGACAAAGCCGTTAGAGAAAAATTAGGAGAGCTTGACACTTGTCAGTAAATAAGCATAGTGTTCTAGGGAATACATATATTCTGGTGTAATGTAATTTCATTCTTATGCTTGGATGGTGTAAAAAACCCTATCTTTTCTGAAATCTACGCCTCCTTTTCCTGAAATCTCTATTCTTATTTCTTGCTTCTTGTTCGATCCATAACAATTGGTATCTCAGAGCCGGTTTCTTGATCCACGTAGAAAGTTGGGAAAACAAAAGAAGAGTCAGCAAATGGCAGACACTCCTGACCTGTCATCAATACAATACAAACTCAGTTAGCCACCATTCAGGATAGGCTCAAGGATATGGAAACGACCAATTAGAGGATCTCTAAACTGGAAACCAGAATAGATACTACACAAGATTACCTGGAACAAATATTGCAATCAGTCAGAGCAAAGGCTGGAGAAGCTACTCCTGAAAGCACATCAAAGTTACCATCAGATGCTGCAAAACAACAACCAGGCCACACAAGTAAGGCTTCTACTCTGATAATTATCTTGGATGATAAAGAGAGGTACTCTTTCAAACCAGATGAACTAAACATATTAGCTGATAAACCTGGATCTACTCCTGTAATTCAACAAAAGCTTAAAAATAAAGATTGGTGAAACTGTTAAAGAGGAGAACATGAAAGATACTACTAATATTCCTCACCAGGGTTATCACAATAGAGGTAGTAACTTCAAACCGAAACTAGAATTACAAATGTTCAATGGCACTAACCCTAGAGGTTGGATTAAAAGGTGCCATAAGTATTTTACCTTGATGGATATTCCTGAAGAACATAGAATAGATCTGGCCACTATGCACTTGGAAGGAAAAGCTGAGACTTGGTTTGATAGCTACATCCTGCAAAAGCATAGAATTTCTTGGCATGAGTTTACAGCAGATTTATGTCATAGATTCAGTGACAGGGAATACATGGATGTTATCGAAGAATTCAATAAGTTGATTCAGAAGGGTACGGTGGAGGAGTATCAATACAAGTTTGAAGAACTCAAGCCTTACATAATTCAGCAAAATCCTTATCAAGAGGAGAGTTACTTTGTGTCAAGTTTTTTCAGTGGGTTGAAGGAGGAATTGAGGCATAAGGTTAAAACTGACAGGCCTACATCCTTACCTGAAGCTTACAGATTGGCTAGATTCCATAAGTTAGCTTTGGAAGTGGAAACTAAGAGACTCGGACAAAAATTACCCTTACACCAGCCAGAGCACTACCCAAAAAAGTTGGCCACAACCTACTTCCTCTACACCAAAGATTACCCCACAAAACACTACCAAACAGACCCTGCTAGACTATAGACGAGCCCACAATCTTTGCTTCAAATGTGGTGACAAATTTATTCCGGGCCACCAGTGTACAACCAAACAGTTACATTCCATGGAAGAGGAGGACTTAGGAGAAGTTACAAAAAAAAAGAACTTTGTAAGGAAGCAGATGATACATTGGAGAGAGTAGTAGAAGAGGAACTAGAAATCTCCATGAATGCATTAACAGGGAACATGGGGCACAACACTTTACGAATCCAAGGGACTATCAAGGTCAGGCCTATGAGTATTCTAGTTGATAGTGGCAGCACACACAGTTTCTTAACTTCAGGATGGGCAAAAGAAGGAATAGAGGTGATTCCGACCAATCCCTTAGTAATTACAGTAGCCAATGGGAAAAAACTTTACAGCAATGCCCAATCTAGACAACTACGGTGGAAAATGCAAGGCCATCAATTTGAACATGACTTTAGAGTGCTCAGCATGGGAGGCAGTGACATGATATTGAGAGTGGATTGGATGCGAAGGTACAACCCTATTATTATGGACTTTAAATTAATGACTTTCAGCTTCCAGAGAAATGAAGAACTCGTCACCTTAAAGGGAGGATTCAAGCCTGCTAAACTTCAGTTTATTTCTGGGGAGAAATTTCAGAAGATCAGTGAAAAAGAATCTGAATTGACAGGGAAGATCTACCTACTAAGTAGTGATACTAAAGAGATGACAGTAAGACCAGAACTGACAGAGATCCTAGCAACCTTTGAGGATGTTTTTAGTGAACCTACAGGCATGCCACCATCCAGATTTCAAGATCATGCCATTACACTCAAAGAAAGTAGTCAACCTGTGAACCTCAAACCATATAGATTTCCCCATAACCAGAAGACTGAAGTAGAGAAACAAATAACAGAAATGTTGTCTGCCTCAATCATTAGAACCAGTAAAAGCCCTTTTGCATCTCCTTGTTTGTTGGTGAAAAAGAAGGGTGGGTCCTGGAGATTTTATGTTGATTACAGGCAGCTCAATGCCATCACAGTAAAGAACAAATTTCCAATTCCTGTGGTGGAAGATTTGTTAGATGAGTTGAAAGGGACAATTTTTTTTCTAAGATTGATCTTAGAGCTGGTTATTGGCAGATTCGAGTAAGAGATGAGGATGTCCACAAAACTGCTTTTCGAACACATCATGGTCACTTTGAATTTAAAGTGATGCCATTTGGGTTAACAAATGCCCCAGCTACCTTCCAATCTCTCATGAATGCTATTTTTGAACCATATTTGAGAAGGTTTGTCCTAGTCTTTTTTGATGATATTCTCATATACAATCCTACACTACAGGATCATTGTCAGCATTTACAGTTAGTTCTTTCCACATTGAGGGCTAACCAATTGTTTGCAAAGAGGAACAAGTGTTTTTTTGGCCAGGAGCAGATTGACTACTTGGGGCACACCATATCAGCTAATGGAGTGGCTACTGATTCTTCTAAAATCACAGCCATGAGAGATTGGCCAGTTTCTAGAACCCTAAAAGCACTGAGGGGATTTCTGGGACTCAAAGGCTATTACAGAAAGTTTATAAGAAATTATGGAAGCATAAGCAGACCCTTGACAACACTGTTAAAGAAAAACAATTTTCATTGGTCCACAGAAGCTGAGACTGCATTTACAGAGTTGAAGACTGCTATGTGTATAGCTCCTGTTCTAGCTCTACCAAATTTTACCAAGCCCTTTTACCTTGAAACTAATGCCAGTTCTCAAGGAATTGGTGTTGTGTTATCACAGGATGGAAGACCTGTTGCTTTCCTAAGTAAAGCTCCCAGCCCTAGATATGCTGACCTTTCTGTGTATGAAAGAGAGTACTTGGATATTTTGCTAGCTGTCACCAAGTGGAGACACTACTTGAAAGGGGATCCCTTTGTTATCAAAACAGACCATGAAGCCTTGAAACATCTTTTGAAACAGAAATTAACAACTACTGTTCAAAAGAAGGGCCTTACCAAGTTGCTGAGCTTGGATTATACTATACATTATAGGAAGGGGCGCCATAATGTTGTGGCAGATGCACTTTCCAGGAGAGATGCTGAGTTATTTCAGATCACTACAACAACTATCATTCCTTTTTGGGTATCTGAAGTGAAAAAATCTTATGCTACTGATGCCTTTGCTACTGAGAAAATCACTATGGCTTTCTTGCAAAGTCAACCAGACCAACAGTGGACTTACACTAAGGGTATCTTGCGCTACAAGAAAAAGGTCTATATTGGCAGTTTCACTGATCTCAGGCAACAATTACTTCTGCAATTTCATGACTTACACAGACTAAGATTATACTTTTTTTGGCCTTGCATGAAAACTCAAGTTAAACAACATGTTCTTCAATGTGACACTTGCCAGAGGGTTAAGGATGAACAGATATCCAATCCTGGCCTTCTCCAACCCCTCCCCATTCCCACCAAAGCCTGGGACATAATCTCTATGGATTTCATCGAAGGTCTTCCTCTCTGTAAGAAATACAGTTCAATCCTGGTTGTCATTGACAAGTATACCAAATATGGTCACTTTCTACCCCTCTCCCACCCCTTTACTGCTCCTAAAGTTGCTTCTATCTATCTCGACAACATCTACAAGTTATATAGAAGCCCAAAATTGCTATTTCTGACAGGGATAAAATCTTTACAAGCCTTTTCTGGAAAGAACTTATGAAGAAGTTGGGGACTAAATCTCTTTTCAGCTCGGCCTGCCACCCGGAGACAGATGGTCAAACCGAGCGACTCAATCAATGCCTGAAACTATATCTACGATCTTTGTGTTTTCTAAAACCAAAGACCTGGGACAATTGGTTACCTCATGCGGAATGGTGGTATAACACCAATTTCCACACGACTTTGGGTCTCACACCCTTTGAAGCCCTATATGGCTACAAACCAAATCTTATGGCTTGGTCAGACGACTCTACAGTTCAAGAAGTCAACGACATGTTAACCACCAGAGAACACATCAGATAAATTTTACAGGACAATTTACAGAAAGCTCAACACCGCATGAAGTTTTACGCAGACAAAAACAGAACTGAAAGGGAGTTTCAAGTGGGTGATTCTGTTTACCTTAAGCTACAACCGTACCGCCAATCTTCAGTGGCCTTGAGGAAGAATTTGAAACTTGCTGCTCGGTTTTATGGCTCGTATCTCATCACCAAAAAAATTGGCCCGGTGGCCTATCAGTTACAGTTACCAGATTCAGCAAATATCCATCCCGTCTTTCACGTCAGCCTCTTTAAGAAGAAAATTGGCCACCACATTCAACCCTCTCTTGACCCTCCGACCGTCGATGACAGTGGTCAGTTGAAGATCTACCCACTCCAAGCCTTAGACAAACGGATGGTGAAGCGAAACAACCGTGCAGTCACTCAACTCTTGATCCAATGGGTGAACATGGGTCCCGAAAATGCAACCTGGGAAGACTTCACTGTTCTTCAGTCGCAGTTTCCGACGTTTGATCCTTGGGGACAAGGATCGCCTGATGGAGGCGGTATTGTCACAATTGAAGCGAAGGAAGGAGGCTCGATGAAATTAGGGCAATCGATCGGGAGAATTGGGGATTCAACGAAAGTCAACCAAAGTAAACAGACTTGCTCTGCGCTGAAAAACGACGGCGTTCCATTAAAGAGCCTTATGGGTCACTCAGCTATTGGATAAGGGAGGCCCAAATTGAAATATCAAATTGGCACTTGAGCCCAGTGTGAACGGACAAAGCCGTTAGAGAGAAATTAGGAGAGCTTAACACTTGTCAGTAAATAAGCATAGTGTCCTAGGGAATACATATATTCTGGTGTAATGTAATTTCATTCTTATGCTTGGATGATGTAAAAAACCCTATCTTTTCTGAAATCTATGCCTCCTTTTCTTGAAATCTATATTCTTATTTCTTGCTTCTTGTTCGATCCATAACACGCCGACAAAAATAATACCGGCGAATGGGTAGACGTGACGCGGCGAATGGATGGTGCCACTGGTGAGGGGGAAATGACTCGGGGGTTAAGGGTTTGAAGTTTTTTATTTTAAATTATTTTTTATTTAATAAAAATAAAAATAATTTGTTTTTATTTTAAATTATTTTTATATTTAATAATAATAAAATATGTCAAATTATATCAAAATATTAATAAAATAATTCAGAGTGACCAAAATAGGTCAAAAAGTAAAGTTCATGAGTAAATTAATCATTTAAAAATTTCAATGATCAAAATAGGTCATAGAACAAAGTTCAACGATGATCTGTGTAGTTTACACTATTTTTTTCTATTAAACTATGGTTTATAAAAGGTGGAGGTTTTGAACAGTGTTAGTAATTTGGACCAGCTTATAACATTAAAAAATAATAGGTGAATCAAATCTAATCAAAATTGAACTCCCAAGTTTAACAGAGTATAAGGACTAATCTTATGTTTTGATTGGATTCAGAAAGGCAACTGGTAAGGGAAATGATCACCCTTTTGGGTAATTATTCCTTACATTGTTAATAGAAACTAAAAATTTCCGTAATCGTCTTAATTTTAGGGCTTAGATATTTAATTTAAGGTGTAGGGTTTAGAAGTTTAAAATTTAGAGGTTTTGATTATAATTCAAAGTTTAGGGTTAAAATTTAGGATTTATAGGTTAAAACCAAAATCCATCACCATAAACTAAACTCTAACCTCTAAGCCCTAAATTATAAACCCCTAAACCATATGCCCTAAACCCAAATTTAAGACACTTGTGAAACCTTTTACTTTTCACCGCTAGTGTATTGAATATAAATCCAAACTATAACTTGGCCTCTAGATTTAGATACTCGAGTTAAAGAATAGGGACTAATTCCCAAAGTAGAATATAATACAGGTACTAAATTCCTAAATTGAGTATAATACAGAGATTGAAACCATAATTTGATCAACATTGAACCTTTTACTTGAGATCAACATTTGCCCTACAATGCTTAAAAACAATGGAATATGAAAATTAAGATTGCAAGCAAACAATTGGATGTTTATTCTCAAATAAATTAGAACCAAGACAACCATCACTTATGCAAGCCTGCATTGCAGAAATGTCTTTCAGCCCCATAATACAACAACAACAACTGCAACAACAACAACAACGAGGACAGATCTTCCAAGCCGAGCATAGATCACGTAATCAGCATTCCTCTCCGACGTAAATCAGCCTTATCAGTTTCTACGCGCACCCGCAGGTGGGAATCATGTTTAGTGCTTTCAGCAGAAAAGCAAATGTCATGGCATCTTCTTGAAGCCTCTCGAATCTGTGCATTCAACAACATATTCGTAGTTTTTATTATAAAAAAGGGATTGTATGACAAATAAAGCACCAGTTTCATGAACATTCTCGTATCGGATAATATCGAATGATTCGTGGTTCAGTTTCATGTCACATTGTGTTTCTGATGCTAATATCATGTAACTTAACAATGAAATATCAGAAGCCTAATAGACTTTCACAGAAGAACTAGGAAAGAGAAACTACCTTCCGGACTTTGAAAAATGGCCGGCACCGAGTTCACACTTGAACAACAGCATGTTATTGTCCGCTTTCATATCCCTTAGTTTAGCCACGAATTTTGCAGGTTCTGAGTACATAACGCGCGGATCTGCCGCAATATATACATTTAATATGCAGGATTATTATCAAAATCTTGTGTTTGATCTTTATACATACCATGTAGGCCAGCCGTAACAAGAATATGAGGATAATTTTGAGCCTTCACCTGCGGAACATAATATATTAGAGCCTAAACATAACCGAGTAATTTCAAGTGATAACTGATAAATATTAGGAGCTCCATATTCATGTTCGAGTGAGAAACAGGTAGCTATTCTATCGAACAGTAGCCACAAATGCCTGGAGAAACAGCAGTATCAGAGTCTTACATTATCAACAGGAGAATACGACTTCATATAGTGGTAAAACTCTTCCTTCCGAGGGTCACCCCATTCCTGTTATAACGAAAAAAAGAGAGAAGGATAACATGGTTAGTTTTTTACTAATTCGACGAAACAATTTAGTTTAGACAAATAAGGCTGATCTGATGTTCAGGGTGGAATGGTGGATCTTACAAAAACTGAAAACAAGAAAAAATCACATACATTTAATTTAAGGATAAATTTGTCAACCTGGTAATTCAATAGGATTGTTTAAGGCATTGACTCATTATTACTTATAGAGTTTGTGTTTTTATGTAATGCAGATATGTATTTGACACAATATAGAACACAAAAACGAAAACCATTTACAAAAATCAAATTACAGCACTCGATTTCTTAAACGTGTTAGATTTTCATCACAGTATTAACTGAGCAACTAGTCTCCAATATCATGGTGTTAGATCCTAACATCAAAGACTATCCCAGTAGATAGTTTGCCAAGAAGAGTGCAATTCGATACTAATGCATCAGTAGCGGCATGTACCCGATTGTTTCGATGGTCATGCAAAAAGAATGAAAATAAAAACCTGTAAGGAGAAAGATAATACCTCCCACTCTGAAGTTGTAAGAGGGATGGTAGGGTCAAGAATTGTAGTCAAGACATCTACGAAAGGCACTCCGGCAACAGCAGCCTTCCACAAATCAGGTCTCATGTTAAGAACGGCACCCATAAGCATTCCACCTGCACTCCTTCCCTCAATGCACAATTTTTCCTTTGAACAGTACTTTTGTTCAATTAAGAACTCGGCACAAGTTATAAAATCTGTGAATGTATTCCTTTTCTTTAAAAATTTCCCATTCTCGTACCATTGCCTCCCCATTTCACCACCTCCTCGAATATGAGCTATTGCGAAGATAAACCCACGATCTAATAAAGACAGCCTTGCTTTGTTAAAGTCGGGATCTATAGATATCTGCTAACAGACAAGGAACAGTATATTACATTACTGAAAATAATCACACTGACACTCGTTGCACGTTCAATTAGAAGGAACAGTATATTACATGATTTTAACAAACCAATACTACGTTTGGTTGCACAAGTATTAACACATGTAAAAGCTTAATTATTACATGAGTTTTAAAATATATTGTCATAACGTATAGAAGAATTAGTAAAAATCTAAGCTTGAAGTTAGAAAGTTGAGTAAAAACCTATTCAAAATAAGCAATAAATATTCCTTCTCTTTATTCCAACTAAGTCGTGTGACTGGCTAAAATTTACCAAGTTAGCTTATTGCTAACTCATGTACTATAACATGAGGAAAAAACAACACTCCTACCAAACGTAGCATTAAATGAAGAAAAAGAAAAGGGTGGGGGTGGGAGAGGACGTCCCTAGAAGAAAAACAAGAGTGAACAAGTTTCAGAGATTTTTACAGCATTCACAAATCCAGAAAAGGCTACAAAAAGCGGGGCCAAAAGGAAATAGTGTTCAATCAAGGGAGACTATACAAGCACATCTTTCTACACATCACATTAAGATAAACTTCATCTTTGGTTCAGTATAGTCTAAGTTAACCAAAAGTGTGATAAAATAGAAGCATTGAATGCATTGTTACCATTTACCTCATATGAACCATAACCATAGAGCAACATTGGATCAGATCCATCAAGCCTGACAAGATTCTTTTGATACACAATTGATATGGGAATTTGAGTTCCATCGGAAGCCGTAGCCCATTTCCTTTCAGTGACGTAATTAGATGCATCAAAACCTCCCAGGACCTGAATAAGAGAGAAGGTACAAGATTAATTCAGTATGACATGCATACACAGGACCCAAAAGTAAAATGAAATACAGTTTCATAAACTTTATATTTTTATTCCTGACCAGTGAAAAAAGAATCATGGTTTCTGGAAGGAGAATAAGTTATTTAACAAAATCTGATCAATAACAATTTAAAAACAGATCAAGTCCTAAGAACTAAAATGTTTATTTAGTGAAATCTTCAGGGAAAAGGGGAAGGATATTGTCAGATCATGTCTTGTCAAGTAACATATTGCACATAACACTAGTTTTACTATTTTAGATTCTTTATTTTGCACTACGCTTTATCAACTCATTTCTTATCAAGGTTCAAATGTTAACAAACATGCTTACTGTTTCAATCTTCTTCAAAACAGACTCCCCAGTATTCATGTCATATTCGTAGACAGATGGAGGCGTCCTCAAGGAGCTATAAGAAAACCGCAAAACGGTGGAGGAAAATTGTGATTCTGATGGCTCGACTGAGTATACAGGGTCAATAAATTGAACTGCCTGGCCCCCTTGAAGGCATATGAGTGGCTCTTCAACTGCCGGAAGACGGTAAACAGTAATTTTGGGCAAGCCTTGTTCACGCTCATAGACTACAAGATGATCACTAAAAAGTTGAATATCCTGAATCTTTACACTGGACAAGAAAAAATAAAATGGTAAGAAATAAGGCATAGCAAGGCAAACATTTTCGGAGAGGGAAGAACCAAAGCTAAGATATGACAAGGCAATTACAAACGTCCAACCGCCACCCAGCAAAAAGGATGCATACAGTTGAAATAAAAATTTGCAAAATAGTCGGTAAACTAAATGATCACCAATGAAACATAATACATCGGACACCCAACCAAACACAAAATTTCCAGCTAAATTTAACTTGTTATTTCATATGCTATGATTTAAAATAACCACGGTTACAACGAACGAGAACGAAAAAATCAAAACAAGGAATTAGTGCAGGGTCATTGAAGATGGAAAAGTTTAGAATTCTTTACGACCTTTCCCTGTGAGGAATAAGAACTGTTGTTGCAGATGTATTATCCACAGGACAAGCGAGCAGTTCTGAATTGAAAAACTCATCACTTCTCTTCTGGATAAAGAAGTGGTTTCCACGATGACCAACAGAGGTATCAATTCCATTTATACGAGGTGTCAAAACCTTAAGGCCTTCTTCGTGCTTGCAAACCTCAAGATAAAAGACAAACCTTGTCATTTTGCTTTCAGATGAAATAAACAAAAATTTCTCACTCTCAGAAGCTTGAAGACCAAGGGAAAACATATCATCCTTCTCGTGGTAAAGGCATGAGTCATTGCATTGGTCCGACCCCAGATTATGTAACCATGCCTATCATCAGAAATAAAAGAAAAAGGAGGTTAACGTGTTCTACTTCAGAAAATGACATTAAACTGAATTTACCCTTTGCTTTCCAACAAAGCACTACAAGAAGCTAAAGGTAACAAAAATATAACTCTACTTGGAAGTGAAGAAGGATCCTATCTAAGCACAAATAACTAAAAATTTATGCAATTGTGATTTTTTCTAGAACCTAGAGGGAAACTGAAAGATCTTGTGATATTATATTCATACATGAACACCAAGAAAAGAAAAATAAAGATTTATGCAAAGAAAAAAATGTGCAATCCTTCTTAATACAGGGATGTTACTTGTAACAATCTGAAATTTATCTATGCATCATGTAGGGATGAGAACATCCATTTGAAACTCAAAACACTCAAGCCATCAGTCTGGAAGAACTATGTAATAAATCAGATAGCCAACCTTTAGCCTAAATTAGATGTGTATCACAAAACAAAAATAATCACTAGCTGTTATATGGTCATAATAAGTAGGTACCGTTGTTCACCCTACAATGAGTACAAAGGAGATGAATAACTTGAAAACTACTGGAAGAAAACAATATGGAGGGAGAACAGGGTAACAAATAGTAGGCTTGAGTTATAACATTAAGAAGCATGTGAAACAAAAAAAAGGTACAGTCTTCAATAGGAACTAAATAAGTCAAAAACTATAAACCATGGAAACTAAAACCCATACCTTATCTGGCCGAAGGATCTCATCCATTGTAATGTAAACTAAAGCATCATTACCAGCCCATTGAACATCCGATGTTACGCCTACTAACGGCTTCCCTATCTGAGCCCGAGTCTCTGCATCAATCACATATACGGTATAAATTTCATCTCCTTTAGTGTCTTCGGCATATGCAACCATCTTATGATTTGGACTGACCTGAACAACAAAGTGTGTAAAGAAACCTCATATAAACAAGCTGAAGCTTAAGAAAAGAAAAGCAAGCTCATTTAACCAAGTTAACAATATAATGCTAGTCACTGGTCATAACTGACCTTAAAAGCACCAATGCTGTAAAAACCATGTTCTTGAGCCTTAACATTCTCATCCAAAATTACATGCTCTGGTCGAGCATCAGGCCCTGTAGCCATGGTATCATGAACAGAAGGTGGAGCATCACAATTAGGAACGAGAGACCTGCAATATTGAACATATTCCTTTCCTTCCAATGTCCTTGAATAATAATAATAGGGCCCTTTTCGGAGTGGGGCAGATATATCATCCTCTTTGATTCGACCTCTAATCTCAGCATAAATTTTATCTTGAAGTTTTTTGGTTCCTACAGCAGGATTCTTACATTCAATAAAATACTCCAAAAATGGAAGAGTAATTAACAACAGAAGTGAATGCAATCAAAAAGGTTTCAGATGAAAAAAAGTAGCAGAGTTGCGTTTCAACATTTTTAAGAAATAAATAGAAATTTGAGGAAACGGACAGATAGACAGACAGATATATATAGATAGGAATGCTTCAGAGAAACAAATAGAAAGTTGAAGAAGCGGATAGTTATACATGCGTACATTATACATATATATATATATATGTATATATATATGTGTGTGTGTGTGTGTGTGTATATATATATATATGATTCGACCTCTAAATCTCTGGATAAATTTCATATTCAAACTTTTTTGTTCCAACATCAGTATTCTTACATGCAATAAAATGCTAAGCAAAATGGAAGAGTAATTTAACAACCACAGAAGAAAATACAACTAAATATAGTTTCATATTAAAACAATATGAAATTATATTTTTAACATTTTCGAGAAAAAAACAGAAAGTCGAGGAAGTGGATATATATATATATATATAGTTTTACACAAATCCATGACCATTAGATGAGTGAAATTGATAAAAAAAATCTCGGCATAAATCTCATCTTCAATTTTTCTCTTCTGTTTTCTAAAGCAGTATTCTTAAGTTCAACAAAATGCTGCACAAAATGGAAGAGTAATCTAACAGCCGAAGCATAGAATGCATCTCAATATAGTTTCAGATCAAAACAGTAGCAAAGTTGCTTCTAGAAAATTCCGAGAAACAAACAGAAAGTTGAGCAAGAAAATATAAAGAAAACATACCGGACAACATGGCCTCGGTATAGGCGTTTTCTTGTTCAAGATAAGAGAGAACCTTAGGGTCCTTGCGGGAGTCATCGCGAAGCCAGTAGTAATTGTCAACTCTAACGTCCCCGAACATCTCCATCTCGTGCTTAACTTTCTCGGCCAACGGCGGAGATGGAGGCTGAGACAGATAGCTCATGGTGGCCTTTGATCGGAATCGGCGTGATCTTCGGATGGAGGAGGAGGATTCGATGAGAAGTAGAAAATAGTAGCAGCTGGAGATGCAGTGATCCGCCTATGCAATTGGAATATATATAGTCGCGGAATTTGCAAGTGGATTTTTTTTTAAAAAAAAATTCCTTAAATTTTGTGATATGTTCTATTTTTTATTTTAAAATATTACCATTAGTTAAAAACATTTATCAGAATTTGAAAGGGCCTCCATGATTTATTTAAAAAAGTATAATGCTTTTCAGAAATAATTCAAAATAAAAGTATTTTTTAATTGTGTTGTTGTCTCTTTATTGAAATTTTTACTTCAAATAATGATTTCAATAAATCATAGCTTTTTTTCGAATTTTACTATCGATTACTTTAACTTTCCATAAGAAATTAATGAAATTTAAAAGTAAGCCGCGTGTCATTTATTCATTGGATGACATTTTTTTATTGGAAAAATTTTAAAATATAACGAAATAATACATTAGATACATATTTTAACAAAAAAACTGTAGGTACCTAAAGTAAAAAGATGTATAATTTGGATACACTTAAATTGGAGTTTATGAGTCAAATGTATATAGAACTATAATTTATTTCAAAAAAAAACTATAATTACTTATTTTGTAAAAGTAATAAATTAATATTTTAGTTATAATTTAAGGCTAAATTAGATATTACTCTGTAGTTTACTCTTTAATTCTTTAAAAATTGTGATATTGTTGTGAATAAAATAAAGAAGAACAAGAAGAACAAAGAGATGAGAGGAAGAGGGAGATTTTGTATTATTCTCAAAATATAGAATTGTATACAATGCATTCAATGAATCATCTATTTATAGGCATAAGAAGTACATAATACATTAAACTCTAATTCATAGAGATAATATTCCTAATAATAAATAAATCAAACTCCTTTGATAAAGTTCTAATCATGATAGACATCCACATAAATAAATATTCATAACACTCCCCCTTGGATGTCTATGAAGATAGTGTGCCTCGTTAAAACCTTACTAAGATAAAAACTCAGTGGGAAAAAAATTCTTTAGTGAAGGAAAAAGAGTACACACATCTTTGATACGCATAACTTGTTGCCTCATTAAAAACCTTACTAGGAAAACCCATTGGGACAAAACCTCGGTTAAGGGAAAAAGAGTGCAACGCGTATTTACTCCCCCTCATGAAAACATCACAGAAGATCTTTGAATCTTCATAATTTAATCTTGAATATCATTTTCCTAAAGATCGCGAGGGATGAAACTTTGGAGTAATATGTTCCATGATGTATCAACTTTCAAACTGAGATATACATCTTGCTTTATCTTCACACAAGATAGCTTTTATCATATCTTGTAAAAGTAAATCCACATATCTTTTGGATATGTTGGGTCAATAATCTTAGCCAAACACATTTTTTTGGCTTGCCTCGTGCATAACAATTATTTCTACGACATTTGAGGAGGCATCAACGAATGTTTGAAGATCTAAATATAATGATCTTTGTATATTCATAGATATTTCTTGACCAACTAATATATAGTGCTTCAAGACCAAGAAAAGATATAATTATCTTTATTCACATCCAACAATCATACAACTATTGGGATACTCAATAGATATGCTCTATTCATATTGAATCTTCTTTAAGATTCTTTCAGCTTATGTCTATTCATAGACAAAAGAAATATATAAAAATGCTCGATCTTCAGGTCGAGATAAACTTGATGTCAAGATTCAAGTACTTGTATTGAAAGTACTTCATGAGTTTCCAATTTGAAGCTCTTTAGGAGTTCTAAAATTATCATAATGGATCTTGATCCAAACTCCTTTATAAAATACATAAGAAAATCTGATCATTCTTATAGTATTTTCTCAATTAGTATTCACTAAGGCGATTATACTAAATGCGCCAAAAAATATTCATGAGACATGTCTAAATAAATTTCCTCAGAAATTTCCAAATGCTTATAGCATTTTAGATCCTTCAAGGATAAATATGGATCCACAAATAATTAGACACATGTAAAATTTTCAAAACTGCCAAAGTAATTGCATCCACCATGAAGTAATTAAAACTTTTCATAAATCACAGTTCAAGTCGTATTTACAACTACTTATTTGTGCCTCACTTGCATTACACCTTTAGGTGTTTGGATTGGTGGTCCAAATACTTCTATTTTAGAAGTTCAAAGCGTCTTTCAACATTGGCCAATTCAATATCTATACTTCTGGATAGATTTTATACAAGATCCTCGATTTCTTTCTTTACTTCTATAGAAGTATTTTATGTAAAATTATTTGTAAAATCGTTGTCGACAACTTTCCAATTTTCTAGTTCCATTCTCGTAATGACATAACTCATTGAGATCTCTTCAAGATTTCAATCTTTATTCCAGGTACCTGAAACTCTTCAAGAGTTTTATTATTTGTTATGTCTTGGGTCTCTTCAGGAGCACCCGCCTCCAATATATGACCATCTCATATTACTTTCTATTTACGAGAATTTTGATCATTGGAACCATTTCAACTATCATGCTTCAGGCATGATTTACATTCTCTCGCTCTAACATGTAATTTAAACTTAGAGCATTTCAGCTGGTATATGAGACTTAATTACTCTCATTGGGTCAGTAAATATGTCTGGCAGTTGACATGTAATAACATGAATTATCTTATGAACTTCTAGTTCATATACGAGGATCTAGATAATGATAATTCATTTTCCTCTATCCAGCTGATTATTATCTCCCCCTGATGTTGAGAAAAATCTTGTCATAAATGATTCTCCAATTAATGTTTAAGAATTTAAAAATAAAAGGAGACTCGTACTCAATATATATTCTCAACCCTTTTTATTTACCCATTTTGTGCGTTGTGGTGGAGCAATTCATATCGCACATTCAAAAATTATAAAATGGGAAATGTATGGTTTCTGACCAAAAACCAATCATAACGGGGAGTTTATTATAACTCGTTGGCTTGATGCGTATAAGTGTTGCTATATGGAAACACCATATAAATAATAGCTCTTTTGTTCTCATAGTTTAGCTATTAAATAGGAGGCATCCAATTGAAATTTTGCTAAACTATATTTTTCATAATCAATAGGCTTTGTAACAACTGATATAGCCTAAAATATAAACCCACTAGCTTTTCAAGACGAATAGTCTAACTGCATAATCTGAATATTTTTAGAATCAATCTCACAAACTTCTGGTTGTAAGTCGATAAAACAATGTAGATGCATCTACTAAAATCATATAAAACTTTCCACATTTGTGGATATATGGGCCCATATTTCGTTCAGATATGCAAGATATACAGTCTCAACTTCAATACAAGAACTTTAAGTTCTAATTCTTTTGGTAAGTGGGATCATCTATATCCTTTGAGAACAAACAACACAAGAACTTCAGGTTCTTTTAGTAAGTGGAATTTAATCAATTCCTTTAAGCAACACAAGAACTTCACGTTCTTTAATAAGTGGAATTTAATCTATTCCTTTGAGAATAAGCACCACAAGAACTACAGGTTCTTTTAATACATGTGCATGTAAATCTCAATAATTTCTGCACCATTGATTAGGATGGTCTAACCGATCATGCCAACTATATATATGTGTGTATATATCTCTGAATTTGTAAATTCCTTATTTACCATAACATGTAATTCAATCTCACTCGTACATGTCTAGTACAACCATCAAAATTGTTCCTTTAAATAGGAATATATTTAGCTCTTTCGGAGCTTTCAATTGAAATTATCTTTTGGTAGTAATATATAGCTCTTCTAGAGCTTTCAACTGACTTTTTGGCTACCAAAACTTATATCAATATTGGCTTATTTCAAATGCCAATTGATAACATATGTTATCTATAATTCCAAAAGGGATAGTTTGCGAACTCATATTGCTCTCTTTATGACTTTGACGAGTATAACGCACTGTGAATATGGAATAAAGTTCCATTTGACAATAACATATTTGCTCAACCAGAGCCTTTTGTGATATTAGTACTTCCGGATATAATACTCACATTATTCCCTTGCATTTTAATCGAGAAATGCATAATTGTGCACCTTTCAAAATGTGCTTTGTTTCATTTACTTCAGGTAATGAAAATATGTACTTTGTATCATTCACTTCGAGGAATGAAAAATATAAAATATAGCACATCATATCAAGTCGATTATCTATCATAGATAAACTTTCAAGTGCTCTTCCGGGGTATTGATATTTTAGTACTTTGAGAAATACTACTCATATTTCCCTTTGCATTTAAATGGGAAAAATATTTCTTATGCTTAAGTACAATATGAGTACTTGCATTATCTGCTAGGCATAAATAGCCACAATTCTAGGCATAAATAGCCACAATTCATTGTATATTTTATTCCGGAAGTAATCATATTCTTCAAATAATAAATTAACATAAAACGTAAATAAATAATATGTGAAATAAATAAAGATAAAGCAAACTAACATAAATAAATAATAAATAAAACGAATTAACATTAAAAAATAAAATAAATAAAAAAATAATTATTTCATTTATAAGGGAAATAAAATAAATGGTAAATTATTCCCTTCAAGGGTTATGAGAAAATTAACAATATCCAATTGAGTTGGACCAATAACGCCATAATTATTTTCGCCATAAACAAATTTTGTTTATATTTTATTTCATTTATCATTCATGATTATGGATAAAGTCCATAATACTTTGGCGTTTGACAAGTACGAAACCAATGGTTTATAACATCACATTGGTAAAAGAATTTCACTTCCTTAGAATGATCTTTATCACTCTTGTCATCCTTATAACTTCGCTACCAGCGGGTAGAAGTATTCTTAAAATGACTATATTTTTCATGTGTATATTCATAGCCTCGACCACGACCACAACTTTTAATGTGATTTTTTATTCTTTCCATAATATAATCTCACATTCACTTCAGGGAATGGAGTAGAGCCAGTGGGCCTTTAAAACCTTTTTCACATATCCTTATCACAGAGAACAAAGATTTAATCCTCGTACGCGGCATTGTTAAACCTGTCCACAAGGTCCTTTAAAAACCTCCTTTGAGACCAGTAGCCTCGCAGAACGGGATGTCCAGCCAATTATACTTGGATTATATCGAAATTATGTCTATAATTGAATAATGATTTACCATGTTTGCATTCACTTCAGGGAATGAAACAGATCCAATAATTGCATGGAATAAATATCATGCTTGCATTCACTTCAGGGAATGCCCCATCATTGATAATTGCATGGAATAAACATCATGCTTGCATTCACTTCAGGGAATGCCACATCATTGATAATCGCATGGAATAAACATCATGCTTTGCATTCACTTCAAGGAATACCTCCCATAAAACTTTTTGGATCAAGACGAATTTTCGTAACTTGAAATTGGGAGAAGTCTATGGTCGAGTTTTTCGACGAAGAAGAAATATTGCTTTCAAGCAAATATAGACTTTATAATAATCTTCTTGTAAATCCAAAATCATCATGATTTATCGCACTTTAAAATTGTATTTTAAAAGATAAAAATAAAATAGAGTTTACCGATATTGAATTTCGTCTCAAAGACAATGATGACGTAGCAAATGAACCAAGGCATCTTCTCATAATCTTTTTTACACCATGTCTCTTTCCAACTCATTTGAATACATGTAAAACTCAAAACACGGTTAAAAGCATCGACTTTTATCAATAGAATAAAAAAAAATTATTTGAGACTAGATCAAAAAGTATAAAAGTAGTCATAGATCAAGTTGAATAAACATAACTATAATTGACGTGATCAAATTATAAACAACCATAGTTAAAATCAAGCGACATTTTGATGAATATATAAACACATCAAAGTAACGTATTCCTTTTGCCTTTGATTCACATACAAAGTAATTGATACAAATAATAAAGTTGTTTTATATCTCGAATTTATTCATATAAATTACCATAATAATAATAATAATGATAAAACAAATATATAACAATCACATGACAACACAATCCTTGAATTGAATCAATTATAAATTAGAATGGAATAATAAAAACTTTGAATAAAACTAATATACTGTGTAATAAAATGTTCCAACTTGTGCGCCCAATAGCATTTAGCCGAAATCCTTGAGGGCTTTAATTTAGTTTGCTTTATCAATCCATCTAATGAAGTACGACGATAATTTTAATTTTCGTTAATTCAAGAGTTACTTCAAGTATGAATAAAATAATAATAAATTAAAATAATAACCAAATAATAGATATGAATATACTAACTTTTGGAGAATGATAAATCAATCATTATATTACTATATAAATAAGTAAAACATACCATACTTTCCAAGGTAAGCTGAATATATGATAGATGTAGTCACCAATATCAAATTGAAATTCTTTTCGAGAACCACCAACAAAAATCACAATAATTGAGCGAGGGAGATCGTGCTGATAACGCGTTGTGAATAAAATAAAGAAGAACAAGAAGAACAAAGAGATGAGAGTAAGAGGGAGATTTTGTATTATTCTCAAAATATAGAATTGTATACAATGCCTTCAATGAATCATCTATTTATAGGCATAAGAAGTACATAATACATTAAACTCTAATTCATAGAGATAATATTCCTAATAATAAATAAATCAAACTCCTTTGATAAAGTTCTAATCATGATAGACATCCACATAAATAAATATTCATAACAGATATATTTTACTTTTATTTTTAAAATATTAATTAAGAATACTTATTGTAGTTTGAATCCACCTCCATCGTCAATGTTTTCAAAATACATGTTATAATTTTAAGAGTTAATGTAATTCATGTCTCCAAATTATAACTTTCGTTTTAAGTTAGTATCTAAAATTTTAAATTTTTATATTTTATTTCTAAATTATCAATACATGCTAATCATGTCTCGTAATAATAAAATTGTTATAAAATTTGTTAATTGTTATATAAATATCGATGTGTATTATGTAATAATATAATGTGACATAAATGATAATTAATGATGAGTTTAAATAAAAAAAGGTTTAACTTTGAAACGTGACATAATTATAAACAAATTAGGAGAACAAAAATAAAAACCAAAGAACCTTTCAACTTCATTTTAAATAATGATTTTTGGGGGTGTGATACAACATTAATTATCGTTTATGTTACATCATATTATTACATAATACACATTAGTGCTTAAATGACAAATAATATTTTTTTAAAGATTTTATTAGCATGAAATGTGATTAGTATATACCGATAGTTTGTGATGAAATTTGAATGTTCAAAAAAATTGGGACTAATTTGAATGAGGATCATAATTTAAGGATGAAATTAAAATATTCGAAAGTTTAGGGACTTACTTAGAATAAAAGTCATAGTTTAAGAATAAAATTAAAATGTTTAAAAAATAAAGACCAATTTAAAATAAAAGTTATAGTTTAAGGACATATAATACAATTAACTCAAAGTTTAATTGAAATAATTGTTTTTTCATTGGATTGTTGTGTCACACATGGGTGCGAGTCGGTCGCGAGTATAGTGCTTGATTCGTGCTTATTAAAAAAATTTATTGTTCAACTCGACTCGTTTCGCGTTAAGCTTGATAAATTTTTGCTCGACTCGTGCTCGTTAAAAAATTCAGTTGCTCGGCTTGTTGCTCGTTAAGCTCGTCAAAATTTTTACCTTATTTTTTTAAAATATAGGCAAAATCTAGTGATACTATTAGAGCATAATATAAATATACAAATTCAGAACAAAAAAAATGAGAAAACTGATGAGATAAATAAAAGAACTTGTCATGACCGAGTTAGAGATGAAGTCAATATTCGAGTTTGAGATTCTTTTTAGTTTCTCAACAATCTTCGATGAACAACAAAGGAGAGAATATGTTAAGGATTTTGGTGTTTTGACTTTCAATCGTATTTTTTTATATAAGAACTAGAGATTTTTCTTTTCTCTTTTCTACTTTTATACATAAAGTAATAATAAAAGAAAAAAATGAACACTTTAATAAAAAATGAAAGGCTAATTATTATAATTTAATTTCTTATTAATATAAATTAACTTTTGACATTCTCAGGAAATATAAAATATTTTGAAAATTTAAAACCATATATTTTATTGGTAGATTACCTAGCAAGTCACTTGTTAGGAATTTGGTATGCTGCAAAATAAGCAAAATGATAACAACATAGACCAAGACGTGCAGAAGAGATAAGATTTAATGTGGTTCAGCATAGCCTGCCTCAATGGACGAGAGAAACGAACAATCCACTATCAACATAGAGAGCACGAAGAATACAAATACATGATAACTCATATAATCCCAAAACTCAGTGTACAAACCCCATGACCAGGTGGAACCTAAACACTCTTCCCCACATCCTTACAATACCCATCTCTACAATGTAGTCACAATTATTGTAGAGAACCTAAAAGTGGTTACATCTCTCCAGAGAATAATTCTCTCTATATCTCATAATTCAAAAGGTTAAACATACTCTATATTTATAGGCCCAAATACTTGGTCACCAAGAAACCTTATTCAACAAGATATCATACTTTAAATAGACATTTACTCATTAAAGTAAATCCTAATTACCAACTTAATAACCAATTAGAATTTGAGTCAAAATATAACATCACTGAATTTTTTTAGAGTTTTTAACTAGCATTTAAACTTCTCAAAACATAATTTTTTTAAGGTAGCCACCAAAAATCATTAAAATTTTATTTAAAAAAATAATGAGCTGCTCGCGAACTTATCAAGTTGAGTTGGACCTTACTCGACTCGACTCGTTAAGATATTGAGTCGAACTTGATTTAAATTAAATCAACTCGAGTCGTACATTGATCAAATTTTAACTGAGTCGGTCTTAAGTTTTTTGCTAGCTGCTCAACTCAATGAGTACCCCTAGTGTCACTAAAGTCCCTGGAATTCATAAAAAGTCGAGAAATGACGGTGGAAATTTTTTAACTCCTCTAGAGTTGTGATACGGGACAATTCTAAAAATAAACGGCTTAAGTACCAACTAAATACAAGTCATCCAATGGATGCCATTGGATCAAGCCGATTCACTGTGAACCGTTAGATTAAAAAAGAAGAGGTTACCCGATAAACCGGTAACCTTTATGTAGTGGCTTATAAGCCAAAAAAAAGTTTTTTTCAAACTACCCTAAATGGCCACAAGGCCTTTCAATTTCACGACATTCTCTCTTCACCACCACTGTCTCCACCGCCGCTACCTCTCTTTCATATTCTCCCCTCTTCTCCTTCGCCTCTTCATTATCGGGTTAGTTAGACTTTGAAATTTGATTTTTTGTTTGTTTTCATGTTGTTTTTCCTTAAGAAGAAAGGAAAAACAAAGAAAGATTTAGATAGTTTTTCTGAAAAATTTGAGCAGGAAGAAATAAATTTTTATACCGCTTAACCTAATTATTTGTCCCCTAAAATGCCTAAAATAATTAGTTAGGGTTTAAAGTGAAGAATTTGATTTTGGTGATTTTTTTTGAATCTGCTGTAATTTCAGAATTTGTATGTTCATTATGTTTGTAAATTGATATGTTGAAGGAATTGAAGTATGGGAAAGAGGAAATCAAGAGGAAAGCATGATCCTAAGAAGCGAATGGATAAGCTTGACACTGTTTTCAGCTGTCCCTTTTGTAACCATGGAACTAATGTTGAGTGTCGCATGTAAGTATAAACTCTTGTTATTTGTTTTATGAAAAAAATTATCCTTATTTTGATCTAATAACTCAGATAATTTTGATGGTTAAACCTGATTTTTCTCATCTTTGATGAATAGAAAAATGTTATCTTGTGTCGTAAGAATTTATATAAAATGATATGGTTTGTGATTATTGGGCACTAAGTATTGGCATTTCAGTGATATGAAGAATTTGATTGGTGAAGCCTCTTGCAGGATATGCCAAGAAAGTTTCAGCTCTGTCATAACAGGTATTATGATACTATTTAACTTTAGCTGGTAAAGAAATTAAATTTGTTTTTGCAGTCTTGATGAAAATAAAGTCGAGAACCTTTGTTAACGCATCCATGTTTCCTTTTGTTTCTGTATGTGCAGCTTTGACTGAACCTATAGACATGTAAGTTCTGATCAATGTGGTATTTGGTGTTTACTCTTTGTTTCTCGTGTGATCTCTCTTGTATATTTATTCTTGTTGCCACAATTTCAGATACAGTGAATGGATCGATGAATGTGAACGGTTAACAACCATGAAGAAGAAGAAGAAGAAGAAGAAGAAGAAGAAGAAGAAGAAGAAGAAGAAGAAGAAGAAGAAGAAGAAGAAGAGGATGTGGATCAGGATGATGATTATGTGCCCAAAAAACGGGTTTCAACAACTGAATAGGATGATGATTAGTAGTAGCCATGAAGGTTTTAGAACTTTGCTAAGCCTGTAATTATGTTTGTTTTCTGTGGGGAATAGTTGGTGTGCAGGTATGCATATCTAACAACATCGTATGATATGAATAGCCTAACTGGTCCATTATATGCCAAGCAAGAACTTTGTAGAAGGGCTATCAGACACTATTTCGTGTTGTACGAGTTTATGTTGGTGTAATGCAATTATGTGATGCTATTATTATGATGATGTTTTTGAGATGCTATTATGAATGATGCTATTCACGGGTATAGAAATATATTGATGACAAATTTTTGAGATGCCTGTATTTTGGACTTATCTTGATTTACTTCTTTGCTTTATGAATGTAGTTGGATAATTGATTTATACCTTTGTTTTCTTGATGGATTCGTGCATAATTATATTTCTCATTTTCAGTATAACAAAAAACAACTGAACAACTTCGGATAATTGAAGAAATGTTTTGTCGCCAAAATATTTAACAACAAATTAAATGTCTTTCACAATTAAATTGCAAAACATATATTTTCCAAACCAGTATGGCAAAATGCCTCAAAATCAGATTAACGCATGATGTTTTGAAACTCCATTGGTGGTTTCGAAACAAGTATGACAAAATGGCTCAGAAATCACATTAATGCACGAGGTTTCGAAACTCCCTTCTTGGTTTCGAAACCAGTATGAGAGAATGTCTCAAAATCATATTTAGGCAGGTGGTTTCGAAACCACCAGTGTGGTTTCGGAACCACTTACGCAGTATGCCATCAAGTCCATGTCTACCCAAGAGGTTTTGAAACCAACAATTGCGGTTTTGAAACCACCCCTACAACACTTGTAGTAGAAAAGGTTTTCGGGTAGGAAGTTGTGTATATACCTTTAGGTAGTAATTTGTGTACATACTGTTTTTCTTACAAAACTTATGGTAAAACCGGTACATTTCGTAGTAAAATGTGTACATATACGTCAAACTAGGGGTTTCGAAACCGGTACATTTCGTACTAAAAAAGGTATATACCTTTTTCTCTTACAAAGTTGTAACAATTTGTGCATATTTTGTACTAATTTGTGTATATGCACATTTCGTAATATTTTGAGTATATACACATCTTGTTACCAATTTTTTCATGTCTGCCAAACTAGCATGGATACCACATAAAGGTGGTATCGATGCCCCCTTAGTGAAATTTGGTAGTAAAAAATGTATATACCTTTTTCTCTTACAAAGTTGTACAATTTGTGTATATTTTGTACTAATTTGTGTAAATGCACATTTTGTAATATTTTGAGTATATACACATCTTGTTACTAATTTTTTCATGTCCGCCAAACCAACATGGATACCACATAAAGGTGGTATCGATGCCCCCTTGGTGAAATTTCGTAGTAAAAAAGGTATATACCTTTTTCTCTTACAAAATTGTAACAATTTGTGCATATTTTGTACTAATTTGTGCATATGCACATTTTGTAATATTTTGAGTATATACACATCTTGTTACCAATTTTTTCATGTCTGCCAAACCAGCATGGATACCACATAAAGGTGGTATCGATGCCCCCTTGGTGAAATTTCGTAGTAAAAAAATGTATATACCTTTTTCTCTTACAAAGTTGTAACAATTTGTGTACATTTTGTACTAATTTGTGTATATGCACATTGTGTAATATTTTTTGTACATACACATTTTGTATAACAAAATGCCGATAATTGCGATAAAAACTTGTTTAGGTCTTGCTCACCAAAGCTACCAAACACTATTCATGGTAGCCGATGCAAGATCTCGGCGAGTAGAAGCAGAACTTGGTCATGCGACGACGATGGACGTGTGATGCACGTGCAACGAACGGGGCGACAATCACAAGAACACGATGAAACCTCTTGGGTTTTTGTCGAGCTTTCAAGCCGTATTTCACGTCGAGCTGCTTGGAACGGTAGCGAGTGATTTATCGAGATTTGGTCAGAGCGAGGTGAGGGTCACAAGGGTACTGGCAGTGCACGCCACAAAGCGGTGGTGGTTGAGATCGGGCGGTGGTCAGAAACTGGGAATGTGAAAAGTTTGGGGAGAAGAAGGGTCTGAGAAATCTTCTAGATCTGATATTTTGGTCAAATTCAAAATGGGCATTCCCTCAAGGTAGGTGAGGAGTCAAACTTTTATTTATTATTGAACCAGGCTGAGAGGCAAGGCTCAAATAAAAACTGTTAGAAACTAAGCCCCAAGGATCTCTTAGCTTAGACGGCTAGGGCATGGGTTTACTAAGCAGAAGGTCAAGGGTTTGACACCCCACAAAAGTAAACTCTTCTCCCTTTTTGCATCCAAAAACTTTGGGTGTGACAGTTGGGGCTTTTCTCCTCTAAAAATGAACCCAAATATTTCTAAGAGTGCATACCTTTTTCAAAACGAGAGGGTGGCTTATCTTCTAGCCTCTTGAGAAGCCTCAACTCAGCAAGCGACATTTCCCCCATTAGGCAATGCAACCCTATCTTTTGTCGACCGATGCCATACAACATGGAACGAAAAACTACCGACATTACATTCCACCTTGATATACTTTGTCCTATCTAGGAGAAGATTATCAGTAAAATTACTCATTATCAGAGCTTTCCCTTTGCGATGACCAATGGTTACAAAACCCTTTGCATTCTTGTCGTGGCCTGCCATTACATTGTAGCAGCAACGGAATACGTTGACAGAAGGTTTGTCCCCTTAGATTTACAATTTTAAAAAATATGTCACCAAAGTCCACCAACTAGCTCCACTCAATTGACCCAGTGCTACATCAAACCAACTTACAAAAAAGTATGTAGCGATAAATGGAACCCGACTTTAAAAGCAAACAGAGGAATCAAGAACTATGGCTTCCTCTCCTCGAAACATGAACTCAGGCGAAACGTCCCCTTCAGCAAACTAAACTGATAACGAAAATGATTAACACCAAGAAGGCCTCGACATTCCAGCATCTTCAGCATCTCACCCGACTCAATAGTACAAGGATATTCATCACTCACTATAACAGACGAACTAGCCATTAGCACAAACACAATTGTGTTTTCCTTTTCAAAATTTTTTCTTTTCCATTCCCTCTTCTCCTTATTCTTGTAAACTCAGAAGCAGCTAGTGAGAAAAGCAAAATAAAACCCAAAAAACCAATAAAGCTTATTTATAATCAAGAACCATGTCTTCCTCGACAGGATTCGTTAATAGAGAGATTTCTTATGTGACGTTTCACATGCAACGATTCATCCTTAAAGAAAATCGGATAGTTCATTAGAAAGATTTCTTATATGACGTTTCACATGCAACGATTCATTAAAAAGATGTTTTATTAGAAAGATTTATTCTCTAACGTTGTAGCGACGTTTTTTGAAAATCGGGTTGCTACCCCTCCTCCGGTGTCACTTAGAAGAGCCGGGTTTTAATTCAAAATGATTTTTTTAAAGAAAATCGATTAAAATTGAAGTCGTCACCGGTCATTTTAAAAGGTAGACCGGACACCAAAAAATAAAACCAGAGATTCGAACGGGTTCGGGAGTCGGTTACACGCGGGGAAGGGTGAGCACCCCCGCCATGCCCAAAATTGGTACCAAAATCGTTATCGCTTAATTAATATCAAATTTTACGAATTAAAGTGACAAATTAGATCGAAATTTGGTTATACAAGTGAGTGAATTTCAAAAGCCCTAATATTCAAAAAGGAACGTCCGAACCCCACCACTACGACTGGTACTGGCTTCGTTCATTTCCGAATAAAAGGACATCGCATGACATATAATCATACCAAAATATTTGTACACAAAAAAACTACATAAAAGGTGTATAGCTACGTAACATATAAAGGCATATATATATATGGCTACAAAAAACTATGTGATATGTATATACATAAGTATGTAATATATAAATATATGTACAATAGCTATACATCGCATGAATCAAATACAAATGCACTAATATTACGCACTTCACATGTCACGATAAGCAAACATATTCTACTCTAGTATAACAAAAATAAGCAAATGGGAAATAATAAAAAAAAGATTAAAATGCAAGAACGAAAAAGGGGACAAATTTAAGGGAGGAATTTAAGCCCTTCATTTATATTTTTTTACCCATATATATGACTGAAACGAATAAAACCTAAAATTTAGGAACAATAATTTGGGTTTAAAACCTTTGAAAGCAAACCCAATACTGCAAAAAGGGTTAAATTGCAACGTTTTCGAAACAAAAGGGATTGGGTGCACGATTTGACGAAACAACTTAAAGGGGCAACTCCTAAAACATGGGAGGCAAAGTGTAATAAATCCTTTTTATTCAACTCAGTGAGGAGATAGATTCAATCGACGGGATCGAAAACTTGTAGGGACTGATCACATAATTTAAAAAGACGGAAACCTTATTTTTGTGATTTGTAAAGCGTGGAAGGCTTAAAAGGGAAATAAACCATTTTGGAAAAATTAAACACGGTATAAAACACTTTTTGATGTTGGCCTTTACCTCTCTTCGGCAAATTTCAAAAGTAGAGAGAATAAAACTCTTCCTCCTCCTAAATGCGAAACTGATACCATTCTTCGTTCTCATTATGTCGGTCGCCGTTCACCGACACTGGCAAACCTCAAAACCGACCCCGAAAGTCCCATTTTTAAAGAAACTCCTTTGAAAGATTTACGCAAACTCAAAAAACCAGAAACTAACAGAGACTTCCCTTTTTTCGAAACCCTAAAACAAAACCCAAAAAGCCCATTTTCCCTTTGTCAAGCAGAAACCCACTCTCCGTTCACCACTCTTCCACCTCACCGCGTAAAGCCCCACAAAGGGTCTGACGGCTTATTGATGTCGAGTAGATGAACTGTCACCGATGTGAGACCAAGCGTCGAAGGTTAAATCTCTTCCTTTAAGATTTTTTTGTTTTGTTTTCGATGCATGCAAAAAGGGTAAAAAGGAATACCTAAAACTTTTTGGACTTTGATTGCTATTCTGGAAAAAAATCTCGTTTTTTTTACATGTGGTTTGCTTCGGATTTTTATATCCGAAATGTTACATGCCACCGAAAAAGAAAAATAAACCTATTGGTTGCTTTTTGTTTTTGATCCGCTCTCTGTTTGCCTTCATTTTTTACATCATCGTTGACATTTTTTTGTTTTGTCTGATTTTTATTTTTGGGTACCTGATCTTGTTCTTTTTGTGTTGCATGATGTATTGCCGAAATTGGGGAAACACGGAAAGAGGCGCGGCGGTGGCAGGTGGTGTGAAAGGCTGTCTTCTAGGTATCAGTCGCGTGGGCGCACGTTGTGAAGCAGAATCGGTCTGGAGCGTGGTCCTCGCACGCGCGTGTGAAATAGGCGAAAGGTCGCGCGTGACCCGTACGCGGGTATGGCTCGATGGGAGCCGTTCGATGTTGCCTCGATCCAACGAACGAGGGATGGTGGTGCGAAGAGACGGGGAAGGGACTCTAAGGTTTCATCCTTTGGTGCGAAACGGGCCCTTGGATGCAGCGTGATCCAACGATCACGATCGAGCGGTTCAAGATGTGAGAAGAGTCTCTAGGGCTTACTTTGTTGGGCGTTCTGAGCCGTTTGATACGAGCAATCTGACGGTCACGATGGGTGCGATGCTAGGGAAAACGATGGCCTGCTAGGGCTTCTGTTCATCACACGATCTGGACTGCCAGATTTGAAACAGATCTGACGGTTGGGAGTTGGCTGCACAGAAACAAGAAGATATTAGGATTTTTCATGTAATAGGCTATTTGGGCTTATCGGGCCATGCACACATGTTATTCTTATTGGGCTTTTGTTATGGACTAATATTTTAATAAAATGGGATGTTTTTATTTACATTTGGTTTTAATAATAATAATAATAACAGCAAAAAAAAACAACAAATACTAATAAATAATAATAATAAACAATAATAATAATAAATGCTAATAATAAGAATAAGAATAATTAACAATATAAGGGTAATAATACCAATAGTATAAGGTAATAATAATAATAATAATAATAATAATAATAATAATAATAATAATAATAATAATAATAATAATAATAATAATAATAATAATAATGGTAACACTACTACCAATAAATAATATTAGTAATAAACATTTAACACTAAACAATAGTAATAATAATACTTATAATAATAATATAATGTTTAGGGATTTTGTAACTAGTAATAGTATAACATTAATAATGTTTTGGTTTTCTTTTTTAATAATATAGATACTTCATATATATGTATAATTATTTTTTAAATAATAATATAAAGCCCGTGTTATTAAGCCCAACATTAACACAAACAAAAATGAGCTCAAAGCCCGGACAAAATTAGTGATTACATCTGTCCCTCTTTGCTTATACTTGTGAAACAAGGATAAAGCAAAGACCACAAGCACTAATTTTGTCCTACTTCCCTGTCAGACGATTTGCTCTCCCAGAGCGGCAGCGCGCAAGTCCAAGTAACTTTCTTTCTAAGGCCTTAAGATCATGAGTTCTTTCTCCATAGTGCTCATTTCCTTGGCGTATTCTTCGAGCAGTAGTTCCTCCTATACGGAACTCCCCTCTTCGCACATCTGGAGTCAAGGATCTGCAAGTCCTTTCTCTATAGGACCTTCCGCTTTCGAGATCCTGAAGCCTTGGAATTTTGAGTTCTTTCTCCATAGAACTCTTCTTCCTTGGCGTATTCTTCGAGTAGTAGTTCCTCCTCAACCGAACTCCCCTTTTCGCATATCTGAAGTCAAGGATCTACAAGTCCTTTCTCTATAGGACCTTTTGCTTTCGAGACTCTGCCATCGCAAGTTCCTTCTATATAAAACCTTTTCGGACCCCTTCTTTGTAGGATCCTTCATCTTGGAATCTGACGGCAAGCTTGAAAGCTTTCATCTAAAATCCTTGAGCGGTGAACATGAAAGGCTTCACTTGAAATCCTTGAGCGGCGAACATGAAAGGCTTCACCTGAAATCCTTGAGCAGCGAACATGAAAGGCTTCACCTGAAATCCTTGAGCAACGAACATGAAAGGCTTCACTTGGAGTCCTTTTTGGTCATTGCTTTATTGTTTACTCCTCTTCTTGGGAGGTACCCGATCTGTCTTTTAAATATCTGCGAAAAGGAATAAATTGCTATGATGGTATGATATAGCATGCTCCTAACTTAGGGATGCCTAACTAAATATGATGCATGACTGGGGTTTTTACATTTGTCCTCTTGCCATCTTGTCCTTCGATGTCGCTTTTGCTTCTCCACATTTCGCACTAGCAGTGCCTTTTCTTTGGTTTCTTCTTCTTGACTTTTTGTTTTCCTCTCTCAAAGCGCCTTATTTGAATCTTATTTTAAAATTTCTCATCTCAAAGAGCCCTTTTGAGTTCTCACTTTGTACCCCTTTTTCTTTAAAACTAGAGGACTCACGCTTGAAGGTTGTCGGAAATCTAAAAAACTAGAGGACCCATGCTCGAAGGCTGTTGTAGATCTTTCTTCTTTTTTTTCTTTTTTAAAAGAAAATTGGAAGGCTCACGCTCGAAGGCTACCGAAAATCTCAAAAACTGGAGGACTCATGCTCGAAGGCTGCCGAAAATCTTTCAAAAACTGGAGGACTCATGCTCAAAGGATGCCATAAATTTCTTAAAAAACTGAAGGACTCATGCTCAAAGGCTGCCGGAAATCTCTTAAAAACTGAAGGACCCATGCTCAAAGGCTGCCGAAAATTTCCTAAAAGAAACTGAAGGACTCATGCTCAAAGGCTGCCGAAAGTCTCTTAAAAGAAACTGAAGGACTCATGCTCAAAGGCTGCCGGAAATCTCTTAAAAGAAACTGAAGGACACATGCTCAAAGGCTGCCGGAAGTCTTTTAAAAGAAACAGAAGGACTCATGCTCAAAGGCTGCCGGAAATCTTTTAAAAGAAACTGAAGGACTCATGCTCAAAGGCTGCCAATCGACCTTTTCAACATGAAGGTGCATAACAGAATCTTCAGCAATCTTCAAATGCTTTCTCTTTCTCTTTCTCTTTAGGCACCCCTTCGGGTTTTCACCTTGAAATCAAATTCTTTCCACGTCAAATTTTCTCTCACATCTTTAGGGTGACAACATGTCCCTAAGTCCCCTAAACCTCTTATTTTCCATAAATCCCTGTCTCTATTCATCTTTACTGAATCTTCCCCCTTTGCTTCTTCTTGAGAGGGGACGTTGAATTACACTGGTCAAAATATCAATACCCTACTTAACCGGGGCTTAATTGTTGCTTCTTCTTAAACTCTTCCTAGTGAACTGTTGTAAAGTGTCCATAAATTCTATATTTCATGCACATTCCATCTCATATTATTGCTGTTTTTAGTACATTTTAGGCATAATTAGGACCATGCATTGCATTTTACAGTATTCTTTACTTTGCCATGCTTTTTATTAATTATCTATTATTTAGTAAGGAAAAGATAATGTTTTAGTTTAGTTTTAGGTTCAGGTACTAGAGGCTGACAAAAGGAGAGAGGAGCTAAGGACATGATGCTGAGGCAGTAGACCAAGGAACTATACTGATGCAGTTCCAGACAGATGCAACAGCTGCCGAGTAGCTGTCGCCGCCATACCTGCCACCCAAGACAACAAGCTGAGGAATTGGAGAACTGGAGTGCGATCTTTAGAGCAAAAAATCCTGATTCTATCGATGCTGTCCACTCAATTTTCCGATGACTATAGAAGCAGACAGAGCCGCCGAAGAAGAAGCTCGAGATTACTTACGGAGCAAGGCAACGTGATAAAGTCCACATTCAACTCAAAGAAGTCAGAATCTAAAGTTGTATTTAATCCAAAAGCTACTTTGAAGACTTCTACTCCAAGAAAGACTAGACCTAGCTAATGCCTTTATATACCCATTGTACTTTTACTTCAAGATAGCTTAGGTTTTCCCTTAGGCATAGTTTAGGTTTTCTTCCCGCCATTATGTTCTAAAATTCTCCTTGGGTTTGGGTTATGTTGTAATTAGTGTGAGAATGGTTGTTTATGATTTTAATTTTGTTTTTGTTTTTGCAGTAAAGCTTCAAGGTTTGCTTATTCCATGTTCTTCTTAGTTTTCAATTAATACGAAAGATTAGTTGATTACTACCCATTTGTTCGGTATTGAGAGAGTCGAACTCACGAAAGGAGTAAGTACGATATCATCTATAGACGGTGTTGATCAATCTAGCCTAGACATAGGTTAGGGTTTAAAACGGCTAAAAGGCGACGAATCAAACATTGTTGTCTTTGCACGATTCACGCCGCGACTGGTATTATCTACAGTCGGCATCAACAACATTCTAACTTAGACATAGGCGAGATCACTTTCAAAGCGTTTTGCCGAGCCTTGTAGTTCTGTCAAGTGCGTCACCGAGACACAAGTCTATTCCCCTACCGAGGCAGCGAGAGCGTCTCAGCAGCCTAACTGCCATCCCCCGCCGAGGCAGCAGAGTCTGGCTGTGCAAAGCAACTTGTCCTATTCAATACAGTTTCACACTAAACAGCAGCATAACCTGTCCTATTCTATAAATCTGATATCTTCCCTTTTATTTACTTGTGTTTTTATTTTATTTTCCTCTCAAACAACCAACTTATTTGTGCATTTACTTTTCTTGGGCAGGAACTACGAATCGAGTCAAGTTGTCCAATCCCTGTGAGAGACGATGTCTTTTATACTATAACTTGACAGGAGTGTGCACTTGCGCTCATATTTAGAGAACATTAAAACGCTCTACAAGTTTTTGGCGCCGTTGCCGGGGATTGGTAACAGCGAAATTCATTTTCAATTTCTACACTTTTATTTATTTACATTTAATTTCTAGTTTTTATTATTTTTATTTTTAATCGAAAAAAAGAATTTTACGGTTTTTTTGCTAGTGCATGACCAGGGAAAATCCAAAAGGAGAAATCGTTTATTACGGCGATATCAAACAAAGAGCAAGAGAACTCAAAAAGGAAATCAGAACAGCCCTAGGGAAAGCTAAAAAAACAGAAAAGCAGAGGTAAACATGGAAAACGACAACCCTGCCAACGATGCTCAGAACGGCAGGGATGGGCAGCAAGACCCGCTGCCTAGTGAACAACAAGTTCCACCTAGGTAGCCGCCCCCTATTCCGCCCAAGCAGCCACAATACATTCGAACCACCAGGGATTACTTGGAACATGACTTCAGAGGGTTCGATCTGATAGTGACAGAACCTGAGATTGAGGCAGATCACTTTGAGCTGAAGCCCCTGATGTTTAACATGATCAACATGTTAGGGCAATTTGGAGGGACTGCCACAGAAGATGCTTGGCAGCACTTAAGAGGATTCCTGGACATATGCAGAGCTTTCAAAACACATGGAGTCCACCAAGATGTGCTAAGACTGAGGCTATTCCCCTATTTACTAAGGGATAAGGCAAAGTAGTGGTTGAACAACCAGCCAGCATGGGTCATTCAACACATGGACAGAGCTGTGTAAGGATTTCTTGGATCGTTTCAGTCATTCTAATGTCACAGATAGATTGAGAAACGAGATCATAGCTTTTTGACAAGGGGATGATGAGCCAATGTATGAAGCATGGGAGCGGTACCAACAGATGCTTAACAACTGCTCGCTCCATGGTTTCCCAGCTTAGGCACAAGTGTCAATGTTCTACAATGGGGTGAACTACCCAACACGGATGATGATTGATGCCTCAGCCAACAGAATCATCCTCGACAGACCACCAGAGGAGGCACTGCGGATTCTGAACCAAGGCACCAAGAATGATTATAAGTACCCAACAGCCCGCCGAGGCGGCGTTAGGCGGCCATCCACTATGAACGAGGTAGAAGCTTTAGAATCTGTCAATGCCAGCCTCGACAAGTTGACAGAGCTGGTTATGAGCATGGTGAAACTCACTGGGAAAGTCTATGAGGCCAAGGATGTGGTGCCATTCTTTGATGAGTGTGGGGGCAACCATGATTCCTCTGAATGTACTGCATCTGCTAATTTCATTGGATGATACGAGAGGAACAGCAAACCCGCCACAAACACGTACAACACTGGATGGAAAAATCATCCAAACTTCTCCTGGAGCAATACTAAGACTACTACCAACCCACAACAACAAAAAGGAGGCTACCAGGAAAACCAGTCCAGACAGCAAGCTCAACAGCACAAAACAATAATTCACTAGAAGCAACTCTTCATACTTTTATTTCTAGAACTAGTGACTTTATTGTTCGTACTAATAAGTTTATTGACAAAACTGATTCTTTTATGGACAGGACAGAGATGAGGATGAACAACCAAGAGGCTGCAATAAAGAACTTGGAGACCCAATTTGGGCAGTTCACAGAGATCTTTAGCAGCAGGACAATGGGAGCAGCATCCAGTTGTACAGAGGCAGCAGCCAAGCCCACATATGAGCAGTGCAAAACCATATCAACCAGAAGTGGGAAACAGTTTGATGAACCCAGAGTGGAAAAGCCAAAAGAGACACAACCAGCATAGAAAGAACTACCTGCCATGGCAGCATCAACACCAACCGCCTCGGCAGCTGAACCTGACAGCAGTCCTGAAGCAGATGATCCTCCACAGATAAAGTTCCCATGCAAAGAATGTATAGAGGACATCCGCCTGCCAGCACCTTTCCCCCAGAGGCTTAAGCAATAGAAACAGGAACACCAGTTCAGGAAATTCTTGGATATTCTGAAGCATGTGCGCATAAATATCCCTCTCATAGAAGCCATTCAGAACATTCCCAACTATGCCAAATACCTCAGGGACATGGTTTCTAAGAGGAAGAGATTTGGGGAGTTCGAAACAGTTGATGTAACAGAGAAGTGCATAGCCATGCTACATAACAAGTTGCCGCCCAAGCAAACAGATCCATGCAGCTTTGTTATACCATGCAGAATAGGCAGCAAGCATGAAACAAAAGCCTTGTGCGACTTGGGAGCCAGCATAAACTTGATGCCTAAGGCTGTCTTCGAAAAACTAGGAATTGGGCAAGCCAAACCTACCTTCATTATGTTGAAACTTGCTGATCATTCATTTGTACAACCAGAAGGGGAAGATCGAAGACATTCTAGTTCGAGTGGGAAACCTTATTCTTCCAGCTGACTTCCTCATCTTAGACTGTGAGGCCGATGAAAAAGCCCCTATCATTCTTGGGCGACCATTTTTGGCCATAGGTAGAACTCTAATAGATGTGGAACATGGGGAGCTGACCATGAGGGTAGACAATCAGAGCATCAAGTTAAATGTGTTACAACCCCCAAAAAAGGAAAATAAAGGATGCCCAGATGCTCAGGCCGCCAAAATCAGCACAGAGACAGGTCAAGGCAGTAGCTGTCACGGCAGACCCAAGGGCAGGCTGAAGGACCCAACAACACATCACCTTAAAGAACAAGAAGACCCCCCATGAGGGAAGGACAAGACAAATCACCTCAGGAAGTGGTTATGTCTGGGAGATGCACCCAAATGCACTCCCAACATAACTTAACTTTTATTTTCTTTATTTTTATTTTTATGTATTAGGATTAGAGTTTAATTTATTGCAATTTATTTTAGGATTAGATTTTAAATTAGTTTCCAAAGTTTTATTTTTCAGAACTTATTTTAGTATTTAATTATCTTTATTTTTATTTCAGGATTAGGAATAAAAGAGCTGGATCAAGAAGAAGGCCCAGCAAGGAGCCCGTACACCATCCCGCTGAGACAGCCAAGAGCGGCCCAGCGCAGACAGCGCGTAACGGCTAGCTGCCAATAGCTATAGAAGTAACGGGCAGAAATCCCGTAACGTGCGCGAGACAACTTGACCGTTGGACATTTAATGCCGCCGCGACACCTCTCGGCAACCTCTATTTAAACCTCACTCATCTCATTCATTCATTTTAGTTTCACCTCCTTGCTATCTTATTCTTGTATCCACTGCTCTCTAGCTAATTACCTTCTTTTTCAAGTTTCAGTAAATTTCAACCGTCTCACACATGGCTTCAACATCAGCACCCAAACCCACCTTCCAACAATTTTGCTCCAAGACGGATGAGAAGAGATATAAAGATCAGTTTGCCAAGCAAGCAATTTGAAAGGAGCAAGGTTCCCACTACACGAAGCAAACAGGGGACCTTGGCTTAGAGCCCGCCTTGTTCGAGACCACCCACAGCAAGGGATGGGAAATGTTTGTACGACAGCCAGAGATGGCCAGCATCACTTTGGTCAGAGAATTCTATGCCCATCACCCCCGCCCAAAGCTACTGTTCGTATATGTCTGAGGGGAGCCTGTCAAGCTGAACGCCGTCGTGATCAACAGCTTCTACGGCCTAGAGATGGACGACAACCCTCACAAGGAATGGAGGCAGTCACTGACGGTTGCCGACTACGACAGACTCAAGGCCAAGCTGTGCAAGCCCAACACACCGTGGTTGGAAGGAAAGCATGGCGGCAATGTCCAACGCTGCCACCTGCTACCCGAGGCAATATTGTGGAATACTTTCATCAAGAGACGTCTGCTGCCCACCTCCCACAACTCCAATGTCGACCGATCGCGCCTCGCACTAATTCATGGCATTATGATGAACTGACCCATCAACGTTGGGGAAATTATATGTAAGGAGATCCACAACTGCTTCCGCAAGACAAATGGCAGGTTATACTTCATGTCACTCATCACCGGCCTTTGTGCCAATTTCAACGTCCCAACCGACCCCAAAGATGAGATGACAACAGCAAAGGAGGGGTGGACTAGGAAACTCCGCCTGTAGATGATGCAGGCCCAAGAGACAGAGCCGATTACCCCCAGCCAGCCCTTTGTCGCCCAGCCAACTACACCAGTCGCCCCCGGCAGTTCTGAAGCTACCCCAACAAATGAAGTCCTCACTCTGATGCGCAACCTCATTGACAGCAACAAAAGGATTGAACAACAGCAGCTGACCTTCATGAAGTATGTGGGGGAGGTCCAAGAAGCCTTTGTGGCATATCTCCTGTAAAAGTATCCAAATGATGGCCCTACCCTGCCACCCTACCCTGCAGATCTAGCCGTCGCAGCTGCCCCAGCACAAGGAACACCATCAGTCGTTGCTGCCCGCCGCGCCGCCTTTCGCCGCCACATGTCGTCTCCGACGCACTACCCATCATACTCTGCCACCTCCGCTTCCAACACGGTGGCAGATTCCTCTGAGAGGCTTCAACAATATCATTCCCCCGCCTGCACAGCAAAAACAGTGGCAAACACCTCCTCATCAAATGAGGTCGAGCAGTAGCCGCCAGCAACAGCAGCAGGAGGAGCGGCCATCCCAATGGCGATAGACCCTTTGGCAGCACCAACAGAGGAAGGAACTAGGAAGAGGAAGCGAGGCTCCTCTAGAAGAACCTCCTGCAAAACCCCGTGACGAGCCTCGCCCCACTCCCAAAAGAGTCCAGCCGCCGCGGACAGCCAAGGTCTCGCCTGCTAAGTCTGCCGCCCGGACATCTGCCGACCGCCGCCTAGTCATCCAATCCTCTTCCTCCTCCTCAACAGCAATGACCCGAGCCTCCTCTCAACCCCCAGCCAATTTCTAAAGTTTTTTTTCTCTTTTTTCTTCTTTATTTTATTTTTCTGTTTTTCATATCACTTGTGTTTATTTTTCTGTTTTTAATTTTCTGTTTTTATTTGGTGCATTGAGGGCAATGCCCATCTCGAGTTTGGGGGGGATAGCTCTCACATTTTTGTTTAGGCATACTTAGTAGCATATAGGTTGCATTGTACTTACCTTATTATTAATCGGAATAGAAAAATTTGTTATAACTTGTGCCTATGATAGATAGCCGATTAATTATTTTTGCACCAATAATTAAATTGAACTTAATTTCGGGAAAAGCATGAAAAATAACTTAGAATTTTTTTATAATTGCCAAAACTATCAAACACTATTATTACTTGCTGAATTTGTTAGAATACCTAATGAACATTGCTTGCTTTGTTTTTAGGATTCTTTGCAAAGTTCTAACAATGGTTGCAGGTAGCCACCGAGGCAGAAAACAGAAACAGAAAACTAGAACACTGCTACGGTAGAGAAAAACAAAGAAAATTTGTTTTTTTACCCTAGAGGTGCCCGAAACAGGCTCTAGGAAGAATCATGTGCGAGGACACTCCGCTGCTATCAAAGTCCATAGATCTGAAAATTTTGCAGTGACGGACAAATTAGCATGAGTGAATGAAAGTCTTCACGGGATGACTCTACTCCATGGGTTCGGGGTTTTGTAGTTTGCTTCTATCTTAATTTCAGACCTAGAAGAGTAGTTGTGATGAGCTGAAGCCCTCATTGCCATGATTATTTAAATTGTGCTGCCTCGGCTGCAACCTTATATATTATAACAACATCTTTGTTTATCTAGTTATTCTGCATACTCAGCATGTACACAGTCATGCACACACTGCACTGGCATTATAGATTAATTTTGAGTTATTTCTTACTATTTTCCCTTCACCAATCTAATATAGGTGCCACGGCCTTGAGGTGCAGAATCAAGTGAAAACATGTTTTTCTTTCTGGTTAATATAAGGGCAAGTATGTTTAGGTTGCATTGCTTGAGGACAAGCAATAGTTTGAGTTTGGGGTGTGTAAAGTGTCCATAAGTTCTATATTTCATACACATTACATCTCATATTATTGTTGTTTTTGAGTACATTTTAGGCATAATTAGGACCATGCATTGCATTTTACAGTATTCTTTACGTTGCCATGTTTTTTATTGATTATCTTTTATTTGGTAAGGAAAGATATTGTTTTAGTTTAGTTTTAGTTTCAGGTACTAGAGGCTGACAGAAGGAGAGAGGAGCTGAGGACATGATGCTGAGGCAGCAAACCAAGGAGCTGTACTGATGCATTTCTTGACAGAGACAGCAGCTGTCACCGCCATACCTGCCGCCGAAGACAGCAAGCTGAGGAATTGGAGAACTGGAGTGCGATCCGTTGAGCAGAAAATCCTGATTCTATTGATGCTGTCCACTCAGTTTTTCGATGACTATAGCAGCAAGTAGAGCCGCCGAAGAAGGATCTCGAGATTACTTGCGAAGCAAGGCAACGTGATAAAGTCCACATTCAACTCAAAGAAGTCAGAATCTAAAGTTGCATTTAATGCAAAAGCTACTTTGAAGACTTCTACTCCAAGAGGACTAGACCTAGCTAATGCCTATATATACCCATTGTACTTTTACTTCAAGATAGCTTAGGTTTTCCCTTAGGCATAGTTTAGGTTTTCTTCCCGCCATTATGTTCTAAAATTCTCCTTGGGTTTGGGTTATGTTGTAATTAGTGTGAGAACGGTTGTTTAGGATTTTAAGTTTGTTTTTCAATAAAGCTTCAAGGTTTGCTTATTCCATGTTCTTCATAGTTTTCAATTGAGGTGAAAGATTAGTTGATTACTACCCATTTGTTCAGTATCGAGAGAGTCGAACTCACAAAAGGAGTAAGTACGATATCATCTATAGACGGTGTTGATCAATCTAGCCTAGACATAGGTTAGGGTTTAAGGCGGCTAAAAGAGGACGAATCAAACATTACAATCTTTGCACAATTCATGACGGACTGGTATTATTTGCAGTGGGCATCAACAGTATTCTGACTTAGACATAAGTGGGATCACTTCCGAAGCGTTCTGACGAGCCTTGTAGTTCTACCGAGTTTGCCGCTGAGACACAAGTTCATTCCCCTGCTGAGGCAGCGAGAGCGTCTCAGCAGCCTAACTGCCAACCCCCGCCGAGGCAGCAGTGTCTGGCAGCGCAAAGCAACTTGTCATATTCAACGCAGTTTCACACTAAACAGTAGCATAACCTGACCCATTCTATAAATCTGATCTCTTCCCTTTTATTTACTTGTGTTTTTATTTTATTTTCCTCTCAAACAACCAACTTATTTGTGCATTTACTTTTCTTGTGCAGGAACTACGAATCGAGTCAAGCTATCAAATCCCTATGGGAGACGATATCTTTTATACTATAACTTGACAGGAGTGTGCACTTGCGCTCATATTTAGAGAACACTAAAACTCTCCACAACTGTGTCCTTGTACCCTTAGGTTGACTTTTGGTCAAAGTTGGACGGTTTAAAACGCTTTACAACTGTTGCCTTAGACTTGCGCTCATATTTTCGCCTTGAAATACTTCTGTCTTTATCGTATTTCCGTAAGGTTTGGGTTCAGATGACACCTATCATCTCATTTCGGTGCATGCTCATGACGCGCCGCATGAGGTCTTCCTTGGATCATTGCTTCCAACCAGATGCTTTGCCATCGAGGTTTATTTTTGTCCTCGAGCCTTAACGCCAAATTTTCTTCCTTCAAGCCCTTGATTTAGCTTTACGTCCGATATTCTATCTTGACCTCAATAATGCTTCTTAGCGTAGATCAATTCCATAACCTATCACTTTCACTGACAGACAATCTTATCATTTCAAACAATGGTATTCATCGTCTAACCTTAATGCTTGAACTTTCGAGGATGTCCCTCTGGGTACTACTTACTTTCCCTCGAGTCACAGGTGCACAGTCAGTCCGCTTGTTCATTCCAACGTAAGAGACTTATAAAGATGATAAGGTAAAAATAATTTTAATATATACATTTTAAAGAAACATAACAAGCAGTATTTATGGAAAATAAGCTCGGGTTTTGGAAAAAAGATCAACTTAAATGACCTTCTTGTTCAAAAGGTCATGAATGTTGTGGGAATATTCATATGAAAACCTTACTGGGCTATTAGGCTTCCGATAGGAACAACTCTCATACCTAATTTCTACCCAATTTAAGGTGGCTCTCTTTTAACTCACAAACTCACAGTGCCCCATATTTCTCTCTTTTCTGATCTCAATCAGACATTGGAAGTGTGGCAATCCTTGAAGAGAGGTTAACCTCGGTGGGCGAGATGTGATCTGAAGACTAATTCATCCATTCGTGTATGGTCCAAATGGTCTTTCAAGGCTTGTAATGTAGGCTATGGTTCGTGGTTATGAAAGAAAAAGGTATGTAGGCCCAAATAAGTGTTTTGAAGGTGACAAAACCAAGGATCAATTCTTGCAACTGAAAAATCTCAATTATGCACTGTCTGATCTGGATATGCTCGGATCGCTCTAGACTGCCCATATTTTTGGGGTTTCACCCTAGAGTTCATTTCTTCTCGTCAAGTGTAGTTTCAGATCAACTTGCACCTTCGCATTGTATTGATGTATGCTTCAATTCAAAAGAGATTAATCTTCTGAGGCTCTCATAAGTAGAGGTTCATTTGGATGAAAAGTTCCTATAGCCATTTTCTCAATTTACAAAACCGCACTTTTCAATTTAGTGCCTTCACTTTCGATTTCCTTAACTTTCATGTTGGTAACTTTTAACTTGGTTTGGGCTGGCTCTTTGAGCACAAACTTTCCTTTCACCGCTTCATTTTGGTGTTTCTAAATGTTGCATTCCATGTATTTATTCTCCCTTGTTGTCCCTTAGTCCGTGACGCGTTATCTTTATAGCATGATCAGAACTTGACGTCGTTCACTTTTCCACAACCTTACATCTTTTGCCCCTCGATGTGGGCGTGATCCTTGGTTTGGGTTCAATCGAAAGAAAATCTTCAAGCTCAAAAGGGGACTGCAATGTATATTTTTTCTTATTTTCTTTCTTTGTAAAGGGAAGTGAAGGAATGCCAAATGTCCTCCCCATACGTGGATATCAAAAATAGTCTTTAAGGGTAGATGTTTTGGGGTTATCACTTCATTCAAAGACCTTGAACAACAATGCCCAAGAGGAAAATTCACTTAATGGGAGTGGCCCATTATTCCTAAACACTCATTGTCATTCCTCCCTTGGCCTAAGTAGAACAGAGGGTTTTCATATTTAGTGTCCTCAAAACATCCGGTTTTTTGGAACCTTTTAAATTAAAGTCATTTTTTTCAAAAAATATATACATGTATGTTTGAAAAAAAAACAAAAATAAGGTCCTAACCATAAAGAATAAATGAATTGTTTAAATGAAATCAAAGAATATGAAATGCGTGCAAAAGTCTCATTCATTGAAATTGAACAAGCGAACATAACATAGGCCCTTACAAAGGTCCTTGCTATCTCCGGGCGCATAATAGCAAGGCGCATTAAGAGGAAATGCAACATGCAAGATAATTTAAATGTGAGATCCTAAGACTAAAACTGGAGACCAACGTGCTCGCGATTCGCTCATCAAAACTGTTCTTAACCAAACTTCAGTCCCTGGTCTTCATAGTTGTTTAATTCGTTTTGGCGCGGCTTGTGTTTCTCGTGTGGTTGCCATGAGTGCCATAATTGTCAGGACGAGGGACACCCTTCGGTTTGGACTGCACTAGGCTCAAAAGTTCTCCTTCGACAATTGTTGGGAGCGAGTCCGTGTACGTTATTAGAACCGGATGATGAGCCCTTGGAGGCTTTGCAAACATGAGCGACTGGTCACGGAGCTGAGTGCTTGAATGTGATTTCTTCATAGAGACTGGAGAGTCATGCCCCTTTTTAGTGGCTAAGCTTGGTTCCCCTAACTACACTACCCCCACTTCTGACATATTCTGGACTAGACTTTTAAATGCTACACAATTTTCAATAGAATATCCTTGAACATTGGCATGATATTCGCAATGAGCGCTAGCATCAAACCAAGAAGGGTAAGGTGGTTCATAAGGAACCACGTGATATGGTCGAACCAAATCCGCATGGTATAGCCGCGAATACATCTCCTTGTAGGAAATTGGCAGAGGGGTGAACTTCTCCTTTCCTTTCTCGGTCCCTTTCATCTTCTTCAAACTTCGAGGACTCTCGGTCGTAGTTCAGGATTGCGAAGTCGTAATGCTCTTCGGGGTTTCCTTGTGGTCTTGTTGCCTTCGAACCGATTCTCCATTCGTTGGAGAAGACAAGATTCTCCTAAGAGTATCTTCGATCTTATCCAACACCAACTCAACGGGTTATTCTGAAACTATGCGGTCTACCTCATACTGGTCGATGATGGCCTGGTCTTCTTTAGACAAAGCTTCTTCCATCACAATGTCATTGTCCCCATTCTCACTCTCCTTGGGCTGGGGGTCTCTCTTCATGTTGCTTCCTTCAGTCATGACAATTATCATAGCCCTCAATTCATTGATTTGCCCCATAGTTTCTTCTTGGAACCTCTTCACGTATGAGATCATCTCCCCTTGATTCCAAACTAACTGCTCATAAAGTTGTTCGAGCTTGTCCACCCTTGCCACTAGGTTATTCATACTTTTGAAGCTGCACCGACTAGAAACAGTTCCCTTGTCCATTCTTCTTTTCCTCTCTGAGATGACTATTCTCCCCAATTAGCAAACGGGCATGATGTAATAAATGTATTATGGATTTAAACAAACTTCAAATGTCCAATTTAGCAAACGGCGTGATGTAATGAATGTATGATTAACAATTTTAATGTTGTGAATAATTATGTTATAAAATGATGTATGAAACAGATGATGTAATAAAAGATGTGCAAATATGTATACAAGTAAAGGTGTTGATCCTAAGGTGACTCCCCTTAGGTCAACTTTCATTTGAACATAAAGGAGGTTCTTTGTTACAAGATAGTCATATCAAATTCCTACATTCAAGCCTCGTCCTAACTCCTGATTCTTCCACCGCCTGAAGCAACTAGATGAACCTCGGTGCTTCCTTCATCAACGAAGCAATGAAAAGACATAGTGTTTCGACCTCCCTGGCACTCATTCGTTAAGGATTGCAGTCACTTCACCTTTTTAATATCCTCGCGCCACTCCTTGGCTATGCTTGCATCGGGGAAAAGTCTTCGAATAAAATGCCTTGCAAAACTTTCTTCGGTGTTACCCAAAAGTGATTCTGAATCCAAACCTGGAGTAGCTGAGCGCAACCTTTGAAACATCCCTCATCGTGTCTCTGAATTGCGTTCAAGAAGATGAAGGTTTCGGCCAAGATTGCCGAGGCCGAATTTGCTTTCTTCCTCATCCGTTCAAGAACGTCTAGAACTGCCACATCGATGTCATTTAGAATCCTTGGAAAGATAATCAAACCATACACTCTTAAAGCAAACAAATTCATCTTTATTACTTCATCGGTATCAAGTCCTGGATGCATTCCCAAAAAAAACCAAAATATCTCCTCGAAGCTAAATCAATCCCTTGACCTAATCCGCCAGCCATCCCTGCCACTTCTTTGAGCTTGGCCGGGTAATTTTGTGACTTCGGATGTTTGGATTAGATCCAATCTTCCTTGACTCCCTTGGGATGGAGAAAGGTTGTGTATTCTTCAATGGTGGGCATTAGATCTTCTATAAGTATAACATGGCACTATGCGTTCACTCGGTAGACTGTCCCTTTAACCTTTCTGATTCAATGCCGGACTTGTGAATTGACATCCTCTTTTTTAGCAACCTCTCGTCCATAATGATATCCCTTAAATTGGGTAAAACCACTTTGACTCAACACCTTTAGGTCATGAAATGCATGCAAAAAAATGAATGCGAAAGGTCACAAAAGAAATGTGTTAGTGCCGGATAAACACAATTAATATGATAAGAGAAATAAATCAAGCACAAATTAAGCAACCCTATTTGTCCCATCTAACACCCAAGTTATCTGTATGACTCTAAAGGGGTGGGTATTCTATGTTCGCTACATGCAATTTTGGTTCTAGGAGGTACTTCAATTATCCTTGTTATCCCCTACTAAGGGTAGCAAGGCCCCCGATCATCACCCATTATAGACTCATCTCAATCGAGTTCAATTCGAGGGGACCCTTTAGCTATATATGTACGGAGAAACGATATTCCCACGAAGATATAGGGTATTCGAGCCCCGAAGGTACTTACTAGGCCCATACGGAGGAACAATATCCCCACGAAGGCACTAGCGTTTCCCCCTACTTAGACAAACGGGTTTATATGCCCAACTTTAAATGTGTTTAAAATAAACTCACATTTATAAACAAATATCGACCGAATTTATCACTTTAATTCGCAACTTCCGATATTATTTAAGCAGTAAGTTTTTTTTTGCTTGACTCACTTTTTTTTAAAACAAAAATTTGGTCCCCAGCGGAGTCGCCATGCTGTAGCGACGTTTTTTGAAAATCGGGTCGCTACCCCTCTTCCGGTGTCAGTTAGAAGAACCAGGTTTTTATTCAAACTGAATTTTTTAGAAAATCGATTAAAATTGGAGTCGCCACCAGTCATTTTAAAAGGTAGGCTGGACATCGAAAAACAAAACCAGAGATTAGAACGGGTTCGGGAGTCAGTTACACGCAGGGAAGGGTGAGCACCCCATCATGCCCAAAATTGGTACCAAATCGCTACCGCTTAATTAATATCAAATTTTACGAATCAAAGTGACAAATTGGATCGAAATTTGGTTATACAAGTGAGTAAATTTCCAAATCCCTAATATTCGAAAAGGAACGTCCGAACCACCACCACTACGACTGGTAATGGCTTCGTTCATTTCCGAATAAAAAGACATCGCATGACATATAATCATACCAAAATATTTGTACACAAAAAAAAAAACTACATAAAAGGTGTATAGCTACGTAACATATAAATGCATAAAAGACCATAATATATATATATATATATAGGTTACCATGTAAACGTATGTATATATAATATGTATGTACAAACTCACGAAACCATAATATATATATGCGCATAACTACGTGAAAACCAAATATCATATATATGCATAACCACGTAAATACTATATACAAGTTCTCATGTGACATATTTCATTTGCTATATTTCTAGTTATTAGGAGTTCTTGCTGTTTAATACATGTTGTTTTTGTTATATTTTGTGCAGGAACCCAATTCTGAAAATAGCTGTGAAAAAGGGACATTTTTGTAGTTTTTATTATAATTCTGTCATGACTGGCATCATCGGCACGGCACCGGGCACGACGCGTCTGACGTGGCAGCGACGTGGCAATGACGTGGCAACCTCTAGAAGATTCTAGAATGTTCCGAGAGAAGATTTGATCAGATTATCAATTTTATCCGTTTGGTTTTATTTTGAATTTTAAAAACATTTGAATTTGAATTGTTATTTTGATCTCTTATCCTTGTAACCTAAGCCTTTATATATATATATATATATATATATATATATATATATATATATATATATATATATGGCTACAAAAAACTATGTGATATGTATATACATAAGTATGTAATATATAAATATATGTACAATAGCTATACATCGCATGAATCAAATATAAATACACTAATATTACGCACTTCACATGTCACGATAAGCAAACATATTCTACTCTAGTATACAAACAAAAATAAGCAAGGGGGAAATAATAATAATAAAAAGATTAAAAATGCAAAAACGAAAAGGGGACAAATTTAAGGGAGGAATTTAAGCCCTTTTTTATATATTTTTTACCCATATTTAGGACTGAAACAAATAAAGCACTGCCACAGCAGAGAAAAATAAAAAAAATTGTTATTTTACCCTAGAGGTGCCCGAAACAGGCTCTAGGAAGAATCATGTGCAAGGACACTCCGTTGCTATCAAAGTCCTTAGATCTAAAAAATTTTGTAGTGACGGACAAATTAGCATGAGTGAATGAAAGTCTTCACGGGATGACTCTACTCCATGGGTTCGGGGTTTTGTAGTTTGCTTCTATCTTAATTTCAGACCTAGAAGAGTAGTTGTGATGAGCTGAAGCGCTCATTGCCATGATTATTTAAATTGTGCTTAATTGTGCTGCCTCGGCTGCAACCTTATATATTATAACATCTTTGTTTATCTAGTTATTCTGCATACTCAGCATGTACACAGTCCTGCACACACTGCACTGGCATTATAGATTAAGTTTGAGTTATTTCTTGCTATTTTCCCTTCACCAATCTAATATAGGTGCCACGGCCTTGAGGTGCAGAATCAAGTGAAAACATGTTTTTCTTTCTGGTTAATATAAGGGCAAGTATGTTTAGGTTGCATTGTTTGAGGGCAAGCAATAGTTTGAGTTTGGGGGTGTGTAAAGTGTCCATAAGTTCTATATTTCATGCATATTACATCTCATATTATTGTTGTTTTTAGTATATTTTAGGCATAATTAGGACCGTGCATTGCATTTTACAGTATTCTTTACTTTGCCATGCTTTTTATTGATTATCTTTTATTCGGTAAGGAAAGATATTGTTTTAGTTTAGTTTTAGTTTCAGGTACTAGAGGCTGATAGAAGGAGAGAGGAGCTGAGGACATGATATTGAGGCAGCAAACCAAGGAGCTGTAATGATGCAATTCCAGATAGAGACAGCAGCTGCCGCCGCCATACCTGCCGCCGAAGACAGCAAGCTGAGGAATTGGAGAACTGGAGTGCGATCTGTTGAGCAAAAAATCCTGATTCTATTGATGTTGTTCACTCAATTTTCCGTTGACTATAGCAGCAAGTAGAGCCGCCGAAGAAGGATCTCGAGATTACTTGCGACGCAAGGCAACATGATAAAGTCGACATACAACTCAAAGAAGTCAGAATCTAAAGTTGCATTTAATGCAAAAGCTACTTTGAAGACTTCTACTCCAAGAAGGACTAGACCTAGCTAATGCCTATATATACCCATTGTACTTGTACTTCAAGATAGATTAGGTTTTCCCTTAGGCATAGTTTAGGTTTTCTTCCCGCCATTATGTTCTAAAATTCTCCTTGGGTTTGGGTTATGTTGTAATTAGTGTGAGAACGGTTTTTTAGGATTTTAAGTTTGTTTTTTCAATAAAGCTTCAAGGTTTGCGTATTTCATGTTCTTCATAGTTTTCAATTAAGGTGAAAGATTAGTTGATTACTACCCATTTGTTCGGTATCGAGAGAGTCGAACTCACGAAAGGAGTAAGTACGATATCATCTATAGACGGTGTTGATCAATCTAGCCTAGACATAGGTTAGGGTTTAAGGCGACTAAAAGAGGACGAATCAAACATTACTATCTTTGCACGATTCATGCTGCGACTGGTATTATTTGCAGTGGGCATCAACAGTATTCTGACTTAGACATAAGCGGGATCACTTCCGAAGCGTTCTGTCGAGCCTTGTAGTTCTACCGAGTTTTCCGCTGAGACACAGGTCCATTCCCCTGCCGAGGCAGCGAGAGCGTCTCAGCAGCCTAACTGCTATCCCCCGCCGAGGCAGCAGAGTCTGGCAGCGCAAAGCAACTTGTCCTATTCAACGCAGTTTCACACTAAACAACACCATAACCTGGCCCATTCTATAAATCTGATCTCTTCCCTTTTATTTACTTGTGTTTTTATTTTATTTTCCTCTCAAACAACCAACTTATTTGTGCATTTACTTTTCCTGTGCAGGAACTACGAATCGAGTCAAGCTATCCAATCCCTGTGGGAGACGATATCTTTTATACTATAACTTGACAGGAGTGTGCACTTGCGCTCATATTTAGAGAACACTAAAACGCTCTACAACTATTGCCTTGTACTCTTAGGTTAACTTTTGGTCAAAATTGGACGGTTTAAAATGCTCTACAACTGTTGCCTTACACTTGCGCTCATATTTTCGCCTTGAAATACTTCTGTCTTTATCGTATTTCCGTAAGGTTTGGGTTCAGATGACACCTATCATCTCATTTCGGTGCGTGCTCATGACGCGCTGCATGAGGTCTTCCTTGGATCATTACTTCCAACCAGATGCTTTGCCATCGAAGTTTATTTTTGTCCTCGACCCTTAATGCAAAATTTTCTTTCTTCAAGCCCTTGATTTAGCTTTACATTAGATATTCTATTTTGACCTCAATAATGCTTCTTAGCGTAGATCAATTCCATAACCTATCACTTTCACTAACAGGCAGTCTTATCATTTCAAACAATGGTATTCATCGTCTAACCTTAATGCTTGAACTTTCGAGGATGTCCCTCTGGGTACTACTTACTTTCCCTCGGGTCACAGGTGCACAGTCAGTCTGCTTGTTCATTCCAACGCAAGAGACCTATAAAGATGATAGGGTAAAAATAATTTTAATATATACATTTTAAACAAACATAACAAGCAGTATTTATGGAAAATAAGCTCGAGTTTTGGAAAAAAGATCAACTCAAATGACCTTCTTGTTCAAAAGGTCATGAATGTTGTGGCGATATTCATATGAAAACCTTACTGGGCTATTAGGCTTCCGATAGGAACAACTCTCATACCTAATTTCTACCCAATTTAAGGTGGCTCTCTTTTAACTCACAAACTCACCGTGCCCCATATTTCTCTCTTTTCTGATCTCAATCAGGAATTGAAAGTGTGGCAATCCTTGAAAAGAGGTTAACCTCGGTGGGCGAGATGTGATCTGAAGACTAATTCATCCATTCGTGTATGGTCCAAATGGTCTTTCAAGGCTTGTAATGTAGGCTATGGTTCGTGGTTATGAAAGAAAAAGGTATGTAGGCCCAAATAAGTGTTTTGAAGGTGATAAAACCAAGGATCAATTCTTGCAACTGAGAATCTCAATTATGTACTATCCGATCTGGATATGCTCGGATCGCTCTAGACTGATAATTTTTTTGGGTTTTCACCCTAGAGTTCATTTCTTCTCGTCAAGTGTAGTTTCGGATCAACTTGCACCTTCGCATTGTATTGATGTATGCTTCAATTCAAAAGAGATTAATCTTCTGAGGCTCTCATAAGTAGAGGTTCATTTGGATGAAAAGTTCCTATAGCCATTTTCTGAATTTACAAAACCGCACTTTTCAATTTAGTGCCTTCACTTTCGATTTCCTCAACTTTCATGTTGGTAACTTTCAACTTGGTTTGGGTTGGCTCTTTGAGCACAAGCTTTCCTTTCACCGTATCATTTTGGTGTTTCTAAATGTTACATTCCATGTATTTATTCTCCCTTGTTGTCCCTTAGTCCGTGACGCGTTATCTTTATAGCATGATCAGAACTTGACGTCGTTAACTTTTCCACAAACTTACATCTTTTGCCCCCCGATGTGGGGGTGAACCTTGGTTTGGGTTCAATCGAAAGAAAATCTTCAGGCTCAAAAGAGGACTGCAATGTATATTTTTTCTTATTTTCTTTCTTTGTAAAGGGAAGTGAAGGAATGCCAAATGTCCTCCCATACGTGGATATCAAAAATTAGTCTTTAGGGGTAGATGTTTTGGGGTTATCATTTCATTCAAAGACCTTGAACAACAATGCCCAAGAGGAAAATTCACTCAATGGGAGTGGCCCGTTATTCCTGAACACTTATTGTTATTCCTCCCTTGGCCTAAGCAGAATAGAGGGTTTTCATATTTAGTGTCCTCAAAACATCCGGTTTTTTGGAACCTTTTAAATTAAAGTCATTTTTTTCAAAAAATATATACATGTATGTTTGAAAAAAACAAAAATAAGGTCCTAACCATAAAGAATAAATGAATTGTTTAAATGAAATCAAAGAATATGAAATGCGTGCAAAAGTCTCTTTCATTGAAATTGAACAAGCGAACATAACATAGGCCCTTACAAAGGTCCTTGCTATCTTCGGGCGCATAATAGCAAGGCGCATTAAGAGGAAATGCAACATGCAAGATAATTTAAATGTGAGATCCTAAGACTAAAATTGGAGACCAACGTGCTCTCGATTCGCTCATCAAAACCGTTCTTAACCAAACTTCAGTCCCTGGTCTTCATAGTTGTTTAATTCGTTTTGGCGCGGCTTGTGTTTCTCGTGTGGTGGCCATGACTGCCATAATTGTCAGGACGAGGGACACCCTTCGGTTTGGACTGCACTAGGCTCAAAAGTTCTCCTTCGACAATTGTTGGGAGCGAGTCCGTGTACGTTATCAGAACCGGATGAGGAGCCCTTGGAGGCTTTGCAAACATAAGCGAGTGGTCACGGAGCTGAGTGCTTGAATGAGATTTCTTCACAGAGATTGGAGAGTCATGCCCCTTTTTAGTGGCTGAACTTGGTTCCCCTAACTACACTACCCCCACTTATGACATATTCTGGACTAGCCTTTTAAATGCTACACAATTTTCAATAGAATATCCTTGAACATTGGCATGGTATTCGCAATGAGCGCTAGCATCAAACCAAGAAGGGTAAGGTGGTTCATAAGGAACCACGTGATGTGGTCGAACCAAATCCGCATGGTATAGCCGCGAATACATCTCCTTGTAGGAAATTGGCAGAGGGGTGAACTTCTCCTTTCTTTTCTCGGTCCCATTCATCTTCTTCAAACTTCGAGGACTCTCGGCCGTAGTTTAGGGTTGCGAAGTCGTAACGCTCTTCGGGGTTTCCTTGTGGTCTTTTTGCCTTCGAACCGATTCTCCATTCGTTGGAGAAGACAAGATTCTCCTAAGAGTATCTTCGATCTTATCCAACACCAACTCAACGGGGGATTCTGAAACTGTGCGGTCTACCTCATACTGGTCGATGATGGTCTGGTTTTCTTTAGACAAAGATTCTTCCATCACAATGTCATAGTCCCCATTCTCACTCTCCTTGGGTTGGGGGTCTCCCTTCATGTTGCTTCCTTCAATCATGACAGTTATCATAGCCCTCAATTCATTGATTTGCCCCATAGTTTCTTCTTGGAACCTCTTCACGTGTGAGATCATCTCCCCTTGATTCCAAACTGACTGCTCATAAAGTTGTTCGAGTTTGTCCACCCTTGCCACTAGGTTATTCATACTTCTGAAGCTGTACCGACTAGAAACAGTTCCCTTGTTCATTCTTCTTTTCCTCTTTGAGATGACTACTCTCCCCAATTAGCAAACGGGCATGATGTAATTAATGTATTATGGATTTAAACAAACTTTAAATGTCCAATTTAGCAAACGGCGTGATGTAATGAATGTATGATTAACAATTTTAATGTTGTGAATAATTATGTTATGAAATGATGTATGAACAGATGATGTAATAAAAGATGTGAAAATATGTATACAAGTAAAGGTGTTGATCCTAAGGTGACTCCCCTTAGGTCAACTTTCATTTGAACATAAAGGAGGTTCTTTGTTACAAGATAGTCATATCAAATTCCTACATTCAAGCCTCGTCCTAACTCCTGATTCTTCCACTGCCTGAAGCAACTAGATGAACCTTGGCGCTTCCTTCATCGTCGGGGCAATGAAAAGACATAGTGTTTTGACCTCCCCGACACTCATTCGTTAAGGATTGCAGCCACTTCACCTTTTTAATATCCTCGCGCCACTCCTTGGCTATGCTTGCATCGGGAAAAAGTCTTCGAATAAGATACCTTGCAAAACTTTCTTCGGTGATACCAAAAAGTGATTCTGAATCCAAACCTGGAGTATCTGAGCGCAACCTTTGAAACATCCCTCATCGTGTCTCCGAATTGAGTTCAAGAAGATGAAGGTTTCGGCCAAGATTGCCGAGGCCGGATTTGCTTTCTTCCTCATCCGTTCAAGAACGTCTAAAACTGCCACATCGATGTCATTTAGAATCCTTGGAAAGATAATCAAACCATACACTCCCAAAGCAAACAAATTCATCTTTATTACTTCATCGATATCAAGTCCTGGATGCATTCCAAAAAAAAAAAACCAAAATATCTCCTCGAAGCTGAATCAATCTCTTGACCTAATCCGCCAGCCATCCCTGCCACTTCTTTGAGCTTGGCCGGGTAATTTTGTGACTTCGGATGTTTGGATTAGATCCAATCTTGCTTGACTCCCTTGGGATGGAGAAAGGTTGTGTATTCTTCAATGGTAGGCATTAGATCTTCTATAAGTATAATCTGGCACTATGCGTTCACTCGGTAGACTGTCCCTTTAACCTTTCTGATTCAATGTCGGACTTGCGAATTGACATCCTCCTTTTTAGCAACCTCTCGTCCATAATGATATCCCTTAAATTGGGTAAAACCACTTTGACTCAACACCTTTAGGTCATAAAATGCATGCAAAAAAATGAATGCAAAAGGTCACAAAAGAAATGTGTTAGTGCCGGATAAACACATTTAATATGATAAGAGAAATAAATCAAGCACGAAACAATCAACCCTATTTGACCCATCTAACACCTAAGTTATCCGTATGACTCTAAAGGGGTGGGTATTCTATGTTCGCTACATGCAATTTTGGTTCTAGGAGGTACTTCAATTATCCTTGTTGTCCCCTACTAAGGGTAGCAAGGCCCCCGATCATCACCCATTATAGACTCATCTCAATCGAGTTCAATTTGAGGGGACCCTTTAGCTATATCCGTACGGAGAAACGATATTCCCACGAAGATATATGGTATTCGAGCCCCGAATGTACTTACTAGGCCCATACGGAGGAACAATATCCCCACGAAGGCACTAGCGTTTCCCCCTACTTAGACAAACGGGTTTATATGCCCAACTTTAAATGCGTTTAAAATAAACTCACATTTATAAACAAATATCGATCGAATTTATCACTTTAAATCGCAACTTCCGATATTAATTAAACGGTAAGGTTTTTTTTTGCTTGACTCACTTTTTTTTAAAACAAAATTTGGTCCCCAGCGGAGTTGCCATGCTGTAGCGATGTTTTTTGAAAATCGGGTCGCTACCCCTCTTCCGGTGTCACTTAGAAGAACCATGTTTTTATTCAAAATGAATTTTTTTAAGAAAATCGATTAAAATTGGAGTCGCCACCAGTCATTTTAAAAGGTAGGTTGGACACCGAAAAACAAAACTAGAGATTAGAACGGGTTCGGGAGTCGGTTACACGCAGGGAAGGGTGAGCACCCCCATCATGCCCAAAATTGGTACCAAATCGTTACCGCTTAATTAATATCAAATTTTACGAATCAAAGTGACAAATTGGATCGAAATTTGGTTATACAAGTGAGTAAATTTCCAAGCCCTAATATTCGAAAAGGAACGTCCGAACCACCACCACTACGACTGGTACTGGCTTCGTTCATTTCCGAATAAAAATACATCGCATGACATATAATCATACCAAAATATTTGTACACAAAAAAAAAAACTACATAAAAGGTGTATAGCTACGTAACATATAAATGCATAAAAGACCATATAATATATATATATATATATATATATATAGGTTACCATGTAAACGTATGTATATATAATATGTATGTACAAACTCACGAAACCATAATATATATATGCGCATAACTACGTGAAAACCAAGTATCATATATATGCATAACCACGTAAATACTATATATAATCTATATATGTATATATATATATGGCTACAAAAACCTATGTGATATGCATATACATAAGTATGTAATATATAAATATATGTACAATAGCTATACATAGCATGAATCAAATATAAATACACTAATATTACGCACTTCACATGTCACGATAAGCAAACATATTCTACTCTAGTATACGAACAAAAATAAGCAAGGGGAAATAATAATAATAATAATAATAATAAAAAGATTAAAAATGCAAAAACTGTAACCCCTCGTCCCGTTCTGGCCGGATGACCGGTCCGAGTAGGTCACACGGGGAAAACCGAAGCGAAACCCAAAGGATTCCCCCTCCGTTAGCAACCCTAGATTTTTTTTCTTTTTATATTAATCTTGCCTAGATGAATATTATGTCCTATGTGATTCACAACATCGGAAATCATACAAAGGAAAACACGTTCGAATCACGGCCATGCATAACAGTCCATTTTTAAACTTTTAAGGCAGACCGTATCGGTTCCCTAACCAGGGGTATCGATACGCCCTGTCTGGGTCAACCCAAGAAGTCAACCTCGAGAAGTTCGTATCGATACAGCCCTTGAGCGTATCGATACGCCCTTCTCGGTCAACCCTTCTTGGTCAACAGAGTAGACCCGTACCGATACTCGGGATCCCCGTATCGGTACGCTCTACTCTTACTCAACTCTTCAAATTACAGAGAGTTTGGAGGGTATCAGTACCCTTAGGGTATCGGTACGACATGCAAAATTTCTGGCTTTTGGGCAAGTCCGTATCGATACGGCCTGAGGCGTATCGATACGCCCTGCACTGCAATTCCACCAAACTCAACCAAAACGAACAAGACTCGAACCTAGATGCCATTTAAGACTTCCTTAGCCTCAACCAAACATTCACACAACATTTACATACCAATATATAGCCATACAAGCACCCAACAAGTACAAACATCAAGGAAATCATGCAATGGACCCAAGATAGCATTTAAGCATTCAAAGTTCATACTTCAACATTCAACATATAAGCAACTTCAAAGGCACATAGTCAACATACATACTAAGCAATTTAGGCATGGGGTACAATTCAAACATGGCATCACAAACCATACAAAAGCAAGATAACAAGGAGTCTAAACAAGCTCCTAAACAACCAACAATCATCCAATCAACGTAATACATGTTCCATTGCTTAAACTATTACATGTTCAACATTAAAACTCATACTTGAAGTACTCAAGATTAACAACCACACTTGGAGGCCCTCCACTTGCTCGAGCAACCCGCGAACTAAGGATCTGCAATGTTGAACAAAGAGAGCGTAAGCAGTGATGCTTAGTGAGAGTAAGCTCTAAAAACAAACCTCAACATTGCAGGGTTCGAGCACGATCTAGCCAAGGCATTACACAAATATACCAAGAATCCACAAGATGAAGATGCATGAGCAATATACAATATAAATGCCATGATCAAAGCTCAACTCCACAATACATGTAATCACGTTCAAACATCCCATCAAAGATCATAAACCTCAACACATTGATACTCTTATCAAACAACATTGGCACCTAGCTATGACCCGAATACGCGGATAGACATGTTGGAACTCACATCCAACAACCACATTACCTCACAGTGGGATTACACTCATCACCGGTCTCGCGGAGGGGATTCCACTCATCCTCACGCCCCGTCGATGGGATTCCACTCATCACCGACTATATTTAAATACAATTTCCGGGCGAACCCGTACTCCTCCTTGGTGACTCAACGCCACCAAGGCCACGCGCGACTTTTGACTCATGTGTACACACTAACATCCTAATGATCGATCATTTGTATTCAAGTATACTAGTGCCAACATTTACTCATTTCAATCAATTTCGTGCTTAGCACGTACTCACCAACAACCATTATCATGCATGTCTCAAGCATCACAAGTCATATCTCATCTCACATGTATAATACAATATACATAAGCATTCATATCACATTTCATACGAGACATACACAACCACATAAATGAGTTCATCCAAAGGCTCTAGATCAAGCTTAGGATTAGGCTACCACCCTAATCCTAACTCTAGGTGGGTCTACCAAGCCCAACCTAGTCCATATACTCGAACCATGTATTTTAAAACCATTTAAAACCATTAACCACTCACCTAAGCCTCCAAGCTCAAAGACCAAGCAAGCAACCACCTTCAAACTCCCGGATTTACTTCCGATGCTTCACCGATGCCCAAACTCGATTCTAATCAATCTCAAACACAAACAAACATCCACAATCAAAAACTCATCATCGGAACTAACCCGGATTAACATTATCAAGCATCCAACACCCAAAATCAATCTCAAAACAGAATTTCCGAGCAGCCCCTAAAACCCACTGAAATCTTCCATTTCAAACATCCAAACAACCATCAAACACACCCAAAGTGACCCTCATATATCATACTAACGCCAGCCCTCAAAAACCAACATTAAACCACCCCAAAAACCACTTTAAAACCCTCCAAAAACCCCTTTGGAACCCAATTCCGAAAATTTCCCAAAATCACTTGAAATTCACATATGATATACCATTTGACTTCTATATACCATAACTAAGCATATTAAATCAAAATACTTCACTTAACCACATAAAGTTTCTATTTTTAATCCAAACCTTCAAAAATTCCATTTTCTAAAATCTTCATGAAAATGAAAATAAAATGTACTTTTATGGAGAGGGAGATGAGGGGAAGTCAAAAATACCATTACCTTTCAAAACGGAGTTGAAATGAGGGAGCTTTTGAATGAAATAGTAGATTGGGTAGAGAGCTCTTTGTTTCCCGTTGGTGTGTTTTGAAGAAGGAAGTGAATAGTAGAAAATGGGTGTTTTTGTTTTGTTTTAATTTAAAGGCCCAAGGACCCTTTTGCCCTTAATAAAATGGGATATTCACAAGGGCACACTATCCATGGCTATTTGGGATTAAATTTCAAAACATAGTCAATCATTAAATTAATTAATTTGAAAACAAAACCCGAACCATTATTTAAATCATAAAACCGAGCCCAAATAATATTAAAATTTTATTTTTCAGTACCTAACCCCTAAACCCGGGTGTTACAACTCTCCCCCACTTAAGGAATTTCGTCCCCGAAATTACCTGGTGGAAATAAATACGGAAACTGCTCAACCATATCTGCTTTCCTCTCCCACGTGGCCTCTTCCACACCTCTATGTCTCCACAACACTTTGACCAACTCTATGGTCTTGCCACACAACACCTTGCTATCAGAAGCAAGTATCTCAACAGGATCTTCATTATAGGACAAATCCGGATTTAACTCTATCTCCTCAACGGGCATCACATGAGAAGGACCCGATCTATATCTCCTAAGCATAGACACATGAAAGACATCATGGATCTTTTCTAACTCAGAAGGTAACCTCAAACGATAGGCTACAGGCCCAATTCGCTCAACTATCTCGTACGGACCAATGAACCTCGGACTCAACTTGCCCTTCCGGCCAAATCTCATTACCTTCTTCCACGGAGATACTTTCAGAAACACTTTCTCACCACTGAGTACTCAATCTCTTTCCCCTTCAAATCTACATAAGATTTCTGACGATCGGAAGCTGCTTTCAGACGGTCACAAATCAACTTCACTTTTTCGGTGGTCCCTTTAAGCAAGTCTGGCATAGGCAACAATCTCTGACCTGTCTCGGCCCAACAAATCGGAGTCCTACATCGTCTACCATACAAAGCCTCATAAGGTGCCATATGAATACTAGACTGATAACTGTTGTTGTAAGCAAACTCAACCAACAGTAAGTGCTTCTCCCAGGAACCCTGAAAGTCAATCACACAACAACGAAGCATATCCTCGAGAATCTGTATCACTCGTTCTGACTGCCCATCGAACTGCGGGTGATAAGATGTGCTGAAGTGCAAACGTCTACCGAGAGCACTATGCAAGCAACCCTAGAATCTCGAAGTAAATCTAGGATCCCTATCTGAAACAATAGACTTCGGAACTCCATGAAGTCTCACAATCTCACGGATGTACAAGTTTGCCAACTTGTCTAAAGAATCAGTAGTGTTCACTGCTAAGAAGTGAGCACACTTAGTGAACCTATCAACAATCACCCATACGGAGTTCTTCTTCGAATGAGACAAGGGCAACCCCGACACAAAATCCATGGTGATCCTCTCCCATTTCCATTCCGGAATCTTCAAAGGTTGTAGCAAACCTGAAGGAACCTGATGTTCTGCCTTCACTCTCTGACAAACCATACAACGGCTCACATATTCGGCTACATCTCTTTTCAAACCAACCCAGAAGTAATCATTCTTCAAATCTCGGAACATTTTGGTACTACCCGGATGCATAGAAAAGGGACTCGAATGTGCTTCACCCAAAATCTGACGTCTCAACTCAACATCTTCTGGTACAACAATTCTACCTCTAAAGCACAACAAGCTCTCACCACCGAAACTATACTCAATCGGTCTTCCTTCGGCTATGTCCTGAACATGAGGAACTAAACTCGCATCTTGCAACTGCTTCTCTCTAATCAACTGAATCAAAGAAGGCTTCACTTGCAACTCGGTGATCAAACCACCATCATCGGACACACTCAATCTAGTAAACATAGCTCTCAACTCAACGACAACCTTTCTACTCAAAGCATCAGCTACTACATTTGCTTTACCCGGATGGTACTCAATGGTCAAATCATAATCTTTTAACAACTCTAGCCATCTTCTCTGTCTCAAGTTCAACTCTTTCTGTGTCATCAAGTACTTCAAGCTCTTGTGATCGGTGTAGACTATACACTTCTCACCATACAAATAATGACACCAAATCTTCAATGCAAACACAACTGCGGCTAGCTCTATGTCATGAGTAGGATAGTTCTTCTCATGAATCTTCAACTGTCTAGAAGCGTAAGCAACAACTCTCCTTTCTTGCATCAAAACACAGCCTAAGCCTACGTAGGAAGCATCACTGTAAATCACAAACTCCTTACCTGAAACAGGTTGCACTAACACCGGAGCATTCGTCAAAGCTTCTTTCAATTTCTCAAAGGTCTTCTGTCTTGCATCTGACCATTCAAACTTGACTCCCTTTTGCAACAATTTAGTCAAAGGAGCAGCTACTCTAGAGAACCCATCAACAAATCTCCTATAGTAACCGGCTAATCCTAGGAAACTCCTAATCTCGGTCACGGACTTAGGCTGTTTCCACTCAACAATAGCCTCAATCTTCGCTGGATCAACTCGGATACCTTCGGCCGAAACAACATGGCCAAGAAATACAACCTCTCGAATCCAGAACTCACATTTACTGAGCTTCGCATACAACTTGTTGCTCAACAATCTCTGTAAAACAAATCTCAAGTGCTCATCATGCTCTTCTTCTGTCTTCGAGTACACAAGTATATCATCAATGAAAACAACTACAAAACGGTCTAGATAGTCCCTAAAGATTCTGTTCATCATGTCCATGAATGTTGTTGGTGCATTAGTGAGCCCAAATGGCATCACAAGAAACTCATAGTGACCATATCTAGTCCTAAAAGCTGTCTTCGGAACATCACACTCTTTCACCTTCAACTGATAGTACCCGAATCTCAAATCTATCTTCGAGAACACTGAAGCACCTCTCAACTGATCAAACAAATCATCTATACGAGGCAACGGATACTTGTTCTTCACAGTCAACTGGTTCAACTGCCTATAGTCAATTCACATGCGCATGCTACCATCTTTCTTTTTCACAAACAACACGGGAGCGCCCCACGGAGAACTACTAGGCCTAATGAAACCACGGTCTAATAATTCTTGCAACTGACTCTTCAATTCTTTCAACTCTTTCGGAGCCATACGATACAGAGCTATCGAAACTGGATTAGACCCTGAAACTGTCTCAATCACAAACTCAACATCTCTGTCAGGAGGCAAACCCGGCAACTCTTCAGGAAACACATCTGGAAAGTCACACACTGTTCTGATATCTTTCGGTCTAGCTTCACTCATATCCGGATTCATCACATAAGCTAAATAAGCCCCACATCCAGAGTCCATCAACCTATGAGCCTCTAAAGCTGACACCACATTAGACAAGAACTTAATGTTCTCGCCTACTACTACTACCTCGTAGTCATCAGAAAGCTTCAAAGAAATTCTCTTTGTCTCAAAATCCACACTAGCCCGATGCTCAACCAACCAGTCCATACCCAGAATAATATCAAAACCATAGAAAGGAAGTTCCATCATATCAACTGAGAACACATGACCCTGAATCTTCAGTGGACATCTCCTATACATACGTCTAACCACAACTGTCTCACCAAAAGAACTAGTAACATGCATACCTACATCTAAGATCTCAACAGGGATATCTAACTTCTGTGCATGTTCACTCAAAATGTAGGAATGCGTAGAACCCGAATCAACCAAAGAAAGCAAGGACATAGACTGTAACTCGAAATTACCTGCTATCACATCAGTGTCGTTCCCGGCCTCTCTCTGAGCATAGACCCTCGCTGGTCCTCCCGCCTCTGGTTGCACAGCCACAACATGAGCAAGGTTCCTCTAAGCATCTACCCTAGGTGCATTAGCCCTAGGCTGGAAGTAGCCACGACAGCGCCCACGGCCTCTTTGAAAATCATTCGCTCTCGCAGGAGCCTGAGCAATGTTCAGTGCCTGAGCCGCCTGATGCGGACAATCCCTCCTAAAGTGGTCCCTCGAACCACAGTTCCAACAAGCATGGAAGTTACCCCAACACTCACCAGCGTGCTGTCTCCCACAACGGGTACACTCGGGCAAACGCCCTCCTCCTCTATGGCCCTAATGGCCCCTACCATGGTGGCCACCGCCACGCCTATGGTCAAACTGATGTCCGCCACCTCTGTGCCTCTTGGCATCTCTACCATCAAAGTGGTTATGCCTCTTACCAGAACTGGAACCACTAGATCGTTTGGCCGAACCCAAGCTATGCTCTAAATCCTTGGCCCTCGCGACCAATACATCAAAGTCTGAGTAGTCCGAAGCTAGCGTGTACCTCTTAATCTCTTCATTCAATCCGTAGCGAAAACGGTTACAGCGTTCCACTTCAGTAGGAACCAACTCTGGAGCATACTGACTCAAGCGAACAAAGCGGATCTCATAATCAGTCACAGAGGCATCTCCCTGAGTAAGAGCCATGAACTCCCGCTTCTTCTCATCTAGGTACCTCGGTCCCAAGTACCTCTTCCTGAAAGCGGTCTCAAAGAAATCCCAATCAATCTCTGTCTCTGGAACCCCAGTGGTAATGGTGACCCACCAGGTGTAGGCATCACCCTGAAGCAACGAGATCACACAACCCAATCTACGTGCGCCCGCACAACCCATCTGAGCCAAGATACGAACTGTCTTCTCCAACCATAACTCTGACCTCTCCGGAGTAGATCCTCTAAACTCCTCGGCCCCCAAGCTACGGAGCCTCTCCAAAGGTAGATTGGCATCGTCACACCTAGGCTGAGCTGGAGCCCGAGCTCTCGCAACTGCGGCCTGAAATGCTCCCGCTACCGCTTGCACTAGCGGAGTCATCTCAATTCCAGCTAGACCTTGGCCACCTTGGCCACCTTGAGGTCCATCTTCTCCGGCTCCATCCTCGCCCCCAACTCCAGGTGGAGGAGGTGGTGGTGGTGGAGGTGGTGGTGGAGCGCCAACTCCTGCGGCCACCGGCCCTTCTATGTGAGCCTCCACACCAACTACCGGCTCAACAGGAGCCACAACCCGTGGTTCCTGACGAACCACTCTCGGCCTACCTCTCGGTCTAGACATCGCTCTCACAATTATTAACTACAACCACAACAACAAAACATACAAGCTGGGTTAGCAAGGCAAGGCTTCCAAGTGTTCAAGTACGTTCCCTCACTTAAAAATCATTTTTCTAATGTAATAGTAGCAATGGGACTCACGCACACATACTTTTGAATAAACAGTCAATCATACTTGTCAAACAAACAACCATTCTTTCAAGGCAAGCAAACACCGTGCATATCAATCAAAAACTCGAACTTACCTCACTTACCTGCCCAAGGTCTCGGAAACCTTAGGCTCTGATACCAACAAGTGTAACCCCCTTGTCCCGGTCTGGCCGGATGACCGGTCCGAGTGGGTCACACGGGGAAAACCGAAGCGAAACCCAAAGGATTCCCCCTCGGTTAGCAACCCTAGATTTTTTTTCTTTTTATATTAATCTTGCCTAGATGAATATTAAGTCCTATGTGATTCACAACAGCGGAAAACATACGAAGGAAAACACGTTCGAATCACGGCCATGCATAACAGTCCATTTTTAAACTTTTAAGGCAGACCGTATCGGTACCCTAACCAGGGGTATCGATACGCCCTGTCTGGGTCAGCCCAAGAAGTCAACCTCGAGAAGCCCGTATCGATACAGCTCTTGAGCGTATCGATACGCCCTTCTCGGTCAACCCTTCTTGGTCAACAGAGTAGACTCGTACCGATACTCGGGATCCCCGTATCGGTACGCTCTACTCCCACTCAACTCTTGAAATTACAGAGAGTTTGGAGGGTATCGATACCCTTAGGGTATCGGTACGCCAGGCAAAATTTTTGGCTTTTGGGCAAGTCCGTATCGATACGGCCTGAGACGTATCGATACGCCCTGCACTGCAATTCCACCAAACTCAACCAAAACGAACAAGACTCGAACCTAGATGCCATTTAAGACTTCCTTAGCCCCAACCAAACATTCACACAACATTTACATACCAGTATATAGCCATACAAGCACCCAACAAGTACAAACATCAAGGAAATCATTCAATGGACCCAAGATAGCATTTAAGCATTCAAAGTTCATACTTCAACATTCAACATATAAGCAACTTCAAAGGCACATAGTCAACATACATACTAGGCAATTTAGGCATGGGGTACAATTCAAACATGGCATCACAAACCATACAAAAGCAAGATAACAAGGAGTCTAAACAAGCTCCTAAACAACCAACAATCATCCAATCAACGTAATACATGTCCCATTGCTTAAACTATTACATGTTCAACATTAAAACTCATACTTGAAGTACTCAAGATTAACAACCACACTTGGAGGCCCTCCACTTGCTCGAGCAACCCGCGAACTAAGGATCTGCAATGTTGAACAAAGAGAGCATAAGCAATGATGCTTAGTGAGGGTAAGCTCTAAAAACAAACCTCAATATTGCAGGGTCCGAGCACGATCTAGCCAAGGCATTACACAAATATACCAAGAATCCACAAGATGAAGATGCATGAGCAATATACAATATAAATGCCATGATCAAAGCTCAACTCCACAATACATGTAATCACGTTCAAACATCCCATCAAAGATCATAAACCTCAACACATTGATACTCTTATCAAACAACATTGGCACCTAGCTATGACCCGAATACGCGGATAGACATGTTGGAACTCACATCCAACAACCACATTACCTCACAGTGGGATTACACTCATCACCGGTCTCGCGGAGGGGATTCCACTCATCCTCACGCCCCGTCGATGGGATTCCACTCATCACCGACTATATTTAAATACAATTTCCGGGCGAACCCGTACTCCTCCTTGGTGACTCAACGCCACCAAGGCCACGCGCGACTTTTGACTCATGTGTACACACTAACATCCTAATGATCGATCATTTGTATTCAAGTATACTAGTGCCAACATTTACTCATTTCACCTTACTCATTTCAATCAATTCCGTGCTTAGCACGTACTCACCAACAACCATCATCATGCATGTCTCAAGCATCACAAGTCATATCTCATCTCACATGTATAATACAATATACATAAGCATTCATATCACATTTCATACGAGACATACACAACCACATAAATGAGTTCATCCAAAGGCTCTAGATCAAGCTTAGGATTAGGCTACCACCCTAATCCTAACTCTAGGTGGGTCTACCAAGCCCAACCTAGTCCATATACTCGAACCATCTATTTTAAAACCATTTAAAACCATTAACCACTCACCTAAGCCTCCAAGCTCAAAGACCAAGCAAGCAACCACCTTCAAACTCCCGGATTCACTTTCGATGCTTCACCGATGCCCAAACTCGATTCTAATCAATCTCAAACACAAACAAACATCCACAATCAAAAACTCATCATCGGAACTAACCCGGATTAACATTATCAAGCATCCAACACCCAAAATCAATCTCAAAACAGAATTTCCGAGCAGCCCCTAAAACCCACTGAAATCTTCCATTTCAAACATCCAAACAACTATAAAAACACACCCAAAGTGACCCTCATATATCATACTAACGCCAGCCCTCAAAAACCAACATTAAACCACCCCAAAAACCACTTTAAAACCCTCCAAAAACCCCCTTGGAACCCAATTCCGAAAATTTCCCAAATCATTTGAAATTCACATATGATATACCATTTGACTTCTATATACCATAACTAAGCATATTAAATCAAAATACTTCACTTAACCACATAAAGTTTCTATTTTTAATCCAAACCTTCAAAAATTCCATTTTCTAAAATCTTCATGAAAATGAAAATAAAAGGTACTTTCATGGAGAGGAAGATGAGGGGAAGTCAAAAATACCATTACCTTTCAAAACGGAGTTGAAATGAGGGAGCTTTTGAATGAAATAGTAGATTGGGTAGAGAGCTCTTTGTTTCCCGTTGGTGTGTTTTGAAGAAGGAAGTGAATAGTAGAAAATGGGTGTTTTTGTTTTGTTTTAATTTAAAGGCCCAAGGACCCTTTTGCCCTTAATGAAATGGGATATTCACAAGGGCACACTATCCATGGCTATTTGGGATTAAATTTCAAAACATAGTCAATCATTAAATTAATTAATTTGAAAACAAAACCCAAACCATTATTTAAATCATAAAACCGAGCCCAAATAATATTAAAATATTATTTTCACCTAACCCCTAAACCCGGGTGTTACAAAAACGAAAAGGGGACAAATTTAAAGGAGGAATTTAAGCCCTTTTTTATATATTTTTTACCCATATTTAGGACTGAAACAAATAAAACCTGAAATTTAGGAACAAAAAATTGAGTTTAAAAACCTTTGAAAGCAAGCCCAATCCTGAAAAAATGGTTAAATTGCAACATTTTTGAAACAAAAGGGATCGGGTGCGCGATTTGACGAAACGACTTAAAAGTGCAACTCCTAAAACATGGGAGGCGAAGTGTAATAAATCGATTTTATTCAGCTCAGTGAGGAGATAGATTCAATCGACGGGCTCGAAAACTTGTAGGGACTGATCACATAATTTCAAAAGACAAAAACCCTATTTTTGTGATTTGTAAAGCGCAAAAGGGTTAAAAGGGAAATAAACCATTTTGGAAAAATTAAAAACGGTATAAAACGTTTTTTGATGTTGGCTTTTACCTCTTTTCGGCAAATTTCAAAAGTAGAGAGAATAAAACTCTTCCTCCTCCTAAATGTGAAACCGGCACCCTTCTTCGTTCTCATTATGCCGGTTGCCGTTCACCGGCACCGACAAACCTCAAAACCGACCCCAAAACTCCCTTTTTTATAGAAACCCCTTTAAAAGATTTACGCAAACCCAACAAACCAGAAACAAAAGGAGACTTCCCTTTTATCGAAACTCGAAAAGCTCTCTTTCCCTTTGTCAAGCGGAAACCCACTCTCTGTTCACCACTCTTCCACCTCACCGCGTAAAGCCCCACAAAGGGTCTGACGACTTATTGGTGTCGAGTAGATGAACCATCACTGGCGGGAGACTAAGCGTCGAAGATTAAATATCTTCCTTTAAGATTTTTTTTGTTTTGTTTTCGATGCATGCAAAAAGAGAAAAAAAAGTAATACCTCAAACTTTTTGGACTTTGATTGCTATTCTGGAAAAAATCCCGCTTTTTTACATGTGGTTTGCTTCAGATTTTTATATCTGAAATGTTATATGCCATCGAAAAAGAAAAAAAAAACTATTGGCTGCTTTTTGTTTTTGATCCGCTCTCTGTTTGCCTTCATTTTTTGTCTTCATTAATATTTTTGTGTTTTGTCTGATTTGTATTTTTGGGTATCTGATCTTGTTCTTTTGTGTTGCATGTCGTATTGCCGAAATGAGCGAGACACGACAAGAGGCACGACGGTGGCAGATGGCGTGAAGGGTTGTCCTATGGGCGTCAGTCGCGTGGGCGCACGTCGGGAAGCAGAATCGGTCAGGAGCGTGGTCCTCGCACGCGCGCGTAAACAGGCGAAAGGTCGCCCGTGACCTGTACGCGGGTATGGCTCGATGGGAGCCGTTCGATGTTGCCTCGATCCAACAAACGAGGGATGGCAGTGCGAAGAGACGGGGAAGGGCCTCTAGGGTTTCATCCTTTAGTGCGATACAGGTCCTTGGATGTAGCGTGATCCAACGATCACGATCGAGCGGCGCAAGATGTGAGACGAGTCTCTAGGGCTTCCCTTGTTGGGCGTTCTTAGTCGTTGGATACGAGAAATCTGACGGTCACGATAGGTGCGACGCTAGGGCAAACAATGGCCTGCTAGGGCTTCTGTTCATCACACGATCTGGACTGTCAGATCTGAAACAGATCTGACTGCTGGGAGCTGGCTGCGTAGAAACAAGAAGATATTAGGATTTTTTATGTAATAGGCTATTTGGGCTTATCGGGCCATGCACACATTTTATTCTTATTGGGCTTTTTATTATGGACTGATATTTTAATAAAATGGGTTGTTTTTATTTACATTGGGTTTTAATAATAATAATAATAATAATAATAATAATAATAATAATAATAATAATAATAATAATAATAATAATAATAATAATAATAATAACAAAAAAAACAACAAATAATAATAACAACAACAACAATAATAATAATAAATGCTAATAATAAGAATAAGAATAATTAACAATATAAGGGTAATAATATCAATAGTATAAGGTAATAATAATAATAATAATAATAATAATAATAATAATAATAATAATAATAATAATAATAATAATAATAATAATAATAATAATAATAATAATAATAATAATAATAATAATAATAATAAACAATTATAGTAACAACCAATAATAATGGTAACACTACTACTAATAAATAATAATAGTAATAAACGTTACACAAACTAATAATAATAATAATAGTAATAATAATAATAATAATAATAATAAGAATAATAATAATAATAATAATAATAATAATAATAATAATAATAATAATAATAATAATAATATAATGTTTAGGGATTTTCTAACTAGTAAGTATAACATTAATAATGTTTTGGTTTTTTTTTAATAAAATAGATACTTCATATATATGTATAATTAATTTTTTTTAAAATAATAATATAAAGCCCGTGTTATTAAGCCCAACATTAACACAAACTAAAATGAGTTCAAAGCCCGGAAAAAATTAGTGATTACAAACGTTACACATAGCCTTTATAAACCTTAGGAGCCCTTTCCAGATTCTTCAAGTTCGCCAAGGTCACTTTATAACCTTCCCTCACATGGGGGGCAATTGTTAGTACCTACAAATACCCACCGCCACATGTCAAGAATACATAACCCGCTAGCAAGATCAGGCAACCTGTGGCGAACGAGCGGGACTGCGAAACAACATCGCATTCAGCGGTCGCGGTGAACAAACAAGATTACGAACGATACCACAACCAGCAATAATGTGGCGACGCACGTGATCGTTTCGGATGATAGTGCAAACCTAGGACGTCAAGTCCTAGTTATTACAATCAGCACATCACGACAATTTGGCCATGACACATGTTCGAATAATATAAAAAAGAGACATGCAACAAGGGAAATGGGTCTCTCTCTTCCATCTCAAGTATCATCAACCTCACAGAGGAGGTGATACTTGAGCTCCAACTAAAAACAACCACCTAAATCACCATCGAACCATTGTTTTCGACTCTTGTTCACTTCCACCGTCAACAAATTTATAAATTTATTAGTAATTGAATGGTTCTTTTTTCAAAAAAATGGCTTTATAAAATAATTCAAAACAAGTGAATTTGTGTATAATAATAATAATAATAATAATAATAATAATAATAATAATAATAATAATAATAATAATAATAATAATAATAATAATAATAATAATAATAATAATAATAATAATATATGAATTGATTACCACTTTACATAAAATCTTTTTTGTTTTTTTTAATAAGAATTTAAAATATCATTTTTATTAAAATATTAGAAAAAGCAATATCCCTGATTCTTTGAAAAAAATAAATGGTAAATGTTTTATTTTAAATACCACTTGACAAAAAAGTTAGTAATTTTTTATTCCTTAAAGATTGCTATAACTTTTTTTTTATATAATGTTAGTTAAGAATATTTGTCTCTCTCTTTAAGGGTGCCTCACCCTAAAATCTCCACTTAACCTAGCGAGTAGCGCCGCAATATTTTTTTTTCATTTTTTAACGTGACACCAATATTAATATTGGTGATTGATAGTCTATAATTATTTTTTCTTTATTTTATTGTAATGCACTTATGTCTTTTTATGTCATTTTTTTTAACTACCGGAATAGTTACTTATGTTTCTCCAGTATAGAGTTAGTCACTGATTTTTAAAAACGACCAGTAAGGTCACTTACATTTTTGGGGTGTAAACTTTTGGTCACTCAGCAGTTTGTTGTCGTTAAATGTTAACAGGAGGCTGATCTGAGACAATAAAAAGGATAAATTACCTAGACAGTCCCTAAACTATTGCTTCACTCCTATTTTGACCACTAATATACAAACAATTTGTGTAATTACACATTCAATCCTCCACATTAACAATTGTCTATTTATTCTCTCCTCCACCATCTTCCATATTCTTTTTCATCTAACCCAATCTCTAATTTTCTATTATATTAATCCCCAATTCACATTGTATATTATAATCCATCACCGTATATATCTATGTTTCAAATAATGTTCTTAATTCTTAATATGGTTCAATACAAAATAATGCCCAATTTACGTGCAACAATGTTTACATAGCATATTCGAAAGGCTTAAATGAAAATAGGTGCCTAAAGTATACTTTTTAGAACTTTAGGTGCCTAAAGTTTTTTTGTAAAAATAGGTGCCCAAAGTTTCAACTGTTATAATTTTAGGTGTCAAACCGTTAAAGGGGTGTTAAAAATTATCAACCAATCAATTCTTGACATGTGGCACTATTTTTTTATTTTTTAAAATCAATTTAATGAAAAAAACTCGGAATTTTTAATCTTTCAAAAAATCTCAAAAATTTAGAAATTTTACAAAACAATCGTCAAATCCCAAAAATTAGCCAAACCCCCAAACTATCGTTGCTTCCGCCGCCGATCACTGCCCCTGACCACACCCCTTTGGTCGCTGGAGCATGACAGTCATTTCCCCCAACACGAAATCACCAGAAACGGTGAACGGTGTGCCAACCGAAAGTCGATTTCGCGTTTGATGTTCGGTTGCACGCTGTTCGCCATTTCCGGTGATGTCGTGTTGGGGGAAATGACCGACATGCTCTAAATGTGGTCAGAGGCGGCGATCGATGGCGGAAGCGACATCGATTTGGGGGTTTGGGTAATTTTAGGGATTTGAGGGTTGTTTTATAAAATTTCCAAAATTTCGGGATTTTTTGAAAGGTTAAAAAGTCTAAGTTTTTTTCATTAATTTTTTTAAAAAATAAAAATAGTGTCACATGCAAAGCATTGATTGGTTGATAATTTTTTTGACACCCCTTTAACGGTCAGTCACCTAAAATTATAACATTGTAAACTTTAGACACCTAAAATTATAACGGTTGAAACTTTGGGCACCTTTTTTTTACAAAAAAGATACTTTAGGCACCTGAAGTTCAAAATGGGTATACTTAGGCACATATTTTTCATTTAAGCCTTTCGAATATGCTATGTAAACATTGTTGCACATAAACTGGCTCATTGGGCATTATTTTGTACTGAACCATATATAGAATTACAAATATTATTTGAAACATGGATATATTCGGTGATGGATTATAATATATGTTGTGAATTGAGGATTAATATAGTATAAAATTAGAGATTGAGTTAGATGAAGAAGAATATGAAAGATGGTGGAGGAGAGAAGAAATAAAAAATTGTAAATGTAGAGGATTAAATGTGTAATTATACAAATTGTTTTTATTTCGGTGGTCAAAATATGAGTGAAGTAATAGTTTAGGGACTGTCTAGGTAATTTATCCCTTTTTATTTTTTCAGATCAGCCTCCCGTTAGTGTTTAACGACAACAAACGGCTGAGTGACCAAAAGTTTACACCCCGAAAACATAAGTGACCTTACTGGTCGTTTTTGAAAATCGGTGACCAACTCTATACTGGGGGAAACATAAGTGACCATTCCAGTAGTTAACCCCATTTTTTGTTTGAGCCAAGATATTCACTATCGATTGCATTGACTAATCCTTTCGCTGTGGGTGCTATCGTTAAGAGGTAAACGACTGACCATAAAATGTACTTCATTCCCATTGGTAGGGATCAAACCTCTGCCTCATGACAGGAATTGTTTTGTCAGCGTGTCTCATCGTTATATGCATCTTTACATTAGTGTTGATGATTTTTACCATTCATTGTCGATTAATGATGTTGTTCGTATCTCTTTTTTATTTAGGTCTTTTGGTTAAGTTTTTACCCTTTTGCATGTATCATCATTGTATGATTTAAGTGACTAGTTTTACGTTTCAATGGTTATAAAAAATTGTTCGAATTATATGTTTAGTTTAGTTTAGTTTATTCTCGTAGTTGTAAACCTTCGTTATAATTTTGAATATTTTCTCTTTTTAATAAAACTAGTAGTTTATATTATATATGCTTAACAATCAAATAAGTGCCCAAAACCTTTTTCCAGATAGGTGTCTGAACTATATTTTGGGCCAAATAGGTGCATAACGTTTCATTCCGAGACCTATTTAAGGTTTTTTCGTGACGACCATTTTTTTTGTTATCCAGTGAAATTCGAACATGTGGCATGATTTATCATTTTCTGAAATTAAAATTCGAAAAATAGAAAAAATAAAATAATAAAATATATTAATTAACCCAACAATCTTTAATTTCTCTAAACAAAAACCCAACCTTAACCCTAAGTCCCTAAATTCCCCCACTCCGAGCACCGATTCAACCACCACCGGCCACTATTGTCTTCATCGAGCCTTATATACCGAATGCCCATCATCTCGTCATAAAAAATCGATGAACGAATCGTCGATTTCACCGTCGATGAACACCCAACAATGAAAAAAAAAAGGGGTTGATTGGGTTTCGATCGACGACTAGAGGGTGGGGAATGTCGAACGGTGAGGTACCCAACACTTGGGCGATGAACTGTGAACCACAGATGTGGGGGGCGGGGGGGATGCCGGACGGTGAGGGAGATGTGATTTGAGGGTTTGATTGAAAAGAAATTAAAACTTAGGGATTTTTAAAGAAGTTCAGATTTCTAAAGAAATTCCAAAATTAAAAAAAAAAAACATGCCACGTGTCATGTTTTGATTGTATGACAAAAAAATTTTAACGGTCGTTGACGGAAAAACCTTAAATGGATCACAAAATAAAACGTTAAGCACATATTTGGCCTAAAATATAATTCAGGCACCTATCTGAAAAAACAGTTATAATTTGGGCATTTATTTGACGGTTAAGCCAATTACATATATTACTAATAATATTAATGTTGTCTCATCTTATATGAATTGAATCCTGACATTTGTTTTGGGATTATTGAAATTCACTAATTCAGAGAGATAAAAAATACCCATGTTGTCTCAAATCTATAGATTTGAATCCCATATTTGTCATAAAAATGTGATCTTTCTATTTAATAGTAAAAAATATTGTTAGAGAATTGATTTAAGTTTGCCATGGAATTCGTAAAAAGTCGCGAAATGACAGCGGGATTTTTTAATTACTGAATATGTTCTGCCTTTTAATTTTTTTAACGTTATTTAAGAATAATTTTTAAAATATTAGCTCACTAATCCGAATCGAATATTATAGAGGTCTATTATGTGACAACTCTTCTATTTCAATTTATTACATTTACAATGTAAATATTTAAAATTATAATCTTATTTAACAAGTTTAGTATTTTATCTCGCTAGATCAACTAGTTGTTAGTATTTATTTTTATAATTTTTAGGCTAAAGGGTCAAATTTGCCCCTGTAGTAATCCGAAATCAGCAATGTTGTCCCTAATTTTTTTTCTCCGTAATTTTGCCCTCAAAGTCAGTCAATTGTAGCAATGTTTCCCTTTGACTGATTTTGACCGTTAAATGCTGACGTGGCAGTTAACGGTGCTGACGGAGCAATTTTACCCTCAAAGTCGTTCATGCAATTTTGCCCTCGAAGTGAGAACTCTCACAAAAAATCAAAATATTATTCAATTTTTTAAAAAAATCTATAAACTTAATAAAAATAAATACAATATTCAAAAAAATTATTGAAATAAACCAACGAGAAGCGTGTTAATTGAACGGTGAACGCGAACTATGCTATTCGAACGATGTTTGATTGACACACTTACCGATGATGGGTTGTTAGGAAAAAATGTACGGTGAACTCGAATCATGTGGCTCAGGTTGAATTCTGCTTTATCTTCTGGATATCCTTGTATTTATCTCCCATGCCATTTTTGCCGAACACCACTAATGTCATTTTCTGAGATCATCGTACATTTTTTCCTAACAACCCATCGTCGGTAAGTGTGTCAATCGAATGTCGTTCAAATAGAATAGTTCGCGTTCACCGTTCAATTAACACGCTTCTCGTTGGTTTATTTTCAATACTTTTTTAATATCATATTTATTTTTATTAAGTTTATAGATTTTTAAAAAAATTGAATAATATTTTGATTTTTTGTGAGAGTTCTCATTTTTCTTATTTTTAAAATTACTAGGGACTCAAAGGATATTTACATCAATTTGTTAATCGATTTTTCATATATTCTGTTTGTTAAAGTTCAACTCGAAAAAACCCAAATTATTTATCCAATTTTATTCAAAAACTAAATAAACCAAGGGTAAAAGTGTTGCAATTAATGACTTCGAGGGCAAAATTGCATGAATGACTTCGAGGGTAAAATTGCCCCGTCAGCACCGTTAACTGCCACGTCAGCATTTAACGGTCAAAATCGATCAAAGGGGAACATTCTACAATTGACTGACTTTGAGGGCAAAATTACGGAAAAAAAAATATTAGGGGCAACATTGCTGATTTCGGATTACTACAGGGGCAAATTTGACCCTTTAGCCTAATTTTTAAAATTATTTCTGATTTTTTTTTAAAATTGTACATTTCTCTAAATTTTGAAGAAAGAATTATTTTTGAATCCCTTGGGGCCTGGACTCATAAAAAGTCGAAATGACGGTGGAATTTTTTTTAACTCCTCGAGAGTTGTTATACGTTCTGATTTTTTAAAAATATATATTAATTAAGAATATTTGTTAGATTTTAAACTTATCATGTGACAAAAAATTATTACTATGTTTTTAAAATTTCCATCAATTCTAAAAATATTTAGCTATAAAATAAGTCTTTGTTATGAATTCCTTTATTTATGGTGGATATTTCTATATTAAATAAAACTTTAATATATTTTATTATTAGGGTTTAATACCCATTAGAATTAGGGTTTTCACCTTATGCCTATAAATATAGAGTTTGGAGAAAACATTGTAAACAACTCTACATTGAGAATATAATACAAATCTCTTTCTTTATCTCTCATATTTTTTCTTGTTCATCTCTCTTGTTCTTTTTTACTTTATTCACAACACGTTATCAACACGATCTCGCTCGACCGTTTTGGTTCTCGAAAAATATTTCAATATAATATCAAAATTTATGTGGTGACCTAAAAAGGTAGAGACGGTCGTATTTGTCGTTGCTCAGACATGATTTCCTTTGAATTTCATCACGCTCACGATGATTGCCTTATTTACATACAACCAGGTATTTATTTTTGTTTCAATAACTAGTTGAAAAGCTATGGTGATTAGTTCTGCCTTGAGTAGGCTATTATTTTGAATCACAATTCTTCTTACATCCTATTATAATTAAAATAAATGTTTATGTTATTTTATTTAATGAAAGTTGGTATTTTTAATTGTGTTTTGAGATTTACATGATATAATAGTTTGGAAAGAGACAAGATTATTATGAGAAGCTGTCTTGGTCATTTTCTATGTCTCCATTGTCTTTGGGGGGAATCAATATCGGTAAATTCTGATTTTACTTTTATTCTTTAAATTGCGATTTTAAGGTGTGATAATTATGGTGATTTATGATCTACAAGAAGATTGTTATAAATTATGGTGATTTATGTTCTTTATTTTGATGGTTTAATCCGAGTATATTGGCTGGACATCCCGTTCTGCGAGGCTACTAGTCTTAAAGTAGGTTCTTTTTAAAAGACCTTATGGACTGGTTTAACAATGCCGCGTATGAGGATTAAATATTTGTTCTCTGTAAGTATTGCATATATATTGGTTGATCAATTATTCTTTAATAGTATGACTGTTATAAAGTCTATATTTGCTTGAAAGCAATAATTCTTTTGTGTCGAAAAACTCGACTATAGACTTCTCCCAAGTTCAAGTTACGAAAATTTGTCTTGATCCAAGAATTTTTATAGGAGGCATTCCCCGAAGTGAATGCAAGCATGATGTTTATTCCATGCGATTATTGGATTTGTTTCTTTCCCTAAAGTGAATGCAAACATGATAATTCACTATATGATTAGTGAATAAAAACTCAGTTACATTAATGTTTCAAATTAAATTGAAATTTTATGGTCATAGTATCTCTGATGAGGATATGTTAGAAAAACATACTCCACTTTTCACACAATTAATGTTGTCCTATAGACACAATATCGTGAAAATGTTTTAAAAGACCTATTGGCTCCGCTCCATTCCCTGAAGTGAATGTGACATTTTATAGCGGAAATAATAAATGTCACATTAGCAATTGTGGTCGTGATTGAGGCCATAAAAATAGACATTGATAAGATGATCATTTTAAGAATGCTTATACCCACCAGAAGTGGGATTATAAGGATGACAAGAATGATAGAGATCATATTAAAATCTTTATGTTATCAATACGATGGTACAACTCATTGGTCTCGTACTTGTCAAACGCCGAAGCATTATGGACTTTATCCATAATCATGATTGATAAATGAAAGAAAACATAAATAAATTTTTGTTTATGGCGAAAATAATTATGGCGTTATTGGTCCAACTCATTTGGATGTTGTTGATTTTCTCATAACCCCTGAAGGAAATAATTCACGTTTTATTTTATTTCCTTATAACCTCTAAAGGGAATAATTGATCTTTTAATTTATTTTGCTTTATATTAATTTAATTTACATATTATTTATTTATGTTTTATATTATATATATTTAAATATTTTAATTTCTTTGAAGAATATGATTACTTTCAGAATAAAACATGCAGTGAATTGTGGCAATTTATGCTTAGCAGACAGTGCAAGTGTTCATACTATACTTAAGCATAAGAAATATTTTTCTCATTTGAATGCAAGGGGAAATGTGAGTATTATATCTTAAAGTGCTAAAATATCAATGCTCCGGAAGAGATAAGCTCTTGTGACATTATCTTTGATAGATAATTGATTTGGTATGTGTATATTTAATATTTTCATTCCCTGAAGTGAATGGTACAAAACACATATTTTTATTTCCCGAAGTGAATGGAACAAAGAACATATTGAAAGGTGTATAATTATGCATATTTTCCCATTTAAAATGCAAGGGAATAACGATAGTACGATATCCGGAAGTATTAATATCATAGAAGGCTCTGAAAGAGTAAATATGTTATTTTCAAATAGAACTTAATTCCATATTCACAATACGTTATACTCGTCAAAGTCGCAGAGAGACTTATTGAATTTTAAAGATATTCGCAGAAATGAATATCATATTGAGACTATTAGTCAAGGGGATGCTAACTATCTCTATATTACGAGTATAACCCAAGGCAATAAGAAAATATTGTCAAAATTACATGCACTGTCATCCGAATTGTATTACACAAGAATTAGTACAAATTGAAGCTCATGCTATTGTAAATCAGAAGTGTACTGATAACATTATTATTTGACATGACCGGTTAGACTATCCCGGTTCAATTATGATGCGAAAAGCTATTGACACTTCAGGTGGTTATTCATTGAAGAACTCATAGATTCTTCAAAGTAATGTTTTTTATGTGATGTTAGCTCTCAAGGCAAACTAATTATTCGACCATCACTAGCTAAGATAGATCATGAATCTATTCATTTTTTTGGAACAGATACAAGGTGATATATATGGGTCTATACACCCCTTTTGTGGACTATTTAAATATTTTATGGTTTTAATCGATGCATCAACTAGATGGTCATATGTATCCTTGTTATAAATATGCAACTTGATATTTGCGAGGTTACTTGTTCAGTTGATAAAATTATGAGCACATTTCCAAATTATCTTATAAAGACATCATCTTGATAATGTTGATGAATACCATTTTACATGCAGCATCACTAATTCGCATCAAGCCAACAAATTATCATAAGTTTTCCCCATTACAATTGGTTTTTGGTCAGGTACCAAAATTTTCCCATCTTAGAATTTTTTGGGTGTGTGGTATATGTTCTAATTGCTCCACCACAGCGCACAAAGATGGATTCTCAAATGAGGTTGGGAATATATGTCAGATTCAAATTACCCTTGATAATTAAATATCTTGAGCTTCTGATGGAAAATTTATTTACATCTTGATTTGCTGACTATCATTTTAATGAGTCAATTTTCTCAACATTAGGGAGAGAAAATAAAACAGCTGGAAAAAGAAATAAGTTGAAATGGATTATCATTATCTTAGTTTGATCCACGTACTCAACAGTGTGAACTATAAGTTCAAAGGATAATTCATTTAGCAAATCAATTGCCAGATGATTTTGCTGACTATAAAAGAGTGACTAAGTCACATATACCAACTATGAATGCTCTGATTAAATTTGATATCCTGGAAGGACAAAGTCTAGTTGCTAATGAGTCTAACTTACGCCTGTAGCGTGGTAGACAAGTAGGTTCCAAAGATAAAAATCCTTAAAAAATAAAAGGAGCTATATTTTATGATGGTCTGATCGAGGAATCAACGTATTATGAAAATCTCTAGAATAGATTAAAAGGTCTCCAACAGAGACATTGACATGATTGAGGTACATGATAATAAAGAAATCTCAACAGATTATGTCATGTTTTGTAATAAGTGGAACCAAAATCAAATCGACGTCGGTAATACATTTGTATGCAATATAGCACTAGAGAGATGTGGATCATGAACCATTGTCAATCAGACAATGTAAACAAAGAAATGGTTGAACAAAATGGAAAGAGGCAATTGAGGCGAAACTAAAATATCTTTCGAAAAGAGAAGTTTTGGGGCCTATAGTCCGTACATCAGAATGTGTAAAGCTTGTGGATATAAATGAGTCTTTTTGAGAAAGAGAAATAAAAAAGGGAAATCATGAGATAGAAGCTCGTTTGGTTGCACAAGGATTCTCACAAAGACATGAAATCGATTATGAAGATATATATTCCTCGGTGGTGGATGCAACTACTTTTAGTTTTTGATCAATCTGGCAATAAATGAAATGACTTAGTTTCCGCCTAATGGATGTTGTTACATTCTATTTGTATGAGCCTCTTGATAATAACATTTATATGAAACATCTGGAAAGATTTAGGCTGCAAAAGCAGTTAATTCAAGTTCTCGAGAACATTGCTCAATCAAATTAAACTTATCTATTTATGGATTAAACAGTTTGGGAGCATATTGTATAATCACCTCAGCGAATACTTATTAGCGAAAGGCTATAAGAATGATTCAATTTCCCCGAGCATTTTTATTAAGGTTTAGCTCTGAATTTGTTATTATTGTGTATGCTGATGATTTGAATATCATTGGGGCTCATGAAGAGAACTCATTGACAATAAAATTATTGTGTATCAATACACATACATAGAAAAGTGTTTAAAGAGACTTTACATGTATAACGCACATCTGTTGAGCACGAGGCAAAGCTGAAAAATAATTGCTACGGGATCGTTACCTTTAGATCTTTCAAAACTCGATGCCTCTCCAAATCATGTAAATAATTGTTATGCATGAGGCAAAGCCGAAATATGTGTTTGGCTAAACATATCTAGAAGATATGTGAATTGCTTTCACAAGATAAGATTCAAGCTATCTTGTGTAGAGATAATGCAAAATTTATATCTCAATCAAAATGTGGATACATCAAATGTGATAAAACGAAACATATTTCCTCAAAGTTTCGTCCCCCATGATCTTCAAATTCGGTGAATCATTTCAAGCAATAATTTGGAAGATTAATCCACTAGTGCATACTCTACTTCAACATTTGAAGATTGTATTTAAGATTGAATTATGAAGATTCAAACATCTTATGTGATGTTTTCATGAGAGAGAGTAAATACGCGTTGCACTCCTTTTCCCTTAACTGAGGTTTTGTCCCAGTGGATTTTCCTGGTAAGGTTTTAATGAGGCAACATGATATGCGTATCAAATATGTGTGTATTCTTTTTCCTTCACTAAGAATTTTTTTCCCCACAGGATTTTTATCTTAGTAAGGTTTTAACGAGGCATATTATCTTCATGTATATCCAAGGGGAAGTATTACGAATATCTTTATTTATGGTGGATATCCATATTTTAAATGAGACTTTAATGTACTTTGTAACACCCGGGTTTTGGGGTCGGGTGGAAATAATATTTTAATATTGTTTCGGGTTTCAATTTTATAATTAAAATAATAATGTATTATTTTGGTCTTCGTATTTTTTTTGCAAAACAAACAATTGTGTTGGACCAAATTGGATTGAAACTCAAATCCATGGATTTTAAAGTAAAGAAGAGTTGCCATCTCATTAATGGCACTATTGTAATTTCAAGCCCTTGGAAATTAAAAACCCCTTTTTAATTTAGAACACCAAAAAAATTTCTCTTCTTCCTTCTTCCTTCTCCATTCTCACGACAAAGAGGGGAAGTTTCTCCAAGTTCCATCCAACCTTCTTTTCTCCTTCATTTTGGCTCGAAATTGAAAGGTAAATACATCCCCATCTTGTCCTCATCTTCCTCTCTTCAAAAGTACAAGTAGATTTCATTTTCATCCATGTTTTAGAAATTGTGTTTTTGGAAGATTTGAATAAAAATGGTAGCTTTATTGTGTTTAACTTAAAGTTTTGATTTATTAATGTTAGATATGTTGTTTGTGAATCAAATAGTCCAACATATATGATTTTTAGAGTATTTTAACATGATTCCCGAAATTGGGTAAAATGGGTTTTTTGAAGGGTTTTGGGTGATTTTTGGGGGTTGTTTTAAGTGGGAATTGATAGCCCAATGGTAGTGCTATGGTTAGGGGTTGATTTGGGGTCATTTGTGGGTGCAACGGGTGTTGGAAACATGGATTTTGGAAGGGGTATGTGGGCTGTCCGAAATTGTAAAGTATGGGATTTGGTCATGGCTTGCAACGTTGTAAATTGTGATTGAATTGTATTCCGGGTTGGTCTTTTGATGTTGGGCTGATTTGGAATTGTTGAATTGTGTTTGAGGTTGTTTGGAAGCGGGAATTTGTGTTGGAGAAGCCTCGGGAAGAAATCCGGAAATTTGAGAGAGGTTGCTTGCTTGGCTTGGAGCTTGGAAGCTTAGGTGAGTGGTTAAATATTTTTAAATGGTTTGCAAGTGTTGGTTCAAGCATGTGAACTAGGTTGGGATTGGTAGACCCACCTAGAGTTGGGATTAGGGTGGTAGCCTAATCCTAAACTTTAGTTAGAGACCTTGGTTGATCTTTAAAGTGTTGAACTATGCCTCATGTTTAATCATGCTTATGGTGGTTATGCTTATGTTGTTATACATGTATGTGGAGGCATGGCTAGATGCATTGTTACATGCATGTTGATGATAAATGTGATAGAGATATACATGGGTATGAAATATGATGTGATAATTGTGTTGTTGAGATGCATGTAGTGTTGACATGTGTAATGATGTTATGAGGTGATTGTATGATCCGAGGATCATGGTGAGTACATGCTAGGCATGGAAATGTGGTTTGTGCATGACGGTGAGTCATGGTGAGTACGTGCTAAGCACGGAAGTTGTTATGAAATGATATTGTGAAAGATTAATGAAATGTGTAGTATTGGCACTACTATGCTTGGGTACAAATGATCGATCATTAGGATGTCTAGTGTGTACACGTGAGTCAAAATGCGCGTGTGGTCTTGATGATGGTAGTCATCAAGATGGAGTACGGGTACGCCCGGAAATCTTCTTATATATAATAGTCGGTGATGAGTGGAATCCCATCGACGGGAGTGAGGATGAGTGGAATCCCCTCCGCGTGAAATGAGGCGTGAGGATGAGTGGAATCCCCTCCGCGTGAAATGAGGCGTGAGGATGAGTGGAATCCCCTCCGCGTGAACGGTGATGAGTGTAATCCCACCGTCAGGTAATGGTTGAGTTGTTGGATGTGAGTTCCAACGGTTATCCGCGTATTCGAGTCATAGCTAGGTGCCAATACAGATTGTAGCTTATGTTGCCAATATGTGGTTAATTGTGAGCCAAGGTGATTTGGGATGTGTTGCTAACATGGTTTAATATATGTGATTTCATATGTTGTGGATTTAAACATGTTGAGCATGACATGATATTTAATATATGTTCATGCATCATCTATATTTATGGCTCGCGTGGATCGGAGGTAAGATCATGCATTTTATCTTGGTTGTAGCTCGTGCTTGGACCCTCCATTGTCGAAGGTTTGTTTTATGAGCTTACCCTCACTAAGCTTTTATGCTTACGCTCTCTTTTGTTCGACAATGCAGATAAATAGCTTGTGGGTGGCAAGGGCAAGGAAAGGCCTTCAAGTGTTGCTTACGGTTAGCTCAAGTATGATAGTTAAATTTAAAGATTGTAATAGTAAAGCAATGGGATAGGTGTTATTGTTTCGTGTTATTGTTGGTTGTTTAGGAGCATGTTTAGACTCCTTAATTATGTTGTTTTTGATTGGCTTAATGATGCTATGTTTGGATTGTAACCATGTCTAAATTGTTCACCTTGTGTGTTGGTCATGTGCCTTTGAGGTTGCCTTCATGTTAGAATATTGAAGTATGAGCTTTGAATGCTTGAATGCCATCTTGGGTCTATTGCATGATTTCCTTGATGTTCATACATGTTGGGTGCTTGTATGGCTATATAGTGGTATGTAAATGTTGTGTGAATGTTTGGTTGGGGCTAGGGAAGTCCTAGATTGCTTTTAGATTCGAGTCTTGATCGTTTTGTTGAGTTTAGGAGGTTTTGCAGTGCAGGGGTATCGATACGGTTCGTACGGTATCGATACCACCTTCTTGTTTCAGGCTTAGTGTATCGATACACTTGAAAGATGTATCGATACCATTTTGGTCACTGGAGCTATTGTCCAGTTCGGTATCGATACCAGCCTCAGGTGTATCGATACCGTCATCTTAGCGTTGACCGTGGGAAGTCAACCGTTGGGGAGGGTATCGATACACTTTTTGGGTGTATCGATACGGTCTCTTTGGGTTGACTTTGACCAGTTGACCTAGTCAAGGGAGTATCGATAAACCCCTTAAGTGTATCGATACCGCCTGCAGTTAAAGCCTAAATCTAGTGAAGGGGTATCGATACACCCCTTAAGTGTATCGATACCGCCTGCAGTTAAAGCCTAAATCTAGTGAAGGGGTATCGATACACCCCTTAAGTGTATCGATACCGCCTGTAGTATAAGGTTAAAATTGGGCTGTAGCATGTTAGTTTGAGCTCGTTTGTTTGTTTCGTGAATGTTGTTCCGCTGTATGATCATATATGATTAAATACTCATCTAGACAAGATTTAAAATGAAGAAAAAAATAGGGTTGTTAACCGAGGGGGAACCTTAACGGGTTTCACTTCGGTTTTCCCCGTGTGGCCCACTCGGACCGGTCATCCGGCCAGACCGGGACGAGGGGGTTACATTTGTTGGTATCAGAGCCTAAGGTTTCCGAGACCTTGGGCAGAAAAGTGAGGTAAGTTGTGTTTTATGATTGATATGCACGGTGTTTGCTTGCTTTGTAAGTATGATTGCTTATGTGACGAGTATGTTGATTGTTTGTTTGAAAGCATGTCGCTCGTTACTCGTGTATGCTGTGATGTGTGATTGTTTGATTGAGAATGTATGTTGTTTGATTGTACGCATGTGTTGCTTGTTTAGCAAGTATGCCTTGTTATATGCTTGGTTGAGCATGTATATGTGTTGATTTGTTTGAAACGTGTTTCGTAGAGTCTCATTGCTTCTATTACATCGGAAAAAGGATTTTAAGTGAGGGAAATCATACTTGAGCCACTTGGACCTTTCCTTTGCTAACCCAACTTTATGTTAAATTATTGATTGATTTACTACTTTTAGTAAATTTGAGGCCCGTCTGTGGGCCTTGAATTGGTAAGTGGGAGTTGTAGTTTCGGAAAGGGTGGACGATGTTAAGAGAGTCCATCACCTTAGTTAGGGAGGTATGGTTGTACCGGAATTGAAGTACAATTTGTTCGTTTGAGATGGTGTGTTTGTGGGAGATTCCTGTGGATAAGGGACGATGTGGTCAACTCTGGCATTAGTTGGTGAGAAGAAGTGAAGGCATATGAGTGGGAGTTAGGATGGTGTCGATGTTTTAACAGATAAGCCCTTGGTACAGTATTAAGTTGCCTCCTTCAGTTGATTCTAAATCTGTGCTTTTGTATATCGTTAGTAGGTGTGCAAGTTTGAATACACCTAGTGAAGTGTTAGAGGTAGGCGTGAGTACCTTGGTTCTTTTAGCAAGATCAAGGTAGGGGTCTCGTGAGCGTAATCTGAATTTCAGAAATGTTAGTGGTGACCGTTGGGGTTCGGCCTATGATTTTAATGCAAGACAGCCGGTCAGTGTCCATGAATGGGAGCTAGTTTGTGTGATTGGGTCAGTGTACGTTGAGTTGACTTCCAGCAAGCGGAGGAGACGAAGTCACTTCCGATATAGTTGAGCCGAGAAGGGAGTCTTGAGCTTTGACTTTAGGTTGTTTGTCAGGGGTAGAACAAGTCCAGCATGACTGTTTGTGTGTGTGATCGGGATTGAATCTTGAAGTTACGAGATGCTCTAAGAACAGTTTAGAAGAGTCAGATTCTGTTGAAGAGCCAGTCTGAAGACAATAGGACAGAAGACTATCAGTTGTGTACATGTGAAGTTGCAATTTCCGCGGATACCTCCTTTTGTGTGAGCATGTAAGAAATTAGATATCTTTGTTGAGACCTTAGATGTAGGGACACGGGTGACTAGCCTTTGGGAGATAATAGTGATCAGAAAGATGTATAGAAGATGCTTGTTGGTGGTTCAGAGTTACTAAGTTTCTATTAGATGTGAAGTGATCGTCTTCCTACGGTTTTGATGTACCTTTTGACAAGGTTTGGCTTGAAGAGCACAGAGTTAGTGTATACGTTGAGACAAAGAGAGAGTTGCTTTGAAGACGCAGATTTTTGTGAGACTGTAGTGGTAAGTGAGGATGTGAACTTCTTGTCGAATGTTGATCCAGCTTTGGAGGTCGAAGATTGATTGAGTTTAGTTGACAGGCTTGCTTAGCAAGTGTGATGAATTCGATTTTGAATGAAGATTAGACCACAGAATGTTAGAATAGTTGTGTTTTCTTTTCCTGGAAGTGTTTGGAAGAATTGCCGATTTACCTCTTGTTAGAGGAGAAGAGGTTGTTATTGAGACCGTTTTCGAGGTTGCTTTTGTTTTGTTTGCTCTGTAACTTATGAATCCCGAAAGAATTGAGAATGTTGAAGAATTAACTTCGAGACTTGTTAGACCTTAGATTCATTAGGCCTAGTGCATCATCACAGAGTTCTACAGTGTAATTTGTGAAGAAGAAAGAGTGACAGTACGAGAATGTGTTCAGATTACATACAGTCGAAACAAGTGACAGTGGATGAATAGTATCCGTTTCCGAGTGTCAATGATTTGTTGGTCAGTTAGTGTGTGCTTCAGTCTATTTGAAGATTAGTTTGAGATCCGTTTACTACCAGTTGAAAGTGAGAAAGGTTGAAGTACCGAAGACAGCCTTCGGGCAAGATGTGATCACTTTGAGTTTTGAGTATGCCGCTTTGTTTGACTAGTGTATTAGTTACCTTCATAGAGATGTTGAACAGAATAATTCCCGAGTTCCTGGATCAGTTGTAGTAGCTCTCATAAATGACACATGAGTATATTCACGTATCGAAGAAGGCCATGACAAGCTTTGAAGTTAGTGTGGTAGATTCTATTAGAGAATTAATTGTATACCAAGTTGTGCAACGTGAACTTCGAGGTAATGAAGATGATCTCCTAGGACATGTAGTTCAGCCGAGTGTGTTTGAGTAAATCCCAAGTAGGCAAAAGAAGACATGAGTTGGAAGAAATTGAAGACTGTGACAAATATCTATAGTTCCTAGGTCTAGCATTGTTACTTTCAGAGAATTGTAAATAGTCTTTTGAATATAGTTGCTCCATTGATAGACTGCTACAGAAAAATGTTCAGTTGTGTGGTCAGATGCGAGACGATGAGCACTTGAGAAACCGAAAGAAACCTCGATGAAAGTTTCGACCTTGAATCAGCTTAAATCAGAGAATGAGTTTGTGAACCATAGTGATGCATTACATGTAGGGTTAGGTTGTGTGCTTATGCAAGACAGAAGATTGTGGCTTGTTCATCAAGATAGTTGGAAGACCGTGAGAAGAGTTATCCGATATGAGACATAGAGTTAATTACAGTTGTGTTTGCTTCGAAGACTTAGAGACAAAGCTTGTATAGTAAGAAATGCACAATGTGTACGTACATATTATCAGAACTTGAATTGTTAGACAACTTAGGAAGGGTTGAAACTTGAACAGCATAAAGTGTTAGAACTACTTGAAGACTGTAATATCAAGATTGAGTACCATCCGAAGATAGTCAACGTAGTAACCGATGTTCCGAGTTGTAATTGTTGTTAGATTAGTAGTTGAGTTGCGAGTTGTATTTGCTGAATTCAGTTACCGAATGACAGTATTCTTGTGGCCGAGTTTCATGTTGAACCTACATTGAGTCAGAATGCTTGAAGAGAAACAGTTGCAAGACAGATTCGTGGCACCTCACGTGCAAGACATTGTTGAAGGAAGACCGTCATAATACAGTTTCAGAGATGATAGAATTTTGCATTTCAGAGACAGAATAATTGTACTGATTGACATAGTGTTATGAGACATATTGTTTTGGCCGAAGCACACGGTATTTCTTTTGTATTGCATCCGAGTAGTATGAAGACATATTGTGGGTTGAAGATGAGTATTTCTAGATTGAGCGGATGAATAATGTGGTTCAGTATGAGAGTAAGTGTGTAAATTGTCAGCGTGTCAAGACCGAGCGTTAGTTTTCTTCTAGTTTGTTACATCCGTGGAAGGTTCTTAATGGAAGTGGGTAGTAGAGATTCGAGGATTCGACTAGATTGGTTTTGAAGACGTCTGCATAGTGTGTGGTTACCTGTTGAAGTCAGATGATCCGTCAGAGAAAGTTGTGGGTCAAGTATTCAAACAGTGTTGTATGAGATTGTGAATCGGGCTAGTTCAGTTGTTCATTTGTCGCGATTACCACCAGAGTTAGAAAAGGGTTTGTGATGTGATTTGCGTATCTGTGATTCGGGAATGTGAGTCAGATCTGGGTCGTGCTATGTTTGTTGAAGAGGTTGAGTTGAGCTTGAAAATTTGCGTACAACGAAGAATATGCTGAGATTTTAACATCTGATATCTGTTGTTGTGTGGTAAGCCTACCGAGGTTGGTTAGTATGATGTGGTGAGAGAGAAATGTGTGGAGGAGCATGTTTCAGTGGCTCTTCCTGTTCGATAAATTTCAGGGACGAAATTTCTTAAGTGGGGGAGAGTTGTAACACCCGGGTTTTGGGGTCGGTGGAAATAATATTTTAATATTGTTTCGGGTTTCAGTTTTATAATTAAAATAATAATGTATTATTTTGGTCTTCGTATTTTTTTTTCAAAACAAACAATTGTGTTGGACCAAATTGGATTGAAACTCAAATCCATGGATTTTAAAGTAAAGAAGAGTTGCCATCTCATTAATGGCACTATTGTAATTTCAAGCCCTTGGAAATTAAAAACCCCTTTTTAATTTAAAACACCAAAAAAATTTCTCTTCTTCCTTCTTCCTTCTCCATTCTCACGACAAAGAGGGGAAGTTTCTCCAAGTTCCATCCAACCTTCTTTTCTCCTTCATTTTGGCTCGAAATTGAAAGGTAAATACATCCCCATCTTGTCCTCATCTTCCTCTCTTCAAAAGTACAAGTAGATTTCATTTTCATCCATGTTTTAGAAATTGTGTTTTTGGAAGATTTGAATAAAAATGGTAGCTTTATTGTGTTTAACTTAAAGTTTTGATTTATTAATGTTAGATATGTTGTTTGTGAATCAAATAGTCCAACATATATGATTTTTAGAGTATTTTAACATGATTCCCGAAATTGGGTAAAATGAGTTTTTTGAAGGGTTTTGGGTGATTTTTGGGGGTTGTTTTAAGTGGGAATTGATAGCCCAATGGTAGTGCTATGGTTAAGGGTTGATTTGGGGTCATTTGTGGGTGCAACGGGTGTTGGAAACATGGATTTTGGAAGGGGTATGTGGGCTGTCCGAAATTGTAAAGTATGGGGTTTGGTCATGGCTTGCAACGTTGTAAATTGTGATTGAATTGTATTCCGGGTTGGTCTTTTGATGTTGGGCTGATTTGGAATTGTTGAATTGTGTTTGAGGTTGTTTGGAAGCGAGAATTTGTGTTGGAGAAGCCTCGGGAAGAAATCCGGAAATTTGAGAGAGGTTGCTTGCTTGGCTTGGAGCTTGGAAGCTTAGGTGAGTGGTTAAATATTTTTAAATGGTTTGCAAGTGTTGGTTCAAGCATGTGAACTAGGTTGGGATTGGTAGACCCACCTAGAGTTGGGATTAGGGTGGTAGCCTAATCCTAAACTTTAGTTAGAGACCTTGGTTGATCTTTAAAGTGTTGAACTATGCCTCATGTTTAATCATGCTTATGGTGGTTATGCTTATGTTGTTATACATGTATGTGGAGGCATGGCTAGATGCATTGTTACATGCATGTTGATGATAAATGTGATAGAGATATACATGGGTATGAAATATGATGTGATAATTGTGTTGTTGAGATGCATGTAGTGTTGACATGTGTAATGATGTTATGAGGTGATTGTATGATCCGAGGATCATGGTGAGTACATGCTAGGCATGGAAATGTGGTTTGTGCATGACGGTGAGTCATGGTGAGTACGTGCTAAGCACGGAAGTTGTTATGAAATGATATTGTGAAAGATTAATGAAATGTGTAGTATTGGCACTAGTATGCTTGGGTACAAATGATCGATCATTAGGATGTCTAATGTGTACACGTGAGTCAAAATGCGCGCGTGGTCTTGATGATGGTAGTCATCAAGATGGAGTACGGGTACGCCCGGAAATCTTCTTATATATAATAGTCGGTGATGAGTGGAATCCCATCGACGGGCGTGAGGATGAGTGGAATCCCCTCCGCGTGAAATGAGGCGTGAGGATGAGTGGAATCCCCTCCGCGTGAAATGAGGCGTGAGGATGAGTGGAATCCCCTCCGCGTGAACGGTGATGAGTGTAATCCCACCGTCAGGTAATGGTTGAGTTGTTGGATGTGAGTTCCAACGGTTATCCGCGTATTCGAGTCATAGCTAGGTGCCAATACAGATTGTAGCTTATGTTGCCAATATGTGGTTAATTGTGAGCCAAGGTGATTTGGGATGTGTTGCTAACATGGTTTAATATATGTGATTTCATATGTTGTGGATTTAAACATGTTGAGCATGACATGATATTTAATATATGTTCATGCATCATCTATATTTATGGCTCGCGTGGATCGGAGGTAAGATCATGCATTTTATCTTGGTTGTAGCTCGTGCTTGGACCCTCCATTGTCGAAGGTTTGTTTTATGAGCTTACCCTCACTAAGCTTTTATGCTTACGCTCTCTTTTGTTCGACAATGCAGATAAATAGCTTGTGGGTGGCAAGGGCAAGGAAAGGCCTTCAAGTGTTGCTTACGGTTAGCTCAAGTATGATAGTTAAATTTAAAGATTGTAATAGTAAAGCAATGGGATAGGTGTTGTTGTTTCGTGTTATTGTTGGTTGTTTTGGAGCATGTTTAGACTCCTTAATTATGTTGTTTTTGATTGGCTTAATGATGCTATGTTTGGATTGTAACCATGTCTAAATTGTTCACCTTGTGTGTTGGTCATGTGCCTTTGAGGTTGCCTTCATGTTAGAATATTGAAGTATGAGCTTTGAATGCTTGAATGCCATCTTGGGTCTATTGCATGATTTCCTTGATGTTCATACATGTTGGGTGCTTGTATGGCTATATAGTGGTATGTAAATGTTGTGTGAATGTTTGGTTGGGGCTAGGGAAGTCCTAGATTGCTTTTAGATTCGAGTCTTGATCGTTTTGTTGAGTTTAGGAGGTTTTGCAGTGCAGGGGTATCGATACGGTTCGTACGGTATCGATACCACCTTTTTGTTTCAGGCTTAGTGTATCGATACACTTGAAAGGTGTATCGATACCATTTTGGTCACTTGAGCTACTGTCCAGTTCGGTATCGATACCAGCCTCAGGTGTATCGATACCGTCATCTTAGCGTTGACCGTGGGAAGTCAACCGTTGGGGAGGGTATCGATACACTCCTTGGGTGTATCGATACGGTCTCTTTGGGTTGACTTTGACCAGTTGACCTAGTCAAGGGAGTATCGATACACCCCTTAAGTGTATCGATACCGCCTGCAGTTAAAGCCTAAATCTAGTGAAGGGGTATCGATACACCCCTTAAGTGTATCGATACCGCCTGTAGTATAAGGTTAAAATTGGGCTGTAGCATGTTAATTTGAGCTCGTTTGTTTGTTTCGTGAATGTTGTTCCGCTGTATGATCACATATGATTAAATACTCATCTAGACAAGATTTAAAATGAAGAAAAAAAATAGGGTTGTTAACCGAGGGGGAACCTTAACGGGTTTCGCTTCGGTTTTCCCCGTGTGGCCCACTCGGACCGGTCATCCGGCCAGACCGGGACGAGGGGGTTACATACTTTATTATTAGGGTTTAATACCCATTGGAATTAGGGTTTTCACCTTATGCCTATAAATATAGAGTTTGGAGAAAGTATTGTACACAACTCTACATTGAGAATATAATACAAGTCTATCTCTTTGTCTCTCATATTTATTCTTGTTCTTCTTTACTTTATTCACAACAGTCTCCAAATTATGTTTCTTTTTACGATGAGTGTCTAAAGTTTTTTTGGTTGAAAAAGGTGCTTCAATTTTTTTTGCCAAAGTAGGTGCCTCGGTTGACTTTAAAACAAGCAAAAAATGTAGCTTTAGGCACCTATTTCAGCCAAAGATGAAACTTTAGGCACTTATTTCAGTAAAATACTTTAGGTACATACTACAAAAAATATAGTTTAAGCACTTATTTTATAATTAAACATTCTAAAAAATACACTCATTTTAGAACATTATTCTCAATATGTTCAAAAATATATATAACAATGTTCTCGACAAAAAAAATCTTTTTCAATAGATTCAGATACAAACAGTTTTTTTGTTCAGATTCAGATACAAACAGTTTTGTTATAAATTATATGTAATTTTTATTAAATGTTGAAAAAATAACAGATATAGAGACCATAAAATATTCAATAAATAAGCATACTTTTTTTACATTATGCCCACAACCACAAGCGTGTTCCTTCACAAGATTTAGTGTTCATCTTTATTTCTGAACTATATCCATATTTTTATTGTACTGTTTATATTATTTTATAATTTTAATATCTAAATTATTGTTCCATTATTTATTATAGTTTATAACGTTTAAGAAAAAACTTAAAACATGATAACTTCAGAATTCGTTACAGGACATTTCTTTATTTTTAATATTATACAAATTAAATGAATTTAAAATAAAAAAGATTATTTTTTAGAAAAAAAATGAAAACATAAATGTTTTTACGTAAAATAAAATTATAAAAATTGAAAAAAAAATGTAAGTAAAACAATGCACATAAAGTGGTGATGTGCTATTTAACAGTTTTATTAACATTATTTTAAGAAAAAGGATATGAGTGATATGCATTGACAATTTCAATGGGTAATTAAAACGTTTCAAAATATTTTTTAATAAAAAAATTAAAATTCTCAAATTGTTATTAAAACTTTAGAAAATTAAAAGGAAATGTAACGACCCGGATTTCGAGTTAATAATTTGGGTCTTGAATCTGGATTTGTATCTTTTAAGAATTAATATTTAATTTGGGAGAATCAAAATTGGAAGCTCATTAAATGAATTCTTAAACTAATTTGAATAAAGATTTAAAGTTGAGTGAAAATAGGGAGGATGACGGAGAAATTATGTGGATAATGCATTTAGGAATCAAATTTAAAGAAATGGCGAACACTGGATTATATTTAGGAATTTATGGCAAAATTTACAGTGCAAGTGAAAGTCGTCACCTGCACACAACGACTTGGGTGAAGTCGCCACATGCACATGGCGACTTTAATTTTTTAATAATTTTTTACATAAAGTGTTCACGTGCATGACAATTTTGAGAAAAAATATTAAAAAATTTAAAACGTCGTGTGCAGGCGGCAACTTTACCCAGGTCATCGTGTGCAGGTGGCGACTTTCACGTGCATTGTAGAATTTTCCATTGATCCCTAAATATGCTCAAATGTTCCTTATTTCCCTAAATTTAATTTCTAGTGCCCTATATATCCAACGAAGCCGAGGATGACATGTGTATTAATTATTTTACCTATTTTATTAGGAATAGTGGTGTTTAAAATTTAAATGTGGGTGGTTGAAAAAGTGGAAGAAGATATTATGAAGAGAAAGAAAAGTGAAAAGTGAGAGAAATGGGGTGAAGAGAATTTTAGAGGGATGAAGCATTCAAGCTCCATTTCATTGACGTTCAGACCACAGAGAGTGCCATCACCGGCACCATCAGGTCGAGCTTGCTGTGATGAGTCAGCCGGTGGTTGTCGTGTCACTGCCGATGTTGTCGTTTGCTAGGTGAGGCAAAAAAAGTTCGGCCTGGCTCAAGATGCCACGATCCGTCGCCCTTCACCGAAAACCGCTAAGAGAAATGCAAATCTAGAGGTCATCGTCAGGCCACAAGAGGCCTTCGCACGTTCCACACGCGTCGCCGCTTGTGCGTGTGCGTGCGGTGCCAGCTGAACTTGGCCCTTCGATTGGGCCGAACTGGACCAGACCGCACCGCACTGCCTGACATTACTGCGCTACCCGATCGCCGCCGACGTTGGCCATTGTTGACCAGCCGTTGACTTTTTCTAGGGATCCTACCTGGGGGGTTTTGACGTTTTGAGTCCGTTGACACAATCTGCTTCGCCAAATTCGAACCCAGTAAGCTGTTTTTACGCGTTTATTCTCAAAATTAGTATGATAATGCGAAATTTCTTATGTAGTCGTAATGATTATGCAAACTCGGGTATTGGATTTAAAGATATGATTGGAGGAGCTAGAACGAGGATTTATCGCTATGGCTTGAGGTTAGTACACCTTGAACTCCTGATGCTTCATGATCATCATAAATATAATTGCCTTACGTGTTAGTGGTTGCAAAATAGGTAGATGAGAAATGAACATGCGTTGTGACCAGTATTACAAGACATGATATTTTTGAGATACACGATGATGTTGTGAATATGTTAAGACTCGTAGAGACTTTAGAGACCGTGTAGAGTCACTCGATATGTATATAGATTTCGATGATTTATTAATTGGTGATTGTTGATTGATTGGTAAATTGTGTTATCTTGTGTGCTAGTTCGAATAAATGATCATGAAGCAGATAAATAATATTAATTGATTTAGATGCGTTAGTAAACAAACCCTAAAGACTTTTATAAGCTTTAGGGATCGAATAAAGCGTTGTAACGTCATATTTTGTAGAAATGGCATGAACCCGTGAGTAGGGTATTGGTACGAGCTTCGGTCGTGCCGATACACGATTGAGAGTCGTATCAGTACGGGTCGACCAATACCGATACTTGTAGAAATTTAGGATTTCCAACAAGCAATGCCAGTATCGGTACGCATGTGAGTATCGATGCTAGGGGTACCGTATTGGTACACGTATTCAAGTACCAGTACGCACTGAACTGAATAAGCTATAATGCAGTTAAAGATGGAAATCGACGTGGAAGATTACTAAATTGATTTATGCCTTAATAAATGAGATAAAGCAGATTAATGGAGATAATTAATGAGGATGATTAATATACACTTACATAATGTATTAAGAACTTGGTATGTAACCCCCTCGACCCGGCCTGGCCGATAGACCGAACCGAATGGATCACACGGGGAATATTAAAGTAAACCAGAAAGGTTTACCTCAATAAACAACATTTTCTTTATTTTATCTTGTCTAAATGCAACTTAGGTTCCTATGTGTACGTACACAAGCAGCGAATAAAACATCAATACAATCGCCTATTAATTATAGCCAATTAAGGTTTAGGGACCATTTTGTAATTTTGATAAATTATAAGGGTTATTAGCAAATTCAGGTTACCAACCTTTAATTAGGTTCATTACATGCTTCTCAGTGAAATCTCAGCTCAAAACGACCACTAAAACCCATCCAATTGCATACAAAGCAAATAGGGACCAAAACGTAAGAAATAGAAACTTTGAACAATTCAAAAGCTGCATTAACGGTCGGACATTTCAGAACAGCGAGCCCCATATCGGAACGGCTGTTTCGAAACCCAGCTAACCGTTTCGATACGCGGGTTCATTTCGAAACCACTCAGGCTCGTTTCAGAACGATGGTTCATAGAGGCGAAATGTTTCGGAACAGGCCTCACCGTTTCGAAACGCCAAGGTCATTTCAAGCCACCGTTTCGAAACAGGCAAGGGTGTTTCGAAACACCTAGGCCTGTAATGTTTTAAAATGCTAATTTAAACTCGATTTAAACCATCCAAAACCATCCTGACACATGCCCAACCATGATAGCAATCCATATATACATCAATGACAACTTATATGAAGCATAGGCAACATCATAACATCAATCTCAATAGCAAAGAGACTAAAGGCATGCTTCCTAAGAGTTAAAAGCACCAAAAGGCCAAAATCCAAATTCAAGCATAAACCAAAGCTTAGAGGCCATTTACATGTCCAAATATGCATCTCAAACTTGCACACAACCAGAAAATACCAAACTAACAACATTCATTGCATTGGACACCCCCATTGCCCTTAATACACCAGTTCAAGAACACAACATACTTTTAGAGAGTGTATTGGTAGGATCCCTTGAAGATGCTGCATCCAAATGTCTAATTATCTGCATTGATGAACAAAGAGAGCATAAGCATGCAAGCTTAGTGAGGATTGCTCAAAACCAAATACATCATCAATGCATAAAACCACATTTCTCTCTTTTCAAAACCATCATGCTTCCTTTGACAAAACATGCACTTTATCATCAAAACCATTGTATTTAACATTATGCAACATGATTCACAAATTTTCAGCAATTAAACCATTGCTATTCAAAATCCAAGCCTTCCAAGCATAACACCCTTTATACTAAGCTTAAACCAAAACATGCATCTTTCAAAACATGCATCAACAACATTATCCATAACATTAAAATCCATTATATTGGCTCACAAGTGATAAACAACATTCCCAAAAACATATATCGGATACACGGATTACCAAGGGTTGTCCCACACCCTTCATACACTCTACCGGCATCTCAAGGCTCACACACGAGAGCAACCCTCCATCGTTGTGATACTCGTGGTGGAGTATTCGGTACAATCACAACCCTTCAACACCACTCATCGGTAGATGTATAACCTACTAACGAGAGACGAGGCACACACAAGGTTCGCACCCGGGAGCTACCCTCAACCGTTGCAACCTTAAACAATCCTTAATCGTTAGGGTACTTGGATAGAGTATTTGGTACAATCACAATCCCTCAACATCCAAGGCGACTTGTTTATAGTACACTCAATCCTATAGCCGACTAACTATATCCGATTTCATTTATAAAACACTTTATTCAAAATCAGTTGCCAATATAAACCATTTCTCATGCATACCTCACTGTTTTTACAAAGCATTCATGATAAGCCATAAACAAGCATTAAACCATGCTTCAAACCTCATGCATCAACACATGCATACAAGGAACACTTACTTAGTGCATCCTTAAACCACATGGTATCATCATATACAATTTATATGCTCAAAACATGCTTTAAAATAGTAGGTAAATGCAATTAAAATCAAGTGCAACCAAAGGCTCAAAACTAGCACAATTCGAGAGAGAGAAATTCACTTTACTTACTTCCGAACTTAGTAAAGCGTTTCAAGCTCTTACTAAGTTCCCAAAACCTTTTCTAAAATCTTTCCACGCCGGAAAACCAAGTTCCACTCACCGACTCTCGAAACCACGCTTGCCGACGCAACTATCAATCGTCCGAAGCCTCCAAAATTACTTTGTTTGATTCCAGATTATTATCCCATGTTTTCAACACATTAAAACAGAGGCTCAATGCACTAAAATGCATCCAAAACACTAGCACACAAAAGAAATCCCGCAGCCCTACTCTAAGGCACCAAATCACCCATCTGAAACAACCGAAAACTCAATCGATTAACCTCTAACCTCAGCCCAGCCATTACCCAACTCATCCAACACATTTTAGGCATTAATCAACATCCAAAAACAACCTAAAAACCATCCTTATACCTCGACCAATTTGGATTCCTCAAGAACACCCTAAAACTCAACCAAAAACACTTCAAAACCAAGGATCTCAAGGATTTCGGGATCTCTATGATTAAGACTCCACTTCAACACCAAAAACCTTTTAAAACTAATTTAGAAACAATCTCAAACCATCCAAATCAATCAAAATCCGAAAATCACATTTTAAACCACACCTCTATCAAGATTTCAATAGTTTAACAAACTAACAATAAAATCTCAATCAAAATCATTAATAAAGAGTCAAATATCTTTGGAATTTCATTAAAGAACCTAGATTAGAGGCTTTGCACGAAATTTACATCTAATCCTTGCTTCTCCTCTAATTTTGCAAGATTAGCTTGAAAGAATTTGAAGAAAAATGAAAGAAATCAACAAAGAAAAGTTTGGAAATCAAGAGAGAGTTTGAGAGTGAAGAAAATCTGGAGATTTGAGAGAAAATGGAAAGTGTTTGGCTGAATGAAGAAGAGAAATGAAAAGCTCGTCAAAATTTTTGTTAACCGATTAACTAACTTTCTCATTCTATTAATTAAAAGCCTTTTTAATTTTTAATAAACATTTAAAACACATGCCAAATTAGGGAAAAGGAATAATTGTCAAGTAGCTCCCTAAAGATTCTAAGATTTTGACTCTTCTTGAAAAAAATCATTTTTCCCAACTTTTAAATCTTTACATTTTGGTCACTTCCCAAAATGTATACTTTCGAAAACATGTTTTGTAAAATTGACTTAACCAACCTCTCAAATATAATTTTCGAGGATTTTAGGAATTTTTATCATATTTTTATCCCATCCTGAACCTTGATCTCCCTAAACCACCTTTTAACGGATCGAACAACTAACACCGGATCCACTGGCCCAACTCGACTCGCCAAAACATCTAAGCCCCAAACCGGGGCTTTAAAACTCTCCCCCACTTAGGAAATTTCGTCCTCGAAATTTTACCTAAAGGAAAGAGATGTGGGAATTGCCTCAGCATGTCCGCCTTGCTTTCCCACAACACATTCACAAGTTCAATCGTCTTGCCACGAAGAACTTTACTACTCGAATCCAGAATTCTCACCGGTTCCTCATCATAGGATAAATCTGGATTCAACTCAATTTCCTCAATTGGCATCACATGCGAAGGATCCGGTCTGTACCTCCGTAATATAGATACATGAAACACATCATGGATCTTTTCCAACTCGGGAGGCAACCTCAACAGATAAGCCACAGGACCAACTCGCTCCACAACCCCATAAGGTCTAATAAATCTCGGACTAAGCTTTCACTTACGTCCGAACCTCATCACCTTTTTCAAGGCGATGCCTTAAGAAACACACGATCTCCAACCACAAACTCAACCTCTTTACGCTTTAAATTCGCGTAAGACTTCTGACGATCTGGTGCAGCCTTCAATCGCTCACATATGAGCTTCACTTTCTCAGTTGTTCCCTTGAGCATATCCGGCAAGGAAAGCAACTTTTGCCTCACCTCAGTCCAACAAAGAGGCGTTCTACACTTCCTCTCATACAAGGCCTCATACGGTGCCATCTGTATACTTGCCTGAAAACTGTTATTATAGGCAAACTCAACCAAAGGCAGATGTTTTTCCCAAGAGCCTTGGAAATCAATCACACAGCATCGCAACATATCCTCCAGCACCTGGATAACTCGTTCTTACTGTCCATCCGATTGAGGATGATATGAAGTGCCGAAATTCAACCGCGTACCCAACGCCTGATGTAAACATTCTCAAAACCTCGTTGTAAACCTCGGATCTCTATCCGACACTATAGACTTGGGAACACCATGCAACCGTACGATCTCAGCAATATACAACTCCGCTAACTTATCCAACGTATACGCAGTATGCACAGCCAAAAAATGTACACACTTCGTAAGACGATCCACAATCACCCATACGAAGTTCTTCTTTGATGGTGTCAAAGGAAACCCAAATACGAAATCCATCGTAATCCTTTCCCATTTCCACTCTGGTATCCTCAAAGGCTGTAACAAACCAGAAAGAAACTAATGCTCAGCCTTCACCCGTTGGCAAACCATACATTTGCTTACAAAATCAGCCACATCCTTTTTCAACCTCACCCAATAGTACTCATCCTTCAAGCCACGATACATCTTAGTACTACCAGGGTGCATAGCAAAAGGACTGCTATGAGCCTCAGTCAAAATAGTGTGCCTCAACTCAACATCTTCTGGCACCACTATCCGACTTTTGAAACATTGAACTCCATTATCATTAAAGCAGAAGTTCGTAGCCTTTCCATCAGCTATATCCTGAACATGGGGTACCAACGAATAATCCAACAATTGCTTCTCCTTAATTAACCGAATCAAAGAAAGTTTCACTTGCAACTCGGCTATCAAGCCACCATCACGCGATATACTCAAACGAGCAAACATAGCTCTCAGCTCAACAGCTACCTTCCTACTCAAAGCATCGACCACAATATTGGCCTTTCTCGAATGATATTCGATGGCCAGATCGTAATCCTTAAGCAACTCCAACCATCTTTGTTGCCTAATATACAACTCCCTTTGAGACATAAGATACTTTAAACTCTTATGGTCAGTATAAACCACACACCTTTCACCATAAAGGTAGTGTCTCCAAATCTTCAAAGCAAACACCACCGCTGCAAGCTCTAGGTCATGCGTAGGATAGTTGCGCTCATGCACCTTCAACTATCTAGACACAAAAGCCACAACCTTCCCACCTTGCATCAATACGCAACCCAAACCAACATATGATGCATCACTATAGACTACAAACTCCTTACCCGATTCTGGTTGAATCAAGACAGGAGCTTGCGTCAAAGCCTCCTTCAACTTCTCGAAAGCTTGTTGTCTAACATTCGTCCACTCAAACCAAACATTCTTTTTCATCAACCTAGTCAAAGGCGCAACAATCTTAGAGAAACCTTTGACAAACCTTTGGTAGTAACCAGCCAACCCAGGGAAACTACGCACTTTCGTTACTGACTTAGGCGTCTTCCAACTCATCACCGCCTCAACCTTGTGTGGATCAACCCGAATACCTTCAGCTGACACCACATGTCCAAGAAAACCACTTCTAACGGCACTTGTAACACAATTCTCAAGTTCCTATCATGATCCTCCTCGGTACGCTGAGTACATGAGAATATCATCGTTAAACACCACCACGAACTGATCCAGAAACTCATGAAACACCCTATTCATCATATCCATGAATGTAGCCGGTGCATTTGTCAATCTGAACGTCATCACCAAGAACTCATAATGATCGTACCTAGTCTGAAAAGTTATTTTAGGTACATCCACATCCTTAACCTTTAGCTGATAGTACCCCGACCTCAAATCTATCTTCGAAAACACTGAAGCATCATGAAACTGGTCGAACAAATCATCGATCCTCGGTAGGGGGTACTTGTTCTTAATCGTCAACTTGTTCAGCTGCCGATAATCAATGTGCATACGCATTGTACCATCTTTCTTCTTCATGAACAAGATCGGCGCACCCCAAGGTGAAATACTCGGCCTTATGAACCCTCGGTCAAGCAACTCCTGAAGTTGCATCTTCAACTCCTTAGGTGTCATGCGATAAGGAGCAATGGACACCGAAGTCGTATTCTCACACAACTCTATACCAAACTCAACCTCTCGGTTTGGTGGTAACCCAGACAACTCTTTTGGAAAAACGCCCGGAAACTCACATACGGTTCGTATGTCTTGCACATGCACTTCCTTCGTACCAGGATTCATCACATACGCTAAGAAAGCTTCGCATCCTAACTCCAACATCCGACTCGCTTCAAGAGCCGAAATTGCGTTAGACAAGAACTTCACGTTCTCACCTACGATTACTACCTCATAATCATCTGCAAGCTTCAGGGTAACCCGCTTAACATCAAAATCCACCACAGCTCGGTGCTCAACCAACCAGTCCATTCCAAGAATCACATCAATACCATAAAAAGGTAATTCCATCAAATCAACTGAAAACACATGACCCTGAACAGACAATGGACATCTTCTATACAATTTCCTTATAACGATAGTCTCACCAAAAGAACTTGTTACTCGCACTCCTACATCTAGCATCTCAACAGTAATATCAAGAAAATGCGCATACTCACTCAAGATGTATGAATGCGTAGATCCAGAATCAATCAAAGCTAAAAAAGACAAGGATTGCAAGGTGAATGTACCTGCAATCACATCAGTATTGTTACATCCCTCGCGATGTGCATACACCCTCACGGGACCACCTCCCTCCGGTTGAACAGCAACTACATGAGCCATGCCTCTTTGTCTATCCTCTCTCCTCTGAAAGTTACCACGGTCGCGCCCACAGCCCCTCTGCTGTGCAACAACTGGTGCACGACCCTGACCACCTCCCGCTAATATGGGACACTTACGTCTCATGTGATCAGCAGACCCGCAATTCCAACAAGAATTAGCCCCAACCACAGGAGCCTGCACCTCATGAGCCGCACGAGGACAATCCCTCCTCAAGTGCTCCCGCGACCCACATGTCCAACATGTGCTCTGCTCAAACCTCGGCATGTTGCCATGAGCCGGTGCACCTCACCCAAAATTACCTTGCCTAGCCGCAGGCTGATATCTACGATCTCGGTTCCTCTTATTCTGCAAACCACTAGAGCCATCATCAGCAACTCTCTTGCCCAAACTAGAACCACCCCCACGCGAAGTCAGACCCAAGCTCTGCTCTATATATATGGCTCGAGTCACGAGCACATCAAAATCCTTATAATATGTTGCTAGCATGAACGTCTTTACGTCCTACACCAGGCCGTACCAAAAACGATTGCATCGATGCCTATCACTCGGCACCAACTTTGGAGCATATTAGCTCAGTCGTACGAACTGAACCTCGTACTCAGCTACGGTCATATTCCCCTGAACTAGAGACATAAATTCTCTCTTCTTGTCGTCCAAGTATCTAACTCCAAGATACTTTCTCTTAAAAGCAGATTGGAAGAACATCCAATCTACCTCTTTCGGCTCCAATGCCACGGTCGTAGTCGTCCACCATGTGTATGCATCACCAAGCAACAACGATACTGCGCAACCCAGCTTCCGTGCATCATTGCACCCCATCTGATCCAGTATTCGTATCGTACTGGCCATCCATGCCTCAGAAGCCTCAGGAGATAATTCGCGAAATTCCACTCCTCCCAGACTCCTCAAACGCTCCAGTGGCAATCGCACTTGCCCAGCAACAAGAGCTTGTATATGCACTTCGGCAACAACATCCTGGAATGCCCCCGTCATCGCCTGTACCAAAGGCGTCAAATCTCCCAACACCGGACCAGCTTGTCCGTGCTGACCCTGCTCATCACCCCCCGGGTGGTGGCGGCGGAGGAGGAGGTAAGTTTCCACCAGGCAGAACCTCATTCTCCTGGTCACGCTACACCTCAGTAGGAGCTATTGCTCCAGAACGTAACTCTCGTCTCGGTCCCATTGTGCTAGTTAACATTAAAGCATGAACATAAGCAAACAAAAGATCAGGCCAGCACTTAACAAGGATCCAAAGACTTTCAAAACCAATTTAAATCATTACACCAGGTAATAAGGCAATGACCATCCCAATTTCCCCCTAATATAGCATAAAGCATACTACATGCATACCGCAACCATCATGCGACTCAATCATCAAGATTCAACCCAATCAAACATCATAAACAACTCACATTCATATTCATCCACCATGAATTTCACATCACTATCACATACTTAACATTAACATACTTTAGCATTCATCGATCAAAGCAAACATCATTAAAACATACATGATTACAATAACATCACTTACCAGCAACTTACCATCATCCCAACCTTTCGTAACCTGGATCTAATACCACCAAATGTAACCCCTTCGACCCGACCTGGCCGATAGACCGAACCGAACATATCATACTGGGAGTACTGAAGTAAACCAGAAAGGTTTACCTCAATAAACGACCTTTTTTTTCTTTTATCTTGTCTAAATGCAACTTAGGTTCCTATGTGTACGTACACAAGCAGCGGATAAAACATCAACACAATCGCCTATTAATTATAGCCAATTAAGGTTTAGGGACCATTTTGTAATTTTGATAAATTATAAGGGTTATTAGCAAATTCGGGTTACCAACCTTTAATTAGGTTCATTACATGCTTCTCAGTGAAATCTCAGCTCAAAACGACCATTAGAAACCATCCAATTGCATACAAAGAAAATAGGGACCAAAACGTAAGAAATAGAAACTTTGAACAATTCAAAAGCTACATTAACGGTCGGACGTTTCGGAACAGCAAGTCCCATATCGAAACGGTCGTTTCGAAACCCAACTAACTGTTTCGATACGCGGGTTCGTTCCGAAATCCCTCAGGCTTGTTTTGGAACGATGGTTCACAGAGGCGAAATGTTTCGGAACATGCCTCACCGTTCGAAACGCCAAGGCCATTTCAAGCCACCGTTTTGAAACATGCAAGGGTGTTTCGAAACACCTAGGCCTGCAATGTTTTAAACTGCTAGTTTAAACTCGATTTAAACCATCCAAAACCATCCCGACACATGCCCAACCATGATAGCAATTCATATATACATCAATGACAACTTATACAAAGCATATGCAACATCATAACATCAATCTCAATAGCAAAGAGACTAAAGGCATGCTTCCTAAGAGTTAAAAGCACCAAAAGGCCAAAATCCAAATTCAAGCATAAACCAAAGCTTAGAGGCCATTTACATGTCCAAATATGCATCTCAAACTTGCACACAACCAGAAAATACCAAACTAACAACATTCATTGCATTGGACACCCCCATTGCCCTTATTACACTAGTTCAAGAACTCAACATACTTTTAGAGAGTGTCTTGGTAGGATCCCTTGAAGATGCTGCATCCAAATGTCTAATTATCTGCATTGATGAACAAAGAGAGCATAAGCATGCAAGCTTAGTGAGGATTGCTCAAAACCAAATACATCATCAATGCACAAAACCACATTTCTCTCTTTTCAAAACCATCATGCTTCCTTTGACAAAACATGCACTTTATCATCAAAACCATTGTATTTAACATCATGCAACATGATTCACAAATTTTCAGCAATTAAACCATTGCTACTCAAAATCCAAGCCTTCCAAGCATAACACCCTTTATACTAAGCTTAAACCAAAACATGCATCTTTCAAAACATGCATCAACAATATTATCCATAACATTAAAATCCATTATATTGGCTCACAAGTGATAAACAACATTCCCAAAAACATATATCGGATACACGGATTACCAAGGGTTGTCCCACACCCTTCATACACTCTACCGGCATCTCAAGGCTCACACACGAGAGCAACCCACCATCATTGTGACACCCGCGGTGGAGTATTCGGTACAATCACAACCCCTCAACACCACTCATCGGTAGATGTATAACCCACTAACAAGAGACGGGACACACACAAGGTTCACACCCGAGAGCTACCCTCAACCGTTGCAACCTTAAACAATCCTCAATCGTTAGGGTACTTGGATAGAGTATTCGGTACAATCACAATCCATCAACATCCAAGGCGACTTGTTTATAGTGCACTCAATCCTATAGCCGGCTAACTATATCTGATTTCATTTATAAAACACTTTATTCAACATCACCTGCCAATATAAACCATATCTCAAGCATACCTCACTGTTTTTACAAAGCATTCATGATAAGCCATAAACAAGTATTAAACCATGCTTCAAACCTCATGCATTAACACATGCATACAAGGATCACTTACCTAGTGCATCCTTAAACCATATGGCATCATCATACACAATTTATATGCTCAAAACATGCTTTAAAATAGTAGGTAAATGCAATTAAAATCAAGTGCAACCAAAGGCTCAAAACTAGTACACTCCGAGAGAGAGAAATTCACTTTACTTACTTTCGAACTTAGTAAAGCATTTCAAGCTCTTACTAAGTTCCCAAAACTTTTTCTAAAACGTTTCGACGCAACTATCGATCATCTGAAGCCTCCAAAATCACTTCGTTTGATTCTGGATTATTATCCTCTATTTTCAACACATTAAAACAGAGGCTCAATGCACTAAAATGCATCCAAAACACCAGCACACAAAAGAAATCCGACAGCCCTACTCCAAGGCACCAAATAAACCATCCAAAACAACCGAAAACTCAATCCATTGACCTCTAACCTCAGCCCAATCATTACTCAACTCATCCAACACATTTTAGGCATTAATCAACATCCAAAAACAACCTAAAAACCATCCTTATACCTCCAACAATTCGGATTCCTCAAGAACACCCCAAAATCTCAACCAAAAACACTTCAAAAACCAAGGATTTCGGGATCTCTATGATTAAGACTCAACTTCAACACCAATAAACTTTTAAACTCATTTAGAAACAATCTCAAACCAACCAATTCAATCAAAATCCGAAAATCACATTTTAAACCACTTTTCTATCATGATTTCAATAGTTTAACAAACTAACAACAAAACCTCAATTAAAATCATTAATAAGGAGTCAAATATCTTTGGAATTTCATTAAATAATCTAGATTAGAGGGTTAGCACGAAATTTACCTCCAATCCTTACTTCTCCTCTAATTTGGCAAGATTAGCTTGAAAGAACTTGAAAGAAAATGAAAGAAATCAACAAAGAAAAGTTTGGAAATCAAGAGAGAGTTTGAGAGTGAAGAAAATCTGGAGATTTGAGAGAAAATGGAAAGTGTTTGGCTGAATGAAGAAGAGAAATGAAAAGCTCGTCAAAATTTTTGTTAACCGAATAACTAACTTTCTCATTCAATTAATTAAAAGCCTTTTTAATTTTTAATAAACATTTAAAAAACATGCCAAATTAGGGAAAATGCATAATTTCCAAGTAGCTCCCTAAAGATTCTAAGATTTTGACTCTTCTTGAAAAACACATTTTTCCCAACTTTTAAATCTTTACATTTTGGTCATTGCCCTAAATGTATACTTTCGAAAACTCGTTTTCTAAAATTGACTTAACCAACCTCTCAAATATAATTTTAGAGGATTTTATGAATTTTTATTATATTTTTATCCCATCATGAACCTTGATCTCCCTAAACCACCTTTTAACGAATCGAACAACTAACACCGGTTCCACCGGCCCAACCTGACTCGCCAAAACATCTAAGCCTAAAACTGGGGGGTTACATGGTAAACTTAAATGGGTGGCTTGATAATTGATAGAAACCATAGAGTTATGGTAATCGTGTCAATGCTATGTGGTGTATGGTATTCATGTCAATGTTGTGTGATGAATGGACACTTGGTTGGTTGAGTCACCTTTAGTTGATGGGATCCGGATACCCAGAGAGCGTGTTGCAACACCATGGTTAGAGATGTAGATTGTACGTTCCCAAGGCTGTGTGACATTAGGCCTCATTCGAAGATACTCGAGGAGAGATGCCATGTATAGGTGTACGTTCTCGAGGGTGTGTGACACCAGGCCTTACTCAGAGAGAGTGTATGTTTTTGAGGTTATGTGACACTGGGCTTCACCCAGAGAGAGTGTACGTTCCAAAGGCTATGTGATGTCGGGCTTCACTCCATGTTTATGGTTATGACTTTGTGTGCTTTTGCCAGGATAATCTGGTGAGATCCCGGGTATGACTGGGCCTTGTGTGCCATGTATGATGACTTGCATGATGATAGCATGTGTTTAGGCGACTAGTGGTAGTGTCATATGTTTATTTATTCTCTCTTTATTGCTCGTACTAGCTTGCATGCTTATGTTTATGATTAACATGAAGTATACTAGAGTAGATGTGTACCACTGAGCTTTGTAAGCTCAACGCTCGGAACCGTTATTTTTGTGCGTAGGTTGGTAGACTGATCTAGAGCTCGAGGAGCATTATCAGTTTGGGATTCCAGCAAGAGGTAATTTCTAGAGTATGATACTTGTATTTAGTAGGCTGAGTATTCATAGGACCTTACGTGGCGGAGTCTGTAACTAAATTTTGAAATATTATTTTGATATACAGTGTATAAACTTGGAGCTCCTATTTTGTAATGAGATTTATACTTCTTATTTAGTTACATGATTATGAATGGTTTAATGTTTTTATGTGACAGCTAAATCTATGGTTTAAAAATAGAATTTTGTTGGGTTGATCTTTGGGTGACCCGAATGTAGCACTTTAGATCCGGATCGAGATTGTGGTGTTACAGAAAATGTTTCGATACACAAGTTAAAGTTTACACAAGCCTTTTAATTTTAGGGTTTAGGGTTTAGAATATATGGTTTGGAATTTAGGATTTAGGATTAAAATTTAGAGTTTAGGGTGTTAGGTTTTGAGATTTAAATTTTATATTTTAAATACGAAGGATTGTGTAAATTTTTTTACACAATTTTGTATCAAAATATAACCTAAATTAAATCCAAAATTGTTTGAAAAAAAGTAAATTTAAAATGTTTTTAAATACCAGTCGAGAAAAAAGTTAATTTTATTTTTATTCCTTAAAAATTGCTATAACTTTTTTATTTTAAAATATTAGATAAGAATATTTGTCAGATTTTGATTCCCCTTTACTGTAATATAAATTTAGGAAAATTCTACCGCTGAACACCACTAATGTTGAACACCGTTGAACACCATTAAATTAATTAATAAAGATTTAAAATTTTAAAGACTCATCATACAATTAATAATTATTTTAATAATTTAAGATTTAGCATTAGTGGTGTTTAGCGGTGTCTGTTGCACGTGGTAGACTCATCCATAAATTTATTACCACTTGACGTGGGTTACTGCTATTATTTTTCACATTATGAATTAAAATAAAAAGTAAAATGTTTTAAATAGTTTTTTTTCGTTGGATAGTTATTATATCATCAAATTAAATATTCTACGATAATTGATTCAAGTTCCTATGAAATTCATAAAAAGTCGGGAAATGGCAGCGGAATATATATATATATATATATATATATATATATATATATATATATATATATATATTGAAAAGAGGTGCGGGGAATATTTTTAATTACTTAATATATTTTGCATTTTATTTTTTAAAACATTATTTAAAAATATTTTTTATATTACCAACAATCAGTTAGTTTATGACCTTTTGGCATGGCTTAAAAAAGTGACTTTTTACCCATAAGCAATGCCAAACACTTTTAATTTGGAGAGAAAAATCACTTAAAAAAATAATTTTCCACCCAACCTCAAAAGCTAAAATTTCTAACTTTTGAGATGAAAAATTACTTTTAAGTGTAAAGTCACTTGTTTACCTTAATTATTAATACTAATATTAATATTACTATATTAAAACAATATTAAATATAATAATTATTATTATATTAAACTAATATTTTAATATTAAATACAATAATTATTAAATATATTTTTTGATCAAAGTGTATAATTATTAAATATATTAAATATAATAATTATTAAAAAATAATATTTAAATAAAAATAAAAAATAAAAAACCTTCATATTAAAAATTAATATTAAATATAATAATTATTAATATATTAATTTAATATTTAATTATATTACAACAATATAAAAAATATATAGTTCAGACATTTATATATTTAATTTAAAATTTTATATTAATTATTTAAAAATATTTAAAGTTTATATTTTATATAAACAAAATAATAATGAATTGTCATGGTTTTTACATTTTTATTATTTAAATTGATTTTTTCGTATATAAAAATATTAATAAATTTTGTGATAACGAATTTAAATATCATTTACGTTCATTTATTTTTACTTTACAATATTATGTCTAAAATGTACATTTTATCTTTTCAAAAGCATTTTTTAACTACGATGTCAAACACTAAAATATTACAATTAACTTTTTAAAATCACTTTCTGCCAGCACTTTTAAAAGCCAATAATTCGAATCATGACATTTTAAATAGAACAAACTGGGTCTGGATAGCCACCTTCATAATGTACTTTGTAATACTTGATCCGAATTAATCATACAATAAATTAAATATCAACAATTATACCAAAAATATATATTTTAAATTTTGAACACTATAATAATTAACATACCAATCTATTACCACGTGACGAAAATTTATATTTTCAAAAGACATGTTTTTTTTTTTTTACAAATACTAGTTTTACTTTTACTGAGAGGGGAGGGGAAGACTCTAAGAGAAAGAATGCTCCTGCTGGGTCTTGAATCTGAGACCTAAGGGAAGGGTAATTGAACAGATGAGCAGCTCTGACCAACCGGCCATCAACGCTTGCTCAAAAAATAAGTAGTTTAACATAAAATACAATTTTTAAACAATTAGTTTCACATAAAATACAATTTTTTTTTGAAAAAATACAATCTTTTAATTAAGTAGTTGTTTTGGAATATTTTATGAAATTAAAAGGTTGAAATGTTCATCTAATCTTTAAGTTGTACTCCTTTAGTATCTAAAAGAATTTATTTATCATTTGATACCTAGAATTGTCAATTATTATCATTTTAGTCCAATGACTTGCTCCAACAGTAAACAGTAAAGTGTTATGTGACGCAAATATAAATAATTAAAAAAATAGAAAAATGTGAAAAATAGAAAAAAATTAAATTAATTTTTAAAAGAAAAGTTTCTTAAACTTATAAAAAGGTATTTTTTTTACAAAAATAAACAACATCATAAAAGATTACAAAAATAATGAACACAACAAGTGTCTCGGTGGAAAAGTGGATGATATTCATTCGAGGAGACACGAGTTCAAATTGCCCTGTCTATTTTGTAATAACCTTTAGACTATTCAGAAATAAATTTAATATTTATGTTTTATATGTTTTTGTTTAGATATTATATATATTTCAAATAATTTCAGATAAACTTTTAAATTTTAGAAATTATCAGAAAAATTCTAACAACTATACATTTTTCTCTTTTGAATTTTATTAGTATATTTTGGAGATATATTTATATTTTGATGTATTTGACTTTTAATGTATATTTATTATTTATATTTATATATTTTGTTTTAACATGTATCTAACTCATTGGCTAACTAATTCGAATCAAGTATTGTAGATGTCTATTATGTGACAATCTTTCCAACCTAATTTATTACATTTACAACGCTAAGATTTAGCGTATCATCTCGTTAGACCAAGTTGACCAACTAGTTGTTAGTATTCATTTTTATAGTTTTTGAAATTATTTCAGATTTTTTTAAAACAAGAGTTTTTTAAGATTTTCTAAATTTTGAAGAAAAAATTATTATTTTAAAACAACTCATTTTTTAATTATTTATGTTTGTGTCATCTCATATTTTATTGTGTCATCTACGTTAATCAACAGAATAATTGTAATAACACTTGACGTATTCGTATACTAAAATAATTAAATATTATAGTGATAATTAAGTATAATTTAAAAATTAATAAATATTTAAACTCATCAAGTAGTTCTAATAATAAAGGATAACGTTGTTCAATTTAAATGACTTGAGTTCAACAACATAGTTTACAAGTGTGTGCGAGTTTATATAAATTTCAATGTTAAAAATTAATAAATATTTTAATTCCATTAAAAATTATTAAATAATTAATTTGCTTTTATATCATAATTAGTGTTTTTAATAAAGTAATTAAAGTTTCTTTAATGTAATTTTGAAACCGAGGAGTCTCGTGACATTCATACATTTGAGTAACATCCAATGGCACGCGGTGAGAATAAAACAAAAAGAGAATAAAACAAATAAATTAAGAATAAAAAAAATTCCCTGACAGAATATTTTCTTTTTAAATATTAATTAAGAATGTTTGTCGGATTTTGAATCTGCCTCATTATTATTGTACTTAACGATAAGAATAAAATATAAATTTATAACCACTTGAGCTTGACAGGAAAACAATATTTTTTTTCTGTCAAATTATGTTTTTAAAACATAAATAAAAGCAAAAATTAATGGTTTTGTATATAGTTACCGATATTCGATCTATTAATCAATTAGTTCAAATTAAGTATCGTAAAAATTTATAATGAAGATAATTTTCTCGACTCAACGTTTCTTTTACAGTATTAAAATTTAAACTAATTTCATTGGGTTGATATATCAAATTCGAAATTCTTAGACAATTAATTTCTTTTATTACTTTTTAAAATTTTTATTTAGGGTCTCCAGATAGGGGTGTTCATAAAAATCCGAATTGATGTACCGTACTAAAAAATCGAAAAAAAATCAGACAAGATGGGAGGTAACCATAACGATAAAAATTAACTGAAAACGATATGGTAATCGTACTGATAAAATTAGCGGTTAAATGGGACGGGAACGATTACGATTTTTCGCTAAACGGTTAACCGAAAAAATCGATAACAAATTTTAAAATTATTTTATAATAATATTAAATTATTGATTATTACCAATAGATGTGTAATTACCATACTTAAACTATATTTTATAATGATATTAAATTATTAGTAATAATCAAACGTATAGTGTAGGTCTATTCAAATGTGCATCTATTCTAGTATTGAGATATAGTGGGATATGTGTTGCATCTTTTTGTTTATGTTGGGTTTTTTAGTGTGGTTGCAATGAGTTTGTGTCTTGGGGCATTGGTTTAATCTTGCAACTCCTTTTACGGTTCATGTTCCCGTGTTTTTGTTTTATATACATTTGCTTTTGAACAACTCTGTTGAGCTCGTGTTCATGTTGTTGTGATCATGAAATGAAATAAGTTTAGAGTACTTTTTTTTCTTTTGGTGTTTTGTCTCAATTTCGATTGACTCAAATACTGAAGGGGATTTTATCGAATTTTTTTCTTTTAAAAAAACTATAATGATATTAAATTTGAATGACATTACAGATTATACAAATATTTGTGTAATTAATATAATTTTCTAAACTTTTAATTGTTTTAAACTTTGACGACTCTTTAGTTATAAATATTGTAGACTTTATTTGGTTTATTTTTAACTATTAAATTTAGTAGTAATAAATATATAAAACGGTTCATGGTTAACCGAGTAACCGTACCGAATAAATTGGTTAACCGTTTAGGTGGTAACCGGTTTAAACGGGATGGTAACGGTTCATCAAAATGTCGAACCGATACTTTCGGTAACCGTACTGATAAGCCGTGCCGGTACGATTAATCGTCCATGAACATCCCAACCTCCAGATACCTTGTCATCCAAAATCTCCAATGTAACATGGTGATAATTGTTAGGATATTTGTTTTGATATAATAATTAAAAAATAGTTTAGACTAAATTGAAAAGTATTTAAAAATGATTTTAAGCCCAAACAACATGAAAATATGTTTGAGGAATTTTCAAAAGGTTTTGAAAATGTTTTGAAACGTTTTAAAGTAGCTGAACCTAAGATTTCAATGTGACCGTATCGATACGGTATACCCCGTTTTGATACGACTTAGGGTTTCAGCTATAGTCAATTTGAAAATGCCAAAACTTGTACCGATACATGCATTGGCCGTATCGATACGGACCGTGGTCGTTTCGATACGCTCTCTAGCGTTTCGATACGCCTACGTGGCAAAAGCCTCGACGGCTCAAAACCCCCAACGGCTATTTGAATTACAGACTGAACCGATACGGTACAAGGTGTACCGAAACGAGCTTTTCGATACAGCCCAAGGTGTTTCGATACGACTTGCTGCATCATACTCTAACGGTTAGTTCTGAAGAAGGGCGTACCGATACGACTACCCGCGTATCAATACGGACAACTCCATAACTGCATTTATTGCGGGAAATAAAGGCCCAACGGCTCCAATTCAATCCCAACGGTCACCAACGGCTACAAACTCAATTGTGAGTATAAAAGGGACCTCTAAGCATCTATAGTAGACTAATGATCCACAAGCCAACATGTCTATGATTAAAATCATGTCTTAGTGCTAAATTCTCATTCTTTGTATAGACAAACACTTGTGAGCTCCAATTGTCAATGTATGCTCAAGTGTTCTAGGATTTGGGTGAGTGCTTTAGTGTGCAAACACATACCTTTTAGAGGGATTTCTCGTTTTCTTTGAATTTCTCTTTGTATAAGAGGGTTTATGTAACACCCCCTACCCGACCTGGTCGAGAACATGGTCAGAAAGTGCCACCGGTGAATGATACGATGATCGGTGCAATAAATTTCAACCAATAAACAACACATGAACAATGTTATGCTTATAAAACATTACCAAGTATAAGTCTTAGTCCAATTTATCCATTATGAAACAAAAATTAATCATTTAGGACCAATTCTTAAACTATTACAAGTTTTAGGGACTAAATTGTAAATTCGATAATTTTAGAGGTCCTTTGATGCAATTGATTATACCACAATGAACTTCAATACAACAACAGAAAGCTTGTAAATTTTCATGTTATTCAGAGTTCATATAACCATCCAATTAACTCACCCAAAATTTAGGGATCAATTTGTAAATAATGTAAACCTTCAATCTATGTCTCTTAACTAACTTAACTAACCCTGTATCGAAACACTCAAAGCCATTTCAAAATGGGTGTACAATAATTTAACTTAGATTGATTCTGTCCATACCCCGTATCGAAACATGTAAGCCCTGTTTCGGTACGGGTTGACCTTCGTTGACCTTGACTATTGACTTGTTCCGGTACATGTTAGGCCCGTATCGAAACAAGATTTGACAGTAGCGAATCATATCGAAACGACTCTAAACCATATCGATATCCCCTGTTTTACCATGTTTTCCAGTAGCCTTATTAATAGGCCGTATCGAAACACCATCACCTGTTTCAATACGCCTAACATGTAATGACAAATTTTAGCTGGTTTTTAGCTAAATTAACCTATCAGCAGATGTCTAAATGCAATGAAACTTTATACACAACATTTCAATGCTATAAACTACTGGCATGCTAAATTTCATGATCATTCGAATATGTTTACTAGGTTTTCACCTTTGTGAGCCATTAGGGTCATTTTTACCAATTTTAACACCACCAAAAGGTCATTTTAAGGCCCTTAACTACTTTACAACCCTTACACATTATAAACATACCAAAATGGGCACAAAAGACTAGTTCAACTACTTTGCCACCTTCCTAGGATTTCATAAGGATAAAATACATTACTTTAGGCTTGTAGTGACTTGTCTCGCCTCGACTTTCCGATCTTCAACCACAAAGAACTTTCAACCTGAAATGCATGGAAGATGAGTGCATTAGGCATACATTGCCCAGTGAGGTAGTAATATACAATGTAAATATCAAAGAGTGATACATGTACATTTTCTCATACTTATTAACATCAATGTTAAGCTTTAATATTCAATGATCAACATATCATATTAGTTATTATCCCTTGGATTGAATCGAGATAGTGGATACGCGAATTCCTCTGCCTCACCAAATCAATGAATGGTCTAGTCCCTCCGCTTCGCCAATGACCAAGTACAATACACACCCCTCCACCTCGCCAAATAAAAATAGGTCGTAGCCTTAGGACCGTAGCCCACCTGTACACTGAGCTCATGAATTCTATGGCATCTCAATTATATCCAATATCCGTCCAAATCCAAGGTTTCAATGACAATATCCATATTCAATATTCAATGATAATTCCAATGACTAATGTCTTCAATGTTATTATTAGTAACCATGTTTCAATATCAATGTTTCATAATTTCAATGTACATATCAATGTTCGATGATTCGTTTACAATGTTTTAATAACCATAATTACGTCTATATCAATGCACGATGACAATATCAATATCAATGTCCGATGTTCACAATCTAACTTACGATGCTTACCAATAGGTCCATTTAACAATCTGATGCAATATCCTTTAGAGAAATGTTAGCTATTTGATCGAAATCTACAATAATGAATTTGGGAAGGCTTCTCGCCTAATCTCGAGACTTCGACTACACTCACCTTGATTATCCGAAGCTTTCAAGGCTCTCGGATGACAATCCCATTATTCCTAGCTTTTGTTGGTGATGGAGGATGATCACTTTCCACTTCTTGGGTTAGGTAAATCAATGAGGAATTTGTTAGATACATTGCTACGTTATCATAATCAACATAACGACATCAAAATCAGTATTTAAATTTGATTATTCAATATATATAGAATTTCTATGGATAACTAAACCCAACTTGGGATTAAGCTCAAGATATCCTTGAAATCTTCTCATTGTTTGAAGGCTTAGACTTACTCGATCACTAGCTATGATTCGAAGTCAATGGATGGAAGAAACTCAAGCTTTCTATGGACACCAATGGAGGTGTGTGCTTAAGTGAGGAAGCAGATGACAATGATGGTGGATTAGCTTAAAGGAGTGAAGGTCGAGTAAGCTTTCTCCATATTCCTTTTTCAATTTTAATTGCATCGAGAGTTTTCCCTCAATTGAAGGAAAGTTCTCTGATCATTCCACGTATAGTGGATTAAATTAGTGAGGAGTGAATCACAAGGTCAGCCCTTCAACTTTCGGTGCTTCATACTTCTACTCTCAAACTTCCAATTTCCACAATTAAATCATTAAACAGGTTTCAATGTTATTCAATAAGGTCCAAGAATGATAAATTGACTCAATAAAATTCATTATCGATATAATTGATCACACCAACGATGTTAAGGCAATATTTAGACCTTCTCGGTGTAGGTTTTCCGATCACCAGAACCCAATTCTGACTAGACCGAATTTCGGGGTGTTACAACTCTTCCCCCTTAAGAAAAATTTATCCTCGAATTTTTACCTGAACCGAAGAGATGAGGATATTGTTGTTTCATAGTATGTTCATGTTCCCAGGTAGCTTCTTCAACAGTGTGGCTCCTCTAGAGCACTTTAACTAATGGTACAGATTTGTTGCGAAGCCTCTTAACTTCTCTTGGAAGGATCTGAAACGGTTATTCATCATAGGACAAATTTGGTTGAATTTCTACAGACTCAGGTTCGATAATGTGCGAGGGATCAGAATGGTACTTCCGAAGCATCGAAACATGGAAGACATCATGGATTTTACTGAGTTCTGAGGGCAACTGCAGTTGATATGCCACGGGGCCAACTCTTTCAATGACTTCAAAGGGTCCAGTGAATCGGAGACTCAATTTTCCCTTCTTGCCAAACCTCAAAACTTTCTTCCATGGTGAAACTTTAAGAAAGGCTTTTTCACCAACTTCATACTCAATGTCTCTTCTCTTGAGATCGGCATAGGCCTTTTGCCGATTAAAGGCAGCTTTCAAGCGATCATGAATGATGGTAACCCATTCTTTAGTTTCCCGAAGTAAGTCAGGGCCCAACATTTTGCCTTCACCAAGTTCAAATCAACACAACGGAGTTCGGCATCGCCTACCATAAAATGCCTCATACGGAGCCATTTGGATTGAAGCCCGATAGCTGTTATTGTAGGCAAACTCAATAAGGGGTAGGGATTTCTCCCAAGTTCCACCAAAGTCGATGATGCATGCTTGAAGCATATCTTCCAAGATCTGTATAAGAGAGTTCAATAACAACACAAATTTTCAAGAATTCAATGGATGAGTCTTTTGATAATTACCTAAATTACCCTTTCTGACTGGCCGTCAGATTGAGGGTGAAAGGCAGTACTAAGATTAACCCTGGTACCGAAAGCTCCTTGTAAGGTTCGCTAGAACCGAGATGCAAAACAAGGATCTCGATCAGAGATAATAGAATTGGGTACTCCATGGAGTCAAACCACTTCCTGATGTACAAGTCAGCTAATTTAGAAAGACCGTAGTCCATTCTAATCGGTATGAAATGAGCTGACTTGGTGAAACATCTACAATGACCCATATAGCATCATGTTTTGCGGGAGTTAAAGGTAGACCACTAACAAAATCCATAGTGATCTTCTCCCACTTCCATTACAGTGGGTCAATAGGTTGCAACAATCCGGTAGGAACATGATGTTCTGCTTTAACACGTTAGCACATGAGGCACTTAGATATGTAATCGACTATGGCCTGCTTCATGCCCGACCACCAATGAATTTCATGAAGGTCCTTATACATTTTAATGGACCCAAGGTGAATAGGAAAAGAACTTGAACGAGCTTTAGAGAGAATGTAAGTGCGAAGAGACTCATAATTAGGTACACAGATCTGGTCACGGAAACACAAGAGCCCTTCAGGATTAATTCTAAAGTTGGGATTTTCAGAAAACTTAGAGACAATGGATTGGAGCTCAGGGTCTTGCTCTTGCAAAACCTTGATTCGTGAAATAATGGTAGACCGAACTTAAAGGTCAGCTACAAGACAACGATGCTTCCGAAGTCAAAAGTGAGCATTAATTGCCCGAGGGGCTATAGAACGGCGACATTGCAACGAGTCAATGTGCCACACAATACATATAACTCTATATTCATTGTCAATACTTACCAGGTAAAGGTTTGCGGCTGAGTGCATCAGCTACAACGTTGGCTTTTCCCGGATGATAATCGATGACAAGATCGTAATCTTTAAGGAGTTCCATCCATCTTCATTGTCGAAGATTTAACTCTTTTTGGGTCAATAGGTACTTAAGGCTTTTATGGTCGGTGTAGAGATAACATTTTTCTCCGTAGAGATAATGTCTCCAGATTTTCAATGCAAAGACAACTGCATCCAACTCAAGGTCATGAGTAGGGTAATTCATCTCGTGCGATTTAAGTTGTCTCGAAGCATAAGCGATGACTTTGCCTTCTTGCATCAATACACATCCTAACCTGAGATGCGATGCATCACTATAAACTGTGTAGTCTTTTCTAGACTCGGGTTGTATCAGGACTGGTGCATGGGTCAATACTTGTTTTAACTGATTGAAACTTCGTTGTTGATCTTCAGTCCAGATAAAAGGAGCTTCTTTCTTCAACAACTTAGTCAAAGGAGCGGCTATTATAGAGAACCCTTTTACGAATATTCTATAATAGCTAGAAAGCCCAATGAAGCTTCTAACTTCACCAATATTCTTCGGTGGATTCCAATCTACGATAACTTGAATTTTCTTTAGGTCCACCTAAATACTCGAAGCCGACAAAATGTGTCCAAGAAATGTAACTTCGGTGAGCCAAAACTCACACTTAGAGAATTTTGCGTACAACTGCTTCTCCCGTAAGGTTTGAAGCACGATGCGAAGATGATCTCGGTGTTCCGCAACATTCTTGGAATAGATTAATGTGTCATCTATGAACACCACTACGAATTTATTAGTAACCATGTTTCAATGATAATTCCAATGACTAATGTCTTCAATGTTATTATTAGTAACCATGTTTCAATATCAATGTTTCATAATTTCAATGTCAATATCAATGTTTGATGATTCGTTTACAATGTTTCAATAACAATAATTATGTCTATATCAATGCACGATGACAATGTCAGTATCAATGTCTGATGTTCACAATCTAACTTACCGATGCTTACCAATAGGTCTGATTAACAGTCCGATGCAATATCCTTAAGAGAAATATTAGCTATTTGACCGAAATCTACAATAATAAATTCGGGAAGGCTTCTTACTTAATCCCGAGACTCCGACTACACTCACCTTGATTATCCGAAGCTTTCAAGGCTCTCGGATGACAATCCCTTTATTCCTAGCTTTTGTTGGTGATAGAGGATGATCACTTTCAACTTATCGGGCTAGGTAAATCAATAGGGAATTTGTTAGATACATTGCTACGATATCGTAATCAACATAATGACATCAAAATCAGTATTTAAATTTGATTTATTCAATATCTATAGAATTTCTATGGATAGCTAAACCCAACTTGGGATTAAGCTCAAGATATCCATGGAATCATCTAATTGTTTGAGGGCTTAGACTTACCCGATCACTAGCTATGATCCGATGTCAATGGATGGAAGAAACTCAAGCTTTCTATGGACACCAATGGAGGTGTGTGCTTAAGTGAGGAAGAAGATGACAATGATGGTGGATTAGCTTAAAGGAGTGAAGGTCGGGTAAGCTTTCTCCCTATTCCTTTTTCAATTTTAATTGCACCGAGAGCTTTCCCTCAATTGAAGAAAAGTTCTCTGATCATTCCACGTATAGTGTATTAAATTAGTGAGGGGTAAATCACAAGGTCGGCCCCTCAACTTTTGGTGCTTCATACTTCTACCATCAAATTTCCAATTTCCACAATTAAATCACTAAACAGGTTTCGATGTTATTCAATAAGGTCCAAGAACGATAAATTGACTCAATAAAATTCATTATCGATATAATTGATCACACCAACGATGTTAGGGCAATATTTAGACCTTCTCGGTGTAGGTTTTTCGATTGCCGACCCCAATTCCGACTAGACCAGATTTCGTGGTGTTACAGTTTACTCAAGCTTTGCGTTAGAAAGCTTTGAGTGTGTAAAGGTTGCCTCCTTAGCCTAGAAAAGGGGGAGAAATTCAAGAGTGAATTTGGAAAATCTTTAGTGGGAAGCTAAGGTAGTGGATGTAGGCTTTGGTTAGAAAGCCGAACCACTCTAAATCCTTGTCCAAATTCTTTCAATTTTTGCTTCCACCAAAAACACCCAAAAATCAATCTTCTCCATACTTGACAAGTATTTTGGTTGAAGGATATCGAGCCTAACAATAATAAAATAAATAGCTAAACCATTAAAAAATCCTTGATGATGTCCTCTTTCTTTAAGAATATAAACTCCAAGATTATAATAGAATTTATTCTAACAACTTTAAACTATTTAAAAATATTTTAATACAAATAAAAATTTTGTAGTTTCTTTTTTATATTTAAAAATCGTACAGAGAATTAAAATCAAGGGAAAAGTATGCAATCCCCAAAGTTCGATAAAAAAAACTTTTACATTCCTATAAAATCACCAATATTTAGTTTATTAGTTAATTAATTAATTTAGATTAGATATTATAAAAACTTATTATAAAGAATTTTTTCGACCCAACATTTCACTTATAGTATCAAATTTTAAACTAATTTTGTTGGGTAGACATGATCAAATTAGAAATTCTTAGACAACTAATTTGTTTTATTACTTTTAATTTTTTATTTAGGGTCGGTCCCTCTAGATCCCTTGTCATCCAAAATATCCAATGTAACATGGCGACAATAAAATAATTAGCTAAACGATTAAAAACAAATCCTTGAGTTATGCTTTTTTTTTTCAAAAATATAAACTGTTGAGATATTTATTTTGATATAACTCAAAGAAAAATGTTTTTAAAAAGTGTTTTTGACTTAAACAAATATTTTCAAGTATTTTAAAAGTTCACGACGGCTAGTTTTCTAAAGGTTAGTTTTCAACGGCTAGTTTTCAACGGCTAGTTTTTTCATTCCACACTATAAATATAAGCCAATGGCACTTGAAGAAAGGAGATGAAGAACATCCAAGCTTAAAGAAAGAGAGTAGAGTTTTTATTGTTTTATTTTGTAACCTTTTGTATTTTAGTCTAATACTAGTGAGCCAAAATGTGTAAACACCCACATAGAGAGGTTATTAAGTTTACATTGTCAAGACCTCATTATTGAGGGATATGTTCTAGTTGATCCTTGTAAAAACTAGGAGAGGGTTCTATCTTAGCCCGTGAAAAGATAGGGTTATAAAAGTTTTCCTTTGAGCCTAGAAAAGGAGAAGAAATTCATAGTGAATTTGGGAAATCCTTAGTGTGGATGCTAAGGTAGTGGATGTAGACATTGGTTAAAACGTCGAACCACTCTAAAATCGATAGTGTCAAATTGTCATTTCTTTTTCGATTTTTGTTTTCCTAATTTCAAAAAAAACCTCTACACCCTTCATTGACGCTAATTTCGGTTGAAGACATCAAGCCTAACATAAACCTCAGGGTCGGGTGATATGGGAGCACAGTGAGCGACCGCTTAGGGCCCCAATATTTTTATTTTTAAAATTTATTTTTTAATTTATTAAATAAATTAATTAATTTAACAATAAAAATAATTACCCACAATCAATTGGTCTAGTGAGATGAGGCACTAGAACCCTTAAGTAAGGTCAGAAGTTCGAATCCTAACATTGTGAATGGAGCAAATTGCGTTGGGACTTGGGAGGGTCGCCCTCATAATGGTCTCTACAGTACCCGATCCAGATTAGTCAGCCAATGAGTTGGATATCGATAGTTAAACAAAAATAAAATAAAAAATAATTCTCTACCCTAATATTTAATTCTCTTCTCCAAATTTATTTTTCTAAAATTTATTTATCTCTTTACCTTTCTCCAATTTAACGATAAATAAATAATACAATATTCTTCAAATTTTTTGTATTAATCAAGCTTTACATCACACTCAGTTACCTGTAGTTCAATTTGTTCAAATTTTCTTAACAAAACAATGCAAATAATGTATTTGACAAAGTTTAATCATGCTTTTATAGTTTATTAATAAGATATTAAATTAATTATTCAAAGTATTGAAATATGTTTTCGTTCTATAAGAATTCTTTTTCGAGTTTTTGCACAGGGCTCCGAAAAAATTGAAAACGGCGCTGATAAACTCCATATTTTTAAAAGAATTTATTTTAAACGCCTTTAAACTATTCAAGAATTATTTAATACAAATAAAAATTTAATAATTTAAATTTTATATTAAAATTCGTACAAAGAAGTAAAATAAAGGGAAAATATGCAATCCCCAAAGTTTGATAAAAAAAACCATTTACATTTGTATGCTTAAAAATTATGAGTTTATCCTTAATAGTTAAAAAAATATTGATATATTATAGTTTGAACGAACAAGACTATGTTCATGCTTCTTTGTTTATTTTTAAAGGTGTTCATGATCATTTCGTGTTCGTTTATTTATTTTGAAGGTGTTCGTGTTCATTTAAGTGTTTACGAACATGTTCGTTTAAATTTTTACGATCGTGTTCGTTTATACGTTCAAGAACATGTTCGTTATACATTAGAAAATGTTAACTACATTAACAATAAATAGATAAATAAAACAAAAACAACAAAATAAAACTTACATTTCAACATGAACTTATATAACATCCTTAACAACAACAAACTGTAGTATTTAAATACATCCGCAAGCATTTCCAACATATAAACGAGCCTATAAACGAGCTTGTTTGTGAACATAAACAAACCGAACACACCTTTGTTTGTTGACTAAACGAACATAAAAATTTTGTTCACACTTGTTCATTTATATTAATATACAAACATAAATTAATGTTATACGAACGGTTCAAGTGGTTAGTCCAAGTTATAAGCAGCTTGACATTACTTAAGCAAATCTTAAGTTCGAGGCCTTATATATGAAAAAAAAATCCTGCTAAAAGACTCACCAACCAAAATCAATATACCACGCAAGTCAATTCGAATTAATTAGGACAATCTTAAAAAACCGAAATGACAAAAAAAAATCAGACGATAATTTTACATTAGCTAAGAAATGAGAATGCATTACTTCTTATATTTCCAAACATTATTTTATTAATAATAATACGCTACCACCATCAAGCAGTCCTATAAAGCTAAACAAAATAATCTCACTTTAAATATTAACTTGAACCAAACGTACCTTAAATGGATATATGTATACTACACAACATAGTAAATAAATTCTTTTACTCTAAAATTAAATAAAAAACTCTTTTACTATAAAAATAAGACTCAGTCGATTATATAAAAATATTTTTTTTTTATCAAATTCATCTCATACATTAAATTTTAAAAATGTACTTTTGGATTTAAATAACTATTAACACTGTTATAAATTTTATTTATTTGTTCCAGTATCAAACCTATAAAGATTAAATTACCAAGTTATTTACTAAATTGCACTTTTGACTATAACACAAAAGATACTTTAGCCCCCCAAATATATCATATAAAGTAAATAAAATGAAAAGGAAAAAAAACGACACAATGACCAATTTTTAGAACTAGAGATCAGACAAAGAAATATACATAAAACGAAACACCCACATGTTAACTAAAACACCAAGCAGCAGCAGCTATTAACAAAAAACCGAATGCGAAAATGAAGACGAAGACGAATTCAAAGGAAGAAGTCGAAGGAGACGAACATTTCAGCGTTAAAGCATCGTAACATTCAGAGCTCGTGGACCAGAATTTCCAGAGCAGGTACCATCTGCAAATCGTTTTATGCATTCAATGCTTCCCTCCTTTGATACCTTCTTTCAGCAATCAAATGCTTGGATAACATTACAACTACTGCAGTTTGTATCTCTCCCTTCGATTACAGGAAATACGGGACTCCGGTTCTCGGTCCTCTCATCTGATTATTCTCTTCTGTTTCGGTGAAGTACTTCACTTTTCTCTCCTGAAACCGATGCCAAAAACAGTATAGTGAAACCCATGTATTTTTACTGGTTAAACTAGTTCTATGCCGGTTCAACATCTCACTCAATTAACTAACATACAGGACCAAACAGCCTAACAGTTTCTGGTTAAACGAATCCAATCAGCCAGTTAGATTTGGTACTAAAGAAGACTACAGACACAAATATATAGAAGAGAAAAGAAAAGAAAAACAAGAAAAAGAAACAGATTCTTACCATATTCTCATTGAAGCTCAATATAGAAGCTACATTTCCACAACGGTAACAATAATTTGGTGCGGACCACACCTGCAAAATTCAATAATCAAGAAACTCCATTATCTTCTTAATACCATTAAGCGAAATAGATGTAAGCTGAAAGTTTAGTGTCTCACAGTTACTAGGCCTTTATCTTCAAACATATACTTGAGACCCTCTTGCACAAGTTGGTGAGCTCGACAAACAAGATCGAGATTATTTATGTGGTTGAACTGCAACAAATTAAGAGGTTGAAATTATTATTTCAGCATGATTGTTGATCGAGACGAGATCGTTTACCTCAGATGTGACCCTGGACCCAAATAGCCATCCTGCTCCGCGTGGACTGACTGCCCATGTATCAATATCTTCAGGATCACTCCACATGAGATCACAGAATGGGCCTTCATGAGGGATTTCAGAGTTCCGCTCAATTACCCTCATCTATCATAAAAGCAGAGAAAAGAAAAATGCATCAGTCACCATATAATAAAATAAAGAGAAAGTATAACATGGAGCTTAACTCGATTGGTTCAAGTAATTATCCTTAACAAGTGACATCTAGCAGATAAGGAGTTCCAAGTCCCAGCTACTACAACCCTTCCCCTATCCCCAGATATAAAATACCAAGGTAAAATGGATGGTTATGACCAAAGAGTCGGTTCTTCATCACAAAGAAACCAAATAAAATACAATGAATGACCAAACTTAGTTTTTACATAATAAGATGGTTGCAAAAACATTGAAAAGGTCAGAAGCCAGAAAGCTTGCGTGATCAACATATGAAGCCAAAGCTAAAACCCATCCAAACCTAACCTTACTATTATTTCTTAAGAAATTACTCTTCCGTTGACTATTGTGGATGCCAAAAATTGGCGGCACCAAACAAGGGTTGCTGTAGTAAGGTTGTTGTGGCAGTTCACCCCTTCTAGTTCGGGCAGAAAGTCGTGTATGTGAAATTGGGATATTTTCTGAGATTGAAGATATAGTGACGTTCCAGATGACCCTTCTTTTTCCTTACAAGTTTCTTATATGAGCCCTTAGATTGTCCCCTACTTGTCCTTTGGCGGCTTGGGTATTCGAGTGTTATTAGTAGGCTTGTTAGATTAGACTCATCTCGTCAGTATGATGGATTTGATAGGATAGTCATCTGAATTAAATAGGTATTGTCCGTATACCGAAAATGTATTCTTCGAGAGTGTACTCTCCAAGGGTATTTGGTGCTTATGTCGATTTTGGTTAAATCTAGATGGAGGTTATGTCAATTTTTGGTGGTTCACCCCTTCTGATTCGGACGAAGAACCACGATTTTTGGTGGTCCACCCCTATTATTTGGGCGAAGAGCAATGGTTTTTGGCGGTTTTCCCCTTCTAACTTGGGCGGAGAGCCATAGTTTTTGGTGGTTCACCCACTCTGATTTGGGCGAAGAGCCACGATTTTTTGTGGTTCACCCCTTCTGATTTGGGCCACAAGTTTTGGTGGTTCACCCCTTATGATTTGGGCGAAAAGCTACTATATGAGTCTATGATACTATCCTTTGTTGATATTGGAGGCCCTCGTGTCATAGCAAAGGATCGACGTCCCAATTATGGAGATTAAGCAATGCAGCAACGAAGTTGGTCGATGCTTACGGCTGTCGAGGGACGGACAACTCTATGCTATACTTAGAGGCTTCTCACAGCCTTTCTCTTCCCCCATCGCTTACCCTTTCGTATTTCTTCCCTTTCAACCGTCGTGAACCACCGGTCACCACTGCATTTTTTTCTAGTTTTGTCTCAAAAATTTAATCACTCCATTATTCGTTTTTGTTGTGCAAACCCTCATCTTCGCCTGAAGTTGAGCCGTCGATTATTTGAAGTCGCGTATCTATTTTTTTCTTGATTTTTCCAGTAACGGAATAATAACGAGAATAACAGTCTGTTATTGCCGCGATCCACTGTTATTTGTTATATTGCGGCCATGATCCATCGCTATCGGCGTGATTCCGATTACCACCGCCATTTTCGGCAATAACAATTTCGACCGCCGTCGTTACCGTTAAATAATAGTTGTTATAGCATTCGCGGACCATTTTTTGAATCCCTGATTGTGACTCCTCGACACGTGGCGGGGGATGTTCATAGGTGCTAACAATTGCCCCCCATGTAAGAGAAAGTTATAAGGTGAACTTGACGAACCTGAAAAGTTTGGCGGGTTCCTATGGCGGGAGTTTCTATAGTGAAAAGTGCTGGTGTGGTTTGACTTGTTTTTTAATTTTGAATTTTTACTATGGGATATATTTATGCGGTTATTACGCTTGCCACGTGTGTACGATTAGTGAACCACTTGGTTTTCTTTGAGCGTGGACCGTTGTATGTGAAATGTCACATATCAAGTCTTTTTACCAGCGAAACGCTTCCAGGAAGACACGACTCTCGATTATAAATAGGCCTTGTCTTCTATGTTTTCTTCTCTGCACCTTTTTTTCTTATTTGTTTGTCAGCTCTTTTGCTCGGTTGGCGAGAAGTACGAATGCAGTACTAGTTTTGATGAAATGAGCAAGGCTCTGGAGTGTAAGGGTTTTGCGTGCTGTGAATAATTTCCGTTATAAGTTTAGTTTACCGTGGGGTTGTGGCATGAGTGTGTTCCGATGAGGGTAAGTCGTGGTGTCTTATCCCTATGTATGCTTTCGTGGGGTGGCTGAACTGGTTCGATGTAGCACCAAATCAGTCGTCTGGAGTTGGTTGGTGGACCTTGATGACGTACTTCTTCAATTGCAAGGTTCATGAAGATGAGCCCTCCGTGGATGTTCCCGATACTTCTATAATGTTACAACTGACAACGATAAGTATGCGAAGGGCTTCATGTCGATCACTCTGCGTACCAGGAGGATGCCAGTAATGAGTAACTATACCAACAATATTCGTCTGGATAAGATAGTATATTAAGGTGAAGTGTAAATTTGGGAATTTTCCTTTTCCTATTGTCTGGCGTCGACCGTCGAGGGATAGGGTTGAAGTACCTGACCTGAGTAAGTTAACGCTTGCTGAGCTATCGTTTCTTTGAAGATTAGAAAGGGGTCCTCCACTACGATTTAAAGAGGTGTGCTCCTTGAAGAATGTGTGGGTGCATTTCTTAGAGGGAAAGAGCCCGAATAATTGGGATGAATCGGATTTTAACGTTTTTCTTGAGGGATCTTTGGCGAATGTACCCATTCGTGCGAAAGCGTGGCCCTTTGGTGGGGAAGGTGACCAGCGCGTGGCGAGGATTCTTTTAGATCGTGAAAATGAACTAGAGAATTTCTTTGCTACTCAGACTGGTTGTCGTACTCGTCCGTAGAGGTATCTGGCAGAAGATGCCCCTCTGGGCGGGGTTAGTGGGGAAGCCACTCCTCTTGTTCCCAGAGGTGGTGCCGACGCTATTTTGCCCTGTTCCACTCATGGTGGACGAGCTGCTACAGTTGCTTATGGTACGGGCAGAAAGCGAGTGGCTCTGCGTACGCCTATTTCTTCCTTTTCAAAAGAAGAAAGCAACTCGAACTCGGAGGTATTCCTATATTGTTGTTTACATTTTGTATTTATTATACTTGTTATTTGTTTGTCACGGTTGTGTCTGCTCTTTTACGTATCTTTCTTTTATTATCCGTAAAATTTGCGGTGGTTTCTCCACAAGCTTCTGTGGGTGAGCCAGATGGTTCGCCTGTTTTGCCGGGGCAGTCTTCACCTATGGTAGTTGTTGGCGGACGTGCGAGCCTACCTATTTTGTTGGAGACCGCATCTCCTTGGTTGGCAGCGTAGAGGGCCCTGTTGTGGTTACAATGCGAATCCTTGTTTTATGGGCCCTGTTGTGGTTACGTGCGAGCCTACCTATTTCGCTCGCAAATGTTGCGATCGCGGAGATTACTAGCCCTTCGACAGTGGATGTTGTGGAAGTAGTTAAGCAGTCGGTGGCCGGTCGAATACAAACGTACAATTCAAGGAGGCGTCTTATCTCCAGTCAAGTTAAGGCGCTAGGCAAAAGGCCAAAGTTGAGTATGAGGAAGCCCGGGGTGTCTTCTGTGAACTTCACTAGCTCTATGTTAGTTGGTCCTCCCCTTTCTGTCGAGTTATCGAGCTCTGTTGTGAGTACGTTTTCCCTTTCTAGATACCCGATTGGTGCTGACACGATTCCCCTTTCCGCTAATTTAGCGAATCCTCTACATGCTTTCTCTATTTCTTTATGTGCGTCGCTTAAAATTACAGTATGTTTGGTGTGTTAGCTTGTTTACTGTCTGGTTCAGTTTTTGATTTGATGGTGCTTTCTTAGAGACTATCCCCGTAGGTTCTATTGTCGTGCCCTGTACTTTGGGGAATGTATCTATTGCTGTTGTATCTGTTGAGACTAACGCCTCCTACGATTCCTTTGGTTTCCTTGGCATCATCGCCCTCTGGTCCTCCCCCCAGAGCCTCGGACCTCTTACTTCGTGGTCTGCGTTCCATCCATGGAGAGGCGCTCAAATACGAAAACAGGTTCCATCTCGAGATTGCTTCCAGGAGGCTATCAGGCCTATATTCAAATAGTTTTGCCTCCTCCATGCCTTGCACCTGCAATAAGAGGCCATTGAAGGGTTGGGGCCTCATTCAAGAGTTAGGTTGTGTGCGGTATAATATAGAGGAACGTGAGAGCTCTAAAAGAGGAGAATTAGAGGCTACGTTCACAAGTGGATGGGTATGTTGCCCATCTAAATGAGACGAACACAAAGGTTCCTGAAAAGGAGAATCAGAGATTATGTTCGCAAGTGGATAGGTATGCTGCTCGATTGAATGATGTGAGGAATGACCGCGATGAGGAGAATTTTGCACGCTTAGAAGAGTTGAGCAAGAAATATTCGAAGGAGATCGCTACCTGACTATAGGAATTAGAAAGGAGTCATTCTGAAGGAATCTCTAGTTTGAAGGCTGCGCATTCTTGTTCTCTTAGGATGAAAGAAAGACTTCGTGAAGCCGTCGTGAAAAGCTTCAGCCTCTGCAAAATTGGATGAGGCTATAGCTAAATATTTGAGGGGTTTGAGCAACCTGCGGGCATCATATAAGTCAGCTTACCGTGCTGGAGGCTATGCACGAAGTGGAAGTGGCAGAGAATGTTAAGATAGCTACGGACGCAACCACTTCTCTATTAGTTGAAGGGATAGATAGGTCTCAAGATGATGTCATTCTCAGCTTCCAAGTAGCCCATGGCCCATTTGACATCATGGGCATGGATTTTAACACTCTTTGTGCAGTAGTCACGACGGTGGGTTTTAATATAAAGATTCCTTCTGGGCCTTCATGGAGGAGCTTTATTGCCGATTATAGCTATGCCTTTGGGTAATCCTACTATTGATTGTGAGGGTGGTGATGGGACTACAAACTAAACAAGTTTAGGAAGAAGAATAATTCTTATTTCTTCTAATCTGAATACAGTCCTTTAAAGAATAGCAGAAAAAATAAAAAAGAAATAATCTCTAGAAATTAGCCTATCCCTAAATATTAGTAATTAGATTATAACTAATAGTACAAGGGAATTCCTAGAACTAAGGTAGAAAATCTGCTTAATTTAAGGGATTCCAACACTCCCCCTCAAGCTGGAGTGTAGATGTTAATCAAACCCAACTTGCCCATAATTTCTTCGAACATTTTTTTGCTCAAGCTTTTGGTTAACACATCTGCTACTTGTTGTCTTGTAGGTAGATATGAAACACAAACTTCCCCTTTGTTAGTTTTTTCTGCAATAAAGTGGCGATCAATTTCCACATGCTTGGTACGATCATGGTGTACAGGGTTATGAGCTATGCTAACCGATGCCTGGTTGTCACAGTATAATGTTATAGGTTTTGTATAGGATAATTTTAGTTCTCCCGTTAGCCGTTGTAACCACATTCCTTCACATATACCGTGGGACAAAGCTCGATACTCAGCTTCAGCACTGCTGCGTGCCACAACAGATTGCTTTTTACTCCTCCATGTCACGAGATTACCCCAAACATAGCTGCAGTAATCGCTTGTGGAGCGCCTGTCATTAACTGCCCCTGCCCAGTCTGCATCAGTGTAGACTTCTATGCTTCGATTTACATCTTTCTTGAAATGCAACCCCTTACCAGGAGTCCCTTTTAAGTATCTCAATATCCTGTAGGCAGCTTCCAAATGTTTTTCCCTAGGAGCATGCATAAATTGACTAATAACACTTACTCCAAAAGCTATGTCTGAACGAGTGTGAGAAAGGTAGATAAGTTTTCTCACTAACCGTTGATATCTCCCCCTGTCTACCTCTTCTCCATCCTTATCAGTTGCTAATTTAAGGTTGGGTTCCATAGGAGTCTCGGCTGGTTTGCAGCCCAACAGTCCGACTTCAGAAAGTAGATCAAGAACATACTTTCTTTGAGAGATTGAAATACCTGCCTTCGACCTTGCTACCTCCATTCCAAGGAAATATCGAAGATTCCCCAAGTCTTTAAGTTGAAACTCAAGACTTAAGAACTCTTTTAGTCTTTCAATTTCGATAGAATCATCCTCTGTCAATATTATGTCATCTACATAGACAATGAGAATACAACACTTCCCATTATCCGTGTGTTTGTAGAATAAGGTGTGATCAGCTTGACCTTGAATACAATGTCTACTAGTCATGACTTTGGCAAAACGATTAAACCAAGCCCTAGGGGATTGCTTTAGTCCATACAAGGACTTCTTCAACTTGCAAACTTGGCCCTTGCTTCCATCGAATCCAGGCGGAAAATCCATGTAGACTTCTTCGTTTAATTCTCCATTGAGAAAAGCGTTCTTTACATCCAATTGGATCAAAGGCCATTCTAAGTTGACAGCAATTGAGAGAAGCACTCGAATAGTATTCAGTTTGGCCACCGGTGCAAATGTTTCCTTGTAGTCCAACCCATATGTTTGAGTGAAATCCCTGGCCACAAGTCGAGCCTTGTATCGATCAATGCTCCCATCTGGTTTAAATTTTTTGGTGAAAATCCACTTACAACCCACGGTCTTCTTCCCAGTAGGTAATTTAGATATTTCCCCAGTTCCTATCTTCAAGAGCCTTTATTTCTTCCAACACAGCTTGCCTCCATTTCGTTGACTTAAGAGCCTCTTCTATGTTCTTTGGAGTTTCTACAGAGTCAACATTAGAAATAAAGGCATTGTAGGATTTAGACAAGTTTCCATAGGATACAAATCGAGAAATGGGATGTTGAGTGCAGCTCCTAGTGCCCTTTCTTACTGCAATTGGAAGATAGATGGAAGGTGAAGGAGGTGAGACTTCTTCCCCAGGATAGTCCTCGGGTAAAGATGGCATTGGCACTGCTGTTTCAGTCTCGTACAGTTGATGTCTCCGAGAGTATACGCGAAGCCCCTGAGTTTTTTCTTGTTGTTTTTCAGAATGAAAGGGCTGTTTTTCTTCATTAGTATGGTTAATCACCCTTGTTTCTTGTTGCTGCACAATAGAGATAGGAAAAATAGGGTCCAAAATAGGAATTACAGTGGCTGTAGGATTTTCAGCAAGTTTTGTAGTGGTGGTAGGGCTGATAACAAGAATTACAGTGGCAGTAGGATTTTCAGTAGGTTTTGTAGTGGTGGTAGGGCTGATAGAGTCTTGAGGTAAAATGAGAAGATTGTTCAAGGTCTCATCTTCACTAAGTGTCTCCCCCTAAAGATGAGAGGCTGAAAAATATGGCTCGTTTTCGAAGAAAGTAACATCAAGGGACACAAACATCCGGTGTAAGGTTGGAGAGTAGCACTTGTACCCTTTTTGTGTAGGTGAGTAACCAATAAAGACACAAGTGTGGGCTCTAGGATCAAGTTTAGATCGGTTAGGTTGATGGTTGTGGACAAACGCTTTGCAACCAAATGTTTTTGTTGGGAGATTAGGAACACGAAACAAGGGGAAATTCTTTTGAAGAGTATGTAAAGGTGTTTGAAAGTTTAATACCTTTGATGGGAGTCGGTTTATAAGATAACAAGCAGTAAGGACAGCTTCTCCCCATAAATACTTTGGTACACCCATAGTGAACATAAGGGCACGAGCCACTGCTAAAAGATGTTTGTTTTTCCTCTCGGAAACCCCGTTTTGTTGAGGGTGTGAATATTGGAATTGAACTGGGTTCGAATCATTGAATGAAAATTTTGGAAGACTCTAGAAACTTCGGATTTTTCTTTGAGGAGATAGACCCAACAAACTCTAGTGTGGTCATCAATGAAAGTTATGAACCACCTAGCCCCTGTGATGTTTTTTACTCGACTGGCTCCCCATAGATAACTGTGGATTAAAGAGAAAGGTTGAGATTGAACATAAGGTTTCAAAGGATAAGGAACACGAGTATGTTTAGACAGTTTGCAAACTTCACAGTTCAAGGAACTTATTTTCTTATTTAGAAATAGTAGAGGAAACAGTTTCTTCAAGTAAATGAAATTCGGGTGTCCTAGTCTACGGTGCCATAGCATGACAGAATCTTCTTTTGATGTAGATAAGGCCATCCCTTCTTGTGGACTGTTTTTGTTCCAAACATATAAGCCATCATCAACTTTAGCAGTGCCAATCATCTTCCCCGATTCCTATTCCTGAACCACACAACCGAAAGCAGAAAATTCAGCAAGTACTTTTTCATCCTTGGTAAGCTTGCTAATTGAGAGTAAATTACAGGAAAGTTTTGGAACATGTAAAACTTTATCAAGGGAAAAGTTTTCAGTAAGTTTAACTGTCCCCATTCCAGCCACCGGTGAGTAAGATCCATCAGCTATGCGAATCCGAGAGTGATCATGACAAGGTGAATATGTGTGAAACAAACTTAGATTACCTGTCATGTGGTCGGATGCACCCGAGTCTAGTATCCAGGAAGTTTTGATAGGTTCGTGTGTAGTATTTAAGGCAGTACCTTGAATAGCTAATGACCCACTGGCTGTAGGAGTCCCAAGTAGTTTATGAAGAGCCTCAAGTTGAGTTTTGGTTAGCCGAACATCTTGAGCATCTTCTTCAGTAGTAGATATCATTGCTGCCTTATTTTCCTTCTGGTTTTTTCCAGGATAGCCATGGAGTTTGAAGCATTTCTCCTTGGTATGCCCAACCCGATTGCAGTGGCTACACCATGGCCTATTTGAACCAAAATCACTTCCAGCCTTGAACCTTTGAAATTGTGGGCCTCTTGAAATAAGGGCAGAGTTCTCGGGGGGACGATGACCAGCTGTGGACAATGGTTTCAGTTCTCTTGTGTCTCCCAACATAATAAGACGTCGTTTCTCTTCCCTCCTTACTTCAGCAAATGCTTCTCCTATGGTTGGCAGTGTGGTTCTGCCTAGTATTCGTCCTCGAACCTCATCAAGATCACGATTTAGTCCTGCTAGGAACTCATAGAGACGCTCTTTGTTAAGATGATCCATGAACTTGGTGTGTTCCGAGCCCTCGCCCCAATCAGCTTCATAATACATGTCTAACTCCTACCATAAGATCTTTAGGTTGTTGTAATATTGAGTGACTTCAAGTGTTCCTTGTCGAATATCTTTCAACTTTAATTTGATCTCGAATACTTGGGAAGCATTTCCAAGATCCGAGTAATTCTCCTTGATTGCATCCCACATTTCTTTGACAGTTTTGAAAAAAAGATACGTTCGGCTTATATGACCTTCCATCGAATTTATAAGCCAAGCCATAACCATTGAGTTGTTAAGCTCCCAAGTTGCATAACTAGAGTCTGTTGATGCTGGTCGAGGAATTTCTCCATTAATGTACCCAATTTTTCCTCGGCCACGAAGAACCATAAGGACAGATTGTGACCATTGCAGGAAATTTTTTCCATCTAATCGATGATTTGTGATTATAAGAGAAGAGTTAAGGTCACCTTGAGAGATTCCTTGGTTGTGATTTTGAGTTATTTCTGAGATCTGAGTCTCAGAGGAATTTTCGGTGTCACCCATGGGAGAAGGGTTTCAACCAGAGAAACCAGAACAAGAAAAAAAAAGAAGAGCAGGATCAACTGGATTCCTAATGCTCTGATACCGTGAACAAGTTTAGGAAGAAGAATAATTCTTATTTCTTCTAATCTGAATACAGCCCTTTAAAGAATAGCAGAAAAAATAGAAAGGAAATAATCTCTAGAAATTAGCCTATCCCTAAAAATTAGTAATTAGATTATAACTAATAGTAGAAGGAAATTCTTAGAACTAAGGTAGAAAATCTGCTTAATTTAAGGGATTCCAACACAAACATCACTAGGGAGGCAAATGTTTCTAAGAGGGGTGATTAACTTCTTTTGTCTTTTAGTTTTTCCGTTTTGAACTACTTGTAATTTTTTGAAGTTTTATGAAAAATGAAGATTTTGAGTTTATTATTTTATCTGCGTTGATCTTCGAAATGATATTAGCTCCTAGTGTGGTGGTATACATGGAAATTATTTCGAGACGAATTGTTGCCCCCTGGTGACTGTCGTGCGAACGACTTAGGTGAATTTGGTACACAACTTAAAATTTTGTTCACGCTTTCTTGGGTCCTATGCCTTTTCTTTGCGTACTCTCTTGGCAGAAGCTTAGACGGCCTCACATATATTTTCTGCTTGCTTATTTAGAAAGTGGCGTTCGTTAAGCTGATTTCTTTATGCACATATCTTAAAAGTGGCGGACGCTTAGACGAGCCTATATTTTTCTGCTCGCTTACTTTGGAAGCTGCGATGCTAAACCGATTCCTTCATTCACACTTTTTAAAAGAGGCGAAAGCTTAGACGACCTTATATTTTCTGCTCGCTTACTTTGGAAGCAGAGATCGTTAAGATGATTCCTTTATGCACACTTCTTAAAAGTGGCGAACACTTCTGCTCGCTTACTTTGAAAGCGGCGATCGTTAAGCTGATTCTTTCATGCTCACTTCTTAAAAGTGACGGACGCTTAGACGACCTTATATTTTTCTGTTTGCTTACTTTGCAAGCGACGATCGTTAAGATGATTCCTTTATGCACACTTCTTAAAAGTGGTAGACGCTTAGGCAAACCCTATATATATTTCTGCTCACTTACTTTGAAAGCGGCGATCGTTAAACTGATTCTTTCATGCTCATTTTTTTAAAGTGACGGACGCTTAGACGACCCTATATATTTCTTACAGATTTCAAGAGAATTCATCAAACTTGTAATGAAAAGAGTAGCGTTTTAAATATAAAATTTTCTTAAGTCTGGCATTCCATGTTCGAGAGACTTCCTTCCCAACCAACTCTATAAGCTTGTATGCTCCGAACCTGATCACCTTCTAGATTTTGTATGGTCCTTCCCATTCTGGAGCCATTTTTCCTCTTTCTATCGGTGGTTTGCTAGCCTCCATGTTTCTCAATACTATATCGCCTATTTGGAATTGTTTGTTCCTCACACGGGAGTTGTAGTACTTAGCGACTATTTGGTTTCTTGCCTCCACCTCTACCTACAATTGGTTTCTAACCTCCTCAAGCATATCCAAATTCACTCGCAGAGCTTCACCGTTAGTTTGGGCATCATAACATGTGGTTTTGTGCATTAGCATGTCTATTTCTACCGGTATAACCAATCTAGAGACGAATCTGTTCAAAGCTACTACTTTCCCATTCAACTACTAAATTTCCTTAGAATTCGTTGGGGGTTCCATGTCCATTATTGCTTTTACTTTCTCCGGATTTGCTTCAATACCTCTGTTTATGAGATCAGAAAAACCAAAAAAAAAAATTGCTCCCACTGCGAAGGCACACTTCTCAGGATTCAAACGCATCTTGTACAAGCAGAAAATATCGAAGACTTCTTGCAAATCAACCAAATGCTCCTTGAAAGAAGTGCTTTTAGCTAACATATCGTCTACGTAGACCCTCATATTTCTCCCAATTTGATAGCGAAAGGATCTTATTGACCGATCCCTGATAGGTTGTCCCCGCATTCTTCAATTGGAACGGTACTACATAGTAGTACAGGTTGTCCTCTAATGAAGGTCGTCTTTCTTTTGTCCACTTCTACCATCGCGATCTGATTGTACCCAGAAAATGTATCCATGAAACCCATAAACTTGTGGCCTGCAGAGGCATCCACTAATCTGTCAATTGAAGGGAGGGGAAAGCTATCCTTGGGACACACCTTGTTAAGGATGGTAAAATCTACGCACATTCGCCACTTGTCACTTGACTTTTTGACCATGACAACGTTAGCCATCCACTGTGGGTATCTTGCATCCTCAACAAAGCTTGTCGTGATCAATTTCTCCGTCTCTTGCCTGATGACATGTACCTTTTCCTCTAAAAATTTTCTCCTCTACCAGACGGGCTTTGCTAATAGATCCACCTGTAAGGAATGTTTGATTACCCTCGGATCTAATCCAGGCATGTCTGTCGCTGACAATGCAAAAATATTCGCATTGTCCAACCCTGCCACAATCTTGGTAACTTACTCGGGCTCGCCCGGGTAGATTTCCACTACTTCTATCGCGTTCACAGGCTCTTAATTAGTAAGTTTATCCTCCGAGGTCCAGGCTTTCATGAGTCACTGTGATTTTGCTCAAGATGTTAACATCGTGTCCTCTTAGCTATACCGGGGCTCCTTTGCTGGCATGTTCATGACCTTTCTGTTTCTGAGCTAACTGAAGAGAGAAGATGTGGCAATGTCTTGCTACCTTCTAATCAGCTTGCATCGAGCCTTCTCCAGTGTAGGGAATTTGACTTGCAAACAAAATGGGGCCACAATCATTTTTGTCTTCCTCATCAAAGGCCTACCCAAGATGGCACTATACACGAATAGGTTATCTATAACTAAGAAATTAGCCATCTGAGTGACCTTATTATCATCATCGCTCATAGTCACGGGCAACTGGATAAAGTCTTTCACTTCAATGGGTTGATTATTGAACCCATAAATCGAGCTTGTTGGTTTTAATTCTAACCTCGAAATTCCCATCTTGCTAAATGCACTCCAACTTAATACCTCCACTGCATTGTTTGTGCCTACCAAAATTCTCTTCACATTATAATCTGCTATCATGGTTGTAACAACAATAGGGTCATTGTTTTCCTCATCCAGAATACTATCATCATTCTCGAAGAAGGAAACTCACCACGAATCTTTATTATTTGCCCTTTTCATCAACTCGTCCGAAACCGACATTACATTGTGCATGTGCGCCTTGCGTTTGGATCTTGACTGAGACCACCCCTCGTCTGCTCCAATTATCATGTGAATAGTACCCTTGTGCTCTTGGTTGTTTCTTCTACCATCTTGTGCTCTCGGTTGCTGGGTCTCTTGGTAATCCTCAACTTGTCTATTGCGAGAAACGAGAAATCTTTCTAACTGGCCCTTCTTACCGCAAACTCAATCGGGTTCCTCAGATGTGCACAATTGTCTATATAATGGCCTTGGTCCCTATGAAACTCGCATCTCTTCCGAGTGCATTCTCCCCACTAATTATGCCTCATCAGTAATGGTGGCTTCAAAATTTTTGTATGTTCAATTTGGTTCAGTATCTGCGAAGGCTCCGTTAGTTCATAATAGGTCCGAAACACAGTCTTTTATGAGGCGACTCTTGTTGTCCGCCATCCCGCTGGTATCGCTAAGACTAGCCGCTGTGTTGGACATACTGTTATCCACCTTGATACTGTTGATTTCCCCTACCAGCTCCCTAATGGAGAGGGGGTCTCTCACGCCTAGGGCAGCGTTCATCATTCCTCTCATCCGTAGGTTGCGAACCCTGCGCTTGTGCTCTCAGATTATCCGCCTCTTCATTTTTAGTATACGATTGTACTTCCTCATATAATTCCGACAACGTTGTTGGTCGTTTATCTAGCAAATTGCACTTAAAGTGCTGATGCAATGTATCATTGATGATGGCAGTGATAACAAACTCATTTGAAACTTCTTTAGTTTGTATGGTTGTAGTATGAAATGAAATCTCTAGACAAAGTCTCTCAAAAGCTCACCTGGCCTTTGGATGATAGACATCAGGTATGTCGGAGACCTCTTCAACACCTTATTCACCAAAAAACGGCTCACGAACAAGTCCGCTAGCTGGTTAAAGTTGAAAATGGAATGTGTTGGGAGTTGGAGGTGTAGGTTGTTTTCAATGTAAATAGAAGAGTTTTAGTGTAATGGTACTAAGTCAGTAGTTTAGATTAAGTCTAACTCTTAGTCTTATCTTACTTAGAGAGAATGTTTTTTAAAGTAGTCCTACTTAGATCAAATTACTTCTATAGTCTTTTTAAAGACTAATTTCTTTAAAGCGTAATTTTTTTAAGTGAAAATACACAGAGAATAAAAACTGTTCTTTCTCTGTACAAACCTATCTTTCTTCATGGTATCAGAGTAAGTTTCTTGTCGATCCTAAACAATAAACCTAGCTTACATGGCTGGCATCGAGAGTTCTGAAGTTAATTCTGAAGCTGGTCCATCCAAAATCAGCATCCAAAATTTTTTTAGTCAGATGACAACAGCAAGCAATATAGCCCTGCATTCCAATGCATGTAATCTTTCCTTTGTGAGCTTGGTGAATCGTGGTAATAACTCCACTTGGATTGTCGATTCTGGGGCTTCTGACCATATGACAGGAGACATTTCTTTGTTTACAAGTCTTCAGAAACTGAGTTCTCCTTCCTACATCAAAACTGCTGATGGTTCCTTCTCCGAAATTGCAGGAAGTGGTTCAGTTAAACTCAATCAGAATATTAATCTAAATTCTGTGTTATATGTACCAAAGTTGGCTTGCAATCTCATATCTGTCAGCAAACTTTCGAAAGATGTTAACTGTACAACTAAGTTTGCTTTCAATGTTTGTGAATTTCAGGCGATGGATTCGGGGAAGGTGATTGGCAACGCTAGGCTGTATGGAGGACTCAACATTCTTCAAGGAGGAACTCCTATTCAGGGACAAGCAAATAAAAGCCTCTCTTTTCAGACTTCTACCTTAGGACATAGTATTTTTGACTACTCAAATGATATTTTGTTATGGCACTTTAGGTTAGTTCATCCCAATTTTATTTATCTTGCCAAGTTGTTCCCTCGATTATTCAGTAATAAAGATCCAAAGTCTTTTTCCTGTGATATTTTTTAGATTGCCAAACAAGCTAAATCAACATACCTTGCATCCACTTATAAATCTTTTCATCCTTTCTCACTTATACACAATGATATTTGGGGCCCTTCGAGAGTAAAAAATGTCAATGGAGCTAGATGGTATATAACCTTTATTGATGACCACTCTAGGATTACATGGACCTTCCTAATGAAAGAAAAATCTGAGGTTGAGGGGATTTTTAAAAAGTTTGCTGCTATGATTGAAACTCATTTCCACACCAAAATCCAAATGTTTCATAGTGACAATGGGAGTGAGTTTTTTTACTGAAACCTTGGGATCTTTTTTCCAAACCAAAGGCATTGTTCACCTTACCTCTTGTGTTGAAACACCCCAGCAAAATGGGATTGCCGAAAGAAAAAACAGACATCTTTTAAAGATTGCTAGATCCTTACTTTTTTCTACCAATGTTCCTAAATACCTTTGGGGAGAAGCTGTTCTCACTGCTACCCATCGTATCAATAGGATGCCTAGTAAACCCTTAAATTTTCGAGTTCCTAGAGATGTTTTTCTTCAATTTTTTCCTCATTTTAAACCCATATCATGCAATTTACCTTTGAGAGTGTTTGGGTGTATAGCTTTTGTGTATAATCATCATCCATCCACGGGTAAGTTAGATCCAAGGTCCATAAAATGTGTATTTTTGGGTTATTCCTCTACTCAGAAGGGCTACAAGTGTTACTCACCCATTACTACAAAGACCTATACCTCCATGAATGTTTCTTTTTTCGAAAATAGACCTTATTTTACCACCTCTAAAATTCAGGGGGAGACTTTATTTGAATTTCAGCTTATACCTATACAGCCTTTACAGTTCCAAACACCACCTTCACAGCCTACTACTGTGCAAAATCAGACTCAAAATTATCCTTCACAGCCCACTGTTGTGCAAACTCAGGAAAATCAGATTCAAAATTTATCTTCACAGCCTACTGCTGTGCAGAATCTTGTCTCACCTCTTTCCTCTCCTAAAACACATACCCATACCACTCCAACACTTCTCCTAATTTGAGGCTCCCTAAAACCCCTCAAGGAACTCAAAATAATGTGCATGAAAAAGGAGAAATCAGTGTCTACAAGAGGAGAAAAAGGCCAATATTGCAGTCTGCCATACAACCTGGTTTTTGCCAAGAACTTGACTTTAATCCTGTTGCCTTTGAAAATCTGGAAGGTAATGAGTTACCTGGTAAGGAAGTGGTTAATGATACTATTCTTATTCCTTCTATTGATAATATTGACCTTCCTATTGCTCAGAGGAAAGGTGTAAGGAAGTGCACTAATCATCCTATACAAAGATTTATTGCTTATGGAAAATTACAGCCTTCTTTTCGAGCTTTTACAACAAAAATTGACAGCATCCAAATTCCACAAACTGTTGAGGAAGCCTTGGGGGATCCTAAATGGAGAAAGGCTGTAGAAGATGAGATATAGGCTCTCAAAAGCAATGGGACTTGGACATTGACTGAGCTACCACAAGGAAAGAAGACTATTGGCTGCAAGTAGGTATTTACAGTGAAGTATAATTCTGATGGGAACGTGGAGAGATTCAAGGAGAGGTTAGTGGCAAAAAGATTTACACAGTCTTTTGGGATTGATTATCAGAAGACTTTTGCCCCTGTTGCAAAATTAAATACAGTAAGAGTTCTATTATCCTTGGCTGTAAATGAAAACTGGAAACTTCACCAGTTAGATATTAAAAATGCATTCCTTAATGGAAACCTAGAGGAAGATGTCTACATGCAAATACCTCTAGGGATGGAAGAGAAGGGAAGTGAGCAGAAAGTTTGCAAGCTAAGGAAATCATTATACGGCCTAAAACAGTCTCCAAGGGCTTGGTTCGAGAGGTTCACCAAAGTTGTTATAAAGAATGGTTATAAACAGTGTCAGACTGATCACACATTGTTTGTAAAAATGGGACCGAATGGAAAAAGGCCAGCTTAATTGTCTATGTCGATGGCATTATCATCACTGAAAATGATGTTGTCGAAATAGATAATTTGAAGAAAATATTATCCAAGGAGTTTGAAACTAAAGACCTTGGAAATCTCATATACTTTCTTGAAATGGAAGTTGCAAGATCTCGAGCTGGGATTGTCATTAATCAGAGAAAGTACATCCTTGATCTACTTTCAGAAACAGGGATGATGGGATGCAAGCCCATAGAAACTCCTATGGACAACAACTTCAAACCAAGAAGGGAGGAAATGGGTGTTCCTGTGAATAAGGAGCAATACCAAAGACTTGTAGGTAAGCTAATTTACTTGTCTTTGACTAGACCTGACATTGCCTTTTCTGTTGGAATTGTAAGCCAACATATGAATTATCCGAGGGAAGAGCATCTTGATGCAGTCCATAAGATACTAAGGTACCTTAAAATTACCCCCAGACATGGCCTAATTTTCAAGAAGAGCGATGACAGAACTATAAAGATTTTTACTGATTCTAGTTGGGCTAGAGAACCAACAGACAGAAGATCAGTAAGTGGTTATTGCTCTTTTGTTTTGGGTAATCTTGTGAAATGGAGGAGCAAGAAACAATCAGTGGTAGCAAGAAGTAGTGCTAAAGCCGAATATAGAGCTTTAGCTCTCGGAATTTGTGAAGGAATTTGCCTGAAAAGACTACTTTCAGAATTAAATTTTGAGTGTAGCCAGAAAATTGAACTACAAAGTGATAATCAATCTGCCATGAGCATTGTTAAAAACCCAGTTCATCATGACCGAACTAAGCATATTGAGATAGACAGACACTTCATCTCAGAAAAGGTGAATAATGGAGAAGTTCAACTCAATTTTGTACCTACCAAAGACCAACTAGCTGATGTTCTCACCAAGGCCCTTCTAAGAAGCACCTTCGACGAGTTTACATCCAAGCTGGGACTCTACAACGTATACTCACCAGCTTGAAGGGGAGTGTAGGTTGTTAACAGTGTAAATAGAAGAGTTTTAGTGTAATGGTACTAAGTCAGTAGTTTAGATTAAGTCTAACTCTTAATCTTATCTTACTTAGAGATAATGTTTTTTTAAAGTAGTCCTACTTAGATCAAATTACTTATATAGTCTTTTTAAATATTGTTTTCTGTAAAGCGTAAATTTTTAAGTGAAAATACACAAAGAATAAAAATTGTTCTTTCTCTGTACAAACCTATCTTTCTTCAGGAGGTACCAAGCCTGAGCAAAGTCCTTCAAGGTCATTGAAAATGTTCTGCACTTAACCTAATTTGAAGCTCTGAACAGGTCCATGTGATTTAAAAAATGACATAAACTTTTGTTGTTGTTCATAATGTTTTCTCGAAAGTAATAGAGATTCTTCCATGCTTCTCAATTTTTCCTGCATGTCTAAAAACTGCTAGTTACTCCCTTCTGGCGGTGATGCCCCCTAGTATGCTGCGCGCCTAGCCCCACCATGAACTATGAGGGAGGTTGATTCCAAAATTCTTACCGGAAATTCTATTTAAACTGTTATAGCTGTTGTATGGTTGTTGCCAATGGATCCATCAGGTTATTGTCTTTTGTGTCTTTTCCGCTCGAGTCATCTAGATGATTTCCACTCATTTTGAAGATTCTAATTTAGCTGAAAGATCTAAAGTTCGCGTGTTAGTCCATGCTCACCGCACCAATTGTTGACTAGTAAAGTGAACAAGGGTTGTGAACGGTAGTCGATGGTTCCGAAGATGGTTCTCGAGCTAAATTTGAGTGTGGTCTCTCCTTGGTCTAGTGTTAGTGTTTTCAGTGTGGAAGATTGTGTCCCTTTCTTGTTGCATGCGTCCTGATATACTTCCCAGACAGGTGTCACCATGGGGTTGTCGTTACGCGGCGATTGAACTGGCTATGACTTAACGTCCTAGGTTTGCATTGCCATTAGTAGCGGTTCCGTGAGCTGACACGTGATCACCAAACATCATTCGTCTGGATGTCTGTAACTTGCTCGTTTATCACAAGTTTCTTCTACTTGTTCGCCTATTCAAGGGTTCGCAGGGGCAGACTACCATCGTTGGCCAGTGGTACGCATTCGCAGGCTGTAACTCCTCAACACATGGCAGGGGATGTTCGCACATACTAACAAGTTATTGTATTAATTTATTTTAAAAAAACTCAAATAATTCAAATAAAATTATTAAATTGCATAGTTACATAAATGGTAGAGCTGATTTAGAAATTATGCTGGTGGTTTCCACTGATATCACATATAAGAAAGCTCGAAACAAACCCAACTAAAGTTTTCTACGATTTTTGGGTAATTAGAAGTCAGATGTTTAATACTAATATTATTATTTAAATGATACCAAACAATCTATAGAAGCAGTCAGCAGAACATGGAGAGAAGAGGAGAGACGAGAAGTAAAACAACGGCATACTTGGCGACACTGGTGTTGGGTTGGGCTAGCAGCTTGGGTGGGGTGTTATCATGAGAGGCTAGCAATTTAGGGCTATTTCATTTAAATTGTTTAACACAAATGATGTTTTCGTTTAAATCCACCAAAAGCCCTAAAGCGCAGTGCCTCTCGCCTAACCTTCCAGGCGCGCCCCTCAATTCGCCTATCGTATGTCGCTGCGCCTTTTCCATTAGAGGAGTTTTTTTCCGACGCCTTGCTACCCTGGGCGCGCTTTTTAAAACTAAGGCAGGTAGTGTTATTGTGGCGATTGTTAGGGGTGTTGCAAAAGAAAAGTATTATGCCGTCACGTGAATTGGACGAGGTGCTTCGTATGTTGTGCCTTTATATTTATATTGCATCTTCATTTACATAGGTACAAATGTACTTTCTAAATGTAAAACTTACAGAGATTGCAAGCATTCCAAGTGCGAAGTATTTTCCTTTTATTTGTATTTTCAAGCTCGTAGATGCCATGACCAGTGTTTTTAACTATTTTATACAGACCTTCCCAGTTAGGTGCTATTTTCCCCTCCGTCTCGTCGACCTTCGTCCATCACATAACGAGGTCACCCACTTGAAATTGCTTAGTGTGGACTTTGGAGTCATAGTATTGTGCTACATGTTGGTTTCTCATTGATACTCACATTTCAGTTATCTCTGGTTTCTTCTAGAAGGTCCAAGTTGACTTGGAGCGTCCCGTCATTGGTGTTTGGGTTGTAGCGAGTGGTGCGGTAAGAATTAACTCCTACCTCCGCAGGGATGACTGCTTTAGATCCAAACATTAAGTTGAAAGGAGTTTCCCTGAAGCCTGTGCGGGAGGTCGTGTGAAGGGCCCTAAGGATACTGGTAGCTTCAAGCTATGATATGTGCTTATCATCGACCTTCTTAAGAGCTGAAAGGATTTTTTGTTGGTATCTTCTGTTTGACCTTTAGTTTACGGAGTCTTGACAAAACTTTTAAAAAGGGAACAATCTTAAAGTTTGGGTAGGAATTTTCCTTGAAATTGTGTTTCATTGCTTGTTCTGGGGATGTGAGGAAGTCCATATCTGCAAATGATCGTCTTCCACACGAAACTCTCCACTTGTTTATTGCTTATGGTGGCCAGAACTTCAACTTCCATCCATTTAGTGAGATATTCATGTAAGTTTACTCAAACTAGAATTGTAAGTCTAGTCGAACTAGATTAGTTATTGTAATCAAACTATATTGTATAAGTTTAGTTAAAGTCAAACTCCTAAAACTAGAGTTAGAAGTTAATAATTAGTAGGGCTCCTAATGTAACTAAAAGTCCTAGTCTATAAAAGTCTGCAAACCTTTGTAAGTTTATCAATCAATTTAATCGAAAGAAACAGAAATACATTCTATTTTTCTTCAATTATGTTTTTCTTCATGGTATCAGTCTAAATTCGATCCTATCGGATTTTTTTTCTCTTTTCCTCTTCAATGGATAATCCGACTTCATCTAGAGGCTTCACCAACCAACAGATGGTACAACTGCAGCAACTGTTCGGCAGATTCATTAAGAGCAGTGCAGGAAATCTGGCTTTCGCAGACAATGATGGTACACAGACCAACTCTTCTTCCGCTGCACTTCTTTCTACTACGAATACATCAACATGGATTGTGGACTCTGGTGCTTCTGAGCACATGACTGGTAACAGGGAATTGTTTCTTCAATTTAAAAATTCCTCCTCTCAGAATTCTATCAAATTAGCATATGGTTCTTTCTCACCAATTCAAGGCAGTGGTTCTGTATTTCTTACTGATGACTTAGTCCTTCGAGACGTGCTTTTTGTGCCTAGCCTGAACTGCAATTTGTTGTCAGTTCGCAAGCTCTGCAAGGATTTAAATTGTGTTTTCCAGTTCACTGATTCTAAGTATTTTTTACAGGCACTGGACTTCAAAAAGAGGATTGGCAATGCTTGCTTGCAGAATGGTTTATATGTTCTTCACAGTACAGGAAATTCTAAACCTTTTATCTTCTAAATTTTGTCTTACTTCCTTAGGACAGTCTGATGTTATGTTATGGCATTTTAGGTTAGGCCACCCAAATTTCACCTATCTTGCAAAAAAATTTCCTCAATTATTTGTTAATCAAAAACCTTCTTCCTTTAAATGTCATATATGTCAACTTGCTAAACAAACAAGACAATCTTACTTACCCTCTACTTACAAACCCTCACATCCTTTCTCTCTTATCCACAGTGATGTTTGGGGTCCTTCTAAAGTGAAGAATATTATTGGTAGCAGATGGTTTGTGACCTTTATTGATGACCATAGTAGAACCACTTGGACTTACCTCTTGAAAGAAAATCTGAAGTGACTAGTGTTTTTGAGAGATTTTATCACATGGTCGAGACCCAATTTCATTCTAAAATTCAAATTTTTAAATCGGATAATGGAGGGGAATTCTTTACTAAATCTTTAGATGAATTTTTCAAGGAGAAAGAGATAGTACATATTAGTTCTTGTGTTGATACTCCCCAACAGATTGGAGTCGCGGAAAGGAAAAATAGGCATCTATTAGAGGTAACTCGAGCCTTATTGTTTACCCACAATGTTCCTAAATATCTATGGGGAGAAGCCTTATTAACTTCTACATATCTTATTAATCGCATGCCCAGTAGAGTTTTAAATTTCCAAACACCTAGAGATGTTCTTTTATCATGTTTCCCTCACTTTAAGCCTTTGTCCTCTACACTTCCTTTGAAAACTTTTGGGTGTATCGTGTTTGTTACAAACCATGATCCTTCTAGGTCTAAACTTGATCCTAAATCTCTATAATGTTTGTTCGTAGGATATTCTTCACTAAAGAAGGGATACAAATGTTATCATCCACCTTCTCGTAAATTTCTTGTTTCTTTGGATCTTAACTTTTTTGAACATGAACCATATTTTCCCACGGCTGAAATTCAGGGGGGAGTTTTGATGATTTCCAGCCCTCTCCAAAACAGGTTCCTTCTTTTCATTTACCACCTCCTACCTATTCCTCATCACTTGAGCCTCAGACTTCTCTTTCTCCACCTAATATTTTACCTATTTCCTCACCTAATACCTTATCTACACAACATACTTCACCTATTGTCACGCCTGCAGGAACCCGAAATTTAATCGAACCTTCTTCACAGCCCCCTAAACAACTGCAGGTTTACACCAGGAAGAGGAGAACCATTCCAAAAACCATTCTGCAATCTAGTACTTGCCAAGAATTGGATTTTAGTCCAGTTGCTTGTAAAGAAAGTGGAGGTAATGATTCTGCTAGTATTCCTTCTCATCTTCTTGAATTTGAACACTTACCTATTGCTAAAAGAAAAGGGGTGAGACAGTGTACTAAGCATCCTATTCAAAGGTATGTTGCTTATGGGAATTTGATGCCATCTTTTAAAGCATTTACAGCAAAGCTGTAAGATTACGCATAGTATAATTAATATAGGAGTTAAACTCTAATTAATATAGGAGTTAAATTCTATTAGAATTGTTATATATATCTGTAAATAATACTGAGTTTAGAGAAAAGTAGTTTCTCTGTTTTTATTTAATTTTATCGTGAAAATTACAGAGTGTTGGATCCCTTTTTAACAACACTGGTTACATCATACTAGTTTAATTAAACTCTAACTCCTAGTTTAAGATAAACTCTATCTTATCTAGAATAAACTTAAACTAAAATACCTCTATTACAACACAAACTCCTAATTAAATAATAACTACTGCATGTTAATAACTCTAGGACTCTTAGATACATATTTACAATCGACACTCCCCCTCAAGCTGGTGAGTAGACATTGTATAGTCCCAGCTTGGATGTAAGCTTATCAAAGGTATTTCTTGGAAGTGCCTTGGTAAGTATGTCAGCTAACTGCTCTTGCGTTGGGATGAAGTTCAACTTAACCATCCCACTTGTGATTTTCTCTGTAATAAAGTGTCTGTCCAGTTCCACATGTTTGGTTCTGTCATGATGCACTGGATTCTTTGCAATGCTGATTGCAGATTGATTGTCACAGTAAAGCTCAAACTCTTTGCTGTAATTTAATTTCAATTCTGATAGGAGTCTTTGTACCCAAATCCCTTCACAAATTCCATTTGCTAGTGATCTGAATTCTGCTTCTGCACTGCTTCTTGAAACTACTTGTTGTTTCTTGCTCTTCCAAGTCACCAAATTTCCCCATACTCGAGCGCAATAGCCACTTGTAGATCTTCTAGCTGTCAACTCTCCTGCCCAGCTTGCATCTGTGAATATTTCAACTTTTCTGCTGTCATTTTTAGTGAAAAACATTCCATGCCCTGGAGTCATCTTCAAGTATCTTAGGATTCTCATAACTGCCTCAAGGTGCTCTTCTTTAGGATCACTCATAAACTGGCTGACAACACTTACTGGAAAAGCAATGTCAGGTCTAGTGAGTGATAAGTAAATAAGCTTACCCACTAGTTTCTGGTATTGCTCCTTGTCCGTAGGAACTCCTTGATCATCGGTCCTAAACTTTAGGTTTGACTCCATAGGTGTCTCTGCAGGCTTGCATCCTAGCATTCCTGTTTCTGAAAGAAGATCCAGAATATACTTCCTTTGGTTAATCACAATCCCAGAGTTTGATCTTGCCACTTCCATACCGAGAAAGTACCTCAAGTATCCCAAGTCTTTTACCTCGAATTCAGTAGCCAGAAACTCTTTCAACCTTTTTATCTCCTGATCATCATCACCAGTGATGATTATATCATCAACATAGACTATTAAGATAGTTCTTTTATTTCCTGAAGAAGTCTTCACAAACAAAGTATGATCAGATTGACATTGATAGTAACCAAAATTCAAAACTGCTTTAGTAAATCTGTCAAACCAGGCCCTAGGAGACTGTTTTAGGCCATACAATGATTTAAGTAGCTTACACACTTGGTTTGGATCACCACTTAGACCGGCTGGTTTATGCATGTAGACTTCCTCCTCCAAATTTCCATTTAGGAATGCATTTTTCACATCAAGTTGATGAAGTGGCCAATCTAGATTTGCAGCAAGAGATAGAAGAATTCTTATAGTATTGAGTTTTGCTACAGGAGCAAATGTTTCCTGATAATCAATCCCATAAGACTGAGTAAATCCCCTTGCAACCAGCCTTGCTTTAAACCTTTCAATACTCCCATCTGAGTTATATTTTACTGTAAAAATCCATTTACAACTAACTGCCTTCTTACCAGGAGGTAAATTGGTCATCACCCAAGTCTTGTTGGATTCCAAAGCCTGAATTTCATCTTCTACAGCTTTCTTCCACCTAGGATCTTGTAAAGCTTCATATACTGTTTTTGGAATCTGCACTTTGTCAATTTTGGCAGTAAAGGCTTTAAATGATGATAATAGTTTCCCATAGGCCACATATCTCTGGATTGGGTGACTTGTACATTTTCTGACACCTTTTCTCTTAGCAATAGGTAAGTCATATGTATTAATAACAGAATCATCATTATCATTCAAATTTTCCATACCTCCCTCCTCCAAGGACAGTGGAATTGGTTCCATTTCTTGAGCAGTCCTAGGTTGTGTAGTTTCCTGAGCAAGACCTTTTTTCCTCCTTGTATAGACACTTAGTTCTTTAGTTCCAAGTTGGTTCTCTGAAAAAACATGAGGTGTAGTAGGTGATTTTTCAGTTTCAGTTATAGGCGAAAAAGGTTCTGATGGTTCAGAACAGATTCGGGAGGTAGAGATGTAGGATTATGTTCAACAGTTTTGGGCGTAGGTATTGATTCAGCTAGTGGTAGCTGAATTTGAGGATACTGAAATTCATCCCATCTCTCCCCCTGAATTTTAGTATCTGAAAAATAAGGTAAATGTTCATGAAAAGTGACATCCATAGAAATAAAAAATTTCCTATGTAGAGGAGAGTAACATTTAAAGCCCTTCTTATGTGGAGAATATCCTAGGAAAACACATTTGATAGCCCTAGGATCTAACTTACCCCGAAACTGTTTATGAATATGAACAAAGGCAGTAGAACCAAATACTTTGAGAGGTAAATGACAAGACAAAGGTTTAAAAGATGGAAAGGTTTGAAGTAAGACTTCCTTAGGAGTTTTGAAACCTAAAATTCTGCTAGGTAACCTGTTAATGAGAAAAGTTGCATGAAGTACAGCTTCTCCCCAAAAAGAATGAGAAATATTAGAGGATAACATTAAGGATCGAACAACTTCTAAGAGGTGTCTATTTTTCCTTTCAGCCACTCCATTCTGTTGAGGAGTATCAACACATGAACTTATATGAATAATACCTTTGTCTTGAAGAAAATTTCCTAAAGTATTAGTAAAGAACTCACTCCCATTGTCACTCTTAAGAATCTGAATTTTGCTGTGAAACTGATTTTCAATCATGAAATAGAAATTTTTAAAGATATTTTCAGTTTCAGATTTATTTTTCATCAAGAAAGTCCAAGTAATCCTAGTATGATCATCTATAAAAGAGATAAACCATCTAGCCCCATTTACATTCTTAACATTAGAAGGACCCCAAATGTCACTATGTATTAAGGAAAAAGGTTTAGAAGCCTTATAAGAAGAAGGGGGATAGGGTGATCTTTTATGTTTCGCAAGTTGACATATATCACAAGAAAATGACAATGGGTCTTTATTAGCAAATAAAGTTGGATACAATTTCTGAAGATAAATAAAGTTTGGATGGCCAAGTCTAAAATGCCATAAAAGAACATCACTGAATCCTAAATTTGTAGTGTTGAAGGAAAAAGAAAAAGTGCAACTTGGTTGGACTTGTCTTTTAGGAGGAAGACCTTCAATGATGTAAAGTCCACCACACAACTTAGCACTGCCAATCCACTTCCCCGAATCCACTTCCTGAAACACACAACCAGTAGCATTAAATATTGTGGAACAATTAAGATCACTGCACAATTTACTAACTGACAACAGATTGCATTGTAAGTTAGGAACATATAAAACAGAAGAAAGAGTGATAGTATCATTCACAACAACTGTTCCTATTCCATCCACTTTAGTGACAGATCCATCAGCTGTCTGAACATTTCTCTGACTTTGCTGTCCAGTAATTTGAAGGAAAAGAGATTCATCCCCTGTCATATGGTCAGTAGCACCAGAATCCACTATCCATAAATACTTAGCAGTAGTTTTAAAACAAGAAACACTACCAGTTGTACCAGAGGAATCAGATTTTGGTGTCATCCGAGAAAGAAGTTTCTGCAAATCATCAATCTGCTGCTTACTAAAACTCATTGAACTATCTGCTGATGCTGCATTAGCTACTGGTGCTGTTTGTTGCTGCCTCATCCTTTGGGGTTTCCAGTCAGCAGGCTTACCATGTAATTTCCAGCAAGTATCTCGAATGTGCCCCACCCTTTTGCAATGGTCGCACCATGATTTTCCTCCTTTTTGCTTGCTGGCAGATGACGTATGTGTAAGAAGTGCAGATCCATCACTAGTGGATGAGTCTGCCAACATGAATAATCGCCTACTCTCTTCCCTTCTGACCTCAGAAAAAACCTCTCTAACAGAAGGAAGAGGTTTAGTGCTCAAAATTCTTCCTTTGACAGCGTCCAGTCCTTTATGTAGACCATTTAAGAATTGAAAGATTCTTTTCTGGTCAGTTTTCTTCTTGTAAAGAGCAGCATCTGCTGGATTCGTCCAGTCATTAGACTCGTAAAGATCAATTTGCTGCCAAAGTCGGGTAAGAGTGTTGTAGTAAACTGTGACATTCATCTCCTCCTGTTTTAGATTTGAAGCCTGGCATTCGATGCTAAATAATTCAGAAATATTGTCGGAACTTGAATAAGTTTCTTGAGCTGCATCCCAGATTTCTTTTGCAGTCTCATATAAGAGAAAGTTACCCCCAATTGCTGGTGTCAACGTGTTTGTCAACCAAGACATCACCATACTATTTTCTTGCAGCCACTTCGCATACCCTGGATCTGTCAAAGCAGGCTTTGTCACTCCTCCAGTGATATAGCCGAGCTTTCCTCTGCCAGTGATGTACAACTTGACTGACTGGGACCATTGTAGATAATTGGGACCAATCAGTTTATGGCAAGTGACTGCTGATGTGGTAGAATCTGGAAGAACATCAACGGAGGAAGTTGCTTCTCCTCCGGAATTAATCTCGGATGAGGAAGAATTTGCCATCGATTTAGACTAAGAATCGAAACCTACTGATACCATGTAAATAATACTGAGTTTAGAGAAAAGTAGTTTCTCTGTTTTTATTTAATTTTATCGTGAAAATTACAGAGTGTTGGATCCCTTTTTAACAACACTGGTTACATCATACTAGTTTAATTAAACTCTAACTCCTAGTTTAAGATAAACTCTATCTTATCTAGAATAAACTTAAACTAAAATACCTCTATTACAACACAAACTCCTAATTAAATAATAACTATTGCATGTTAATAACTCTAGGACTCTTAGATACATATTTACAATCGACAATATCTAGTATCTAAAAGATAGAGTAGAAGTCTAACCTTAGTAGGACTCCTAATTAATGTTAAAGTCCTAGTCTATATAAGTTGTAAACTTCTCTTGTAATCTCATAATTTTTACTTCAATTCAATAAACAGAAAAGGTTCTGTTTATCTTCATGGTATCAGCCTAATTCGATCCTATCGATTTTTTTTCTTCCCAATGGTCAATAGTTCCGGTTCGAGTGGACTGCAATCTCCATCCTCGTTGTCTGCTACTTCAATGGCAGATTTTTTGGAACCATCTGGTTCGTCTACCATGTGCCATGGGTTTACAGGCACAAACTACATTCCATGGTCCCAGTCTGTTAAACTCTTTCTTACCGGGCGAGGCAGCCTAGGGTATGTCAATGGGAAGAACTCCAAACCTGCTGCTACTGATGCTGGTTTAGAAAAGTGGATCCAGGAGGATGGTCGAGTCATGTCATGGTTAATAAACACCATGGCTCCTGAGGTTGGTTCACAATTTCTCCTATACGAGACTGCCAAGGACATTTGGGATGTTGTCCGAGACACTTACTCCAGCACAAATAATAACTCGGAGTTATTTGGGATTGAGAGCACTGCATCTGCCTTAAAACAAGATGGTATGAATGTTACTCAATATTATACTACTCTAACTAACTTATGGCAGCAAATCGATATGTATGAAGCACATGAATGGGAGACTCCTACAGATGCTGGAATCTTCAGGAAAATTACTGAGCAGAGGAGAATTTTTCAGTTTTTGAATGGTTTGCATAGAGATTTTGATCCTATCAAATCTCGCATCCTAAGCCTCACTCCACTTCCTACACTTCGAGAGGTGTTCTCAGAAATTAGAAGGGAAGAAAGCCGACGCATGTATATGATCCATGAAGCTGATGCGCCTGACAGTTCTGCTCTTGTTACACAATCCTCTTCCTCTCCTAAGATTAAAAAAGGGCGAGTAACTTGTAATTACTGCAAAAAGCAAGGCCATTCAAAGGAGAATTGCTGGAAATTGCATGGGAAACCCAGTGACTGGAAACCAACCAATCCTAAGACTCCGCCAGGTTCCTTCTCAGCTGAGAGTTTGAGACCTGCATCTGGTGGTTTTAATAAGCAACATATGGTTCAGTTACAACAAATGTTTAGTAAGTTTACTGGCAATTGTGAAGGTAATTTGGCCAGTATAGAATCTGAAGGTATGAAGGAAAATTCTCACTCTACTACTTTTCTTTCTACTTCAAATAAATCAACTTGGATTGTAGATTCTGGTGCTTCTGATCACATGACTGGTAAAAGGGATTTGTTCCTTGATTTTCATCAATTATCTTCTCAGAACTCTATTAAGATAGCTGATGGTTCTTATTACACAATTCAAGGAAAGGGTTCACTTGTTCTTACTCAGAACCTAATTGTTAAGGATGTGTTATTTGTGCCTAACCTGAAGTGTAACTTGCTATCTGTCAGTAAATTGTCCAAGGATTTCAATTGTACTTTGGAATTTACAGATTCTAATTGTATCTTGCAGGCACTGGACAGGAAGAAGAGGATGTAAGCTTATCCGAAAAGTATTAGAGTTTTACTTAATGTGTAATTACAGTTTTTACTTGTTGTAAATAGTCTATCTAGAGTTAATCTCCTAAGAGGATTAGAGTTAAAAGTCTATTGTAAGTAGGACTCCTAATGTACTAAAAGTCCTATTCTTTAGTCTTTAAATAGTCTGTAAACTAGTTGTAATTTTTTCATGACAGAATTCTTTTAATAACAGAAACTACTTTTCTGTTTTTCTTCTTGTTCTGTTTCTCTACATGGTATCAGTCTAATTCGATCCTTATCGGAATTTGTTTATTCATGGAGAATAAATCGACATCTCGTGAGATGCAATTTTCACCAGATATTACTGTCAGTTTGGCAGATTTCTCAGAGGCAGGAAATTCTAGGGAATTTTTCTCTACTGCGGCAACTGTTTTCAGCAATTTCGCCAGGCATCAAATGGATGAGCTTCAGAAGCTGTCCAACAAGTTTAATGGTTCTGGTGAAGGGAATGTTGCAAAGCTAGAGAATGAAGGTACTAAAGACCCTTCTTTACTTAATGCTCTTGTTTCTACCAAGGTTGCACCAACATGGATCATTGATTCTGGAGCTTCTGATCACATGACTAGTAAAAGGGAGTTGTTCTTTAAGTTTGAATGTTCATCTTCTAAAGCTTTCATTAAAGTTGTTGATGGTTCTTTATATCCTATCGAAGGGACTGGTTCTATTTCATTAAATGATAACTTGGTTCTTGAGGATGTATTATTTGTACCTAAACTTGCGTGCAATTTAATATCAGTACACAAGCTTTCTAAGGACTTAAAGTGCTCTGTACAGTTTACTGATTCTACTTGTTTCTTGCAGGCACTGGATTCGAGAAAGATTATTGGTTGTGCTAGCTTGCAAAATGGTCTCTATGTTATTCATGGCCAGCCACAATCTGTTTTTTCCCATTCCCATTCCTGCCTTACTTCTTCTGGACAAGTTGATTCTGTTATGTTATGGCATTTTAGGTTAGGTCACCCTAATTTTTCTTATCTTCAGAAATTGTTTCCTGCTTTGTTTATTAATAAAAATCCTAATTCTTTTAAATGTCATATATGTCCTCTTGCTAAACAGACTAAATCTTTATATTTACCATCTACTTATAAATCTTCAAAACCCTTTACCTTAATCCATAGTGATGTTTGGGGTCCTTCTAAAGTGAAGAATGTTACTGGTAGTAGGTGGTTTGTGACCTTTATTGATGACCATAGCAGAATTACTTGGACCTATTTGCTCAAAGAAAAATCTGATGTTGCTCCTATATTTGAGAGATTTTATAATATGGTTGTTAATCAATTTGGCAGCAAAATACAAATACTTAAATCTGATAATGGGGGAGAATATTTCACTAAGTCCTTGGGAGAGTTTTTTCAAACTAAAGGGATTGTTCATATTAGCTCTTGTGTAGATACCCCACAACAGAATGGGATTGCTGAAAGGAAAAACAGACATTTGCTAGAAGTTACCCGAGCCTTGTTGTTTACTAATAATATTCCTAAATATTTGTGGGGTGAAGCCTTGTTGACAGCCACCTATCTTATTAACAGAATGCCTAGCAAAGTCTTGAACTTTAGGACACCGAGAGATGTTTTCTTAGAGAGTTATCCCAACTTTAAACCTATATCCTCTGTTCTTCCTTTCAAAGTGTTTGGCTGCACTGTTTTTCTAAGAAATTCTGATCCTTCTCGGTCCAAATTGGATCCTAGGGCTTTAAAGTGTGTTTTTATTGGGTATTCTTCACTTAAGAAGGGCTACAAATGTTACCATCCTCCTTCTCATAAAATTTATACTTCATTAGATATAACCTTTTTTGAACAGGTACCATACTTTCCTATGGCTGAAAATCAGGGGGAGAGTTGGGACGATTTCCAGCCTCCTAAAAATCAGGTTTCTCCTTATTTACCTTCCACTCTTGTACCTACTGATGTTTCTTTTGAACCTCAAACTTCTTTCAAACCTGCTTCTCCTTCACCTAAAAATACAGCTCTGCCTTCTTCACCTACTATTACACCTACAATCCCTCATACTTCACCTAAATCTATTGTTCAGCCTCCTAACCAATTGCAGGTTTATACCAGGAAGAAAAAAGTCATTCCGGAGACTGTTTTGCAATCTGACATCTGTCGAGAATTGGACTTGAGTCCAGCTGCTTGTGAGGATGAGGGAGGTAATATTGTTGATGAAATTCCTTCTCACTTACTTGAACCTGAGTTTTTGCCTATTGCTAAAAGGAAAGGGGTAAGGCAGTGTACAAAACACCCTATCCAAAGATATGTTGCTTATGAAAATCTAATGCCTTCTTTTAAGGCTTTTACAGCTTGCCTAGATGGAGAACAAATTCCAAATTCTATTGAAGAGGCCTTAAAAGATTCTAATTGGAAGAAAGCTGTTGAAGAAGAGATTAGGGCACTAAAAGAAAATGGTACTTGGACCATAACAGATCTCCCACAAGGCAAGAAACCAGTGGGATGCAAATGGGTGTTTGCCATTAAATACAATTCTGATGGAAGTGTGCACAAATATAAAGCAAGGTTGGTGGCCAAGGGCTTTACACAGACTCGTGGAGTAGACTACAAGGAGACCTTTGCCCCTGTAGCTAAATTGAACACTGTAAGAGTTCTATTAAGCTTGGCTGTTAATTATGACTAGAAACTCCATCAGCTTGACATTAAGAATGCATTTCTTAATGGAAAATTGGAAGAGGAGGTTTATATGAAGATTCCACCAGGTTTAGAATCTGAAGAGACTAAGCAGAAGGTTTGCAAGCTTGACAGATCACTCTATGGGTTAAAGCAGTCACCTAGAACATGGTTTGATAGATTCACCAAAGTTGTTTTGACAGGTGGATACAAGCAGTCATTGGCAGATCATACTCTATTCTCTAAGGTAACCTCCAATAACAAAAAGGTTATCTTAATAGTATACGTCGATGACATAATTTTGACAGGGGATGATGAGGAAGAAATAAACTACTTGAAAGCTTTATTGAGCAAGGAGTTTGAAATGAAAGACCTAGGAAAGCTCAGATATTTTCTAGGCATGGAGGTAGCAAGATCAAGCAAAGGTTTGGTTATTAACCAGAGGAAATATGTTCTGGACCTACTTACTGAGACTGGAATGTTGGGCTGTAAACCAACTGACACTCCCATGGATGCAAGTTTAAAATTCAGCAAAGAAGAGTCGAGTCCTAAAGCTGACAAGGGACTTTATCAAAGGTTGGTGGGAAAATTGATCTATTTATCACTGACCAGACCAGATATTGCTTTTCCGGTAAACATTATCAGCCAGTATATGACAGATCCTAGACAAGAACATATAGAAGCTGCTACTAGAATTCTGAGATACCTTAAGGGTACACCGGGACATGGCTTAATGTTCAAAAAGACTCTTGACAGATCAGTAAAAATTTTCTCAGATGCAAGCTGGGCAAGTGAGTTGACAGATAGACGGTCAACAAGTGGTTATTGTTCTTTTGTTTGGGGAAATCTAGTGACTTCGAAGAGCAAAAAGCAAACTGCTGTGTCAAGAAGTAGTGTAGAAGCTGAGTATAGAGCTTTAGCTCTTGGAATGTGTGAAGGAATTTGGCTGATGAAGCTACTCAAAGAGCTAGGAATGGTTCAAGAAGAGAAGTTCGAAGTGTTCTGTGATAACCAGTCTACTATACAGATTGCCAAGAATCCTATTCAACATGACAGAACCAAACATGTTGAAATTGATAGACACTTTATTGCAGAAAAACTGACAAATGGAATAGCTTCCTTAAACTATGTTCCTACAGAAGAGCAAGTAGCAGATGTTCTTACAAAAGCTCTGCCAAAAGCACTTTTCGATAAGTTTTTATTCAAGCTGGGATTATACAATGTATACCCACCAGCTTGAGGGGGAGTGTAAGCTTATCCGAAAAGTATTAGAGTTTTACTTAATGTGTAATTACAGTTTTTACTTGTTGTAAATAGTCTATCTAGAGTTAATCTCCTAAGAGGATTAGAGTTAAAAGTCTATTGTAAGTAGGACTCCGAATGTACTAAAAGTCCTATTCTTTAGTCTTTAAATAGTCTGTAAACTAGTTGTAATTTTTTCATGACAGAATTCTTTTAATAACAGAAACTACTTTTCTGTTTTTCTTCTTGTTCTGTTTCTCTACAGAGGATTGGCAGTGCTAGATTGCAGAATGGCTTATATGTCTTCTCCAGCACCATATTTCCTACACCTTTATCTTCTGCAGCTTGTTTTACTTCTTTAGGACAAGATGATGTTATGCTATGGCATTTTAGATTAGGCCACCCCAGTTTCTTTTATCTTTCTAAACTATTTCCTCAGTTATTTATTAATAAAAAACATTCTTCTTTCAAATGTCATATTTGTCCTCTTGCAAAACAAACTAGGCAATCTTATTTACCTTCAACTTACAAACCCTCACATCCTTTTTCTCTTATACACAGTGATGTTTGGGGTCCTTCTCGTGTGAAGAATATCAATGGGAGTAGTTGGTTTGTGACTTTTATTGATGACCATAGTAGACTTACCTGGACATATTTATTAAAAGAAAAGTCTGAAGTTGCTAGTGTCTTTAAGCAATTTTATTGTATGGTTGAAACTCAATTTCAAGGTAAAATTCATATCTTCAAATATGATAATGGGGGAGAATTTTTCACTAAGTCCTTAGGAGATTTCTTTCAAACAAAGGGCATTGTTCATATCAGTTCTTGTGTCAATACTCCCCAACAGAATGAGATAGCAGAAAGGAAAAATCGACATCTTTTAGAAGTCACTAGAGCCCTAATGTTTTCCCACAATGTCCCTAAGTATTTATGGGGTGAAGCATTATTAACCTCTACCTATCTTGTTAACCGAATGCCTAGTCGAGTATTAGCCTTTCAAACACCTAGGGATGTTTTTCTTTCATACTTTCCTTTGTTTAAACCAATGACTTCCAATCTTCCTTTGCGTGTCTTTGGTTGCACTGTTTTTGTTCAGAACTTAAGTCCCACTAAATCGAAACTTGATCCCAAGTCTGTCAAATGTGTGTTAGTTGGATATTCTTCACTAAAGAAGGGCTACAAATGTTACCATCCCCCTCTCAGAATTTTTTGTTACCATGGATCTAACCTTTTTTGAACAGGAACCCTATTTTTCCAAGACTGAAATTCAGGGGGGGACTCTTGGTGATGATTTTCAGTCCATTCCTAAACAGGTTTCTATTATTTCTCCTTCTCATTATACTCCTTCACTAGAACCTCAAACACCTTCCCAAAACCAGCATACTTCACCTAATTCTTCATCAAATACACATCATTCTCCTATTACTTCTCCTACATCTAAACACTTATCTAGATCTCCTTCCGAGCCTCCTAAACAAATGCAGGTTTATTTTCGAAAAAGGAAAACCATTCCTGAAGTTGTTTTGCAATCTGGCACTCGTCAAGAATTGGATTTCAGTCCAGCTGCTTGTGAAGAAAGTGAAGGTAATGAATTTGTTAATATTCCCTCTCATCTTCTCGAGTATGATTAAGTACCTATGGCTAAAAGGAAAGGGGTAAGGCAGTGTACTAAGTACCCTATCCAGAGATATGCTGCTTATGGGAATTTAATGCCCTCTTTCAAAGCCTTTACAACATGTTTAGATGAAGAACATATTCCAAAAAGTTATGAAGAAGCAGTGCAGAATCCTAAGTGGAAAAAGGCTATCGAAGAGGAAGTTGAGGCACTTCAGAAGAATGGAACATGGACAATTACTGATCTTCCCCAAGGTAAAAAACCTGTTGGATGTAAATGGGTATTTGCTATTAAATATAACTCTGATGGCAGCATACAAAGACACAAGGCGAGATTGGTTGCCAAAGGGTTTACTCAAACCTATGGGATCGATTTTAAAGAAACCTTTGCTCCTGTTGCTAAGTTGAATTCAGTTCGGATTCTTCTAAGTTTGGCAGTGAATTGCGACTGGAAATTACATCAGTTGGATATCAAGAATGCATTCCTGAATGGCAATCTTAAAGAAGAAGTTTATATGCAAATTCCCCCTGGAGTAAAAGGTGCTGAACAGTTTCAAAAGGTATGTAAGCTTGTTAAATCACTCTATGGACTCAAACAATCCCCTAGAGCATGGTTTGAAAGGTTTACCAAAGTCATAATGAAGAATGGCTTCAAACAGTCCTCGGCAGATCATACCTTGTTCACTAAGGTAACCTCGTCCAATAAAAAGGTGATCTTAATTGTTTATGTGGATGACATAATAGTAACAGGAGATGATGAAGAAGAAGTGGAAAAGCTAAAGAGTCTGTTGAGCAGGGAATTCGAAATTAAAGACCTAGGAAAACTGAGATATTTCTTAGGCATGGAGGTAGCAAGGACCAAGAAGGGGTTGATAATTAATCAACGAAAGTATGTTCTAGATCTTCTTAAAGAATCTGGCCTACTGGGTTGCAAACCAGCAGATACACCGATAGATGCAGGGTTAAAGTTCGATAAGTCAAAACCTGGTCCCGAGGCTGACAAAGGAATTTACCAAAGGATGGTGGGTAAATTGATCTATCTATCACTCACAAGACCAGACATTGCATTCCCTGTCAATGTTATCAGTCAACATATGACAGATCCGAGGCAAGAGCACATGGAAGCAGCTAAGAGCATTCTGAGATATCTTAAAGGTACACCAGGATAAGGCTTATTTTTCAAAAAGAGTCATGACAGAACAGTTAAGATCTTTACAGATGCAAGCTGGGCAGGAGAACTCACTGATAGGAGGTCAACCAGTGGGTATTGCTCCTTCGTTTGGGGTAACTTGGTAACTTGGAAAAGCAAGAAGCAGACAGTGGTCTCTAGAAGCAGTGCCGAGGCAGAATTCAGATCTTTAGCCTTGGGAATATGTGAGGGAATTTGGCTAGTAAAATTACTCACAGAATTGGGTATGACAAAAAATGAAAATTTTGAAGTATTTTGTGATAACCAGTCAACTATTCAAATTGCCAAAAATCCTGCTCAACACGACAGGACTAAGCACATCGAGATTGACAGGCACTTCATTGCATAAAAACTAGCTAAAGGAACAACTTCACTGAACTACATACCAACAGAAGAACAAGTGGCAGACATTCTCACAAAACCTCTGCCAAAAGCCCTTTTCGACAAATTCTTATCCAAACTGGGATTATACAATGTATACTCTCCAGTTTGAGGGGGAGTGTAAGATTACGCATAGTATAATTAATATAGGAGTTAAACTCTATTAATATAGGAGTTAAATTCTATTAGAATTGTTATATATATCTAGTATCTAAAAGATAGAGTAGAAGTCTAACCTTAGTAGGACTCCTAATTAATGTTAAAGTCCTAGTCTATATAAGTTGTAAACTTCTCTTGTAATCTCATAATTTTTACTTCAATTCAATAAACAGAAAAGGTTTTGTTTATCTTCAAAAGCTAGATGAAGAACGTATTCCTAAGACTATTGAAGAAGCTTTGCAGAATCCAAAGTGGAAGGAAGCAGTTGATGAAGAAATTGAGGCACTTGAAAAGAATGGTACATGGACCATTACAAATCTTCCCCAAGGTAAAAAACCAGTTGGATGCAAATGGGTGTTCGCCATTAAGTACAATTCAGATGACAGTATACAAAGATATAAAGCCAGATTGGTTGCCAAGGGGTTCACACAGACCTATGGAGTGGATTATAAGAAAACATTTGCCCATGTTGCTAAATTAAATTCAATTAGAGTTTTGTTAATCCTAGCTGTAAACTGTGATTGGCAACTGCATCAACTTGACATTAAAAATGCTTTTCTTAATGGTAACCTTGAGGAAGAAGTATACATGCAGATTCCACCTGGACTAGAAGGTGCTCGACAAAATCAGAAGGTGTGCAAGCTTGACAAATCTCTCTATGGCCTTAAGCAGTCTCCAAAAGCATGGTTCGACAGATTTACCAGGGTTATTTTGGAGAATGGATACAAACAGTCACTGGCAGACCATACCTTGTTCTCTAAGGTAACCTCATGGAATAAAATGGTTATTCTTATTGTTTATGTGGATGATATAATATTGACAGGAGATGATGAAGTGGAATTGAGTCGATTAAAGACCTTGTTGAGCAAGGAATTTGAAATCAAGGATCTAGGAAAACTCAAATATTTCCTAGGTATGGAGATAGCAAGGTCTAGCAAAGGTTTGGTGATCAATCAGAGGAAGTATGTTCTGGATTTGTTGACAGAAACAGGAATGTTGGGTTGCAAACCAGCAGATACACCCATGGATGCAAACTTAAAGTTCAACAAAGTCGATCCAAGTCCAAAGGCAGATAAAGGACTCTACCAGAGGCTAGTAGGGAAATTGATCTATCTATCACTAACAAGACAAGATATCTCTTTTCCAGTGAATATTGTGAGTCAGCACATGACAGATCCGAGGCAGGAACACATGGAAGCAGCAAAGAGGATTCTGAGATACTTGAAAGGTACACCTGGACATGGTTTAATATTCAAGAAAAGTTCTGATAAAACTGTTAGAGTGTTCACAGATGCAAGTTGGGCCAGTGAACTAACAGATAGGAGGTCAACCAGTGGATATTACTCTTATGTATGGGGTAATTTGGTGACTTGGAAAAGCAAAAAACAGACAGTTGTTTCCAGAAGCAGTGCAGAAGCGGAATACAGAGCATTGGCCTTGGGAATGTGTGAAGGAATTTGGTTAATAAAGTTGCTTAAAGAACTAGGAATGGCCAAAGATGAAAATTTCCAGATCTTTTGTGATAATCAATCGACCATTCAAATTGCCAAGAACCCTATTCAACACGACAGAACAAAGCATGTTGAAATAGATAGGCAATTTATCGCAGAGAAGTTGACAAGTGGAATGGCTTCATTAGAGTATGTTCCAGCCGAGGAGCAAGTGGCAGATGTACTAACAAAAGCACTGCCAAAAGCCTTATTCGACAAATTTTTATTCAAGTTGGGATTATACAATGTATATTCTCCAACTTGAGGGGGAGTGTAAGTTTACTCAAACTAGAATTGTAAGTCTAGTCGAACTAGATAAGTTATTGTAATCAAACTATATTGTATAAGTTTAGTTAAAGTCAAACTCCTAAAACTAGAGTTAGAAGTTAATAATTAGTAGGACTCCTAATGTAACTAAAAGTCCTAGTCTATAAAAGTCTGCAAACCTTTGTAAGTTTATCAATCAATTTAATCGAAAGAAACAGAAATACATTATGTTTTTCTTCAATTATGTTTTTCTTCAATTCAATGGCCACGATGATAAACTTCTTTATGCCTGTGGGCTTCGAAAAGGTCCCAGGATGTCCATTCCCCATGTTGCGAAAGGCCACGGGCTGGAAATAACGTGCCGGGCTTCCCGCTAGTGTCCTTAGCACTAGGGAATATTTTGGCAGGGCTCACACTTGATAATGATATCTAGGTCAACCGTATGTAGCGTTGGACAATAAAAGTCCAGTATGAGAACTTTCTGAACGAGGGATCGGCTACCCGTGTAGTGGCCGCAAATTCCCTCATGGATTTTTTTTGTAGGACATATTTTGCGTCATAAGGGTTGAGATATTTAAGGATTGGTTGAGAAAAACTTTTCTTGTATAATACTCCGTCGATTAGAACATACCAAACAATTTGGTACTCTCGTTTAGAATTTTCCCTCTTTGGTCTCTACAACGGCCCACCAACCTTGATAGAGCATCAACGCAGGAATTTTTTCCTCTGACAATCTGTCGAAGATTTGCTCTTTCAATTTATCCCCTAGATTGGTGGCCATACGATGATATTGGTTGAGGATTGCATCTTTGACTTCGTATATCCCCGTTATCTGATTGGTTACCAATAAGGAATCTGTGTAGATCATGAGTCGGTGCCACCCCATCTTGATAACGATATCTAGGCCAGTAAAAGCCTTGTGTGAGAACTTTCTGAGCGAGGAATCGGCTACCCATGTGGTGGCCATAAATACCCTCGTGGATTTTTTGTAGGACATAGTTTTTCATAGAGGTTGAAACATTTAAGGATTGGTAAAGAAACTTGTATAATACTTCGTCGATCAGAACATACCTCGCGACCTTGTGCAATTTGGTTCTCTTTTGGGTCATTTGTTTTTCCATTCACAAAAAAATGATTATCGAGGTCGTCCAATCTTCATGTTTAGCAAGGTGAGATTAACTTGAATATCGGTGTAGCTTGGTTGAGCTTTGAATTCCAGAAGAATTTTCACTCTATTGCGGTCACCAACCTAGATAAAGCCTAAGCGCGAGAATTTTTGGCTTTAACAATCTATTGGAGATTTGCCTCTTTCAATTTACTCATCAAGTTGATGGCCATCCGGTGATATTGGATGAAGATTGCATCTTTGATATTCTCCCGTTACCTACTTGGTTACCAATGGAGAATCTGTGTAGATCATGAGTCGGTGCACCCCCTGCTTGAGTGCAAGTTCCAATTCAACTATAAACGCTTCATAATTCGCCATGTTGGTGGTGAGGAATCCAAAGGAAACGCAATATTCCCACTCTTGTCCTGTCGGTTCTCTTAATAAGATTTCAGCCCATGCGCTCTCCTTCGACGGACCCGTCAACAAATAAGGTACATGAGCGTGTGTAGAGCTTGTGGTTTGCGCGTTTCGAGAGTTTGCATCGAGTGTTTGTCACCGTCAATCACCATATCATCATTGGTGACAGTTGCAAAAGAGCACTCAACTATGAAATCCACCAATATTTGGGTTTTAATCACCCAACGTGGGACAAACTCTAAACCGAATTAGTCTGTATGAAAGCCGCCATATCAACAACATTTTTAGGTTTTTCCCATTAGGGTTAGCCTCAATTCCTCTGTCCAAAATCAAGAATCCTAGGAACTTTCCTGCTCTTACGCCAAATGCGCATTTAGATGGGTTTAAGCGCATGTTATACTTTCGGAGAACCTGGAATACTTTCTCTTGACTTTGACATGTTGATCTATCGAGGCACTCTTGACGATTATATCATCTACATAGGCTTTCATATTCTTCCCAATCTTGTCTTTGAAGACCTTGTTGACCAGACGTTGAAATGTGGCCCCAATATTCTTTAATCTAAACAACATAACTTTTTAGCAGAAGAGGTCATTTTTTGTTATTAAAGAAGTTTGGGTAAACTACAAGAATTGTCTCTAACTATAAGGCATTTTTTGTTAAATCCCCGACTACGAAAAATTACAAAAAGATCACCTAACTTTAAAAAGTACCAAATTGGTCCAGTGTCGTTATATTTTTAACGATCGATGACGTGACAGTAAATAAAAATTGGCATAATGACATATTTATTTCTCCATATTTAAATGTTCAATCAAATTAGTCATAATTCAAAAAAATTCAAAATTTTAAAGTCTTATTTTATTAGCCTCTCTGCTTCGATGACCCTCTGTTCCGCTTGACGACCCTTTCATCCTATCCCCTTGCTTGCCCAACCAATCCACACCCTTCGGCTCGTCCTCATGCCTAGTTGTGTGCTCCAACAGCCCAATCCTACACAACAGCTCCTTGCCAGGAGCCCTTCTATACTCTGATTTCGTAAATAAAGAGGACTAAGATTTATTGAATTTTTTAAAGGGTAAACTACTGCAGGGGTCACTTTCGTTTTCCGTTTGTACAGATTTAGTCACCACTTTTGAAAAGTGCCAATAAGTGGTCATCTACGTTTTCGATGTGTAAAGACTTGGTCACTCCGACGTTATAGTCCGTTAGTCCCCTAACGGATTGTTGATGTGGCGGAGTTAAAATAAAGATAAATTACTGCAATAGCCATTAAAATTTATCTCATGTACATTTTTTCTCCTCAATTTTAAAAAATAAACATTATAGTTACTAATAAAAATGTTTCTTTATAATTTCACCCTTAAATTTTTAAAAATTCATTTTTTAATCCTAAAACTTTACAATCAATTAGTACAATAATATTATAAATGCTTAGATGAAAAATAGGTGCCTAAAGTATACCCTTTGAAACTTAGGTGCCCAAATTGCTCCTATTTAATAACTCAAACTTAAAAATTTAGTCCACTAACTACTAAAAAATTCGAGTTATTGGAATTTCTATTTTATAATTCAAACTTTATTTTGATGTTTTGAGTCGAGTTTATTAAATTATGAGTCGAGTATTTTCACATCAAACCAAAAAATTTAATTTTTTCGAATCAAGTCGAGTTATTGGAATTTCTATTTTATAATTCAAACTTTATTTTGAATTTTTGAGTCTATTTATGAAATTATGAGTCGAGTATTTTCACATCAAACCTAAAAATTTAATTTTTTCGAATCAAGTCGAGTGTTGAACTTCCCTACATATAATTTTTAAACCAAACTCGGTCGAACTCGCGTTACTCTGACAGACCTTTATCGGCGTTGATCGGTCGATTGCCCAGTTGGGTTTTGCTCGCCATGGCTCAGAGATGACGATGGCACTGACAGCACGGCGAAAAGACGGTCGAGGCGGCCGGAAAACTCAAAAATCAGAGGTGAGAGGGAGGTTTCCGTCGAATCTTTAAATCGATCTCCACGTCAGACGAAGCGTCGGTTCTGCGCGTGGTGCTCGGGGTTCGATTCAGGGCACGGCGGCGAACAAGGAGGAGACGACGGTGCATGCCACGACGGGGTGGTGGAGGCGATCGGAGGAGTGGCCGATGGGGTTAGGTGAAGGGTCGGGAAAGGCTTCTCTCTTTTTCTCTTTTTTTTTCATATTCGAAAAAAATTAAATGAGCCAGGTTAAAAATTCTTTTAAAAAATTAATTTTTTCGAGTCAAGTCGAGTGTTGCAGTTCCCTTAAATTATTTACGAATTTTAATAAAAAATTATTTATAAAAAATTATGCAGTCGCGGTAACAGATGGATTTTATTTTAATTTTTACGTTGGGAAATCTGAAATGGTGATTGATTTAATTGAGTAGAGTTGTCCTCTGCAAATTTTTTTTACGAATTTTAATAAAAATTAAAATGATTTTTTATTAAAATTCGTAAATAATTTAAGGGAAGTGCAACACTCGACTTGACTCGAAAAAATTAATTTTTTTGGTTTGATGTAAAAATACTCGACTCATAATTTCATAAACTCGACTCAAAAATTCAAAATAAAGTTTGAATTATAAAATAGAAATTCCAATAACTTGAATTTTTTAGTAGTTAGTGGACTAAATTTTTAAGTTCGAGTTATTAAATATGAGCAATTTGGGCACCTAAGTTTCAAAGGGTATACTTTGGGCACATATTTTTCATCTAAGCATTTATAATATTATTGTACTAATTGATTGTAAAATTTTAGGATTGAAAAATGAATTTTTAAAAATTTAAAGGTGAAATTATAAAGAAACATTTTTATTAGTGACTATAATGTTTACTTTTTTAAATTGAGGAGAAAAAATGTACATGAGATAAATTTTAATGGCTATTGCAGTAATTTATCCTTATTTTAACTCCGCCACATCAGGAATCCGTTAGGGGACTAACGGACTATAACGTCGGAGTGACCAAGTCTTTACACATCGAAAACGTAGATGACCACTTATTGGCACTTTTCAAAAGTGGTGACTAAATCTGTACAAACGAGAAACGAAAGTGACCCCTGCAGTAGTTTACCCTTTTTTAAATTAGGACCAAATTTATTGAATTTTTTAAATATGGAGGACTAATGTGTTATTATCCATTTTTTTAACTACCACGTCAACTATTAAATTATTAACGAGGTCCGACCAACTTGTTACGTATTTTCTAAGCCAAGGGTCCATTTTATAACTTCTCATAGTCGGGGGACTCGACAAAAAACGCTATATAATCATACGATTATTCATGTAGTTCACGTATGATTATTCATGTAGTTCACCCAAGAAGTTATTTCTTTATCTTTTGGGTCCTGAATTTGGTTGTACCTAGAGAAGACGTCCATTAAGCTCATGTACTTGTGGCATGCTGTCAAATCTACCAAACTATCTATGGAGGGTAGTGGAAAGCCATCTTTTGGGCAAGCCTTGTTAAGCTCCGTGAAGTTTATGCCCCTCGAATTTTGTCAGTTGCAAGTTTGTGCTTTTTTCTGCTTCACGGGCATTGTGGTAGGTTCTACGTTTAGATAATGCATCATGATAGATGGATCGATCCCCCGACATATCTACGACCGACCATGCAAACACGTTTGAGTGTGTTGCAATATTCTCATTAGAGATCGTCTTTCCAGTTTAGGAAGGGCAGCCACGATTCACATTACTTTGTCTTTTTCGCCCTCGTAAACGGGGTAAGTCTTTGTTTGTTCAGCAAATTTCGCTCTCCTTAGCTCTGTCTCCAGATACGCTTAGGCTTTCAAGGTCAAGTTACATTCTATCCAAGGCATTAACGTTGTTACCTCTTCTTATTCGATGGGATCTCGTCTTCGTTGGTATAATGGATTTGCCCTACAACATTTGCGGAGATTTTAGGTGGCAGTCCCTAGCAATCTGTTGGTCAGTCTTCATGTATCCCTCTCTATGGTGTGGGGAACCTCATTATCAGGCTGAAAGTGGCCAATATTAATTTGGCTTTCTTCATCAAAGGTTGATTGATTATGGCATTATAGGCAAAAGGTTGATCGAATACGAGGAATTCGTCCTTAACAGTGGCGGTATCCAGACCATCTCCCAAGATCACGAGTAATGCGATGGACCCCTTAACTTCCATTGGATGATATGAGAAGCCATATATGGGTCTACAGGGTTGTAACTGTTCTAGGCTTCCTCCCATTGTTCGAAAAGCTTCCCACTACAATACTTCCACTGCACATCCACTGTCCACTAATATCCTTTTGACGATGAAATCAATAATACGAGCAAAGACTACCAAGGGATCTTCGGTGGACTCATCAAGAGCTCGGGAAGAGTTTGCTCTTTTAACAGTTGTGCCAACGGACATTATGGCTCTAAGGTGCGACTTCATCCCAGAGAATTAGATGGGGGTGCTTTCGATTATCCTTTTAACAACTCTGTGAGGAAGTCTTTCCTCTCGCGTTGATGGTTGTCATCCATTTGCATGTTGACTTCCTCATACAAATAGTTCTAATAATCCATTTCAGACTGCCTCCTCTACGTCCCTAAGGCTTATACACTGAGCCATATCATGACCTCTTCCACCTGCTCAAGAATCACACTCAAGGAAGCATTGATGGGTGTATAATTGGAGTAGGCTCGATACGGCGCTCTCCTAGCTTGGGAAGTCTTGTTGATCTATCTATGATGGCTTGGCCCATGTTGGTTGTCGTCTCTGCTGCCAGAGGAAAAACTTCCAATGCTCCTTGCTACTCTAAAGAATCATGAAATCTTGGTGAGAACCTTTGTTGTCTTCGAGTTCGTTGGTTCTGAGTGGGGCTATGCGGAGTGGTAAACTCCCGAGTGAAGCTTGGTTTGGAACCCATCTTCTCCGCCTCAACGCATATGTTGGCTCTCTCATACAATTGGCTAACCTTTGTCGATTTATTACTCATCGAAGTGTATTTTAAGAGGTCATGACCAAGACCAGAGATATAAGCCGAGATGGCCCAATCAACTGTAAGGTGTCGAATATCGTGTGTAGCTCTAAAAAATCTCCTTGTATTTTAATTCTCTAGGATTTGTCCAATGAATAGAGATAGCTGCCTAAAGTTACTTATGGATGCAGTATGTCACGGACTTATTTCTTCAAGCTCGAATCCGTGCGGCACTAGCACTCTCGGCACGATGCTAGTAAGCCTTAAAGTCGCAACGCTATGGCAAACACAAAGAGCAAACGGGTTTACAAGGAAACTACCTTGTATTAAAGCAACGGAAGCTTTACAAGTATTTGAGTACACACTTCTTGGATGATTTACAAAGGAGAGGGGTGACCCTATTTATAGGCCTTCACCACCTCAACGGATGGCTAGGATCGTTTTGATCCAACGGTTACAATGTTGCCTCCAAAAATATCTAAGGTGCCTAGATATATCTAGAGAATTCCATACTTATCCATATACATCTCTACTATTCTAGATTACTCCTATAGTTCTATATATATCTATAGGTTTCTAGAATGTTCCAGACGTCTCTAGAGTAGTCTCGATTCTTCCATAGTCTTCCAGGATCTTCTACAACATTCTAGATCCTTCTAGAATGTTCTAGATGCTTCCAGCATGTTCCAGGTTCTTCTAGAATGTTCCAGAATCTTCAAGAATCTTCTAGAGTCTTCTAGAATCTTCCAGGGCGTTCTAGGTGTCTCTAGACCTCTGAAGAGCCTCCCGGATCGTTCTAAACTTGTGTAGGACCTCCTAGAACCTCCTAGATTCATGTAGGGACGTCTTAAGAGGGTTGTGGGCCTCTCTAGGCCGTTCTAGATCCTTCTTCGGTTCATGCTTGGCCTTAAAACGTCCAAGGCTCTTCATCTTGCCTTGGTTGGCCCGGGTGCACCTAGGGGGCACTCCTCGGTCGGTCCTGGTGCACTTTGGCGGGGCGTGACATCCTCCCCCACCCGACCTCGCGACGCCCTCGTCGCGTTTCGGTTGAGCCGCTGGGGTGTTGCTGGTGTGCCTCCTTCGGCTCCTAGCTTGCCTCGTCTTGACAGCTCGATCCTGGGCTATCGTATCAAGTTGTGCCTTGCCATCAACTCCTTTGATGAAGGCAATAAGTTTCTTTCGTATCGGACACGACCTCATCACATGAGGTCCTTCACATAGGTAGCACTTTACCCTCGTGCTAGCCTTTGGTGCGGACTTAGCCTTTGTGTTGCCACGATTCCCTCTCGTGGACTTGACCTTAGTGACGCCACCTTGCTTACCCCTTGCAAGCTTGGTCGGTGACTCGGCCTTACCCTTGGCCTTTGAAGTTGGTTGGTTGCCCTTGTGCTCCACGTCGAGCATTGACCTTGGCTTAAGTCCCTCGGTGTCTTGTCCCTTGGGGATGGAACTTCCCTCGTTCCTCTTGGTGTCCCTGATCGATTGAAGTGATGAAATCAGTTGCAAGGATCCCATTTGTGCACCCTCGTCACCACTGTCGGTGTCACTACCTTCTCGGTGCTTGGCTAGGAGTGAGTTAAGGGCTTGGCGTTGTGGGCATTCACGCGTCCAATGGTCACCATCACAAATGAAGCAATTGCTTGGTGGTGACTTCCTCGCACCTTGGAACTCCTTGGACTTACCCTTGTCCTTGCTCTTCCAAGGGGACGAGTCTCGGTGCCTTGGTGAGTGGCCTTCTCGATGGCCCTCCTTGGGATAGCCCTTGTCTCCCCCACCTTTGGCATGACTGCTCTTCTCATCCCTCGGCTTAGGGGTGGTCTCCTTGTGGCTTGAGTAGTCGGTGAGGCTCTCGGCCACGGCAATTGCGTCGGCAAGGGTTTGGACTCCCCTTCGCCTTAGCTCGGTTTTGGCCCAACTTTGGAGACCATCTAAGAAGTAGAAGAGCGAGTCTTTCTCGGATAGATCGGGGATCTCGAGCACCAAACTAGTGAACTCCCTCACGTAGTCTTGGATGCTCCCTGATTGCTTCAACCTTCGTAGGCGAGCTCTTGCCTCGTCCTCGGCATTCTTCGGATAGAATTGCCTTTTGAGCTCCCTTTTAAAGTCATTGAAGGTAGTAATGGTGCACGTATCTCTCTCGACATCGAGACGCCTTCTCCTCCACCAAAGCATGGTGGTGTCGGTGAGGTATAACGTCGCGGTTTGGATCCTAGAGGCATCCTCCCTGATGCCAACGGCTTCTAAGTATTGCTCCAAGCCATACAAGAAGTTGTCGACTTCTTTGGCGTTGCGTGTCCCTGAAAAAGTTTGAGGCTTGGGCACCTCCACCCTTCTAGCCTCCACGGTGGTGCTTGGCCCGGCTGCCATAGCACGTTTGCACAAGGCAAGGTCGCCTTGCAACGACTCTAGTTGAGCATACACGTTGGAAAGTTCACGTTGGAAAGACTCACGTACCTTTGTGAGCTCTCCCAAGAGCGCGTCGCGTACTTCTCCCATTTCCGCGCGCAGGGTCTCCTCTAGCTTGATCTTCATGGCCCTCACGGCTGTGTGGATCTCGGTATTCTCCACCTCGAGGCCTTCAATCCGCTCATGAAGGTCGTCCACTTGGGCACCCATGCCCGATACGCTTTCCTCCACGCGAGTCAAGCGCGACTCAAAGCTAGAGAGTACGTCCTTGGATTTGGAACGAGGCCTTCCCTCGGCTAGGTCGGCCTTTACTTCATGCCCACCTTGGTCGTGCGTGACCTCGGTCTCGGATGGGCTAACAACTTGGTTCTTGGCAGTCTTGGCCATGCTCCCGAGCGATCGGAACTTGCTCTGATACCAACTGTCACGGACTTATTTCTTCAAGCTCGAATCCGTGCGGCACTAGCACTCTCGGCACGATGCTAGTAAGCCTTAAAGTCGCAACGCTATGGCAAACACAAGGAGCAAACGGGTTTACAAGGAAACTACCTTGTATTAAAGCAACGGAAGCTTTACAAGTATTTGAGTACACACTTCTTGGATGATTTACAAAGGAGAGGGGTGACCCTATTTATAGGCCTTCACCACCTCAACGGATGGCTAGGATCGTTTTGATCCAACGGTTACAATGTTGCCTCCAAAAATATCTAAGGTGCCTAGATATATCTAGAGAATTCCATACTTATCCATATACATCTCTACTATTCTAGATTACTCCTATAGTTCTATATATATCTATAGGTTTCTAGAATGTTCCAGACATCTCTAGAGTAGTCTCGATTCTTCCATAGTCTTCCAGGATCTTCTACAACATTCTAGATCCTTCTAGAATGTTCTAGATGCTTCCAGCATGTTCCAGGTTCTTCTAGAATGTTCCAGAATCTTCAAGAATCTTCTAGAGTCTTCTAGAATCTTCCAGGGCGTTCTAGGTGTCTCTAGACCTCTGAAGAGCCTCCCGGATCGTTCTAGACTTGTGTAGGACCTCCTAGAACCTCCTAGATTCATGTAGGGACGTCTTAAGAGGGTTGTGGGCCTCTCTAGGCCGTTCTAGATCCTTCTTCGGTTCATGCTTGGCCTTAAAACGTCCAAGGCTCTTCATCTTGCCTTGGTTGGCCCGGGTGCACCTAGGGGGCACTCCTCGGTCGGTCCTGGTGCACTTTGGCGGGGCGTGACAAGTAGGTAGCATAGTTACCCGGAACTGGGAACGGCCCGCTGTACGGCGTTCCCGGAACGATAACCTTAATCAGAGAATGAAACGTCGTGGGACGCGACTCAGAACGGTTTCCATAGCTTTAGGAGAAAGTGAGGAAGGAAAATAAACGGGAAGAAAAAGAAGGGATAGTCGAGGAAGATTAAACGACAGTGATGTTAAAAACTCTAGCTGCTAATGGGGATTTAAAATGACACTTTTTTTAAATAAAAACTCAAAAATGTGTGGTCCCTCTCTTTTAGGCTTAATAGAAAGTGGAAAATTAGGAGTTCAACTCTTGAGCAGTCTAAAGTTCATAGAAATAGTCTAAACAAATTAACCCAAAAATTTTTACAATTTTCAATTTAATCCAACATTTTAACAACTTAAAATTAATTCTTAATTTCAAAATTTATCATTATTATATTATTAGTAGTATAATTACTTATATACCCTATCTCATCGTACTGGATTCAGTAAAGTAACGTTCCGCGTTCCCGTTTTCGTTTCCTGTTTCGAATCGTATTGCGTTCCGAGTAACTGTGGTAGGTAGAGTTGTACTAGTTTTTGCTCCTCTTCTGAGAGTGGCTGGAGAAGCTTAGCATTTTAGATCATCAGATGCACCCATAATGTCCATGTGGTTCTTGTACTGGGAAATGTGATCGTTGGGATCTTTCGTTCCGTCGTACATCTCTTTTGGCCTTTTGAAATTCACTGGTAAGGAGCCTCCGATATGTAAGGTAGGATGGGACTCTCCTCTTCCAGCGCCCAATAGTCGATTTGAATATTTGTAATGCGGTGGTCGTTAATTTGTCTTTGCATAGCCTCCATTTGGTTTCTCCATTTCTGATTCTCAAGGTTGACAGATTGAGACACATATTCAAGGTCATTTTCGATGTGTGTATTGGCTAGTGGGGTTGTTTGGGCTTTTGTTGTGGGCAAAGGTGGTATTGTTCGCTCTCATTGTCGTCTTTCCTCGGTGTTGGAGGCTCTTTTTTTCTCTTCCACACGTCACCTATCTCCTTGTCATTGAGAGATCAAGAGATCCTTAAGAGCCTTTTGAATTGATTCATCGTGTTGTTGGAGTTGTAGTTTAGCTTCTTGAAAAACTTGGAACTGTGCTCGTAAATTTCTCAACTCGTCTTGCAAGTCAAAAACTTGCGAGGTATTCTGACAATAAGGTTGGGGAAACTATTGATGTGGCGGTAGAACTGAGTATTAGCTGGATGAAGCATGGGACATATGATCGTCTTGATGGGGTCCACGGTATGCTTGATGTTGATTAGGGAAATTAGGTACATTAAGCAAGTTGTATGATGGAAATGGAAGGATTCACCATGACTGATTCTTGATTGGCCGGAAGTGTTCCAAGCTCACCGCATGAATTGTTGACACCAAAAATCAGCGGCACCAAAAAAGGGTTGTTGTAGTAGAGTTGTGGTGTTTGTGGCAGTTCACCCCTTCTGGTTTGGGCGGAAGGCCGATGTGTATGTGGAAATTGTGATATTTTATGAGGTTGAAGACAAAGTGTCGTTCCAAACCATAGTTACCCGGAACGCAATACGATACGAAACGGGGAACAAAAACAAGAACGCGGAACGTTACTTTACTGAATCCGATACGATGAGATATGGTATATAAGTAATTATACTACTACTAATAATATAATAATGATAAATTTTGAAATTAAGAATCAATTTTAAGTTGTTAAAATCTTGGATTAAATTAAAAATTGTAAAATTTTTTGGGTTAATTTGTAAGTTTTAAAAGTTTTAGACTATTTCTATGAACTTTAGACTGCTCAAGAGTTGAACTCCTAATTTTCCACTTTCTATTAAGCCTAAAAGAGAGCCCACACATTTTTTGAGTTTTTTTTTAAAAAAACGTGTCATTTTAAATCCCCATTAGCAGCTAGGGTTTTTAACATCACTATCGTTTAATCTTCCTCGACTATCTCTTCTTTTTCTTCCTGTTTATTTTCCTTCCTCCTCACTTTCCCCTAAAGCCATGGAAACCGTTCTGAGTTGCGTCCCACGACGTTTCATTCTCCGATTAAGGTCGTCATTCCGAGAATGCCGTACGGCGGGCCGTTCCCAGTTCTGGGTAACTATGTTCCAAACGATCCTTCTTCTTCCTTACAAGTTTCTTATATGAGCCCTTAGACTGTCCCCTACTCGTCTTTTGGCTGCTGGGGTATTCGAGTGTTATTGGTAGGCTAGTTAGATTAGACTTGTCTATCAGTATGATGGATTTGACAAGGTAGTCAATGGAATTAAATAGGTGTTGCCCGTATTTCGAAAATGTATTTATTGAGAATTTACTCTCCGAGGGTATTTTCTCCTGGGAGCTTTGGTGACAAGATCTTAGCTCCGAAGGATCCTTCGGGTCTTGGAGGGGTATGAAAACTATAATTTTTCCTTTGCCTTCCCCAACTCCCTCAAAGAGAAAACAGAAAATAAGGCACCATACATGTCGTGTTTATATTTGATTCCTAATGAAATATAAGACCAGTTTACTACATAATTTGTCTTGCTTTGCTACAACAAAACCGTCCTAAACTTCAAATACATAAGTTCTGATCAAACGGAACATCTGGGCTACAAGCAAATGCTCTAAAAATACAACCCATGGCAAGTAGAAGCAAACATAAGTAAAATAAATGACATTAAAATTTGAGTATATTCTAGTATTGCAGCAACTAAAAACACTGGTCAACCAAAAAATAAGAAAGTACCTGATCAACTGAACGTATTTCAGGAGAAAGGCCACCATGTACACATAATACCTGCAAAATAGAAAATAGTAAGACTTATTAAAGATGTCCAGGTAAGGTGCTTAGCTATAGCTGGTTTACAGAGAGAATGCTTACTGTCCCATTATAATTGCAGAAAGTGTAAGATAGTAAAAAACATCAGTACAATACCGCCATGCATTGGCATTTCCATACTTCCTCTGGCACTCATCATAGAAACCGTAAACCTAGTAAAGTTAAGTACACACAGTAAAAATGTCAGTCCTTCAATTCACTATGCTAATCTCAAAATTCAACCTTAGATTTTCATTAATGTGCCCTTAAAAAGGCATCCAACCCCTTTTTTTAACTAAAACAAAAGGGGAAAAAGAAAAAAGAAAAAAAGAGACCTCTAAGAACGAAAAATAAATAGGAAAAGAAATATCATGTGACACTTAAAACCACACAAAAGCACTTGCATACATTCTATAAGGTCTTTATAATCATATCCCTTTGCAGTATAATCCGAAAACATACTTGAGTTAGCTGTCTGCTCTCATGATTCCCCCGCAAGAGAGTGATATTAGCTGGATACCTATGATTCAAAAAAACATTAAAAAATAATGTTACCTAATTTCAAATAAGAAACAGCATTGGATAACCTAACCAGCTAAAAATAGAACTAGAAAAATATTTTCCTCATCAAATGCATAGAAAAAACAGCAGCTCAACTAATTCATAAATATCGACTTCTGTATTTTGAGTATTCTAAATATCAATAGGATAATATAGACAAAATGTCCTATTATCTTGCTGCCAAATCACCATGGTAGTTCCATATGGACCTTTTGGCCACAAGTAGGAAAATGTTAGTAATTTCAAAGCAAATAGGAATGAGAATTGAAAATAATGATTAGATACACCTCAACCTGGGGTTACATTATTCGTTAGGGGTCTGAGAATTTAGCCAGTGAATACACAGAGAACTGAGAACAAATCAGAATCAGAGAAATAATGCACCCAATTACATGATAGCAAACCAGTAGATAAACCCCAAGAAAGATTATAGAAATGATCAATTATGTATCCAGAGGGCATACCTTGCCTTAAGAAGCAAAAGAATAGTGAAAACTTCAAGACTATTATAACCTCGATCAACAAAATCTCCCTGTCCAAAGGAATAGGAAGGTTTAACACCCATTAGTTGTACATTCAACATCACAAAGAATTCCCACCGCACAAAATGAGATATAAAATATACCATAAAAATGTAATTTGTATCCGGCACATGACCTCCTGTCTGAAAAAGTTTCATCAGATCATGAAACTGGCCATGAATATCACCACAGACTGTTACTGGACTGTTGACAGGTTGCACATTTGACTCCTCGATGAGGATTTCTTTTACCTGTAATGTTCCCACAAATAATAAACCTTCCTAGCAAATAAAAGTTGCAAGTTGATAATATAGCAACGATCAAATTATTTTACTACAATGAATAACATAAAAACTAAATGCTCTCAACTCGTACAAATCTCCAATCAAATAAAATCGCAGATTCCCTGAAAATGCAAGTATTCAGGTCCTAGAACCTTTGTTTTCATAGAAAGAAAAGAATAACAAAAAAAAAAGATAATAATAACAACTCAGTTATCTGGAAACTCTTTAGACGCTATATGAACAAATGATACTAAAGAAATGAAATTTTAAATTAAAAAGCGCATAGACGACGTGAGTCTCAAGAACAAACATGAACTTGGCATTTTCTTGCAGTTCTTGACTCATTTCAAAATCCTCAACTTAATTCAAACAGATGAAAGAACCTTTTTAAAATTTCAATTTCTACTAATTTCTTAATCACCAAAAGAAACCACACAAACCCAAATCTTTTCCCCGTAAATAAAAAACCTAGAAAGAGAGAGAGAGAGAATGAAATACGTATTCGCAAAGAATTTGAAGCTCGTCTTCCGAAAGGTGCTGGCCTTCTTTAACCTTAGCTATCCACTGATCCAAATCCATTTCTTTTTCTTTCTTTCTTTCTCTGAGGAATTTGAATTCCTTTTCTTCTGTTTGTTTGATATAATTTTGAAATTTACTCGCTCTTTTTTCTCTATAGGAATCTGAAATTCTTTAATCAAAGGAGAAACTGAGAAAATATGAAAGATTTCAATGGCCGCTCTCTCTTTTATTTCCGTTAAAGCAATCAATCAAACAGATCTATTGCTTTTTATATATACCATAAAAGGGGTTGTGAAACGACAACGTTTTCATTTGATAATTTTCTTTTGCTTTTTTGGCCTGCTATGAATATGATTGCAAATTAATGAATTTATATGGCTGAGGTTTGGTTTTGAGGAATTGAGTGGATATTGCATCCCAAAAATTATTTTTAAATATATAGCAATCTTTAGATTATTTTTGAATTTATAGTATTTTTTATAGTGCATTTTAAACTCGAACTTCTTACAATCTGTCTTCATTAAAAATATTAAAAAAATTATGAAGACCAATTTACCTTCAATCTGCCTTCATAAAAAAAAATTGAAGACCAACTGCTTGCAGTCCGACCTTATGCATGGCAGGCGTGGCCAAATGCAGTATTGGCTCGGTCATGGTAGCATTGGTCATAGCAGGCGGACTGCATTAATTTAGGGCTGAAAAAATAATATTTTTTTTTATTAATCAAGGGGGTAAAATACTATGGCGAGCCTCATTAAAAACATCCCTAACCTAAATGGAGGAAAAGAGTACTCACCATAGCATTACAACAATGTGTAAAACCTCGAGAAACCTCATCTCCATGTGCCGGTTACATCACGTATCACTCCGCCACAAGACGCCATCCCCGACAAGCTATCACAAGCTCCGTCGACATTGAGCTTCCAGGCCGTGGTCGTCGGTGGTGCCCAAGTACGCTGCTGATGTTGCTTTGCCACCTGCTGCGCCGGCACAATCCGACGGGACACCAACGCACGCCTAGTATCCTGCACGAGCTGATGGCACCGTGCGACAATCTCATCGATGTCCCGAGCCTCCCCCCTGAAAACCGTATTATTCCGTGCGAGCCACAAATTCCACAGCACGATACCAAACATCAAATCCCAACGGTCATCCCCTCCCCATGCAGTCGACTCAGTCCGTAAGTTTATGGCAATCCAATCCTTCATCGAACCATTAGAAAACCATCCTTGATATGCAGCCGGCACCAACTTTGACCACACTTGGTTTGCCGTCGAACAGTACCGTAGGATATGAGCAACACTTTCCTCACTTGCCCCGCAAACTAAGCAGCTAGCCGAGTCTGCCATATGCCTCCTAACCCTCTCCTCGTTTGTCAACAATCGGCGCTTGCATACCAGCCACAAAAACATTTTAGCCCGTTGCGGGCCTTGCCATCGATGCACCAGACGCCACAAGCCACTGTCGGGCACACCCCCTTGTTGCTGATGTGTTGCATATGCCGATTTAACTGTAAAGCACATGTTCGCGTTCCACCGCCATCCAAGCGCATCAACCACATCGCCACCTGATGGAGCCTTAATAGCCATGATCCTATCGATAACATCATCGTCAAAGGCGTGTTGAAATCGATTAATATCCCACTACCCTTCTCTTGTAGTCATCTCCTTTAGAGGCGTAAAAGAATCCGGTACTAGCCCCGAATGTAAGACAACCCGCTCAAGCGGACCAACACCACTTACCCAATCATCACGCCAAAAATCTATGTATTCCCCATGCCCAACTCTCCAAATAACACCCTCTCGGACATCATCCCAAATCGCTGACACTCCTCGCCATAAGTGCGAACAATTACTCCGACGAATCGAAACCGGTATGATCTCCACACACTTATATTTATCACGTAAAAACCAAACCCAAAGCTGATCCCGTTTATCAATTAAATTGAAACCAATCTTCATGAGAAACGCATCATTTTGATCTCTAAGTTTTTTGAAACCCAAACCACCTACCTCCATAGGCTTACACAACTCGTCCCAATTAACCAAATGTACATCGCTCTTATCAGCACCACTCCCCCAAACAAAATTACGTATCAACCATTCAATGTCCTCACACACACCCACTGGTAACTTGGTTGATTGCATGGCATAATAAGGAATCGCCGAAAGCACCGCCTTCGCAAGGGTAATCCTACCCGCAAACGACAAGTACTTCGCTTTCCAACTAGATAATCTATCCCGCACCTTTTGAATAATATATGAATAAGTAGCTCTAGAAACACGTCTATGCAACATGGGGACACCGAGATAACGCCCAAGATCTGAAACCTCCGAAAAACCCACCATCGAGCTCAAAGTACTCCGAACCTCATTCGAGACATTTTTGGAAAAAAATATGCTAGATTTTTGCACATTCACCTTGAGGCCCGAAAATCTGCAGAAATCAATCAGAACCTCCCTAATAACATCCAACTGCTCCATCGAAGCCTCCGCAAAAAGCACCATATCGTTCGCAAACATTAGATGCGAGATAACTGTGCTTTGGCGAAAAGTACAAAACCCCTTCCACTGACCTGATTCCACTTTCTGCTTAATCGCCTGACTAAGCCTTTCCATACAAAGCACAAATAAATATAGAGAGATGGGATCACCTTGCCGGATACCGCGAGAAGGCGAAAATGAATCTGTCAATGAACCATTCCAACTAATCTGTGTCGACACACTAGAAACACACTTTAAAATCAGCTCCCGCACAGAAGTAGGAAACCCAACATCCCTAAGAGTATCGTCAATAAAACTCCACTCCAATCTGTCGTACGCCTTCTCCAAATCAATTTTCAACGCCATCCATCCTCGTCTCCCTATTTTCCTGGACATTGAGAGAATAATATCTTGGGAAATAACGATATTATCCGTAATAGCACGCCCTGGGACAAGCTAGTCTGACTCTTTGAAATCCAATCCGATAAAAAAGGCTTTATCCGATTTACCACCACTTTAGTAATAGCCTTATAAAGCACCGTGCAAAGACTGATAGGTCGGAACTGACTCATAGCCTCAGGAGCCACAACCTTTGGAATCAACAACATAATCGTCCTGTTCAGCTCTTCCGGAAAAGATTCCCCTGAAAACACACTTTGTAAGCAACGGCACACACTGTCACCCACCACATCCCAATTAAGCTGATAAAACCCCGCATGCAAACCATCAATTCCCGAAGCCTTCCACGGATCCATATCAAAGATAACTGCCTTGATTTCAACGTTCATTACTGGTGCACATAGCCCCCGCCACATATCATCCCTCATCCGCGGAAACAACCCTCAGATATGGTACTGACCCTCACAGCTCGGATCAGCAGTGAATAACCTCCTGTAGAAATCAATCGCCCTCAAGCGCAGAGTTTCCTGATCCGTAATCCAAACCCCGTTACTCGACTTCAGCCCCAAAATAAGATTAGCACGTCGCCTCGCCATCGTGGAAGCATGAAAAAAACGAGTGTTCCTATCCCCATGCAAAATCCACTGACTACGGGATTTCTGAAACCACAACGTCTCTTCTTGTTCCAGAATAATATCTAATTCAGCTCGCAAATTACTCCTTAGCTCAATCAAAAAAGACGACTGTGAACGTTGCAACGCTCTATCAATACCCCTGAGACGTGCTAAAATCCTCTTCTTCTTCTTCCCTATATGACCAAACACATCGACATTCCATTTTTCACCGCCTCCTGAAAGTTCTGAGCATTGGTAACCGTTGACGATAACCCATCCCAAGAAGCTTCAAGTACCTCGCGAAACCCAGTGTGATCCTGCCATGCTGCTAAAAAATGAAATTGGCTCTCACCGATATGTATCCGAGCCCCATTCGGTCTAATGAGAAGCGGACAGTGGTCACTACCAACACGATCTAAATGGATGACTATCGACAACAGATACTCCATAAACCAGGCATTATTTTCCAAACATCGATCAAGCCGCTGATACAGATTACCACGACACCAAGTATACTCATCCCCTTTAAAGTCAAGTTCTGTCAACTCTAAACTGTCAATAAAATCTTGGAAGAGAGGGCTAGTCCCCAAGACATCGCTCGAGCCACCACATCGTTCCTCTTTACGAAGAATCACATTAAAATCGCCACCTAACACCCATGGTTCCGCAACCCCCTGATCAAGGCATTTTAACTTATCCCACAAATGTCGCCTAACACAAGCATTAGGACTAGCATAAACAGCAGTGAAAAAGAACCAATTATCAGAACTAACCTCACGAGCTTTGTCGTGTACAAACTGATTAGAGATAGACAAAATCTCCACATCCAACCCATCCCTCCACAACAACCACACACCACCACTAAAACCCCGCGCCTCAACCCGAAAAGAATTCGGATACCCAAATCTCTAAATCACTCTACCAGCTTCACCGTAACTCACCCGTGGTTCAAACAAAGCCACAATCCGAGGATTATTAGAACGAACAAAGTTTCTAAAGTGGCGTCGGAATTCAGCACTTCCCGCGCCCTGTGTATTCTTGAACATAATATTCATTGTAACACATAAAGCGAAACACCAAAAAAAAGAAACTTACTGAGAAGGTGGACAATTTTCCTTCCCCTCGCTCCCGCCATCACCACCAGTGGCCATCCGACCCAAGTCCATCGGTTGATCGCCCACACTATCATCCGCAACTTGGCCACGCTGCTGTCCACTATCCTGTAACTGATCAAGTTTCGAAGAAAGTGACGAGACCCATTACGTGAGGACCGGACGTGGAGGCACTCTAGCTTCTTGCTTTTTCAAAACCTTTAGACTCTTACGTTGCACCGCTGATAGAGAATTCCCAGCCTTACCCGAACCAATGCCATGACGGAACCGTGACGTCGATTTAAAGTCATTTCTCCCTTCCTTTATGGATACCGCTCTATGGGAACCCGAAGTGATACCAGGCATATACGGAACGGCTTGGGATTCAACGCCCACCATAGACGACACTACAACAACCTTAGGATTCTCCATGTTATTCGCCAACCCGCTACACGAGATTTCCTGCACCTTCCCTGCGTCGTGCTGCTTAACAGCTGACTCTCCTACATCAAGGCCCTTGCCTTTGTCCGCCCGACGTGTAGCACCTGCGACCATGGTTAAATCCGCATCCAAATTATCCGCATGGGTCAAGCCATCATACCTCACGTCCCGACCCACACCCTCGGCACCCTTACCTCCAACGTCACCCACAATTTTAACCCCAACCGCCTGCCCAAGAGCATGACGCACATTCAAATTAGCATGGCCAACCGGTTTTTTGCCATGCACGTCCGCCAGCACCCTACTCTTGCTACCCCTATCACCAACTTAGACTTCCCCCCAGCCACAACACCTTCATCCCCATGCAACTCTTGCAAAACCCCAAACCGAGACCCCCTGCGCTCACCCTGATTACCACCTTCACTAGCTCCAGTCACCCGAGATGCCCGACGTCGGGGCCGTTCAACCACCATCCAAGGGCCAAATAAATCATCCTTTGTTATTTCCACACTCGAAGCTGCGTCCTTACTACTAGCACCCGCCGCCGTCGGCATTGCCACATTCTCACTATCAACACTCGAATGCACACATGAAGCCACGGAATGTCCATATCGACCACATTTAAAGCAAATTAAGTGGAGCCCCTCATACTCAAGCTTTTGAACAAATCCGTCAATCCCAATACAAGACAAAAGGGGCTTGTTTAAATCGACAACCACCGCAAGTCTCGCGAAGCGTCCCCTTTCACCTAGCGACGTGCTATAATCAATTTTTATCACCCTTCCAATAACATCCGCAATCCTCGTGAACAAGGCCTTCGAATAATACCGGTAAGGAAGACCCGGCAATCGAATCCACACAACCACCTGAGACAGATGCTTTTCCGTGGTCGAAAAGCTCCTACTCCACAATTGCACCGTTAGGTAACACCCAAACAAAGTCCACGGACCACCCGTAAGTACCTTAGTATAATCATCTATTGATTCAAACTTCACTAAAAAATAGTTATTGTCCAAGTCAATAACCTGGAAATTCTTTTCTGTCTTCCAAATTGCATGCACACGAGTAGCCAAAGTCTTGAAACCTATCATTCGTCCAAGGGGCCGAACTATAATTGTGTTTTGCATGCTATCGTCAATACGTGCATGAATTCTCTCCGAGAAAGAAATATGAGGAAATAGACCACTACGATCCACCATGAAATCCGTATCCAATACTTCCAAACCATCATCCGCAGCACTGGCCATGGCACCAACGCCTACCGCCGGCGATCCCGCAACCATTGAAGCATAGGACTTCTTACTAACACCTCCTGCACCAACCTCATCGCCTACTCCTGCCATCGACAATTGTTCCGTCCCAACAGCAACCATGTCTACATCAAGGGCTTCCGTTACCACAGTCGACCATGCGATTCCTCTCGACGCTTCCACAGCCGGCTGGACCTCCATAGCCGCATCGTGTTTTTGTCCTTCCACCGCTACTGGAAGAGGACCATCAATCACCCCTCCCGGTGGCTGCCCGCTTGAATCGCAATAACGCGTCGCCGTAGTTGCCCCAGCGATCTCCGGAGAAAAGTCAACGCTCATCTTAGGGTTTTTTGAAAAAATAATATTTTTGATGAAGATGGATTGAAGGCGATTGGTCTTCATCGTTTTTTTTAATATTTTTGATGAAGACGAATTGTAAGCAATTCGAGTTCAAAATTCAATGTAGAAATATTATAGGTTCGAAAATAATCTTAGAGTTGCTATAGATTTAAAAATAATTTTTGGGATGCAAAATCCACCCAATTTTACCGGTTTGGTTCGGTCGATCGGCTTTTTGTAGCCTTTTTAATTGTTTATGACAATCAGGTCAGTTCTTTTTTTTATTATTTTGAATTTTGAAATTTCAACTTATTTTTAAAAATGTTTTATTGTGGTTTTAATATTGTTTGGTAAATTCTGAGATCAATTAATCGGCCTAATGGCTAAGGATGTTCATATTGTCCCATCTCGTATGAGCTCGAATCTCGACATAAGAATATAATACATCTCTCTTATTACTTAAGTTGTGGGTTCAAAACCCAGATCGATTGCTTTGGAATCGAACTTGTCACTTGACCCATAAGAGGGATAAATAACGAATGTAAAAATACCAACAACCAATTAGGCCTTTAAACAAAGTTCATGGTTCGAATTCTAACGTGTGAATTGAGCAAATTAGGTTGAGAGTGATCATTTACGTGATAAATCTCTACAATATCTTATATGGATTAAATTAGCTAATAAATTTAATACTAATAGTTATAGAATATAACAAATGTAAAAACAAAATATAGTAAATTGAGAATAAAAAGATTATTAACATTTTTAACGAAAACATTAATTTATACAACCCTTTTAGTTTAAGAATATGGGGGTTTAATTTAGGGTTTAAAGTTTAGGAATTTAGGTTTTAATGTTTAAAATTTAAAGTTACTGATTAAAGTCTAAAGTTTAATTTTTAGAGTTTAATGATAAAAATTTAAAATTTAAAGTTTATAATATAAATATATACGCTTATATAAAATAAATTTTACATAATTTGTATATCAAAATGTTACCCATCTTAAACTTATTGATACATTACTTGAACTACCGATAATTCTGAACCGTATATGCTATAAAAATGAATTTGTAGGCCTTTTCTTTGAAATTTTGGCCGGTAGAAATTATCTCATTTACTATTAAACGAAATTTTAGACTTCGCAAGAGAAATTAATAACACACACACACATATATATATATATATATTTCTTGACAAAGACTACCTACTTCTATCTACAGGGGAGAGGGAGAGACTCATGGGTCTTAAACTAGACCTAAGAGGAAGGGGAATGAAACGGTGAGCAGTTCTGACCAACCGGCCATCAACACTTGCTTTCCTTTAATTATATTTTAAAAAATAAGTAAAAACATATGATAATTTTTTATTTTGTTTATGCCTTTATGGGTTAAACATCTCCACTGGTATTGCATAGAAAAAGAACTCATCACTCGTGCATATAGGCTATTTGAATCAATTTACTCCAATTTCTCATAGTATTCTATCTTTTTATACATTAGTACTAGACCCTTTCAAAGGACCTATCTACTAGGCCAACTCGATCGGAACTCACGAACAATACTTACGCAATGAAAAACAATCCATACGCTGAGTTTCGAACTCAATGATGCTCATAATATAATTATCCATAAGAGGGGCAAATAGTCAAATACAGTAACATGCATTTCAGCGTTCAATCATTCTCACTCGGTCGGACCTCAATACAGTTTTTCTTAATTTCGACCATTCTAATCTGACCCGAATTATTGTCGGGGAAAACAGTCCATAAGGACTCAACCTGACTCATGGAATGATCTACTTAGTACATTACTGGAAAAATAACAAATGAAATGTCAGGGGAAAACCGTCCATAAATCAAAGGATATAAACATTATTATTATGGCAGAACAAATGCAGTATAACCAGCCTTTCTATCCGTAGATTAGTACATCATTCTTCTTATAACGAAACTAAAAGCCTTTCTAATGTATGCAAGTTTTGTCATGGGTTAATGCTAGACAAGTAAAGAGGGGATTAGGGTTGGGTCGATTTGCGGCGGAGATCCACCGTGTGAGTGTCAGATGCATTATGCGGGCTATTGATGCGGAACATTTAAACAGAAATGAGATACATAGATATAGCGAGAGAGGGACCTGAAAAATATTCCAATCTGAGTGTTGTTCACAGCATTTTTATAATTTCTTTTTCTTATCATCGGCTCTAAGGAGCTGAACCGGTGCTGCCGGTATCCTAAACCACCATTCTCTAAGCCTCCGTAGCCATCGGTTAGTGCTGTCTCTCCTATACGGTAGTTCCCTCGTAAAAGCTTCTAGGAATACAAGCAATACCAAGAATCTCAAAGGCACAAAAGCTAACACTACAGCCAAGAAAACCAATGAGAGAGCAACCCTGTCAGTGGCCTGCCAGACAGATAACGCAGAGAAAATATAGTTAGAAGGTAGGCAAAATTCCGCGATTAAAAATTAACTAAAAGAAACTTCATTCAGTTTGTTTCTGGAAACAATTAACTACAGAAAGTAGAAAACCTGGATAATTTAACTTGACTTCAACGTAAGTATGCCTGTTTTATACACATAAAGGTATCTAACACTCACCCCATAGTTCGAGTAACATGACTTTTCATCTCTTCTTCAAAAAGTATTCTAGTCATTTTCCGTATGCTTCTTAATAAATTATCTGTCATGATTTATCAGTGTCTTAACAGTTAAGCAAGGCTAAATACACTCATCCAACCATCTTATGTCCCTCTTGTGTCAACCAACAATGGAGCTAGATTTTCTAGAGCACGTACAACACTAGTCACAAGACTTTCAAATTTTCGAACTTCATGAAAATAATTCCAGAACCCTAAAATGCCATTTTTATCCAATGAGTTCAGAAAAAATATAATAAAATGCCTAACCAAAAAAGTCCCACCCTAGTCCTCTTTCTTTGCAAACTTCTATAAAATCAAGCCGATAAAAAAGCCAATAAATGACTCAAGTAGCAGCAGCAGATAATGCTAGTAAAACAAGAAACTTGGTAATGTGTTAATGTACAAGATGAACATATACGTTAAAACTCAAAAAGGCAATTTAAGTTTTCTTTTCACTTTTTTCCAGTTCAATGTGGTGGGGGATGGGTAAACTGTGCTACCACGCCTTATTAGCATCGTGTTCTTCACTTAATATTTAGCATATTTCATTTTTCTTTTATCTGACGCAAGTGTAGCTGGGTCATGCACCTGTGGTAAGACAGCAAATAAGATAGCCCTGATCTTGAGGAGAATAACGTTCGCAGTTTGTATTAGTGCTTCATATTGGGAGATAACTTCTTGTAATGTCAACAGCTGCTCAACTGCATTTCGATTTGGTGGAGCTATTATTCTGAAGGCTTCTAAGGGCTTCCCTCTGTTAAGATACCGATTCCATAGCATGACCATTGCGAAGACTAAAAAAACAAATGCCAATATATATGCAATCCACCCCCTGCACATCAGAGTTAATGGATTCATTATATCATTTGGCTTGGTCTATGCAATAACAAAAAGTGGAATATTAAATAAAAACACCAATACCAAGTTGAATATACACAAATGGACATGAAACCACCCACGATGCAAAAATGAAATATCAAATGTTGCATGCAGAAAATTCAGGAAATTATGAGCAAAGTGATCCACTAATATAAATAGTTTCCAGATCAGTTCACAATTCATATATCATACATAATTCCATCGTAAATGTTTCAACTTTCAGGACATACAGAAGGAGATCCTGTATTGTTCTTAATGTATCTTGAAGCAAAGTATATAAAAGACCAGTCGAAGACAACTTTTACCTTATAATTACATAGCTGGTCAACATCAGAAAGACGGTCGACTTAAAAGGTTCTTTCCAATAAGACAGAAGCACAAGACGAGTGGCTAATTGAATGAAAGGAAGCAGCAGTTCCTACAAATTAGGGGGGAAAACAGACAACTTTTAACAACCTATTCAAATGTTCAAAACGATTCTGATGATCAGTCGGTGTAGTACAACAAACTGTCCAGTATTCAATTGAGCACTCAGGCTGTTTTCTAGGAGCATGACAAAACAAAACTTCCCCTAAATCAACATAGATATAAAAATGAATTAAACATTTCTGACAACTTCTGCCGGATCAAAATAGCCAATCATAAGACAGTTTTTATGGCCTGAAACCAAATCTAATAGATGGGAGATTGCATTAACCAACCTTCATTACAGCTAAATTTGTTTCAATTCCTTCTACCTTCACTTGGTTCACAGTTGCCTGTGCAGCTTCAGCCCTACCTGTGTCAGATATCGTTTTCTTCACTGCTCTCTCTAAGGGATGTGTTTCCCCCACACAGAAATCTCCAACCATTAATGTTTCTCCATCTAGAATAGCATTCTTCTGTGGGACGAATCCAAGTTGACTAAGCGCCAGAAGTGAAAAAGGAGATGAAGTTGGTGGGTGTTTCACAGTGCGTGGGGAATTATCAACATTTAAATGTGCCATACGACTAGCAAGAGTTTCCAAAATCACATCACCTCCAGGAAGGCTCTCAGCTAGGTTAAAACTAAGTAAAGTTTTATACTGGGATGAGAAGAACTGAAAAGCTTCTCTCAGTGCACGATAGCGAAATATACCTAATATAGCCCTTGCTACTACGTCCGACTGCTGAGTCTCGTTGAAGTTGTGTTTTCTAGCAAACCTGTGTGCATGCAGGATCTCCAGAGATATATCCAACCAAAAGTTCCGGCGAAAATTGCCTTTAAATTCAGGAAACTCAAAATAAACAGGCTCTGTTCTGTAAATAGATTTTAAAACATCCAAAGAAATATCAGAAATTCTACTTTATTTTAAAGAAGACAATAATGATTAAACTATATAATTCCAGGTTATTATGCTGACAGATAACTTACACAGTTCTTGATTTGTACATAACAGCTTTATCAAAGAGACGAGCACCTAGTGGCCCAGTTAATTCAGGTTTTATGACCTGCTTCAGGTCTGTTGCCAGATCATATCTCACAGCTTTGTCATATACACCAACGCCCAAAGCCTCAAAGTACAGAGCAAAGTTGGTTAGAGTGAGCCGTCCTGAAAAAAAAAATAGAAACTCAAGTACTCAACACATAAACAACCGAAAGATAATGCAATTAAAACATCTTAGAGCCTCTCCATTGAAGTGTATGAAATATGAATCAATGGCTTCAGTAAACCTAAGAAGGTATCTTGGTCTAAAAATTATTTCCGTTGCATGACCAATTTCTATGGATTAGTTCTTTACTGCACCTAGAATTCATATTAAGAAGACATGTAAAGGTTAAAAGTTTAACATTAACAATTTGGCATCGACACAAATGTCAGTACTACTTGATGAATCCATATATTAGACATGAAAGACGTCAATTGATAAAATCAGTACCATTTGATACATTCATATGAAGATAACATTTTTCTATGAATACATATATAATATGGCCTACCTTGATATCATACAAGCACCACCCTGTGAAGGGGAATTAGTTGTCTTAACATCTTTAAGAACACTGAAAGTTTACATTTAAAGGTTTACTTCCATAATCATCAATTTTCAGAACATTTATACCTGGCCATGCCGAGATTCCAACATGTTGCAGAACAGGTTGAGTTGGAACACCACCTTCAATATCTATAATTATCTCCACATCAGAGAGTGGAAGATTGGTAAGTGAGGTTCCCAATGTGTTTTTCGCGGCCTTAATAACCCTAAGGATGGGTAAAAATCCATGATAAATAACTATCTCAACAATTTAAACTCAGATGTCAAAGTAGCCAAAAAAATCACAATACTAAAGAAAACATAGGTAGACATGTTCGCTATTTTATCTGACCTGATCACAGATGCCAAGAAGTCAAACCCAAAAATCCTTAGAATTGATCACAACAGAGACCAATTAGTTAAATGTTTCTACACCTTGATTCATGAAAGTTTACACTAGAGATAACCTTAGCTTTCATGGTCCATTTATTTAGAAGTTTAAATATTTGTATTAAATATTTAATACAAATAGTAAAAGATGAAAAGTTTAAGAAAAGTAGTAAAAGACAAGTATCTGTAATAACCCTAACATTCCCCCTCTTGTTTAATTCAAGTGACTTGGCACAACAGTTAAATCACATAAGCCATTAGAGTTCATAAAATAGATAGAAAACAATAAATGCATCCATACTTGTCAAGGGTTCGGAGGTATTTGTCGTATATAATAAAGTGAAGTCGAGGGCCTGCAGAGCTTGTCAATGCATCAAAAAGATTGTGAACCGTTATTATATCTGCAACAACAGCACAGGCAGGAGCTATTCGTTCAAAAGCTTCTCGTCCAACAGTTTTCTTGTCATCAACCTGATAGGAAAGTAAAGAATGAATTTTGAATATAATCACCCCGTCCCCTGGCCTAGGCTCTCCCCAAACTCATTTCATAAGCCTCTTCTGTTATTATTACTTCCCACCCACCCCTCCTCATTTATTCTTATAAATTCTGTACTTTTTAAATATCCCAAATTCTATGTTATTCCAATTCGTTTTGAAATTTATACCGAATTTATTTAGTATGTTCCTCTTCACTTAATTATCTTCATCTTTTATAGGTGTTTCTTCCTTTCTCTTATGCTTAAATGTTTGCCTTCAATTTTGATCTTGTACTCTTTGGTTTCTTTACATATAAATCCCCACCTTCAATTTTTCTTCATTTTGCTTTCTTACATTTCTTTTTCAAATCTTTAGCATATTGAAGGAGTCATGACAACATTTAATATAATACATACATAAAATGGACAATACAAAAATAAAGCTATGGCAAAAATGCAATTTATGAAAAAGTAGCATTATTCACTCCTTGACTTTAAAACTCTGGAACACTAACAAGCACTAAATATAGTGGTCACTTAAAGCACATCCCAGGTGACTAAAAGGATCAAGAATTATCAAGCCAAGGATGAATGCCAGTAACACAGACACAGTGCAGACAGTACAAGGCTAGAATAGTACAACCTCCTTATGCAAATGAAATTTATGAAACTAGCAAAAATAAAAATAAACAAACCTGAACAGCCATACTTATGGGACTTGAATAAAACAATGACCCATCTTCGTCATCCTCGACTTCGTCGTTGGTGGGTAAAGTTTCCTACAAGAGGAGAATTTCAGATACCATTGTCAAACTCCCCACCCCAACCCACAAACCCCTAAAAAAACCTCATGCACGGAGTTTTTAATCAACAAATCATGTGTGGCAACAACTCCAATGCATCTCTTACTTTGGCTCCACGTTCACACTCTACACAGGGGGCCTCCCATGCAAGCATCATGTCATAGGTTAACCGACGGAAGTCCCGGTCACTCAAATAATCTGGATTTCTAGTCACTTTATGCAATGCTTGGTACGAGCAGAACTCTAAAAAGTTCCTAGCGTATGTGAAAAGCTGTTTAACACTTTCTGGAAGCTCTATATCGAAACGATGTTGTAATTCTTCAGTAGGAATCTTGAGAATCCTACAAAAGTGCGAAATAAAAGCACATTCAGATCATTTAAAAATTGTACCAATTATATCATTTAAGAACGAAATGCATAGATTTTACATTTGCAGCAACAACATCATAATCAGTATTGAATCGACTAGAAACCCAAATTGACATTTTGATCTGAGTACTGATTCTAATATGGGATTTCAACATAAGTGAAGAATGTGCAGTGAAATATGTATGTATAGAGAAAGGAGAGGGAGAGTACTTGGAACAGCGAAAGACGACAGAATTTGCGAGAAGAGAGAGCTGAGGGATGGGCGTAGGAGTGCTTGCTGCGGAATCTTCGTCGTTGGATGATGATTTCTTGCGCTGAAAAAGGGATTTGAAGGTATCTTGATTGTTTCTCATGAAATTTTCCCAAACCCCCTCCATTTCTGTTTTCCCTCTTTGATTTCGACTTCAAATTGGAAGCTCAAATTGGGTATTTCAAGTCATTTCAACGATTTTTTTTAAAAAAAAAAGAAAAAGAAGAAATGCAAGAGATTGATGGATGAAGAAGATTACTTTTTTTTTCTCTATTGGCTGTTTCGCTCGTCTTTTTCAAAGCATCTTCACTTTCCCTTCCGCTCGTGGCGGTTAGTTAACTTTAATATTTTGCAGTCTCGTCCCTCCAAAAACAACCATTACTTTTTGTTTTTGTTTCTTCTAAATTTTGATCGCTCAACTTTCATAAATTACATTTTGATGGGTTACATTAGTAAAAAAAAAATCATATTTTGATCACTCAAAGGCAGAACTGAAAACTTGATTACTCAAACTGATTAATTCAATTCAAAATTCAATATAAACTCGAACATAATAACCCGATAAGTAGTATAAAAATAAAATTTTATAAAACAGACAGATGAGTCGAGTCGAGTCAAGTTTAGACATTAAATATTAAAATTAAATTCAACCTATATTTTTAACATACCGAATATTTTTGTCAGTCACTTTTAAATAGCGGACCAAACATCTACTTTATATTTATATCTGATTTTTGGATTCCAATCGTCCATCCGATAAATATTTAATATAATTTTTTTAAATATTCAAAATAGATAAGAATGAATGCAACAAGTGAGATTCACTAATTGACTTAGTAGCTAAGGGTGTTCATCTTGTCCTATATTAACTTGAACTCAGTCTCTGGGGTAAGAGCCAAGTATCCTAGCCAAACTAGACTACAACAGAGCTTGTTTACCGCTGTTTTACCGTTGTTTTACTTATAGATTTATCTTAATAACTATTTTGTTAGGATTAAGCTGACCACTTTTTTTTTAGTATGCTTCTAGTTTATAGGTTGACTTGTCTGATGGAGATGCCGATTTAGTCTTCATATAAATCTTCCATCGCTTTTATTTCTGTTTTATGTTAGTATGCTTTCAGAAGTAATACATAGTCAATTGAATTTCGTTATGTAGCTATAGTAGATGACAGACCCCTTGCAAGTTCTTTGTAATTCCTCGTTATTTTTTTAATGGAGAGTTAATTATTTATAAAAGTGTATTGTTTTTTTTATAAAGCACTATCTCTCGGAAAGATAAATATGCAGTTCCGTATCCGACTTGTTTCCACCCTTCAAGGCAGGGGACGTTTTGGCTCTAGTTATTGAAGAATCCTAATACAGAGACAATCTGTATTCTCATTCTTTGAACAAGTAAGGTATATCGCATGCATGTACTTTTCTGTGTGATTAATTTAGCTAAATATTAGCCGGAGATGGATATCGCATGCATGAGGTTTTCTGTGATTTCAACTGCAACTAAGAAGGTATATCGCTTCATTGAAATTTTAATTCAAAATGTTCAATGCTATGTTATTTAACACTATATCTTACTTTTATGTGTTTATTTTTCTTTTTTTTTTAAACTAAGTGTTTTGATATAATATTTGAAAAATGTTTTGGATTAAATTGAAAATAATTTAAAATATGTTTTTAGTCAAAAACAACTTAAAAATATGTTTAAGGGTTTTACAAGGCTTTGGAATGATTTAAAGTGTATTTAAAGTAGTCAAAATTGTGTTTTTCAAGTACTCGTACCGATACGGTCTGGGACCGTACCAATACGCAATAGGGTTTCAACTATAGTGATTTTCTAGTAGCCAAAACACGTACCAATACGCTTTGCCGTATCGATACGGCTTGCTTTAAAATGTCCAACGTCTAGTTCGCGCACCGATACGGTCAGGGGCGGAGCCAGGATTGAACCATGAGGGGGCAAGTTAACTAACTTTGAAATAAATAGGGTTCTAAAAAGTAATTAAATCATAAAAAGTAAGGGAATTAAGGTTTAATTCACTAATTTTAAAATTAAAGGGTCTTAAAAAGTGTTTAAACCAGAAAAAATGAGGGGTCATGGTTTAATTTTATTAATTTTAACTTAAAAAGTCTTAAAAATAATAAACCAATATTTTTTGGGTGGGGTAAAGACTTAATTGCAAAGGTTTTAAAATTATCAATGGCCTAAAAATAATTAAACCATTCAAAGTAGGGGGCAATTGCCCCTCCCACCCTCCCTTTAGCTCCGTCTCTAGATACGGTTGTATCGCGTACGGATACGACCAACTACCCCCAACGGTCTTTTAAATTGCATGACCGTACCGATACACTAGCCAAGCGTATCGATATGCACCAGCTAAAGTGCTCAACGGTTACTTCCTTATTGGGACCGTATCGATACGGTTTGAGGAGTATCGATACGCCAAGCTGCAGAACTGTATTTATGGTAGGAAATAAAGACTCCAACGGCTCCAAAACAACCTCAACGGCTATAAACTCAATTGGGAGTATAAAAGAGACCTCCAAGCATCAAGAGATGTTTAATGCTTCAATTGTTAACAACATAATGATCAAAAAATTGTCTTAGAGCGTAATTATTCATTTTCTTGTATAGATAACACTAGTGAGCTAAACATTGTTATATTTTCTTGTGGGAGAGTGCTTGATCAAGCTTTAGGTAGAAAGCTTGATCGTTGTAAAGGTTTCCTTCTAAGCCGGGAAAAGGGGACGAAATTCAAAGAGTAGATTTGTTGAAATCCTTAGTGGGAAGCTAAGGTAGTGGATGTAGGTGTTTGTTAGAAGGTCGAACCACTATAAATCCTTGTGTCAGTTGTCCAATTTTCATCTCTCACTAAAACACCCAAATATCCAACTTCTCCACACTTGGCGAGCAAGAACGGTTGAAGGAAATCGAGCATCTTAAAAACCCAACAATTGGTATCAGAGCTTGGCTCAATTGAAGAGGATTAACTTCCTATTGAGGTATCTGATAAGCTCGATCAACATTTCAAACAACCGGCTCAATGACGCAATCCATCGACAAGCCACCTTTCTTCGACGGGACAAATTATGCATATTGGAAAATGAGGATGATGTTCTTTGTCAAATCCAAAGACTACAAACTTTGGGATATTATTGAAGATGGCCCATTCGTCACAAGGAAGCAACAGGGAGTGGAGTGCCGATGACCGCAAGAAGATGGAACTAAATTGCAAGGCTTTGCACTTCATATTTTGTGCACTTAGCCTCAACATCTACGAGAAAATGTCTTCTTGTGAGAGTGCCAAGGAAGTTTGAGATAAGCTCGAAGTTACATACGATGGGACAAATGAAGTAAAGGAGACCAAGATCGGTCTCCTCAATGTAGAGTATGAAAACTTCAAAATGGATCCGGAAGAGGACATTAAGAAGATGTTCCATCGATTCTCCATTATCACCAATGGACTCAAGGGTTATGGAGAAGTCATCCCGGAAGAAAAGCTTGTTCGAAAGCTTATCTATTCTCTTACCTAGTCATGGGACTCAAAAAGGACCGTCATCATCGAAGCAAAGAATTTGAAGACCTTGAAGTTTGATGAACTCATGGAGTCACTTCTCACTCACCAAATCATGAAGAAGGATAAAGAAGATGAGAAGACGAAGGAAGAGATAAGAAAGATAGGAAAGAAGAAGTTCATGGAGTTATACATCAATGCGAGTGATGTTGCTCTCAAATCCTCCACATGACATCATGTAGAACTAAGTGAGGAGGAAAGCAAAGATGAAGAAATGTCCTATCTCTTCAAGAAATTCACCTGATTCATGAAGAGTGAGATAGATAAATCCAAGCATGAATCGAAGAAGAAGATGAAGGATTCCCACAAGTCCAACAAAAAGGGATCATCTTCAAAGAAAGCAGGCTTGGCCGTTTCGATACGGATCGGGATCGTTTCGATACGCCTGGTAAGCGTACCGATCCCCTTTCAACCAACCCAACGACTATTTTCCCAACGATCATTTAAAAGTGAACCCGTACCGATACGCCCTCAAGCGTATCGATACGCCCAGGCTAGCAAGAGCCCAACAGCTAGTTTCTAATGAAGGTCGTACCGATACGGATCCAAGCGTATCAATACGGATGGCTGCAGAACAGCATTTATGAAGGGAAATAAAGTCCTCAACGGCTCCAAATCATCCCCAACGGCTAGTAACGGCTATAAACTCAATTGGGAGTATAAAAGGGACCTCCAAGCATCTTGTAATGGTTAATGCTTCAATAGTTACAACATTATGATGTCAAAATTTGTCTAGAGCTTAAATTGTTTATTTCTTGCTTAGAAACACTTGTGAGCTTACATTGTTAAATTTGCTCAAGTGTTTAGGTTTTGGGTGAGTGCTTAGAATTGCAAACAAACACCTATTAGAGGAATTTCTAGTTTGCTAAGTCTTTCTTTGTACAAGAGAGTGTTTCTTCAAGCTTTGGGTAGTAAGCTTTGAGGGTTGTAATGGTTTCCTCCTCATCCGAGAAAAGGGGACGAAATTCTTAGTGAATTTGTTGGAAATCCTTAGTGGGGAGCTAAGGTAGTGGATGTAGACTTTGGTTAGAAGTTGAACTACTATAAATCCTTGTGTCAAATTGTCTAATTTTCACCTCCCACTAAAACACCCAATTATCCAACTTCTCCACACTTGGCGAGCAAGAACGGTTGATCGAATCAAGCTCCTTAAATCTCAACAATTGGTATCAGAGCTTGGCTCAATCAAAGAGGATTCACATCCTATTGAGAAGATCCGACAAGCACGATAAACATTTCACCAACCGGCTCAATGGCACAATCAATCGACAAACCGCCTTTCTTCGACGGAAATTACTATGCCCATTGGAAGACAAAGATGAAATTCTTCTTGAAGTCAAGAGATTACAAGCTATGGGACATAGTTGAAGATGGTCCGTTCGTGCCTCAAGGAAGCAAAGCGGAATGGAGTGCCGACGATCGTAAGAAGATGGAGCTAAATTGCAAAGCCTTGCACATGCTCTTTTGTGCATTTGGCCCAACCATCTATGAGAAGATGTCTTCTTGTGAGAGTGTCAAGGAGGTATGGGACAAGCTTGAAGTCACATACGAGGGAACCGGTGAAGTCAAGGAGACCAAGATTGGGCTCCTAACCTTAGAGTATGAGAACTTCAAGATGGATCCGGAAGAGAACATCGAGAAGATGTTTGATAGGTTCTCCACTATCACCAATGGTCTTAAAGGTTATGGAGAAGCCATCCCAGAAGAAAAGCTTGTCCGAAAGCTCATCTACTCCCTTCCCGAGTCATGGGACTCAAAGAGGATCGACATCATCGAAGCCAAGAATCTCAAAACCTTGAAGCTTGATGAACTCATGAGGTCTCTTCTCACTCACCAAATAATGAAGAAAAACAAAGAAGATGAGAAGAAGAAGGAAGAGATTAGAGCGATGGGGAAGAAGAAGATCATGGAGCTAGGCATCAATGCTAGTGTCGTAGCTCTCAAATCCTCCACATGCCATCATGTAGATTCAAGTGAGGAGGAAAGTGAAGATGAAGAGATGGCCTATCTCTTCAACAAATTTGTCCGGTTCATGAAGAGCAAAATGGAAAAATCCAAGCATGAATCGATGAAGAAGATGAAGGACTCCCACAAATCCAAAAATAAGGGATCATCTTCAAAACAAACATATGTGGCCACATGGAGTGATGAAGACTCCACCGATGATGAAGTAGCCCACCTATGCTTGATGGCCCTCAATGAGGGGGAGGTAACTTCTAACTCATCTATTTCAAATTCTTATACATTTGATGAGTTACAAGATGCCTATGATGATTTGCTTTTGGAATTCAAGGCATCATTTTCCAAGAACAAAAAGTTGATTTCAAAAATAAAAATTGAAAATGATTTGCTTTCCAAAACAAATCTTGAACTTGAAGCAAAATTGAAAGATTTTGAACAAAAATGTCTTGATTTACGAAATTTGCTTCTTAAAGATCAAAAAGAAAAAGATTTGATTTCCAATGAACTTGAAAAGAAAAATAATTTTAGAAAATCAAATTTTTATGTAAGACAATCTAGTGCCCCTAGATTTGTGAATGGAAAATGTTTTAGAAGTGTTTGGGTCCCAAAAGGACTAACCACTTCAACTAAAAAGGATGAAATTGAAAAATAGATTCCTAAGGGGACTAAATTTTGTGCTACTACTGTCTATGGATCCAAAGCAATTTGGATACAAAAAATTACTTGATTGTCTTTTGCTAGCTGTGATGGAGAGTGATCAACAAGTCAAAAATTGAGGGGGAGCTCCATGCACACATAGGAAGAACACTTGAAGAAGGAAGGCTTCACATCCTCCCTTGAGTTCAAGTGTGGTAAAATCTAGTTTGCTTTTGTTTTTATTTGGTTAATTTTCATTTAAGTCAACTAGATAATCATATATGTTGAACTAACATTCTTATGATGCTTTGAGTAAGGGGGAGCCAATTTTAAACCAAAATTTTAAGTGTGTCAAATTTTTTACCTCTATTGTTATTTTGAAACTTAATGTTTTAAGTTCTTTTTGATATAACAAAAAGGGGAGAAATGGTTTGAAAAATTGAATTTTCAAATGAATAAGGGGAAGCTTTATTTGATTTCATATCTTTAATTTCTTATTCACTTTTTTTTTAAGTTAAAGGGGAAGAATCCCAAACAATTTTTCAAGTTAGTTTTTATTATATCAAAAAGGGGGAGATTGTAGAACTAGTGTTTTGATATAATAATTGAAAAATGTTTTGGACTAAGTTGAAAAGAATTTAAAACTTGGTTTTAAGTCCAAACAACTTGAAATTATGTTTGAGATATTTTAGAGGGGTTTTGGCAATGTTTTTACTATTTTTAAAGAGCCAAACTTGATTTTTCAAGCTACCCGTATCGATACGGTTGTACCCGTACCGATACCTTTTTGCCTCAGTTTGGTCACTGTCAAAATCCGTATCGAAACAGGCTTGGCCGTTTCGATACGGATCGAGATCGTTTCGATACGCCTGGTAAGCGTACTGATCCCCTTTCAACCACCCCAACGGCTATTTTCCCAACGATCATTTAAAAGTGAACCCGTACCGATACGCCCTCAAGCGTATCGATACGCCCAGGCTAGCAAGAGCCCAACGGCTAGTTTCTAATGAAGGCCGTACCGATACGGATCCAAGCGTATCGATGCGGATGGCTGCAGAACAATATTTATGAAGGGAAATAAAGTCCTCAACGGCTCCAAATCATTCCCAACGGCTAGTAACAGTTATAAACTCAATTGAGAGTATAAAAGGGACCTCTAAGCATCTTGTAATGGTTAATGCTTCAATAGTTACAACATTATGATGTCAAAATTTGTCTAGAGCTTAAATTGTTTATTTCTTGCTTAGACAACACTTGTGAGCTTACATTGTTAAATTTGCTCAAGTGTTTAGGTTTTGGGTGAGTGCTTAGAATTGCAAACAAACACCTATTAGAGGGATTTCTAGTTTGCTAAGTCTTTCTTTGTACAAGAGAGTGTTCCTTCAAGCTTTGGGTAGTAAGCTTTGAGGGTTGTAACGGTTTCCTCCTCATCCGAGAAAAGGGGACGAAATTCTTAGTGAATTTGTTGGAAATCCTTAGTGGGGAGCTAAGGTAGTGGATGTAGACCTTGGTTAGAAGGTTGAACCACTATAAATCCTTGTGTCAAATTGCCTAATTTTTACCTCCCACTAAAACACCCAATTATCCAACTTCTCCACACTTGGCGAGCAAGAACGGTTGATCGAATCAAGCTCCTTAAATCTCAACAAAAAGAATTTAAAATATGTTTTAGTCAAAAACAACTTGAAAATATGTTTCAGGGTTTTACAAGGCTTTGGAATGATTTAAAGTGTATTTAAAGTAGTCAAAACCGTTCTTTTCAAGTACATGTACCAATATGGTCTGGTATCGTACCGATACGCCCTAGGGTTTCAACTATAGTGATTTTTCAGTAGCCAAAACCCGTACCGATACGCCTTGCCGTATCGGTACGGTTTGCTTTAAAATGCCCGACTAGTTCGCGTACCAATACACCCAACTACCCCAACAGTCATTTTCCCAACGGTCTTTTAAATTGTAGGACCGTACTAATTTTCATTCGAACCAAAATTGATACGAATATGGACTTGAACCAATTTTCATTCGAACCGAAAGCAACTTGAATTTAATTTATCCAAATCTGATCTAAATCAAATATCGACATGAGTTTAGTCTGGTAATTGAGTTGAAGTGAGTGAATAATTTATTTTTACTATTATCTATTTTTAGCAATGCGGTAAATAGTAAAGTGATGTATATTTTATTCTTTTTGTATTATACTACTATAACCATCACCTTTGTTAATAATTTAATGGTTCAATATGATATTTTCTCTTTTAAAAGACCACATTCATATATGATCGGACAAACGCCACCTTTTTTTACAAGACTAAATTAATAACTTACATATATTCGATTACTCAACCTGAATTAACCCGAAGATCCAACGATTAACCCAACTTGAAAACTGACTGATTTGATATTAATCCGACCTAAAACCCAACTAATATGATACTCATCCGACTCGAAACTGAACACTATCTGATTTATCATAGACACAAACAAACTAAATTCGAATCATATTCGATCCAACATGTATCGAACTTATACGAATATAGTCCAAATCTGAAATGACATGAACTCGATCCGAACAACCCGGTTACCATCTATACTCAAATGTAATTAATATTTTTCAGACTTTCGTGGCAGAAACATGAAAGAAAAAAAAAACTAATAAACTTGGCTCAAGATTCAATTTTGTACTTTAGTTTTTTTTAATTCATTTAGGTATTTAAATTTGATTTTAAATTTTTAATAATAAATTGGCATCTAATTTTTTTAGTCCAATTAAGTACCTAACTTAATTTTTTTATTAATTTTGGTACAAAAATTTTACACCAAGGTTTAAATAAGTCATTTACCATAATTAATAATTTCCTTTATTTAATACATTTTCATTATATATTTTTATTTAACACATAATCTTTTGAATATATTTATTTTTTAGTCCAATTAAGCACCATCATAATTTTCACACAGTTCAAAAAGCTAAAAATATTACTAAAGAAGAAAGTAGAGGTGGCAAACGGGTTAATATGTTCGGGTTTGGTTCGGCTTTTTCGGTTTCAGTTATTTCGAGTCTAATATTTTCGGTTCAGATTTGGTTTCGATTCGGTTCAGTTTTAGTCGGGTCTATTGTGTTTCGGGTCATTTTGGGTCGGTTGATTTTCGGTTCGGTTAATTTCGGTTCGGTTGATTTTGGTTCGGTTATTTTCGGTTCAATGAGAGATCAGTCGATTTTAATCAAATTTTTAGGTTGGTTAGATTTTTACACCCTATATATGACTTTATAAAGTCAATATATTTGACATTTTAGTGACTTGTGCGGCTATTCATATTTTATCTTTCTTTATTTCTATTAATAGGGTCCATTCGGTTCAACTAAATTCGGTTCAGTTTCGGTTCAATTTATTTCGGGGTTCGGATCAAATTTCGGCTCAATTTCGGATTGATTTTCGGTTTCGATTCGGGTCTCGGTTCGGGTAATTTAGTTCGAATTTCGAGTCTCGAGTCAAGTTTGTCAGGTCTAGAAGAAAGTGACTTCTTAGTGGCATAAAGGTGTTGGATGATTCTATTACATAAGTTTTACGATTACTGAACCTTATTTGCAGATGAAGCTGTGTATGGGACTCTGCTTCTTTACCTGGAAGCCATAGTATTAAATTGCGGCCGCAACACAGTGTAATGACCACATCGTAATAATTTTGAGGTTCCCGCGACACTGCAAACTGCAACTGCATCTAAAATCACAGATATATTTTAGAGAAAAATCACGCCGCAACTGCCGCAACCGCGACGTTGCAACCGCATCCGCAACCATGACCACAACTGCAATTTAATACTATGCTGCAAACTCAAACCTATCAAGATGTGGCCAGTGGCGTATCTATATATAAGGTTGGGTGGACCTGTGCCCACACTGAACTTTTTAAAGTTCTCACATTTACTTTAAATTTTTTAATTTTTATGAGTTAGTCTTTAATTTTGAGATTCTTATGAATTATGTCCACCCTAAAAAATATTTTAACTTATGCTCACCCTCAAAAATATTTCTAGATCCGTCAGCCACCATTAACAATGATGAGGAGCTCGGACTCGTACTGAAATGAGCAAACTCGGTGAATATTTAACCCTGTCACCTTCACCTTGCTCTGTAGTCTGTACTGCTTTATCCTTGCATTATAGTTAACCATCTTTCATTTTTGATGTCAGCATCTGTCATCAAATCAGAGAAATTGTATTAATCAACAAAACAAAAAACAAAAAATAAAAATATTATGTTGCTAGGACTTAAACCCGTGTTTCTCAAGTGAGAGCCAAGTATCCTAACCAACTAGACTACAACGGAACTCACTTATTGAAGTTTTACTTTTGTTTTTAGTTTAATAACTATTTTGTTGTTTTACATAGGATTAAACTGACCACCTTTTCCTGAGTATGCTTCCAGTTTATATTTTGAAACTTGAAATTGATGGAGATGCCAATTTGGCATAAATCTTCCATCAGTTCATTCTTTATCCTTATTTTTGTTGTATGCCGGTATGTTTTCGGCAAGTAATACGGGGAGTCAATCGGATTTCGTTACGTAATTAAACTGATTCGAGTTGTGTTCGAAGTTGGTTACAAAATGTTGAGTCTACCACCTGCCAACACCTGATACAAAAAAGTACGTATCGAAATCGTATGTGCCTTCCCTTCTTGTTGCTGGTTCGATCCTCAAATAGGATAAGGGAGCTGTTTGTTAAGACTATGGTGAAAGAAAAGGACAACCGGAAAGCTGCTTCATTCAGTTGATGTTTGCCCTTTTTCTGACCTTCCATTTTGATCTCTACCCGTGCATGAGCTTTAGAAGCAAACGGATCAATACTCTTTTTTATAAACATTCTAATTCAATTACAAAGTATTATCACAGTTTATTTTTAAATTTGAATAAATCTACACACTACACCACTCGAACCCGAATTACCCAAAAAAAAAATATCTTCACATAATTATCTCGTCAAAAAACATTTTATAGAACCACCAAAGTTTCCTCGTTTTTGAAATTGTAACTAAAATCGTAGTTAATTATAATACGGTTTGTATAATTATAACGATCAGAATCAATTAGTACAATACAGAAATGAAAATATAATTATAATACGATCTGTATAACTACGAAGGGCCCATCTTAAAAACAATCTTATTGAAGGCCCGGTCCAGTAAAATGGCCCGTCTTAAAAGCTTCTGGCAATTTCTTCTCCATTCCTGGCCCTCCCATTGTTTGCATGATACCTCGTTTGAATCCTTGAACAAAAACCAAAAACCCACAAATCTATTCGAAAATTTCTTTAAAACCCTCTTATTTTTCTTTAAACCCCGAAATCCTCAAGGAAAGTAGAAAAAGAGCAATGGGAAGCGCGCCGGCACAGATTCCGACGAGTTTCGGGCACGAGCTCAGGGCTTGCCTTCGTTGCCGCCTCGTCAAAACCTACGATCAGGTGAACTACTTTTGTTTCCAGTTAAGGGTTTCTTCTCGCTTTGAGTCGTTTTTCTTCTAATTACTCTTTTTTTGTGGGTATTTAAAAAAAGAACAGTTCAGGGAATCAGGATGTGAGAACTGCCCATTCTTTAAGATGGACGAGGATAATGAACGCGTTGTCGATTGCACCACTCCTAATTTCAATGGGTATTCTTGTTCTAAATTATTTGTTCTCTAATATCTTTGAACATTGTTTTAAATTTGATTACTGTTTTTTTTAAAGGATAATCTCTGTGATGGACCCGTCTAGAAGTTGGGCTGCTCGTTGGCTGCGAATTGGTATGTCGATCAATGATTTTTTTTTCATTATTTACTGTAAGTTTTTCAAAGTTGAGCCTTATTTGCATGGAGAATGAAAGCTTGCATAATTTAGAAACATATTTTTTGAGGTTATTTTATTGTTTTTTTTTCATATTTTCCATGGGTGAACCTTGGATTTTAAGTCTCTAGGTTGATTCCTTAAGTAATGCATTTATCTTGAAATGCTTCTATGTTTCTGGAATTTGGTTGTGAGTTTGCAATAAGGGTATGCAGATATGCTTAATTTTCTAAGTTTTCCCATGCATTTCGAGGTTCCGAGTTGTTTCTCTCTACCCATGTCCACTGATGGAGCCAGGATTAGACAATGAGAGTGGCAAAGTCATTTAACTTCAAAATTACTAGGGATCTAATAAATATTTAATCTAAAATTTGGGAGGGGCAAAAGGTTAACTTGATAAGTATTCAAACTAGCAGGGACTAAAATTACCATTAGACAAAAAAATTTAGGGGGGCACAGGCTCCTCCCTTCAACAAGGTAGTTCAGTCCCTGCCCATGTCTGAACTTTTATCGGACATGGTGTTAGACTGGGTACTTAACGAAAAACGAGGAGTCGGAGTGATATAGCTTTGAACTTTATAAAGCACCGAACTTTTGATGTCTCAATGATAGTTTTTCACCATAAATAGTAGATTATCCAATTGCTATTTTTCTTGCTTTTGATGCCTTTTCAAACTATATGTATACGTTAGTGTACTATATATGATTCTTAGATATTCTAGGCATGTGACATTTCTGTTAATTCGTTTCAGGGAGATTTGTCCCTGGTTGTTACACTCTTGCAGTTTCAGAGGCACTTCCAGAAGAGTTGCAGGTACGGTTTCTCATTCCCCGTGAAATTAATTAATCTCTTTTATCTCGAGAAATTTTATGCCTGTTAGCTCATTCATATTTCATACTTGCCTTTTACAACAGTAAACATGGAGGATTTTATATGAAACAAAATTTAGCTACAATATTTGTGTGATCTTTTCGAATATTTTTATCTCTAGGTCTTCTATGATGATATTTGGTTTCCTTTTTCGATCGTTCTCGTGTCATCTATGTTGTGTATGCATTGTATCGAAGATAATTTTCTAATGTCAATTCCAAAAGTCTGAAATATGCACGAATAGAGTATATTATCTCGTTTCTTTGTGAAGAAGATGATACAATAACAGGGTGGTATTACTTTTGTGTATTAATCCTTGCTTTCCTTCGTACAGAATTTATGTGAAGAAGTGCGTGTGCAGTACGTACCACCGAAACGAGCATGAGAAAGAGTCCGGGATAATGATGTATAATATAAGGGTCGGAAAACTGAATTGCCTTTTTACCGAGTAATAATCTTTGTTGAATGCTTTGTATCAAAAGTATTGCTCTGTTGTTTTGGGCTAACACTGAAATGTATGTAAACAGTTTCTGGGTTTGAACAACTTAATGAACACTTCAGTTACTTAATAAACAGTAAAATGATGACCAATTTGACATCTACCCTGTCCCATCCATTGTTATCTACAGGCCATTAATAGGGATGTAAAAGAACTGAGCTTAAACAAACAAAGTTTTATTCGTGTTCGTTTGTTTAGCATTTATGAATGTGTTTGTTTATATGCTTGTCAACATGTTCAAGAACAGTTATACGAATATAAACTTCCACTACCCATGTTCGAAATTGCTTTCTTTTCTTACCGTCCAGCGAGTCTTTGTCCTTTCGAACTCACCACCACTGAATAATACCTAAGCAATAGTCTACTGTTCTTTTTCCTGCACTGCTCTCAACTCTTCACGTGGCCGACCCCTCAACCTAGTGGCTAGTACAGGTAGAATTGATAAACATGACCCGAGACTTGAATTGAAATTGAACTGAACATGATAATTCGAAACTCGAAACTGAACTGAAATTAAATCGAAAATGAACCGAATTTTAGTTGAATTGAAATGGATCCGAACTGAGAGACTCAAACCGAATGGACCTGAACCGAATAGACTTGAACCGAATGGACTTGAATCGAATAGACTCGAATAGAATGGACCCGAACCGAAGATAACTTGAAATAGATAAAAGATATTAATAGAAATAAAGAAAGATAAGATATGAATAACTGCACAACTTACCAAAAAGTCAAATATATTAGCTTTATAAAGTCATATAAATGGTGTAAAAAACTGACCAATCTAAAAACTTGATTAAAATCGTCTGATCTCCTATTGACCCGAATTGAAAATCAACTAACCCGAAATGATTTGAAATAAATAAAATCAAACTAAACTGAATCGTACCTGAACCAAATAACATCAGACTCAAAATAACTGAAATTGAAATAATCCAAAGCGATTGACCCGTTTGTCACCTCTAATTACATATAACTTGTTACGGTGGCAGGGGGTTGCCGACTTGATCCAATCCAATCTCACCTGATCCGGTTTAACATAAGTTTCGATTTTTATTGTATTGTCAAAATAGAATATTAATTTATTTAATTTAATAACATGAATCAAGGTAAAATTTAATTTAATGTCATAATTTCTATATTTTATATGTTATATTATATATTTATCAAAAATCAAATTTTAACTAATAATATATACATGTTAATACTAACAATCAGTTAATCTAGCAAATGGTGATTATAAAATCTTAACTATTAACTTTAAATATTAAACTCGAAATTATAATCTTAAAACTAAAATTTCTAAACCCTAAGTAGGACTACTTACATAACTAAAGTTTTTATATCGAAGTGTATTAAATAATTATTTTTCGGAGTATATTTATAAAAACATAGTGTTTATCCCCTAAACTAGTTGAAAACTTTGCATCAAATAATTTATATATAAATATATATAAAAAATAGTATTTTCGTAATTATCTCAAACCGGGACAATTTCTCCTAAATTTGAATTCAACTCGAGTAATTCTATAATTTTATCAGACTTAACCAAAAACTTGAATTTTATGAAACATATCATTATAGTTGCTAGAGATGTCAGATTAGTGGTGAATAAAATTCGACTCGAATCGAAAAAATTAATATATTTTTTTAATTTTGAATTATTCTAGTCCACTCGAGTAACTTGAAAAAATTTTGAGTTCAAATCGAGTTGAAATTTGCCCAACTTGAAAAACCTAAAAATTGGAAAATCGGGTTTTACAGTTTTGCAATTTAGTCAATAATTTCATTTTTCTTCAATTCCTCCTTTATGTTAAGTTTATTTAGACCAAATTTGAACCACATATTCCTAAACCAACGTGGAATACTTATTTATCTTCAATTTATATTTTTGAAAATAAATTCATAATTTTTTTAATTCAGCCCCTTAACTTGTACGATTTCCTCATTTCTTCGATCCCTCTTTTGCTTTTAGTTAATTTTTGACCAAATTTGAACGGTATGCTCCTAAACCACCGTAGAATACATATTTAGCTTCAATTCATATTTTTAAAATTAAATTTTCAACTTTTGCAATTTAGCTCCTCAACTTTGAATGGTTTTTCATTTCTTCATTTCCTCTTTAGTTTTAAGTCTATTTTTGACCAAAATTAAACCACATGATTCACTAACACTATATAATATCTATATAACTTCAATTCATATTTTTAACCAATATATTCCCTAAAAGTTAATTATTTAAAAATAATATTATAAATATATTGTAGAAGTTTAGATGATGTTTTTTATTAAATAACATTACAAATCTTACTTATACATGTGAAAAATAATATGAAGAAATATATATACATATCTTATATGATTAGTGAAAGTCGTTTAAATTGGAATCAAACTGTACTATAACATGGTAAATAATTACAATTAAATTTGTATAGGAACTCGAAAACTCGAATCGAACTCGACTTGAATTTCATAAACTCGACTCGAAAAATCAAATTAAGTTCAAGCTGTAAAATATGACGCGTCAACTCGAATAACTTAAATTTTTTTGACTCGACTCGATCGAACGCTCACCCCTATACCGGACATGATAAAAAGAATAAGCCAATCTCATAACACCTTAGAATTCAAGACTGATGAAAGGATCAGGGATGGACTGAGGGGGTGCTGGTGGGGGCAACCGCCCCCCTAAAATTTTAAAAATCATATATGATTTAGAAAAAAAATTAGAAATTTTTTATATATTTTTATTAAAAATCTATTTTCGCCCTCTAAACTTTTATAAGTTCGCCCCCTAGAAATTTATAGTTTCGCCCCCTAACCTTATGTAAGGGTTAAAACACGAATAGAAATTTATAGTTCGTCCCTAAATTTATAGCTTCGCCCCCTAACCTTATATAAGGGTTAAAACACGAATAAAAATTATCTACTCCTTCTTGATGCTTTTATATGTCTGCATATTAAAAAAATTAAATTTAGAATTTTTAGTTAAGGTTTAAGGTTAGGGTTTAAGATTATAGTTAAGAGAATTGAGGGCATGATTTATTTTTTAGAGTTTAATGTTTAGAATTTATAATTTATAGTTAGAACTTATAATTTATTTTTTTTAGTGTTCGAGACGTAGTAGTGGATACTTGATTTTTTCCATCTCTTTTATAAGTTGAAAATCTTGAATAACGTGGCTCAAATTCATCCTGTACACAAGAATACCAAAGAGGAGTCAAAGGAGAAACAAAATATCAATGCATCGTGCAAGCATAATGGAGGCCGAGAAAGCTAGCCTTCCTGCTAATCTCGAAAGTCACTGGCCATCACATTCTCGAAAAAAACGCTACAAGGAATTTTATGCATGCGATTGGACCATCCACCTCCATCATTAAAGCTTGAAAAAGAACAAACAATGGAGAAAAAGACGAATTAATTAAAATGATTGAGCAATACCTACAAAATATTAGAAAAAGGGCAATCTCGGAATCATAAAAAGATTGCATGAACCATGAAAAGATACACAACTTTCAGTGTCCCCATCACGTTTTTATTCTCTCTTTCACCCTCTTTTAAATTTTAATGTATTATAAAAATCCAGAGGAATCACTGTTCTTTTTGTTTTTACCACAAACAGTTCTGAAGCAGTGGTTTTTTATTAGCGATCTCTTGTAAAAGCTGCGGCGGAGATGGGGAAGCGACGCTGTTCGGTGGTGGCGGCGCTAGCAACGATAATGGTGGTGATGGTGGAGTTGGCGCCTTTGACAGTAGCAAAAAGCGGAAGAAGTATGCTGACTAATGGTCTTGGAATGACTCCTCCCATGGGGTATGCTGTGTTTTCTTTTCTTAGTTCTTTTTCACTCGTCGGTTGAGGTTAAAAAAATTTAAAAAGCAGTATGTTATGTCTGCAACTACGATAAACCTGACCGGAATGGATTCAGTTCTTTCTCGAAGATCTTGAAAGATGGTGAACATGTCTGGATACTGATATCAGACATGACAGTAATCCTGTTTCAAGATTGAACTTTGATCATGTTTTTTTGCTGAGATTATGCTCCCTGTTTCATCACTTGTCCTACTGGTTTGAGAGGGTAAAGTTTGATAATCCAATTCTTTTGTCTTTCTTTCCATTTTTCCTTTTTCACTGCAGTTGGAACAGCTGGAACCACTTTGGATGCAATATTGATGAAAAAATTATCAGAGAAACTGGTAAATATATGCACCCATTTATGCATTTTCCTTTAAATTTATCTTTTTTCTAATCCGTATTGTCACATATCTGTATTCGATACTCACCCGAATCCAAGTAACATCGGTTTGTTTCGACAGCCGATGCTCTCGTTTCGACGGGGCTTTCCAAGCTTGGATATGAATATGTTAACATAGGTATGCTGCTATATATTTATTGTTCTAATCTAAAGCAGAAGCCTTTATTGGCATCATTGATTCGAAATTTCTGATTAACCATTTCGACATCTGCTTCCTTAGATGATTGCTGGGCCGAAATTTCTCGAGATGACAAGGTGTTTTGTTTGGCCTTTTCTTCTCCATATATAACCAGTTTGATGTTGTAGAAAGCTAGAAATAGTCGATATGGCTATAACGACCGGACTTGAATCGAATTTCAGGGTAATCTAGTGCCTAAGAAGTCTACTTTTCCATCTGGAATAAAAGCTCTGGCATATTATGTTCACAAAAAGGGTCTTAAGCTCGGGATCTACTCGGATGCAGGGTGATGTAACTCTACCGGTGCTGCATATCAATGTCGAATTTCGATGAATCTTAGTAGTTGCTACAACAAAGCTAATGGATACACTGTTATGTTTTCCAGGTATTTTACTTGTAGTAAGAAAATGCCCGGTTCACTTGGTCACGAGGAACAGGATGCTAAAACCTTTGCTTCATGGGTATGAAGTTCATTGTTCATTTTCCATTTGCTAGTATGTATGTATGTATGTATGTATGTATGTATGTATGTATGTATGTATGTATGTATGTATGTATGTATTGTTTCGTTTGCAGGGTATTGATTATTTGAAGTATGATAACTGCAATAACGGTGGCTTGAAGCCAACAGATAGGTAATGTATTCGTATCTATGGCAACAATCCGGTTACAGGATTGTCTTTTTTTAGCCTGTGGTTTATAAAACATCGAGCAATCTTCTCATACGTGGCTACTGTTCTTGATGTAGATACCCCGTCATGACTCGTGCTTTGATGAAGGCCGGCCGCCCCATCTTCTTCTCTTTATGTGAATGGTACTTTGCGGAGCACCGCAACTTAAGCCTTTATTCAAGTGTTTGCCGGTTCGACTTATGTTTCGTTATTGTTTCTCAGGGGAGATATGCACCCTGCTACATGGGGAGCTCCTGTAGGAAATAGCTGGAGGACAACTAATGACATATCTGATAATTGGGAAAGGTAAAAGATTCATGTTGAGAAAATAGGGATTCCTTTTTTGTTTCCGGTTTCATAACCTCGGCCTAGAGCGGTAGAGCCGTAACTTGTGATTTCTGATGCATGGCAGTATGATCTCCCGAGCTGATCAGAATGAAGTTTATGCCAAATATGCAAGGCCTGGTGGTTGGAATGGTTAGAAGCCAGTGTCGATCTTTTTATCCGATATAGACATCATTCGTAAGTACATCTGGGGAACTTTTTGATATGCCATTGATTTTGATAGATCCGGACATGCTCGAGGTGGGGAATGGAGGGATGACAGAAGACGAATACAAAGTACATTTCAGCTTGTGGGCTATTTCCAAGGTACATTACATATGACATCTTCTTCTTCAATGTCCGATTACAAACATGTTGCATATGGTAAAAACACAAATGTTATCGCAGGCTCCTCTTCTTCTCGGTTGCGATATACGAAATATGACAAAGGAGACTATGGAAATCATCACGAATAAGGAAGTCATCGCCGTTAACCAAGGTAAACTACACGTGCCTTTCGACAGATAGCGTTACGTTTCATCCCTCATTCATCGGTAGTTACCTTTTTTGTTTTTGACTTCATGTTATGGCCTGCAATAGATCCGTATGGTTTTCAAGCTAAGAAGGTTAGGATGCAAGGTGATCAAGAGGTAAAGTTTATACAGCTCCATTTTCGTTATGCCCTGCAATAGATCCATATGGCCTCGCATCATCGAACATATTCGGAATTTACCGTCACCCTGTATACTCTTGCATCGAAAGTATTGTCTTATTTGTGCATCTGCAAACCCCTCAAGCCTTTGTCACATGAAGATGTGCCTCACTTGTACTTCTCCGTAAGGGATAGATCTTCGGTTCCCTTCAGGTGACAAAGCCTTTAGGGACAATATCATCAATGTAAGCGTATCTGGAGTCGACAACCGAAACCCGATATGTACGGTGAAGCTGGGAAGACATCCTTATCCTGGTCATTACCTCTGTTCTGCTCGGATTCCTTACTCTCTACTAATTTTCCTCTTCCTTCTAACAGATTTGGGCAGCGCACCTTTCTGGTTATAGAATTGCAGTGGTCCTACTCAACAGGGGTCCGGTCCGTTATTCTACAACGGCTCTCTGGGACGACATCGGACTCGACCCCGAGACTGTGGTCGAAGCCAGAGACCTTTGGGAGGTACTCAATTTTGTCCACAAGCTTTATCTATATCCTATACTGTTATTTCCCATTGCATGCATGACCTCAACTCTTTCTGATATATGTTACTCGAATCCGGAGTGTGAGTGACATATAGAAATACCATGTTCGAATATGTGTCAGGCACGAATATTTTAAAAGATTCACTCTCCGGTCCGGGGTAACGTAGCGTGTGACACACCTATTAACATAAATGTATGCATCTTTTGCAGCACAAAACACTGAAGACACACTTTGTGGGGAATTTGACAGCAACTTTGGCTCCTCATTCATGCAAACTTTATGTTTTGAAGCCAATTGCTTAGGCTTTCCTCTTTACTTGATCCAAAAATGGTGTTCTTTTTTTTTTCCTGAAATAAACTGTTCGGCTGTATTGAACTATCAAAGATTCATTACAATAAGAATAATCTGCGCATTAACACGAAAAAGAAGTGACTTTTGAAAGATTGTCTACACAAGCGACTATGAAAATTAAGACACGAATCAACCAATGAGGTCTCGACAAGAGTGTAAATGAGCCTGTCAAGTCTATGTAGTGCTGAGTTTGACTCGGCTTGTTAAGAACTCAAGTCAGAATTGAAATTTCTTGTCCCTTTTCGGTACCTCTATTTATGCTCCATATTAGAAATTTGGTTTAGGGTTTAGGGGTTATGGTTAGGGTTTAAGGAATTTGGGGTAGTGTGTATTTTTAGGGTATATAGTGTATGGTTTAGGATTTAAAATTTAGAGTTAGGAGCTTAGAATTTAATTTGTAGTGATTTTTAGTATTGGGGCATAGAAGGAGGCACCGAAAATGGGCATAAGATTTTTATCCCTCAAGTCAAGTCCAATCGAATCGAATATTGACCGAGCTTTTTGTTAAAAGTCAAGCACCATTCGGTGCATTAAATGCACAATTCGGTGCAATTGTCAAAGGCTGCAAATTGCAACCAATTTTGGTTGAAAATGTGATGGTCTAATCACTTGGGTAAGTACCTAAAGTTTAGGTTATTTATAAGTTGGTCCCTTAAGTTCAACTATAAATAGCCTAGCCATTTGCCATTTCTCATCATCCCAAATCATTCTAACATCCTCTCAATACTAGGGAAATTAGAGAGTTTTTTTTTCATAGAGTTGTTTTCTCCTTTTCTTATCAAGAGAGAATTGTCATTGTTTTCTCCTTGTTAGATTGAGAGAAGTTGTAATTCCTATTTTCTCATAGTGAAATTCTTTTACCTTGTCCGTGGTTTTTACCCTATATTATTTAAGGGGTTTTCCACGTAAAATCTGTGTCTCTTTTATCTTCATTATTATTTTCTCAAATTATCAGTTGTGTTTTTGCTCTATCCGACGACCGTATTCCGCAACAATTGGTATCAGAGCCTAATTTGAGTGCGTATATCTACTTACCGTATTCTCTGTTGGCTGCCACTGAATAGTGGATCCTCCATCATAAGAAAGTAAGTTAGATATTACTCATTCATTGAAGGTGGTGGGCACTATTCACGTCAAAAAGGTGAAATAGTGGGAGCTATCTGAAATAGAAGCTATGACAACGAAATTTGATATTGAAAAGTTCAATGGGAGAAATTTCTCACTGTGGAAATTGAAGATAAAGGCCATCCTAAGAAAAAAACGGATGTCTAGCGGCTATCAGCGAAAGGCCGACAGATTTTACGGATAACAAGAAATGGAATGAGATGGACGAGAATGCTATTGCAGACCTTCATTTGGCATTAGCAGATGAAGTACTATCAAGCATCGAGGAGAAGAAGACAGCCAAGGAGATTTGGGATCACCTCACAAAATTATACGAGGCCAAATCGTTGCACAATAAAATTTTCCTTAAGAGGAAATTGTACACTCTTCGGGTGTCAGAATCTACTTCAGTGACAGAGCACTTAAACACGTTGAATACTCTATTTTCTCAGCTTACATCCCTAAGCTATAAAATAGAGTCACAAGAACGTGTTGAACTTCTGCTTCAAAGTCTACCTGATTCGTATGATCAACTCATCATCAACTTGACAAACAACAACCTTACCAATGATCTAGTCTTCGATGATGTTGCAGCTGCTGTTCTGGAAGAAGAAAATCGGCGCAAGAATAAGGAAGATAGACAAGGAAATCTGCAACAAGCAGAGGCCTTAACGGTGATGAGAGGAAGATCAACAGAACGTGGCCAAAGTAGCAGTCACAATCATGGTAGATCAAAGTTAATGAGTAAGAAGAATTTAAAGTGCTACAATTGTGGAAAGAAGGGTCACATGAAGAAGGATTGTTGGGGTTTACCTAAAAACTCCAATCCTCAAGGAAATATGGCAAACACTTCAGATGATGGAGATGTTCTCTGTTGTGAAGCATCAACAGCCATGGAAGGTAGAAAAAGATTTGCAGACATATGGCTTATTGACTCGGGAGCCACATATCACATGACCTCAAGAAGAGAATGGTTCTATAATTATGAACCCGTCTCAGGAGGATCTGTGTACAGCTGCAATGATCATGCCTTGGAGATTGTTGGCGTTGGAACCATCAAATTGAAGATGTATGACGGGACAATCAAAGTTGTTCGAGATGTGCGGCACGTGAAAGGCTTGAAGAAAAACTTATTATCTTATGGATTGTTGGATAATAATGCAAGCAAGATTGAAACACAGAAAGGAATCATGAAGGTGTTCCATGGAGCGCTTGTGGTGATGAAAGGTGAAAAGATAGCTGCAAATTTGTACATGCTGAAGGGAGAGACCTTGCTAGAAGCAGAAGCCTCTGTTGCCTCATGTAGTTTAGATTCTACCATTTTATGGCATCAGAAACTTGGACACATGTCAGAACAGGGAATGAAAGTCCTTGTGGAGCAAAAGCTACTTCCGGGTTTAACAAAGGTATCACTTCCTTTGTGTGAACATTGTATTACAAGTAAGCAGCATCGATTAAAATTCAACACATCAAATTCTAGAGGCAAGGTTGTTCTAGAATTGGTTCATTCTGATGTATGGCAAGCACCGGTTACATCCCTAGGCGGAGCAAAATATTTTGTCTCATTCATTGATGACTACTCCAGGAGATGTTGGGTGTATCCTATCAAGAGGAAGGCATATGTGTTTTCAACCTTCAAAGTTTTTAAAGCGCGGGTGGAACTTGATTCTGGAAATAAAATCAAGTGTTTCAGATCAGATAATGGAGGTGAATATACAAGTGATGAATTTGACGACTTTTGCAGAAAAGAAGGCATCAAAAGACAGTTCACAACAGTATACACTCCTCAACAAAATGGAGTGGCAGAGCGGATGAATAGAACTCTGTTAGAAAGAACACGAGCAATGTTGAGAGCTGCAGGACTAGAGAAAGCTTTCTGGGCAGAAGCAGTCAATACCGCATGTTATTTGGTGAATCGGGCTCCATCAACTGCAATTGAGTTGAAGACACCGATAGAGATGTGGACTGGTAAACCAGTTGATTATTCAAACCTCCATATATTTGGAAGTATTGTGTACGTGATGTACAATGCCCAAGAAATTTCAAAGTTGGATCCAAAATCCAGAAAATGTAAATTCTTGGGGTATGCTGATGGAGTAAAGGGGTATCGCTTGTGGGATCCCAGTGCCCGCAAAGTGATTATCAGCAGGGATGTTATTTTTGTAGAAGATAAGCTGCAAAGAAAAGAAGAAGATGATAGCACTGATAAAGAAAAGCCAGAGACTACACAAATACATGTTGAAAATGAGTTTGAACAGAGAGATTGTTCTGAAGAAGAACCAGAGCTCGAGGAACCAGAACCAGAGAATTCTGAAGCTCCAACAACTCGTCAATCAGATCGTGTGAGAAGACGCCCCAATTGGCACTCAGATTATGTTATAGAAGGTAATGTTGCGTACTGCCTTTTAACAGAGGACGGTGAGCCATCATCATTCGAGGAGGCAATGAACAACTCAGATGCTTCACAGTGGATGGCGGCAATGCAAGAAGAAATCGAAGCCCTTCATAAAAATAATACATGGGAACTTGTGCCACTACCACAAGGAAGGAAGCCAATTGGTAACAAATGGGTCTTTAAAATCAAGAGAAATGGTGACGATCAAGTGGAGAGGTATCGTGCAAGACTGGTGGTCAAAGGATATGCTCAGAAAGAAGGTATTGATTTCAATGAAATCTTTTCTCCTGTGGTTCGACTAACAACGGTACGAGTTGTCCTGGCAATGTGTGCTACATTGAATTTACATCTAGAGCAACTAGATGTTAAAACAGCTTTTCTTCATGGAGATCTTGAAGAAGAGATTTACATGCTCCAGCCTGAAGGTTTTGAAGAAAAAGAAAAGAAGAACTTGGTTTGTAGGTTGAACAAATCTCTGTACGGTTTAAAGCAGGCGCCGAGGTGTTGGTACAAGAGATTTGACTCCTTCATCATGAGCCTTGGATACAACAGACTTAATGCAGACCCTTGTGCTTACTTCAAGAGGTTTGGTAAAAACGATTTTGTTATATTGCTGTTGTATGTAGATGACATGTTGGTTGCAGGCCCCAACAAAGATCATATTGAAGAATTAAAGGCACAACTGGCTAGGGAATTTGAAATGAAGGACTTGGGACCAGCAAACAAGATTCTAGGGATGCAAATTCACCGAGATAGAAGTAGTAGGAAGATTTGGCTTTCACAAAAGAATTACTTGAAAAAGATCTTGTCACGATTCAACATGCAAGATTGTAAGCCAATTTCTACCCCTCTTCATATTAACTTCAAATTATCCTCCAGTATGAGTCCTAGCAGTGAAGAAGAGAGGAGGGAGATGTCTCGAGTACCGTATGCATCAGCAGTGGGAAGTTTAATGTTCGCTATGATTTGTACAAGACCAGACATTGCACAAGCAGTGGGAGTGGTTAGTCGGTACATGGCGAATCCAGGCAGAGAGCATTGGAATGCTGTGAAAAGGATCCTGAGATACATCAAAGGGACCTTAAATGTTGCATTATATTACGGGGGATCAGACTTTCTTATCAGCGGGTATGTCGATTCTGACTATGCAGGAGATTTGGATAAAAGCAAATCTACAACAGGGTATGTGTTTACAGTTGCTGGTGGAGCTGTAAGCTGGGTTTCAAAATTGCAATCGGTTGTGGCTACGTCAACAACGGAGGCAGAATATGTAGCAGCTACACAAGCCAGTAAAGAAGCAATATGGTTGAAAATGTTATTGGAGGAGCTCGGGCACAAACAAGAGAATGTCTCTTTGTTTTGTGACAGTCAGAGCGCGTTGCATCTTGCAAGGAATCCTGCTTTTCACTCAAGAACAAAACACATACGGGTCCAATACCACTTCATTCGTGAGAAAGTGGAAGAAGGGACGATAGATATGCAGAAGATCCATACAGATGACAACATAGCAGATTTCATGACAAAAGCAATCAACACTGATAAGTTTATTTGGTGTCGATCCTCTTGTGGCTTGTTAGAGACATAAGCAACATGAAAAGTACGAGGTAGAAAGAATGATGTGAAGATATGATTGTTCCAATCAAATCTTCAAGTGAGAGATTGTTAAAAGTCAAGCACCATTCGGTGCATTAAATGCACAATTCGGTGCAATTGTCAAAGGCTGCAAATTGCAACCAATTTTGGTTGAAAATGTGATGGTCTAATCACTTGGGTAAGTACCTAAAGTTTAGGTTATTTATAAGTTGGTCCCTTAAGTTCAACTATAAATAGCCTAGCCATTTGCCATTTCTCATCATCCCAAATCATTCTAACATCCTCTCAATACTAGGGAAATTAGAGAGTTTTTTTTCATAGAGTTGTTTTCTCCTTTTCTTATCAAGAGAGAATTGTCATTGTTTTCTCCTTGTTAGATTGAGAGAAGTTGTAATTCCTATTTTCTCATAGTGAAATTCTTCTACCTTGTCCGTGGTTTTTACCCTATATTATTTAAGGGGTTTTCCACGTAAAATCTGTGTCTCTTTTATCTTCATTATTATTTTCTCAAATTATCAGTTGTGTTTTTGCTCTATCCGACGACCGTATTCCGAAACACTTTTGATCAAGTCTGACTCGACTAGCTTGCGATCTGTCTCGTAAGATACATTTAGTTCATTTTAATTTTAAAAATGTAACAAATTTTAGCATATTATATTTTTTAGTAGCTTGCGAGCTCTTTAAGTCGGGTATCGAGAAGTTCAGCTTGGCCAGTCAAGAACTCAAGCTAAGTTCGAGCTCGAGTCGAGTCCAATAGAGTTGAGTTTTGACAAGCTTTAACTGCGTCAGACTTGAATAGCTCGTGATCTGTCTTGTCTTATATACAACCTTAGGTGTCGAGTAAACGCATGAGTTGTGTTCTTTCCGTCGCACAAAAGAAATTAGGGTAAAGTACACCGATGGTCACCGAACTTATAGGGCGCGTTTATTTTAATTACCGAACATTTAAAAATTTTATGAGAGTCATTTAATTTTTAGTCTGCTTTCATTTTGATCCCTTCCATTAACTTTTATTAAAAACGCTAACGTGGCAAGCTAACTTTCTTTCTCCCTCCATTTCTTATTATGTTTTTCATCCATAACTTTCGGTTATTTTTTCCTCTATTTTCTTCCTCTTCCATTTTCTCATTTTTTTAAGTTGATATTAAAAATGGAACATAAAAGCAAACATCGTGAATTACCTCATGTAATCCGAGGGCTTTTGAGAAACTAATTATAAATGAATAACCCCTTGAAGCAACCTCAAAAAGACGATACAGCTTGAACAAGAGCTGGGATTTAATCAGTGAGGCATAGTTTAGACAAAAACACAAACATGCCAACTGCAATCTGAAACCAATAAAGCAATGGCAAGAAGGCTTAAAAATCTTTTGGAAATTGTTTTAATAAGTTAAATTAAATGTTTGGTACTATAAGCAATACTTTTTTTTTATCAATTAACCATACGATATCAAATAACTCATTGAAATAAAGCCTCAACAGTAAGAGAAAATAAGCTTAAAATGTATATTTTTTTTGACAGCTTAATAGGATTATATCTCTCAAAGGAAAAAAAATACCTTTAACTTAGGGTCTCTCGGGTAAGTTCATGTTTCTTTCACAATCTTCATACATAAAAAAACCTAGAAAATAGAAAATCATAAAGTTTGTCTCTGGATCAATATCAGCCATAGCTCTATTCTCTGACTAGAAATTGGGGCAAGAAAGAAGCAAATGAAGGAAGAAATAACCTGAGAGTTATGGAGGAAAATAGAGCAAGGAAAAAAAGAAGAAAACAGAGGGAGAGATAAAATTAACGTGACATGTCTGCGTTTTTAACGCAAGTTAATGGGAGGGACCAAAATAAAAGCATACTAAAAATTAGATGACCCAATAAAAAATTTAAAAGTTCGATGACTAAAATAAATACAACTTAAAAGTTCGGTGACCATTGTTTGTACTTTACCCAAAAAGTAAAGCAACCGGAAATTGAATGATATCGAATTTTATTTTTTATTTAATTTATAATTAATTTTAGTGTAAACCACTTAACATTGAAAAGGAGTATGCTCGCATAGTTTTCTTTATGTTTATGTTGTCACCAGGTCAGAGTTTTGATACTTGTAAATTTGAAATGTGTTCAATTCTTTTTCGAAGATTTTCATGTATTTAAAAAAAATCATGTTTTTGTAAACATGTTGGGAAAAAAAAGTAAGATACACATATCATACACAATTATAATTATCAGCAACTGAAATAACTTCCAATGCAACATTGGTGAAAAAAAATATAAGAGAAATTGATAAATATAGAAGCTATATATGCCCTTTTCTTTTTAAATTTTTTATACTCTACATTTATTTTAAAATAAATGCACTCTTTATCTTTACACATTAAATTCATTTTTTAAGAAAGATCCTAAAAAAATAGAAATGCAATTGATCTCTTAACAGAATGTAATCTACCTGCATTTGCCCATGGTTCACGATACAATGATAAATAGTTTATTTATACATAATTGTGTCCAACACTCTGCTGAATAAAGGTTATTATTTGGTTAAAAATAAAAGAACTAATTAAAAAATGTTAAAGGACTAAAATGAATTGTTAATTATAGTTTAGGGGATAAATTAAAGGTTTAACAGTCAAATAAGTGTCTAAATTATATTTTTTTTTCTAGACAGGTGCTTGAACTATATTTTGGGTCAAATAGGTGCATAACGTTTTCTTCCGTGACCCATTTAAGGATTCACCGTGACAGACGTTATTTTTTTATGTTATCCAATAAAAATCAAACATGTAGCATGGTTTTTCTTTTTCTAAAAATAAAATATGAAATTAAGAAAAAAAAAACAATATTAATTAACCAATCAGCCTTTAATTTTTCTAAAAACCCTAAACGAAATCCTAAATCTCTATATTCTTCCACTCCAACCACCGATTCAACCACCACTGGCCACCCTTGTCTTCCTCGGATCTCCACTATCAAAAACCCCATGATCTTGCCATCAAAAACAAACGAAAGAACCGTCGATTACACTGTCGATGAACACCAAAAAATGAAAAAAAGAACGATTGGATTCCGACCGACGACTAGAGCATGGGGGATGCCGAACGGTGAAGTACTCGACACCTGGGCGGACAAACGATGAACCGCCGATGTGTGGGAGATGCCAAGCAGCGAGGGAAATGCGATTTAAGGATTTGAATGAAAGAAATTAAAACTTTGGGATTTTAAAGAAATTTGGATTTTTAAAGAAATTCATAAATTAAAAATATATAAAAAAAAACAATCTACTTGTCATGTTCTGATTGGATGACGAACTTTTTTAACATTTGTTGACAGAAAAACTTTATTTGAGTAACGGAATGAAACGTTATACACTTATTTAACCCAAAAAATAATTAAGACACCAAACTAAAAAAAATAATTTGGGCACTAATTTAAATGTTAAGCCTAAATTAAATATTAACTTTTTTTGTTAACATATAACACTATCAATCTAATCAGAACTAATGAGTAATGACAATGTGACCATTTTATTATAAATCAATGACGTTTAGCAATCGTATATAATTAACTTCAGTGGTGAAAACGAATGGTATCCAAATATTAGTGACCACTGCTGTAGTTTAACCAATACAAATATCTCATCCATTGTTTTGTTGTAGCTTTCTTAAAACCCAAATTCTGCATCTGGAAATGACTCGTTGTCCCACACTGCCCATTCAACGCTCTCTCAGCCGCTCAACACTAACAGCCTACGTCGACGCTTTCTCGCCCATTGCTCCCCTCAACGCCCATTCGCCACAAATTTATCTCAAATTTTATATATTTATTCGACTGTACCATATTTTCTCGATAAGAACCAAACCCAACCAAACTAGTAAACATCAAAAATTTTCAAAAAAATCTTTTGTTTTTGTTTAAGAATTTAGATTCGATGATCCACAAAAAAAAGAATTTTGATTCGAGGGTGACGTTTAAAACCAACAATGTCGCTTCCCGTATTTTCGAGCGCCAAATTCGCACCCCAGCACCCGGAACCAGTGTATAAACATTACCCAACTTTTATTTTTTTTGAATTCTGATTCTATGTTTTTCATTCTTACTGCCCACCACCTGTTTGATGATTTGCTCAATGACAACAGGTTCATTGCGCTAGAAGATTTTACGAGAATTTCGTTCCTGGTTTCACGTTATACGATGTGGAATGCCCCGACCATTCGTTTTTTAAGTTCACGGATGATGGTCAGTACTTTGTGAGTTTCAGTAGGAACCGTCAGGATTTGATTGTTTATAGGCCGACCTGGCTTTCGTTCTCGTGCAAAGAAGAGGATTGTGATAATACCCATGAACTCCCTCCCCATGCTAAGAGGTTTGAGAGTTTCTTCACGCAGTTATATGTTCGATCACTTGCTTCTTGCAACGAGCTTATATGTAAAGACTTCTTTATCTACATGGAGAGTAACCAATTTGGAATTTTTGCTACTTCCACCGCTCAAATTCAAGATGCTCGTGCCTCGGATGGAGCAATCCTTGGGGTCCCATCGTTTGAAAAAATCACTATTCACCTATTGAGGTTTGTCTACTGCAGTATTCTTTGCCAAAATCAAAATGAACACTGCATTAGTTGTAGAATTCTTTCTAGAAATGGCAATTTAAACAGTCTGATGAACACTGAATTTGTTAATGCTATGAAGTTTTGTTCTTAGTTTTATTTTGTAATGTAATCAGGTTGCAAGATGGGGTTATACTAGATGAAAAGGTATTTCACAACGATTGTGTCAATTTTACCCATAATATGGGTGCCTTCTTGTATGATGATTTGCTCGCGGTCGTATCACTTCGTTATCAAACAATACACATTATTCAAATCAGGGATTCGGGGAACCTTGTTGATGTGCGAGCTATTGGTGCATATTGTCGGGAAGATGATGAGCTTTATATAAATTCTAGTTCTCAGGCAAGATGCTTTTGCTTTTATGTTCTCTATTTGAGTGTTACACCGTACGTATGGTAGGAATTAGCTTAGGCATCGGTGATTCCACTTTAACTGAAGTCCTTAGGTTTTTCAACTCATGCATTTCCTGTTAGCCTGTAAAATTCTTCAATGTGGGGTTACTTTTGTGTTTATAAATGTTTTGGACACAAATGGCTTTCTCATCATCGTGTATCTCTGGACTCTGCTCATACTGTTTATCATTTTAGTTGTTAAACCTGAGAGCCTAACCATTTTTTCACCAAGTTTCCAGGAGGGATGTCTGAACTAACAATCTGACTATTGATGATAAAACTTCACAACTTCTGACAAAAATTAACTGCATCAGTTGTCAGGAAATCGTGGAGACCTTGTAGATAATGGTATAAATCATGATCAGCCTAATTCAAACAATTCTTTTTTGAGTGGTATCAAACAACGCTTACTTTCATTCATATTCCGAGAAATATGGAGTGAACAAACAGATCAAACGCAGGTTAGTTAGTTGGCTTTCTGCACTCCCAAAGTAATTTTTATTTCGTTTTGCTCATGTTTAATTATATTCTTTTGAAGTTACTTTTGTTTTCACATTGCTGTGTATTATCAGTAGTTCTAATGAGCTGTATGAAAAGTTTCAGATATAGTTCTCTTCTAATTTCAGAGATTTAATTGTAATGTTTGTTTCTATATTAGAGGGTCCAATGCCTGAAGAAGAAGTTCTATTTCCATTTCCAGGACTATGTTGATTTGGTGATCTTGAAGGTAGAATTTCAATTTCTTATGTTCTACACACTTGTGCTGCTGTTTTCTACGAGTCAAATGAAATTTACTTATCTGTTTGTTTAGTTCTTCCGTATAAGATGATCGAAGTCTTATTACACTAGTGGACGTAATGTAACAAATATATGCCCAACTCTTGGACAGGTGCAATTCTTGGACCGGCATCATCTGCTTATCAAGTTTGGCAGTGTTGATGTGGGGGTAAGGTTTTCCTGCTATTTCTTGTACCTATGTTACTTGTACTTGGTTGTGAGTGTAGGAAACAAGTATGTATTTGACATGGTGTATGTTGATATGTTCATTTTTCCCAAGACTCATGTATTTGAAAATTTTGGAGGATCATATCTCCATACCCGTGTTTAGATATGTGTTGGATATGGGTGTCAAACACATATACCTCTATAGAAATGAAGAGTAAGAACAACATAGACCTTAACAATAGTAAAAGTAGGCCTGAAATATTTGAGGAAATATACTGTAAGTCTGTAACTGTAGTAGCTTGATGAAAGATTTTCAAAATTAATATTTCTTTATCATAAAACCCTCGACAACACTTTCTGGATTGGGAGACTGGTTGTTCTTTATATAGAAATATTTGATTGCAATGCAATACGATTTGTTGACTTGAAAATTCCAGGGATCACGAAACACTGATCAACTTCCTGCATTCTTTGCTGTATATAATATGGAGACAACTGAAATTGTTGCATTCTATCAGGTATTATTTCATCTTTGTTTTATTTTTTTTATTGTTTGTTGAATTCTCGAACAATCACACGATCTATTACTTCATTCAGAATGCAGCAGACGAGCTTTACCTTCTCTTTGAACGTTTCTGTGACCATTTCCATGCAACATCAATAAAATCGATGTATATGAATTTCATATCTTCTCACTCAAATAATATTCATGCTCTTGAACAACTAAAGTCCATGAAGAATAAAGCCGCCAGTGCCTCGCAGGTGTGAATTTCTTAATCAGAAGTTGTTGCCATTCTACTATTTTATGGTTTTCTTGTATTTTTTCTGGAATTCTCCTGATAGTTTTCCTCATCAGGGTTCTGCTAGGCACAATAGTATTGTTGCCGGAGATCATTTCCGGCTTGGTATCTTAAGTCTTCATTCTTTGGTTTTGTATGTCTAATTGCCTGATGACTCTTCTGCAGTTTGTTAAGAAGATGCTATCCTCATTGCCTTTAAACTGTCAATCAATGAGTCCTTCTCCCTACTTCGATCAGTCTCTCTTCCGCTTCGATGAGAAGGTGTGATTCACAGGCTGCTAATATATTCCCATGATTTCTACCTCATTTTTATGTCGAGGGTCTTTTATGTCAGACGTTTAAGGCCATAGTTTCTCTTTGTTCTATGTATGCCTTCACTCACCTTATTGTTTATTTTCCCCTTCAAATCCGGTTTATCGATGCCCAAGCCCAACCATTTTCTGGCATGTTCTTGCAGCTTATCTCTGCAACTGACCGGCCCAGACAGTCAACAGATCATCCCATCAGGTTCATTTCTAGGAGGCAACCAAACATTCACAAGTTTAAGATCAAGACAGGTAATAATTTTTCCTTCTGCTATCCAATTATTTAAACTCGGGGTTATTTTCTTCAACCTTTTTTTGTCATATATTGGCTTAATCGGATTTCACTTTCCATTTACACCATGATAATCGGTCTTTCTGTATATGGTTATTCTTTTGTTCCTCCTTTTTCGCCCTCCTCTACATGATTAAAAACCGTAGGTGCATAGCATGAAAAATATTAATGGCTTAACCCTTTCCGGTTTAGGCCCAGAATTCGGTAGTGCGGATGGTCGAAGCAAAAGGTATTCACATTTCCTGTTCCATCCTTTTTTGCCCTTGGCTCTCTCCTTCATCCAGCCATCTTTGTTCTTGCCGCCGTCGGCCGTGAATATTCACTTCCGGAGATAATATTTTGTAAGTATTTGCTTTGATGGCCACTATCCTCCCTTTTTTGAAATGCCCTGAGCTAGTTTTGTAGTAGATACTATAATTATTATTATGTATATTTGATACTTAGGTAGTTGATAGTTGATGATTGTAACCTTTACCCAAACTGTAAAAATATATGCTGCTTTAAGCCTTCTTATTAGTAGAGCTAGTAATTTTAGACACGATTTAAAAAAATAAAATGACAAAATATGACACAAAAAATTGCAAACAAACAAGTGTTGGATGCAATAACAAGTCATATTACATTGTCGTTAAGAGATTCATGTTTGAACCTTAAACGATGTTGGGAGGATAGTATATAACTTTGAACACGAGTAGTAAAACATATATAAATATATAAAGATATCATGAACATTATTTATTTCTTTATTAATTAAAGGGTATTATATTTCTAAAATAAATGTCAGAATTTGAACTATATAATATTTGATAATATGAGATTTTTATAACTTAGTTAATTTGCGGATCTTATGAACATCTATCTATTGAAATCTATAACATGAATTATTCACGTGCCAATAGTTATATAAAATAGGGTTAACTACTGGAATGGTTATTTATGTTTTTTTTTTCGATACAAAGTTCGTCATCGATTTTAAAAAATGACCAGTAAGGTCACTTACGTTTTCGGGGTGTAAACTTTTGGTCATTCAACCGTTTGTTGTCGTTAAACATTAACCGGAGGCTGATCTAACACAATAAAAAAGATAAATTATCTAAATAGTCTTTAAACTATTATTTTAATCTTATTTTGACCACCGAAATAAAAATAATTTGTATAATTACACATTTAATCTTTCATATTTACATTTTTTATTTTTTCTCCCCTTCATTATCTTTCATATTCTTCTTCATCTAACACAATTTCTAATTCTCTACTATATTAATCCTCAATTCACACATCAAAATTGGATTTACCTTTCTTTTCACGCTTAACCAAATAAGAAATTTTAATTTTTGAATCAAATATTTTAATAGAGTCAAGTCGAATAATTTAATTTTTAATGAGTATTTGGTTGGACATAAAATTAAAAGGAAAGAAAAGAAAGAGGGAGAGACTTTCTTCACCAAACACAAAATATTATTCGCCCAATTTTGGAGGAAAGAACAAACAGAAAAGAGAGGACAATCTAATTTTATTATAAAAGTACAAGACTACCTCTAATTAAATTTTAAAAATTTCATCTCCTACCATTTAAAATTATGTTTCATATTCTGAAATCAAAAGCTTTTTTTTTTCTGTACTTGAAAAAATTTATATAAAAATTAAATTCAAAAATCAAATCCCTAATTTATGATAAATCAAACCCTTACTATTGTATCATCTTTTACCCAAAAAAATTTTTAGCTCCTCGCTCGTTATAGACTTTAAAGAAGAACGTGAAACCAATGGTTTTGAGCTGTAAAAAGTGATCGATTTCGAAGTTTTTTCAACATGAGAGTTATGGTAAAGACCTAATCATCCGAGACATAATTTTTTTTATTCTTTTCAATTGTTTTTTTGATTGAAATTTTGCATTTTGGTAAAATTTTGGTGAAAGATGAAGCGTATGAAAATGTTGAAGAGGAAGAGAGGAAATGTAGACAAAAATCTAAATAATTTAATTTCTTTAGTAGTCAGTAATTATCTTTAAATTTTACGTTGTTTGATGGATACTTTACTTTTAAAAAGATTTATATTGTTGTCTTTATTGAACCATATGAATCTTATTAAAATATTTAACTCACTTTTAATTAAAGTCTTGTAGTCTTGGACGGTAATTTTTCACTTTTTTTACATAAAGTTACAAGTGTTTTGTTAACACGTTATTATAAAATATTATGGCTATAGATTGAATTTAGAGAAGTATATAGTTAATGACTATATTAATCAGATTGCTTATTGTAAAACCTATGTTTGATTTTGATATAATTAGATCTTTAAGGATCAATTTGTAAAACTTAAAATTGTTTTTATAAGTTCCTTAATAAGTTTCAAAACACCAACACTTTAAAACTGATTTGTAAAACTCAAACTCAAAATATTTTCTAAGTGTTCCAAGACAAAACCATTGAAAATCGTTCAGGTGTATCGATACACTCCCAAGCGTATCGATACCTTTTTTGCCAAACTTGGTCACTGTCGAAACACGTATCGAAACGGTAAACCCTCGTTTCGATACGCCCCTGTGTTAAAATTCAAAGAGTTTGAATAGTGTACCGATACGGCTAACCCTCGTATCGGTACGAGCTTTATGATTTTTAAATATTAAGTCGGTTTAAAAATATGACCGTTGGTGTCAGTTGGTTGGTAACCAAACTTTAAAAGGTCGTTGACCCGTATCGATACGCCTAACCACCGTACTGATACGGATATCGACAGTGAGTTAAGTTCAGAAAAAGGTATCGATACGGATCTTAGCCGTTCCGATACCCCGTACCGATACGCCTACGTGCGTTTCGATACCCCGTACCGATACGCCTACGTGCGTTTCGATACCCCTTATTTATTGCACACAACGGCTCTTTCTTTTCTGAGACAGGTATCGATACACCTTTCCGCGTACCGATACGGGTAGCTGCAGAAGTGCATTTATGGTGGTAAGAGAGGGTTCCAACGGCTCCATTTATGTTCCCAACCACCCAAACGGCTAGAAATCAATGAAGATGTATAAAAGAGACATCCAAAAGCTACAACAAAAACTATTGATCTTCAAGAAAACATCTATTCATCAAATCCAAGCAATTGTGCGAAAATTCCTATTTGTCTAGAAACCCCAATTGTAATTTTCATTCATATCTTGTTCAATTGGGTTGAGTGCTTGTAATTGGACTATCATTTGTATTGAGAGATACCTTATTAGCCAACAAATTTCTTTGTTCACTTGTGTGAGGATTGGGTTGAATTTTGGGTAAAAAATTCAACCGAAATTGTAAGGGTTGCCTCCTTAGCCTAGAAAAGGGGAAGAGCAATTAGTGGAATTGTTGCAAATCCTTAGTGAAGCTAAGGTAGTGGATGTAGAGTTCATTTGGAACTTGAACCACTCTAAATCCCTTGTCTATTATTTTTAATTTGCAATTTCCACCACAAAACCTTTAAATTTCCAATTCACCCCCCTCTTGGTTTATATCGATCTTGCGATCCACTCAACAATTGGTATCAGAGCCTACCTCTTTGAGGATTAACAACCACAAGAGGAGTTCCTTGGAAGAGTGTGATCATCAAAATATCAAGAGATGACTTCAACCTCCGGTTCCGGCATGTACGAGTCACAATCCACTACAAAGCCTCCTTTCTTCAATGGTGATAACTATTCTTTTTGGAAGAATAGAATGCGTCTCTTCATCACGTCAAATGACTATCTAGTGTGGGATGTCATTGAAGATGGGCCATATATTCCATTGAAGCAAGATGGTGAAGGCAAAATGATTTTGAAGAAGAAAGTGGAGATGAGTGAAGAGGAGAGGAAAAAGATTCAAGTCAATGATAAAGCTCTCCACATGCTATTTTGTTCCTTCGGTCCGAACATCTATTCAAAGGTCTCATCCATCGAAAGTGCCAAAGAAGTGTGGGACACTCTTGAGACTACTTATGAAGGCACCAACGATGTTAAAGAAACTAAGATTGGAATTCTCAATCTTAGTTATGGAAATTTCAAGATGGAGCCCGATGAGACGGTGTCAAAGATGTTTGATCGTTTCTCTACGATTGTCAATGGGCTAAAGGGCTTTGGAGAGATCATACCGGGAGACAAGCTTGTCCGGAAGCTACTTTATTCACTTCCCGAGTCTTGGGATGGGAAGAGAACCGCTATCATCGAAGCAAAGAATTTGAAAACCTTGAAGCTTGATGAGCTTGTGGGTTCTCTCCTTACTCATGAGATCATGAAGCAAGGAAGGGAAGATAAGAAGAAGAAAGAAGAGAAAAGGGTAGAGAAGCTTGAGGTTGAGAAGAAGAAGAAGATGAGAATAGCTCTCAAGGCTAAAGCTTCACAACATGATGAGAGCTCATCTAGTGAGGAGGATGAACTTGAAGAATTGGCTATGATAGCCAAACGATTCTCATGTTTTATGAGGTCCAACCGGGGAAGAAAAATCCAAAGGAAGATGGACTTCAAAAGCAAGAACAAAGAAGAAGGAAGGGATCCTATCATTTGCTTTGAGTGCAAACAACCCGGCCACATACGTTCAGAGTGCCCTCAACTCAAGAAGAAGGGCTTTGAGATGAAGAAGAGGCTCAAAGCCAAGCTTGCTACTTGGAGTGATGAGGAGTCATCGGAGGATGACGAACAAGAAGTGGCTAACCTTTGCCTCATGGCACTTGAGGAAGATTCCTCCTTGGTAACATCTAACTCATCTACTTTAGATATTTCATATGATGAATTAAATGATGAATTAGTTGAGAAGTTTAAAGAGTCAGTCATTAAAAACAAGAAAATTATTTTGGAACTAAATGAGAAAAATGACTCACTCACTCAAGCTAATTCAAAATTTGAGAAAAAGATATTAGGATTAAAAGATGAACTTAAATTCTTTCAAGATGAGAATGTTGATCTTAATAATCTTTTGTCTCAATGTAATAGTGAACACCAAAAGGTGTTAAATGAGCTAAATGAGCTTAAAAAGTCTTTGAAAAATGTTGGTAGTGTCAAGCATGAAATAGGTGAATCCTCTAGAACACACCAACCTAAAAAAAAAGACTAACTACTACAAACAAGGTAGTTATCCTAGACATAGTAGAGCAAAAAGAATTAGAAGTGTATGGGTTCCTAAGGAACTTGTAAAATCTAATAATATTATTGCTATGTCATCTTGGATTCCTAAGGGAACCAAGGTTTTGGGAGCTAACACTCATGGACCCAAAATGATTTGGGTACCAAAAACAAAAGTTTAATATCTTTGTTTGTAGGGGGAACATTGCTACAAGGCCAAAACACAAAGTCAAAACTCATGGTACCTTGATAGTGGATGCTCGAGGCACATGACCGTAGACAAGAGTAGATTCATGGATCTAAAGCCAAAAAGTGGAGGAGTAGTAACATTTGGTGACAACTCCAAAGGCCACATTAAAGGTATTGGCTCCATAGGTAATCTCTCTACTATTCTCATTGAAAAGGTCTTATATGTCGATGGTTTTAAACACAATTTATTGAGCATAAGTCAATTGTGTGATAAAGGATTTAATGTTTTATTTGATAAAAATGGATGCAAAATTGTAGACATTAAATCTAATAATATTATGCTCATAGGTCATCGCATAGGGAACATATACATGGTGCATCTAGATGACATTCATACATCTCATGCATGCTTAGTTGCACAAAATGAAAATGATGCATGGTTGTGGCATAGGAAGCTAGGACATGCTAGCATAAGTGTTTTAGAAAAACTAGTCTCTCTTAATCTAGTTAGAGGTTTACCCAAAATAAAATTTTCAAATGATAAAATTTGTAATGCATGCTCAAAGGGTAAATAACATAGATCTTCCTTTAAATCCATTAATGATGTTTCTACTAGTAGATGCTTACAACTAATCCACATGGATTTATTTGGGCCAATTAGGACTATGAGCTTGGGTGGTAAGTCTTATGCTTTTGTACTTGTTGATGATTTTTCTAGATTTACTTGGGTTCTATTTTTAAGTACTAAAGATGAGGCTTTGGAAAAATTCATCACATTTTCAAAACTAACCCAAAATGATCTTAAACTTAGAATTTCACATATTAGAAGTGATCATGGAACCGAGTTTCAAAATTTGGGGTTTGAAGATTTTTTAAATGAAAATAAAGCAATTTTTATAGGTTACTCTTTAACCTCTAAAGCCTATCGAGTATTTAACAAAAGAACTTTAGTAGTAGAAGAATCTATTCATGTTGTATTCGATGATAACCTCCTTCCTAGGAAGGATTCTTGTGATGATGATGATGTAGGAATCATAAATGCCTTTGATGGAGGACAAACTTCAAAGGAGGATGAGATTCCAACAAAAGAAGAGGACACACAAGATCCACCTCTTGAAGCCTTGAAGGACTTGGCTATTGAGGAAAAGGAAGTGAGCTACCCAAGGGAGTTGAACTATGTCAAAGATGGTGAAATCTTGGGTGATCCATCCAAGGGGGTAACCACTCGTTCTTCTCTTAGATTAATGAATCATGTTGCATTTATCTCATGCATAGAGCCTAAGAATATTAAAGAAGCATTGAAAGATGACTTTTGGATTATGGCTATGCAAGAAGAGTTAAATCAATTTGAGAGAAGTAATGTTTGGACATTAGTTGATAGGCCTAGTAATCAATCTACAATAGGAACTAAATGGGTCTTTAGGAACAAGCTAGATGAGAGTGGTAACATTGTAAGAAATAAAGCTAGACTTGTAGCACAAGGTTACACTCAAGAAGAGGGAATAGATTTTGATGAAACCTATGCACCCGTAGCTAGGATGGAAGCCATTAGGATGTTGCTTGCATATGCATGTTATCATAATTTCAAGCTTTTTCAAATGGATGTTAAAAGCGCATTTTTAAATGGTTTTATAAATGAAGAAGTGTATGTAGAACAACCACCGGGTTTTGAAGACTCAAAATTTCCAAATCATGTTTTCAAACTTACCAAAGCTCTTTATGGTTTAAAACAAGCTCCTAGAGCTTGGTATGAAAGACTTTCAAATTTTTTGATTGAAAAAGGATTTGAAAAAGGTAAGGTGGACACTACACTTTTTATAAAAATGTATAAAAATGACATCTTAGTAGTTCAAATTTATGTTGATGATATTATTTTTGGTTCTACTAATGAATGTCATTGTCAAGAGTTTGCTAAGTTAATGCAAGGTGAATTTGAGATGAGCATGATGGGGGAGCTCTCATTCTTTTTGGGACTCCAAATCAAGCAAAAGAAGGATGGCACCTTCATCAACCAAGCAAAATACATAAAGGATATGCTCAAGAAGTTTGGCTTGGAGAATGCAAAGCCTCAAGCCACTCCTATAAGCTCATCTACAAAGCTTGACAAAGATGAAGGAGGTAAGTGTGTTGACTCTAAGCTTTATCGTTCTATGATTGGATCTTTGCTTTACCTTACCGCAAGTAGACCGGATATCTTGTTTAGTGTTTGCTTGTGTGCTAGGTTTCAAGCTAGTCCTAGAGAGTCTCACCTTATAGCCGTTAAGAGAATCTTTAGATACCTTAGAGACACTCCTTGTTTAGGTCTTTGGTATCCTAGAGACTCTACCTTCAACCTTCATGCTTACTCGGATGCGGATTATGGGGGTTGTAAAATTGATAGGAAAAGTACTTCGGGAACTTGTCAATTCCTAGGTAGTATGCTCATATCTTTGTTCTCTAAGAAACAAAATAGTGTAGCCTTATCTACCACCGAAGCCGAGTACATATCCTTAGGGAGTTGTTGTGCTCAAGTCCTTTGGATGAAGCAACAACTCTTAGATTATGGAATTAAAGTTGAAACCATACCCCTAAAATGTGACAACACTAGTGCAATATGTTTAACAAAAAATCCCATCCAACACTCTAGAACCAAACACATAGAAATAAGGCATCATTTCATTAGAGATCATGTCCTTAAGGAAGATGTGGTTATAGAGTATGTAGACACCTTGAATCAATTAGCGGACATATTTACAAAACCCTTAGACAAAGAGCGTTTTTGGTCCCTTATGAGAGAGTTAGGTCTAGCTAGCCTATCTTGACCTTTTAGGAACTCTTTTGTGCTTAAAAATGCTTGATTTTGTGAAATGCCATGTTCATGTGTTTAGACTCATAATTTCATCCATGCCTATAGTTAGGTGGAGTATGATTATGTTAAAATATGCTTAGAACTGCTCATACACCATTTGTATACTCATAGGAGATGTTAAGTTCGAGCCTTTGGTTGTTCTTTGAACCAAATATGCAATTTCTAGGCATACAGTATCGATACTGATCTACGTGTATCGATACCTGTTCTTCATTCCGTTTCCCAGAATTTTCTTTGCTTCACAGGTATCGAAACGATTAACCTCGTATCGATACAGGTCGTTTCGATACGGACCCCTCCGTTTCGATACGCCTTTCCAACGGGCATTTTTGCGGAAAAGACAATTCTATCCCCGTATCGATACACCTTCAGGCGTATCGATACTCAACTGCGCTGATGGCATTAAATTTGACTTTTAATGGTTCCAACTTTTACCTAAATTCAAACTCTTCAAAACCTAATTAACCCTAGCCGTTTTTGCCTATAAAAAGGTGTTGAGTGTGTAAAAGTTCTATTATTTACACCCTTTTTAACCCATATTTCTGCTACATTCAAGCATCATTTCATTGCATTTAGGCTAGTTTACAGCAAAACATCACAAATATATAAAAGGCACAGATTCTACTAAAAATGGTTATTTTTTGCAGGTTGCTACCAGAGTAGACGGAGAAGGTAGGCGCAGGGCAGAGAAGCAGAAGAGCTGAACTGGACAAGCAGATAAAGAGGAGATGCTGCCATGGTGCTGCCGTGACAGCAGAGGACGACATCAAGTTAGTGGAGAAAAAGCAAAGTGGACCTCGATAGATAGAGAAAATTATGCTCGTATGTCGTGTGAAAACCTTATATTTTTCCAAGACCCAGATCAGAAGATATCCCAAGCCCAAAGTTCAAGGAGAGAAAATCCCAAGAAACAAGGAGGACGGCTGGAAAGTAGATTCCTTGAAGATCAAGTCTTTATTAGAATCATACTTTTAATTAAAGTTGTAATCCTTGTTAACTTAGAAAACTTGAGCCCAAAGCTTATATAAGGGCATGTATTTTAACCTAGGGTATATCTCATATCCCAGCTCATATCCCATAGCCAATACCCCATAACCGACAACCAAAAACCCCTAGCCGTTTACCCGCTGCCGACATGTTCTAAACCCCCCTTAGGGCCACGGGTTGATTTGTAAAGTAGTTGCAAGGGTTGTTTTGTTTTAGGAATTTTCAGTTCAATAAAATAAACTTCAAGTTCTCTTATTTTGGTTATTAATATCTTGCAAGAGCATCAGGAGAGCATTGTGATGTTATCTATTTACTTAGTATCGGGAGAGTTAAGTATACGAAAGAAATAAGAGCAAGTTCTCTAGTTTATAGTTGAACTATCTCGTGCCTAGGGATAGGGCGAGGTTAAGTGGCTAAAGAAGAATTCATACACATCGGTGTTCATCCTTCGATTCACGCCGGGAGGTATCATCAAGACGTGATCATCGACAGACTTGGACCTAGGGATAGGCCAAGGCAGATCTGGGATTCTTCCCAAACTTGAAAGTACTGAGTTGAGTGTTTGATGCCGCGACAATCAACGGACTACTGCCGCGACAGGTGCTGTCGGCGACGGGCGCGACGACAGAACTGGATTTCCTAAACTCTGCAATACCTGCACTACTGAGCAATTCAATACCAGCCCATTCTCTCTATCTTGATTTCTCTACTTTTATTTTCCAGTATTCTTTATTATTTTCGTGACAATATCTTAATCTATTCTTTTTCCCTTGTGCAGATAGCGAAGGAAAGGTTTAGCCCAGTCCCTGTGGAGACGATATCCGATACTCTAGTATCACTTTATTACTTGCGACGTGTACACTTGCACTCAATTGCGATAGACACCTTTACACGCAACAAAAGGCACTTCCTCCTTCATATTTTTCACACCTCAACTCAATTCTAAAAGAGTTTTTGAATCAAGCAAAGCTTTGTGCTTTCTCTCTCATCAATTGTGCTAGTTTTTCTTCAATCTTCAAAGTTCTATCAAGGTAATCTTTTTCCTTCTTTTTTTCTTTTTCAATTTTTTTGTTTTGTTTCATCTTTTCTTTTAAAGTTTTTGTTTTTCAAAACTATTCTTCAAAATTTTCTCAAAATTTTTTTACCTTGATTTTTACTCAAATTGAAGAAATTCTTTTAATTAATTCTCTTTTAGATCATGGCACCAAAAGAACCTTCGAGGAAGCGTTCAAGGGTTTCTCAAGCCGGTGAATCTTCCACCCTTGGAGCGATTGCTCGTCCAAACTACTCAATCATCTATGAGCAATGCTTTGATGGCAGTTCGGGTCTCACTCACTTTCGTCAATATGAGAATTATAAGATCCGTGCCGAAAGGGTAATATTCGTTCCTTTTCTCAATTTGGAGCGTTTTAAGTTTGAATATCTTCTTTTGTTTCATCGTTGGAACTTCATGGAGTTCATCTCTATTCCCGATGTTTTCTATCGCCTTTTGATTTTGATTTTCTATGCTAATGCCAAATGTATTAGTCGTGATGGGGAAGTTGTTGCTATTAGCTCTTACCTAACGGGGAAGAAAATCATCCTTGATGTCGAGTCTATTTGTGAGGTTTTCAAGTTAGAGGATGAAGGCATTGATAATGAGCATGCTTTGGGGCATGTTCTTAGTGGATCCGTCACCGCCCTAAATGCTCAAGACCGGATCTTACATTTGATGGTGTCGTGGTGGTTTCGTCCCTCCGGAGGAAAATATTCCACTATCCGTCAAGTAGATGATTTTTGGATTTGGTGCTTCCGTGAGAAAAAGCGACCAAATCTTGCTCGACTTATGTTCCAAGAGATCGTCTACCTCGTGCAAAATCGTCACACAACTCTCGTCACCTCCTTTACATATGGTACGACTTTGAGTTATTTCTTTGTTAAAAAGGATATTGATTGCTCTTATGACTACCCAACTCCTCTCACCGATCCCATTGATGAGCGATCTCTTGCTCGGGCAAAGTTTTCATATTTTAATGGTGAATGGGTACGTCTTGCCGAGCTACCTCCCGAAGCCGCCGCCGTGTTAGAGCCTCAAGAGCCTCAAGCTCCTCAAGTCCCACAACCCAACATGGATGCTCTCATGACCTATCTCAATGAGCAATTTACCGGGTTGGGCACGGACATGAATACTCGTCTTACTTCCATGGAAACCACCTTTGATACAAGGATGACGGGTATGGAGAATCGCCTCACATCCCTTGAAAGCGGGCACAATTCTTTAAATATTTCCCTTGCCGCTTTCCATGATGAGTGGCGTAATAGTATGCGAGCTAATGAGCCTATGGGAGATGATGATGAAGATGATGAAGACGAAGAAGACGATGCCTAGACGTTTCTTCTTGTTTGTCATGCATATCATTTAGGATTTTTTATTTTATGCACCTATGCTTTATGTTCTTAGGATTAAGTTTGTTTTAGGATTAAAACCTATGCTTTGATTTCTTTTTGCTTTTGTTTGGATTTCAAGTATGTTGCTATGATGAATAAAATTTATGTTGCTTATTATACCTTTGATTTCTTTATGCACTTAATTGTCTCAAAGAATTTTTGATCTAACAAAAAGGGGGAGAAGAACTAGCTAACACTTCAAATATTTTGATTTTAATTCAAAGGTTACCAAGCTTATATTAAGGGGAGTTAACTTTGTAAAAGTTTTTCAAAATATCAAAAATTTTAAGTTTTAGTTTTGTTATATCAAAAAGGGGGAGATTGTAAAACCTATGTTTGATTTTGATATAATTAGATCTTTAAGGATCAATTTGTAAAACTTAAAATTGTTTTTATAAGTTCCTTAATAAGTTTCAAAATACCAACACTTTAAAACTGATTTGTAAAACTCAAACTCAAAATATTTTCTAAGTGTTCCAAGACAAAACCATTGAAAATCGTTCAGGTGTATCGATACACTCCCAAGCGTATCGATACCTTTTTTGCCAAACTTGGTCATTGTCGGAACACGTATCGAAACGGTAAACCCTCGTTTCGATATGCCCCTGTGTTAAAATTCAAAGAGTTTGAATAGCGTACCGATACGGCTAACCCTCGTATCGATACGGGCTTTATGATTTTTAAATATTAAGTCGGTTTAAAAATATGACCGTTGGTGTCAGTTGGTTGGTAACCAAACTTTAAAAGGTCGTTGACCCGTATCGATACGCCTAACCACCGTACCGATACGGATATCGACAGTGAGTTAAGTTCAGAAAAAGGTATCGATACGGATCTTAGCCGTTTCGATACCCCGTACTGATACGCCTACGTGCGTTTCGATACCCCTTATTTATTGCACACAACGACTCTTTCTTTTCTGAGACAGGTATCGATACACCTTCCCGCGTACCGATACGGGTAGCTGCAGAAGTGCATTTATGGTGGTAAGAGAGGGTTCCAACGGCTCCATTTATGTTCCCAACCACCCAAACGGCTAGAAATCAATGAAGAGATATAAAAGAGACATCCAAAAGCTACAACAAAAACTATTGATCTTCAAGAAAACATCTATTCATCAAATCCAAGCAATTGTGCAAAAATTCCTATTTGTCTAGAAACCCTAATTGTAATTTTCATTCATATCTTGTTCAATTGGGTTGAGTGCTTGTAATTGGGCTATCATTTGTATTGAGAGATACCTTATTAGCCAACAAATTTCTTTGTTCACTTGTGTGAGGATTGGGTTGAATTTTGGGTAGAAAATTCAACCGAAATTGTAAGGGTTGCCTCCTTAGCCTAGAAAAGGGAAGAGCAATTAGTGGAATTGTTGCAAATCCTTAGTGAAGCTAAGGTAGTGGATGTAGAGTTCATTTGGAACTTGAACCACTCTAAATCCCTTGTCTATTATTTTTAATTTGCAATTTCCACCACAAAACCTTTAAATTTCCAATTCACCCCTCTTGGTTTATATCGATCTTGCGATCCACTCAACACTTATTTTTGTCTGTTTGTGATGATTATGTAAGTTCTTATCAGTTGTGCAAAATGGGTAATCTAAAATGCTACTCGCGTGTGCTGAGTTCGTGTATAATTGTCAGATTCATGTATGTCTGGACACTGCTACCCTTGCATATGATTGCTGGATATGGTACTGTTATATTAGAGTATAACTGTTGGATACATGTATTTTTTTGATCAGGGGTATGCAAAATTTGACTCGAAAAAATCGAATTATTCGACTTGACTCTATGTTAAAATACTCGATTTAAAAATTAAATTTTTTTTATTTGGTTAAACGGTGAAAAGAAAGGTAAATCCAACTTTGATGTGTGAATTGAGGATTAATATAGTAGAAAATTAGGGATTGAGTTAGATGAAGAAGAATATGAAAGCTGGTGAAGAGGAGAAGAAATAAAAAAATTGTAAATATGGAGGATTAAATGTGTAATTATACAAATTACTTTTATTTTGGTGGTCAAAATAGGATTGAAGTAATAGTTTGGGGACTTTTTAGGTAATTTATCCTTCTATTTATTGTGTCAGATCAACCTCCCATTAACGTTTAACGGCAACAAGCGGCTGAGTGACCAAAAGTTTATAGATCGAAAACGTAAGTGACCTTACTGGTCGTTTTTGAAAATCGGTGACAAACTTTATACTAGGAGTAAACATAAGTAACCATTCCAGTAGTTAACCTATAAAATAATATTTATATAAAATTTATATTATTTAACTCTAGAATGAGCGTTGGATACACTAATGTTTTTATACGAGTATGTTTAATATTTTTTCATTTATTTGGAAGATAATATTCTTATCGTCTATTTTTTTAACAATTAATATTTGTTTTATTGGTCGACTAATTTGGATAAGGTTTTGTAAAAGTCCAGTATCGGGGACTCTCCGAATCTAATTTTTTCCATTCACAAGGTCAGAGTTTGCATAAGGGACCTAACATTTCATCTTACTAGACAAATTGATTGTTGCTCTATTGTCAATTATTTTTAAATAAAATTTTTAATCACTATTTTTTTGTCTAACCACTAATATCGATTCACTGACCGACTATTTTAAATTATTCATTAAAATATTATGCTATTTACTTTCTAAACCAGAAATGATTGTATTTAAGCATGTTGAACTTATGATCTCTAAATTTTTTTTTGGTAATTATTTAATTTGTAATTATCTTATTTAATAACTAAACACATCGGATTTATTAATTAAGCAAGTGAAATTTACAAGAAAAGCAAAAGCATACGTTTCTAAATTTGTTGTTTTAACTTTTAAAAATTATTTTTAAAAAAGTAAAACACACAAAATTAATGTAAGTTTTGTTTCACATAATATCACTACAGCCAAACTAAATCAAAACAGTATCGTTGAAGCAAAGACTATTTATTCCGGATTTAATCAAAACAGATTCTCTAAAAGGTAATGTATTTATTTATTTATTATATTGGTTTTTATCCTCAGTTTTTAGTATCTTAGTTATGGAATATATTTTATAGGCTTCTAACTTTGTAAAGTTGTACTACATATTTTTTAAAATTTAAGGTTATTATACGATAAAAGAGTTATTATCTGATACAGTATCGGTGTAAATAAAATTTGCACAGTTTTGTATATTTTAACTTTAATATTTAAAATTTAAATCATCAATCTTAAATTCTAAACACCACAACCTAAATCCTTAAACTTTAAAATAATCTCATCGGTAAAATAATTATGTTCTACTACATTCTTTCCTCTTAAAATGATAAAATTCTATTGATAAAAAATGATAAAATTCTGACTATTGGTTCATATGGAAATTGCAAAGTATATTGGATTGTATTGAAAGTGAAAAGTATATTGGATTATATTTAAATCGAAAAAGATTATAAAAAATCACACCAGGTACATTAAAAATTCAAAGTGAAAAAATAAATACAATAAATCTCAAAGGGTGTGAAAGACATAAGAAGCATAACACATTACTTCTTAGAAAAAAATTACACATTTTTTAAATGAAGTACAACAACAATATACTTTTACAAGAGAGCTCCATAAATCAACTATTCTTTTTGCTACGAGTTTTTGACACATTGGCAAACTAGCACAAAAGAACCATAAAAATAATAAACAACTAATCGTTTTGTGACAGAAAACGCTCGACAATTATGTTATCCGAACGTTAAATTGCCATAACAACAAACAATATTGTCACAAAGATATAAAAACCTGCAAAGATGCAAACAAGTAAACTGTAATACAAAATAGACAAAAATAACCAAAAAATAGATTTAAAATGGCTTATAGTAAAACAAAACAAAAAACAAAATAAAGAAACTAAAACCAAACGATTTTTCTTCAAAAAATTTATATACAACTAAAGTAAAAATTAAAAACCAATCAACGGTATGAAGACCATCGTTCAAAGACGACTATGAAAGAGAATTTTTAAAATAATTTTTAGAAAAAAATCATCTCAAATAAAATGAAAGTAAATAGAAGTCTACAACAAATCAACACGAATTGTGAATTTTTTTACACAACTCTTTATATTTAAATTAAAAAAAATAATTTTTTTTAACTCTAAATCTTAAATTTTAAATTTTAAACTGTAAATTCTACACCTTAAACACTAATTTAAACACCTAAACCTTAAAATTGAAAGACTTAAAGTTTACACAAGCTTATGTGTCAAAATATTTTTCATAAATTATAACTAAAATGACGAGATTTAAACTTTAATATTGTGAATTTAATAAATTAAATTCTTTTAATGAAAAGAAATCAGTAGATTTGTTATGATTATCTTTTATTGTTGTTGTTCAATTTAATGAAAAGAAATCAGTAGATTTTTTTTAAAAATCGAAAACAGTTATTATTTCAGTAATAATTTAATTTCATGATTAATGGTGATTGGATTAACAAAGGTGGCCTGAGACCGTTTCACCATAGGCTTTGGCCAAAGAAGCCGGTTACCTCAACCAACTAATTCCGGCAGCCGTCGTCGGTTCTTTTCTCCTCCGGTGAGTCTCGATTTCTTTTAGAACTCCGTTTCCCGATTGTTTTTAACCGTTTCAAGTTTCCAAATTCTTCACATTTCGATTAATTAATAAAATCTAAAATCTGTTATTCGTAAGCTGATCTAACCGAAAAATCGTACGATTCGCATGGTGGACTGTGGAGAGACCTCTGATCGTAATTGAGCTCGCATTACCATAATCTCCAGGATTTCTATAAAGCTCACGTGAGATTATAAGAAAAAAGAGAGAAGGAACGAACGATCCTTTTTTTTTTTTGTTATGTCTCCGTCTGTTTATTTCTCCGTGGTTTTGAATTTTGGCGGTGACAATTACGGAGCTGAAGGGTCTGAACGGATATGCCGAAAAGTGGAAGTCTATCGAGGAGTGAGAATAGTCCGTCAGTGAGAGTTTCATCGTCAGCGTCACCGTCGCCTCTGTCTCAGCAGCCGTTGAGGCGGCTGAGCTTTTGCTCGCAGATAGCAACTCACTATTCCCCAATTGTGTTCCCTGAGAAACGTGCTAAGAAGCTGAAGGCTTCCTCTCAAAGTGGCAAAGCGGATGATCAGCCAGATAAATTGAAGAGTGACGAGCACCGGATTGATATCGGAGAAGGAGATGAAAAATCTGATTTGCTTGGTTATGTGGCTCATTTTGGACAAGAGAAAGATTGTTCCCACTTCCCACTAATACTAATTCCGCTGATATGGAGCAGAATTCTGCCACTGATATTGCCAACCAAGAAGCTGTTGCTGCAGAACTCACTAGCAAGGCATTGGTTTGGGGTTCTCATGATGACGTCGTCTCGGTAATCATTTAATCCCTGAATAAATTGTTGCAATGAATAAGTATTTATTTTGCAATTTGTGAGTTCACAATCAGTCTATTTAGATTCTTTATCTCGGCAGGTATCTTACAATGTTGGTGTTAGACATTTCGTTGTGCATTCTTATCCTCTAAAAAAGGGTTCTTATGGCCTTTCATGTTTTATTAAACCGAAGAGAAGGCGGAAGGATTATCGTTTCGTGGCTTCTAGTTTAGAAGAGGCAATTCAATGGGTGGGTGGGTTTGCAGACCAGCAGTGTTTCATCAATTGTTTGCCTCAGCCTTTAGTTTCTTCAAAGAAGCAAGGTTTTGAAACTCTTCCCGTTCATACTCCTCCTGAACTCTTGTTTAGGTGCAAGAATCCACCGAAAATGCTTGTTATATTGAATCCAAGGTCCGGTCATGGTCGTTCTATTAAAGTTTTCCATGGCATCGCTGAACCAATATTTAAGGTATGTTGTGTATCTTTTATCTTAGCAATTTATATGCCCCTCAAATAAATAAGTACATAATAATCTTAGGTGACATGCATAGATTGTTTCTTTGTGCTATTTTAGCTTTTATTTCCTGCTTTGGGGTCTAAAGTTAGTATGAACATCCCTTCGTTTGCATCTAGATCTTGTAGGTCCTTTCTTCAAATCATTTTTTAAGACCTTATATCATGTTCTGAAATGGGGGTTGCTTAATTTCAGTGGGCTTTGGACCCTAACCACAGGTTTAGGGTTTAACAATCATCATTGATAGATTGCTAAAATTTTAGGATGTCCAAGTTCATAAGAGTGCTTAAATGGATGTAAATAGGTCTGCATAAAACCTGAATAAATTCAGCAGGTACATCTTTTGTTCCCTGTCGGATGTCATGTATCCTTTTGCATTCTTAGCATTGCATTTGCATGTAACTGTACCTGTAAACTCTTATCTTTTGGAATTTGGAAGGTATCAGCTTATTCTAAGACAGATGTTAAGACAATTTTTTAGAATTTACCTTGTAAGGACTTGGGGTCACTACAAGAAAATGCATTTTTAGTGACATTGAAAATAGTCACAAAAAGTGTTAAATTTAGTCACTGAAATTTATAGTGACTATTTTTCTGAGTCGTCACCAGTCGCCACTAATAAGTCCGTCACTATTATATTAGTGACAACTTTCATGTATTTCGTCACAATAGTTATATTTTTAATGACCATACTATTTGACACAAATGATTATTAATAGTGACTAAAATTTAGACACTAATGTTATTCTTGCTAGTGACAAATATTTTATCACAAATACATATTTAAATAGTGTCTATGTCCTTGAAATTTAATGGAGTTTTTCATTTTAGTCAAAGCAAACTTGTATGTTTTCATTAGGTCACTGAAATTTAATTATATATTATGTAGCATACTCAGATATCAATTTTTAGTAAATAAATGCAATACATGGCTTTAAGAAGGATCGAACCTGGAACCTTTAGGGCGAGAGTGCAGTACTTATCCACTGAGCTAGGTAAGAAATTCAATACTATTTTGAAAGAAAAATAATATTTAGGTTTAATTGTAATTGAAATTAATTTTATTTATTTTAAAAATATTTATTAATTATAACACCAATTATTATAATAATAATTCAACTAATTTTCTATGGTTTCTTATATGAAGTACGTATGTTGAAGAAACTATTTAGATTTTTTTAAGAAAAAACTAATCAAAATGGAATATATCTTTTAAAATTTTCAAAAAAAATTCTATCATATATTATGCTAAAGTCGCATAGTAGTCTTTGTACTCTAATTTGGTCACTTTAAATTTCCATACTTTTTAAATTTTAAATTTTCGATCCTGACATGAATGGTAGTATTTAAATATGTTAAGTAAAATTTTCTTTTTAGCTAATTTGTTATACATAAGTTGCTTATTTAATTTTTGTTCTTTAATTTGATCATTTTTAGTCCTTGTAATTTAGTCATATTGCCCGTGTCCCGTTAGGATTAGGATTAAAATTTTAAAATTTGAAAAATATAGGGATTAAAGTTGATCAAAATTGATTGACTAAAACAACAATTTACACATAGTGTAGACTATAGAAATATTTTACCTTTTGACAAACTAGTTTATGATAACTTTAATTTTTATAATTATAAAAATAAATTTATCATTGTGTCAATGTTTGATTTGTCATTACTTTTATTTTTTTTTATTGGTGACAAAATTTATCACAACAAAAAGTAAAACTTTAAGTGACAAGTAATTTTATTGTAACAACAAATATCAAATAATAGTGACCACTTCAAATATCGTCACTATCATGTGTCAAAGCTTTAGTGACAATAAACTTTGTGTCACAATTGTATACTTATAGTGAGAATTCATTTGTGAAAAATGTAATCGTCACAATTACTACTGTTACAGTGACCAAATAAAAATATGTCACAATTACTTATACTAATAGTGTCGTACAAAAAAATTGTCACAAAAAGTTAATATTTGTGACAAAATTATTCATAGTCACTATCAATTTGTCACTAAAAACCTATATTCTTGTAGTGGGTACAATATACGAAGGATTATCTGTTGTGTTCTTAGTAGTGCATAATCTACTGATTTGTTTACTAATAAATGATCAAACATTTCACCTTTTGTTTTTAAGGGTAATGATCTTCTGGTTTGTTGTGTGATTTGTTTCACATTTTCATAACTTCTAGCTTCTTTCCTTTATTATAAGTTCTCTGCTGTCCTTTCTTGTGTTATTATAAGATAAGAAGGTTTGTTTTTAGAGAAGAAATTCTTTCTCTCTCTATTTCTCTATAGATCACCCAGCCTATACTTATACATAGAAAAACATCTATACAAGTAAACATAATCAATCACATTAAGGACAAAATATTTACTCCTATAATTAGGCCTATAAATTTGTAATCTACATAACTAGTGCTAACCCACACTCCCCCTTAAACTGGTGTGAATATGTTGTATACACTCAGTTTGGATGAAAACTCCTCGAAAGTCACTCTTGGAAGTGCCTTGGTGAAGATGTGAGCAAGCTGATTCTTGGTAGGAATATAGTGAAGTTTTACAACCCCATTATTAACCTTCTCATAGATAAAATGTCTGTCTATTTCAATATGCTTGGTCCTGTCGTGTTGTACTGGATTTCGAGCTATACTCATTGCTGATTGACTGTCACTGTAAAATCTCAAATTCTGATTTTCCATCCAACTCTAGTTTAGTGATGAGTTTTTTAATCCACATTCCTTCACATATCCTAAGGGCCATTGCTCGAAACTCTGCCTCTACACTGCTTCTAGATACCACATCATGTTTTTTACTTCTCCAAGTCACCAAATTCCTCCATACAACGTACAATAGCCACTTACAGATCTTTTATTTGTTAATTCACCTGCCCAGCTTGAGTCTATGTAAACCCTCACTGTTCTGTCCTGATTTTTCCTGAAAATAAGCCCAGACCTTGGTGTAAGTTTCAAATACCTTAGGATCCTATTGATTGCTTCCATGTGCTCTTCTTGGGGATCACTCATATGTTGGTTAACTATGCTTACTGAGTATGCAATGTCAGGCCTCGTGAGTGAGAGACAAATTAGTTTTCCAACCAGCCTTTGGTAGGATTCTTTGTTGACCGGATTCCCCATTTCATCTTTACAAAATTTTAAACCTGGTTCCATTGGAGTATCGACTGGTTTACAACCAAGCATTCCAGTTTTTGTGAGTAGATCTAGAATGTATTTCCTTTGGTTGATGACCAATCCTTTATTGGATTTTGCTACTTCTATTCCCAAGAAGTACCTAAGGCTTCCCAAGTCCTTAGTTTCAAACTCCTTTGCTAGAGCAGTTTTCAGCCTCTCTATTTATTTTATGTCGTCCCCGGTGATAATCATATCATCTACATTGACAATTAGGAGAGTCATCTTACCATTAGGTGCAACCTTTCTAAACAAGGTGTGGCCTGCTTGACTTTGCTTGAAATCATTCTTGTTAGTATAGACGAGTAAAGAAATTATTTTTGTAGTTAAACTGTACTAGTAGAGTTAGTGTCTTAGTCGAATTACCTAATGATAGAGTAAGTAGTTACTGTAAAGTAGGAGTCCTAATGTAACCTAAAGTCCTAGGCTATAAATATGTATCGAGTGTAACCTATGTAGAATGGGTGAGTTTTACTCAATATTCTAATATTTATCTTCATGGCTACAAATGTTACCATCCACCTTCTCGAATTTTTTTTTTTGTTTCTTTGGACCTTAACTTTTTTGAACAGGAACCACATTTTCCAGCAGCTGCAATTCAGGGGGAGAATTTCAATCATTTCCAGCTTTCTCACAAATAGGTTCCTTCTTCTTTTACTTATCCTTTAATACCTTCTACTTATCCCTTATCAATTGAGCCTCAGACTTCTTTTTCTCCCTCTAATGCTTTACCTATTTCCTCACCTACGATCCCATCTACACCCCATCATTCTCCTACTGTCACGCCTGCAGGAACTCAAAATTTAACCAAATCTTCTTCACAGCCCCCTAAACAACTGCAGGTTTATACCAGAAAAAGGAGGATCATTCCAGAAACCATTTTGCAATCCAGTACTTGTTAAGAATTGGATTTTAGTCCAGCTGCCTGTAAAGACAATGAAGGTAATGATTCTACTGGTATTCCTTCTCATCTCCTTGAATTTGATTATTTGCCTAATGCTAAAAGAAAAAGGTTAAGCCAGTGTACAAAACACCATATTCAGAGGTATGCTGCATATGAGAATTTGATGTTTCTTTTAAGGCTTTTACAGATCCCTAGATGGTGAACAAATTCCTAAACTATTGAGGAGGCCTTGCAAATTCCAGAATGGAGAAAGGCTGTTCAAGAGGAGATTGAGGCACTTGAGAAAAATGGCACATGGACCATTACAGACCTTCCCCAAGGTAAGAAACATGTTGGTTGTAAGTGGGTATTTGCCATCAAGTACAACTCAAATGGGAGTATACAGAATATAAAGCCAGGTTGGTTGCTAAAGGCTTTACACAAACTTATGGTATTGATTATAAGTGGGTATCTGCAATTTCTGTAAAGTCCCAGCTTGGATGTGAGCTCATCAAAGGTAGTTCTCGGAAGTGCCTTGGTGAGAACATCGACTAGTTGTTTGTGAGTAGGCACAAAGTTAAGCTTGACTGTCCCATTTGTAATTTTTTCATAGATGAAATGTCGGTCTAGCTCCACATGTTTTGTTCTGTCATGTTGAATAGGATTCTTTACAATACTGATTGCAGATTTACTGTCACATTGAAGTTCAAAATCCTCACTCTGATTTAATTTTAGTTCTGTCAAGAATCTTTGAACCCAAATTCCTTCACAGATCCCTTGAGCTAATGCTCGAAACTCAGCTTCTGCACTGCTTCTTGCCACTAAAGATTGTTTCTTGCTTCTCCAGGTTACCAAAGTACCCTAAACTCGAGTACAATATCCACTAGTGGATTTTCTGAGTGTGAGCTCTCCTGCCCAACTTGCATCTGTGAAAACCTCCACTTTTCTACTCTCATTCTTGGTAAAAATTAGTCCATGGCCTGGCGTCATCTTCAAATATCTCAAGATTCTAGTCACTGCCTCTAGATGCTCCTCACTTGGGTCATTCATGAACTGACTTATGATGCTAACTGAGAAGGCAATATCTGGTCTTGTAAGTGGTAAATAAATCAACTTACCTACCGGCCTTTGATAATTCTCCTTATCAACGGGAGTTCCTTTGTTACCAGTTCTGAATTTCAAGTTATACTTCATAGGTGTCTCGGCAGGTCTACAACCCATCATTCCAGTTTCTGAAAGTAAGTCTAGAATGTACTTCCTTTGATTGATCACAATTCCCGTGCTTGATCTCGTCACTTCCATCCCTAGAAAGTATCGCAAGTAACCGAGATCTTTGGTCTCAAATTCAGTTGCCAAGAACTTCTTCAAATTTCTGATTTCTAGAGAATTATCACCCGTAATGATTATATCATCAACATAGACTATTAAGATAGCCTTTTTGTTCTCGGAAGAGGTCTTGATAAACATAGTATGGTCAGTTTGACATTGATAATAGCCAAATTTCAGAATAGCCTTAGTGAACATGTTAAATCAAGCTCTTGGCGACTGCTTAAGTCCATAAAGAGATTTCAGTAATTTGCATACCTGACCAGAATTTGAGTTTCCATTTAGACCAGGTGGTGTTTGCATGTATACCTCATCTTCTAAGTTTCCATTTAGGAATGCATTCTTGATGTCAAGTTGATGCAATGACCAATCCAAATTTGCAGCAAGAGATAACAAAATTCTTACTGAGTTGAGCTTTGCTACTGGAGCAAATGTCTCATGGTAGTCAATTCCATAGGATTGAGTAAATTCTCTTGCCACCATCCTAGCCTTGAACCTTTCGATGCTCCCATCTGCATTGTATTTGACTGTAAATACCCATTTATAGCTCACTGCCTTCTTTCCTGGAGGTAAATCAGTCATAACCCAGGTCTTGTTTGCTTACAGTGCCTTGATTTCATCTTCTACAGCCTTTTTCCACTTAGGATCTTTCAAGGCTTCATGCACAGATTGAGGAATGTACACCTTATCAAGTTTAACAGTAAAGGTTTTGAATGAAGACATTAGTTTCCTATAGGCCATATATTTTTGTATTGGATGACTTGTACATTTCCTGACACCTTTTCTTTGAGCAATAGGTAAGTCAGATGTATCAATTAGAGGAACAATGTCATTATTCAAAGATTTCGTACCTTCTTCATCTTCTAAGGATAATGGAATTGGTTCCAGTTCTTGAACTGTCCTAGGCTGTGTAGTTTCCTGTGGAATAGACCTCCTTTTCTTCCTTGTGTAGACACTAAGTTCCTTTGTTCGAACTTGAGTTTTTGAAGGAAGGTTTTGCGGAGTTTTAGGTAGTGATTCAGGTATAGGCGACATAGGTTCAGGTTGAAGCAAAGGAGTTGAAGTTGGTATGGGAATGGAAACCGAATCTGGTATAACACTAGGTTCAGGCTGAAGCAAAGGAGTTGAAGTTGGTATGGGAATGGAAACTGAATCTGGTATAACTCTAGGGTCATCAAGAGGAAGTTTAATGTATTGAGGTTGAGGCTGAAATTCATCCCAACTCTCCCCTGGATTTCAGAATTTGAGAAAAAATGTTGTAATTCATGAAAGGTAACATCCATAGATATATAGAACTTTCGAGTGATAGGGGAATAACATTTAAAGCCCTTCTTTAGAGAAGAAAATCCTAGGAAAACACATTTGATGGCCCTAGGATCTAATTTGCTTCGAAACTGCTTGTGAACATGAACAAAGGCACAAGAACCAAATATTTTAACATGCAATGTAGAAGACATGGGTTTAAAGAAAGGAAAAGTTTGAAGAAATACTTCCTTAGGTGTTTTAAATCCCAAAACTCGACTAGGTAATCTATTGATAAGGTAGGTAGCCGTAAGTAAAGCTTCTTCCCAAAACATTTTAGGAACATTGGAAGAAAATAACAAAGATCGAGTAACCTCTAAGAGATGTTTATTTTTTCTTTCAGCCACTCCATTTTGCTGAGGAGTATCTACACAAGAACTAATGTGTATAACACCTTTTTCCTTAAGAAAATTGCCCAAAGTATTTGTGAAGAATTCACTCCCATTGTCACTCTTTAGGATTCGAATTTCGCAGCAAAATTGGGTTTCAATCATCAAATAAAATTTCTTAAAGATTCCCTCTGTTTTAGACTTTTCCTTCATTAAATATGTCCAAGTAGTTCGAGTGTGATCATCAATAAAAGAAATAAACCACCTAGCTCCAGTAATATTCTTAACCTTTAAAGGACCCCAAATGTCACTATGGATGAGAGAAAAAGGTTGACATGATTTATAACAAGATGGAGGATATGAATTTCGCTTATGCTTGGAAAGTTGACATATATCACAAGAAAATAATGCAGGATTGTTATTGGAAAAAAGTTTTGGAAACAACTTCTGAAGATAAAAGAAACTAAGATGTCCAAGACGAAAATGCCATAACATAATCTCATTAGAATTGAAATTGGGAGTGTTGGAAGATAAACACACATAATTGAAGGTGCAACTTGGTAGGACTTGTCCCTTAGGAAGAGGTTGACCGTCAATGAGATAGAGGCCACTGCACAGCTCAGCATTGCCAATCACCTTCCCCGAGTCCATTTCCTGAAAAACACAGCCAAGAGAACTAAATTTAGTGTAACACTGAAGGTCAATACACAATCTACTAATTCATAAGAGATTGCATTGGAGATTAGGGACATATAGAACAGAGTGAAGCACGAGATCCTTATTAATAAAAACTGTTTTAGTCCCCTTTACTTCAACCAAGGAGCCATCAACAGTCTTCACTTGTCTCTGATCATTCTGTTTTGTAAGAGTTAAAAATAAACTTTTGTTTCCTGTCATATGGTCAGTGGCACCAGAATCTACTATCCAACTTATATTAGTAGTTGTGGAAAGAAACGAAAGACTACCATTATGACTTGTGGAGGAAACATCAGAATTCTCTGGACAAGAATTCAAATCAGTTCCAGAACTAATTGCTGATGAAGAAATGGGATGCATCTCTTTAGGATTTCTGTGGAGAATCGAAAACCTAATATGATACCATGTGAACAATAGTGATTTTGAGGCAGAGAAGAATGTTTTCTCTGTTTTCCTTCTTTTATATTTTATTGATAACAACAACTCCTATTTATAGTTTACAAGATAGGCTAATCTAAGGAATAATTACATAAAAATCAGCAACTATATCTGCACCTATTACACAAAATCAGTAGCTACAAATCTGCTCCTATTTATTGATAAAATCCTAAATATCAGCAATTAGATATTTAGGAATAAGATTCCCTAACTTTTTGTAATTTCTACAATCTACAACTACTCATAAATCAGAGGAAGTATGTTTTAGACTTACTGACAGAAACTGGGCTACTTGGATGTAAATCTGCAGATACACCTATGGAAGCTGGTTTAAAATTCAGTAAGGGATGATGATAGTCCCAAGGCAGATAAGGGGTTGTACCAGAGACTGGTAAGAAAATTAATTTATTTGTCACTAACAAGGCCAGATATATCTTTTCCAGTTAATATTGTAAGCCAACACATGACAGATCCAAGGCAGGAACATATGGAAGCAACAAAGAGGATTTTGTGTTACTTGAAAGGTACACCTGGAGATGGTTTGATTTTCAAGAAGAGTTCTAAGAAAACTGTTAAGATATTTACAAATGCAAGCTGGGCCAGTGAACTGACTGATAGGAGATCAACCAGTGGGTACTATTCATATGTATGAGGTAATTTGGTGACATGGAAAAGCAAGAAGCAAACTGTAATCTCAAGAAGTAGTGCAGAGGCTGAATATAGAGCTGTAGCCTTGAGCATGTGTGAAGGTATCTAGCTAGTGAATTTACTCGAAGAACTTGGAATGACTCAAGCAGAAGATTTTCAAGTTTTTTGTGATAATCAATCAACCATTCAGATTGCAAAGAATCCCATTTAACATGATAGAACAAAACATGTTGAAATTAACAGGCACTTCATCGCAAAGAAGCTGACTAGTGGAGTTGTCTCATTAGAATATGTATCAGCAGAAGAACAAGTGGCAAATGTACTCATCAAAGCTCTGCCAAAAGCTCTTTTCGACAGATCTCTATTCAAGCTGGGATTATACAATGTATATTCTTCAGCTTGAGGGGGAGTGTTAGTTTAGACGAGTAAAAGAGTTATTTTTGTAGTTAAACTGTACTAGTAGAGTTAGTGTGTTAGTCGAATTACCAAATGATAGAGTAAGTAGTTAATGTAAAGTAGGAGTCCTAATGTAACATAAATTCCTAGGCTATAAATATGTATTGAGTGTAACCTATGTAGAATGAGTGAATTTTACTCATTATTCTAATAAACAGAACAATTTCTGTTTATCTTCAATTCTGAATCATAGCTCTAGAAAATCTATCAAACCATGCCTTAGGAGACTGCTTTAATCCGTACAGTGATTTATTTAGTTTTCTCACTGTCCTTTTTGTTTTGTTATTTTCAAAACCTGGTGGAATTTTCATGTACACTTCTTCCTCAAGGCTTCCATTTAGAAATGCATTTTTGATGTCCAATTGATACAACTTCCAGTCCTTGTTAACAACCACTGAAAGCAATACTCTGATAGTATTTAACTTAGCCACTGGTGCAAAGGTTTCTTGATAGTCTACTCCATATGATTGAGTAAACCCTCTAGCTACGAGCCTCGCCTTGTATCTTTGAACACTCCCATCTGAGTGGTACTTAATTGTAAAGACCCATTTGCACCCGACAATCTTTTTCCCTTATGGTAGATTAGTTAAAATCCAGGCGTTGTTCTTTTGCAGTGCTTCGACTTCCTCTTCAACAACCTTCCTCCACTTAGGATTTTCAAAAGCATCTTCCACTGTCTTGAGAATTTTTACACTGTCAATGCTGGCTGTAAATGCCTTAAAACCAGACAATAACTTCCCATAAGTCACAAATTTGTTAATAGGATGAGCAGTACATTTCCTTACCCCTTTCTAATAGTGTTAACAAGTAAAGAAGTTTTAAGGGAAGAGTCTCAATATGAGAACTCTGTAAAATTGAATTTATTTTTCCTCACACAGTATAATTGCATTACAAGAGTATTTATAAAAGCTAAGTCTAAGTGTTAGACTAAACTTAGGATTTCTAGTAGTTTACTCTAGATTAGATTAGTGTAGTTAAGATAAACTAAACTATCTATTTACGTAATACATTAAATAAGAATTAGTATTTGGATTAAATACTAAAGTCACACGCTATTATCCACACTCCCCCTCAAGCTAGGAGTAGATGTTATAGAGTCCCAGCTTGGATGTAATCTCATTGAAGGTAGCTCTTGGAAGTGCCTTGGTGAGTACATCTGCCAGCTGTTCTTTAGTAGGGACATAATTCGGATTGACCATTCCACTGTTGACTTTTTCTGTGATAAATTGTCTGTCGATCTCAACATGTTTTGTTCTGTCATGATGAATTGGATTTTTTGCAATCCCTATAGCTGATTGATTGTCGGTTTGCAAGTCAAACTGTGTAAATTCACTGAGTCCCAATTCTGCCAGGAGTCTTTGCAGCCATATTCCCTCACAAATTCCATATGCTAGAGCCCTATATTCTACCTCAACACTGCTTCTAGAAACCACAGACTGTTTTTTACTTCTCCAGGTTACTAAATTGCCCCAAAAAAAGGAGCAATAGCCGCTTGTTGACCTCCTATCAGTTAGCTCCCCTGCCCAGCTAGAATCAGTAAAAATCTTCACTGTTCTATCTTCATTTTTCCTGAAAAATAAGCCATGTCCAGGGGTAAACTTTAAATACCTCAAAATTCGGTTCACAACTTCAAGATGCTCCTCCCTTGGATCACATAGGTGCTGACTAACAATGTTGACTGGAAAGGCTATGTCCGGTCTTGTAAGAGATAAGTAGATAAGCTTTCCTACTAATCTCTGGTACTATTTTTTATTAACAAGACTGCTTACTCCATCCTTGTTCCATTTTAGATTAAACTCCATAGGGGTCTCTGTAGGTTTGCACTCTAGCATTCCTGTTTCAGTCAATAAATCAAGGATGTATTTCCTTTGATTAATGACTAAACCTTCCTTTGTTCTTGCTACCTTCATTCCCAGAAAATACCTTAGGTTTCCAAGATCCTTTGCTTCAAATTCAAGGGCTAGTAGCTTCTTTAATCTCTCAATCTCATCTATGGCATCCCCTGTGACAATAATGTCATCTACATAAACAATCAAAATAGCTTTCTTTTCGGTAGGGGTTACCTTTATGAACAATGTATGGTCGGTTTGGCATTGTTTATAGCCATTGTTGATGATGACCCTTGTAAATCTGTTGAACCAAGCTCTAGGTGACTGTTTTAAGTTGTACAAGGACTTTTCCAGTTTGCAAACCTTTTGATTAACATTGCTTTCCATCCCTGGAGGAATTTTCATATATACCTCCTCCTCGAGAGTTCCATTCAGGGAGGCATTCTTGATGTCTAGTTGGTGAAGAATCCAATCTTTATTAACATCTAAGGAAAGAAGTACCCTTACTGTGTTTAGCTTCGCAACCGGGGCAAAAGTTTCCTGATAGTCTATTCCATAGGATTGAGAGAACCCCTTGGCTATAAGTCTTGCTTTGAACCTTTCTATTGAGTTGTGTGGTGCTCGATTCGTTCAACCGATTAGGCTCACCAAGTGGTGGGGAGGTGGATTTTTGAGTGGAAGGGTTGTGAAGCTAAAATGATAATAGACACAATGATTTATAGTGGTTCAACCTTCTAACCAAGGTCTACATCCACTACCTTAGCTCCCCACTAAGGATTTCGAATCAATCCACTATTGATTCATCCCCTTTTCTAGGCTTAGGAGGTAACCCTTATACACAATCAAGCTTTCTACCCAAAGCCTTGATTGAATCCCTCTCTTACAAAGAGAAACAAGAAGCAAACTTAAAACCCTCTAATAGGTGTTTGTTTGCACAATTAAGCACTCACCCAAAACCTAAAACACTTGAGCAAATTTGACAATTTTGGCTCACTGGTGTTTGTCTATACAATAAATGAAAATTTAGCTCTAAGACAATTCTTGATCATTTGATGTTTGACAATATGAGCATTAGCCTTTACTTGATGCTTGGAGGTCCCTTTTATACTCCCAATTGAGTCTGTAGCCGTTACTAGCCGTTGAGATCAAATTGGAGCCGTTGAGGACTTTAATTCCCATCATAAATGCAGTTCTGCAGCTCCCTGTTTCGAAACGCTCGAACCCGTTTCGAAACGCTCTCTAAGTAGAAAGAGCCGTTGCAGTCTGTCAGGGCACCCGTTTCGGAACACCCCCTGGCCGTTTCGGAACCCGTATCGAAACGCTATAGACTCGTATCGAAATGCCCCGCATTTAAATGTTAGTTGGGAAATAGCCGTTGGGGTTTATGACCGTTGTGGTCGAAGCCACGTAGGCGTATTGAAACGGCATAGCCCGTTTCGAAACACTGGGCAAAATCCTCATCCAGGGAAAGCCTGTTTTGATACGAGTATCGAAACGTTTTTGCTACTGGAATCCCCTGTTTCGAAACGCCTGGACGGTTTTGTGAAGTTTGGCTTTGAAAAACATGTAAAACTCTTTTAAAAGCTTCCCTAAACATGATTTCAAGTTGTTTGGACTTTGGAAATGTTTTAAATACTTTTTAAATATTTTTTAAATCAGTCTAAAACATTTTTCAATTATTATATCAAAACATTAGTTCTACAATCTCCCTTTTTTGATATAATAAAACTCACTTGAAAAATTGTTTGGGATTCTCCCCCTTTAACTTTAAAAATGTGAATAAGAAATTGAAGATATGATATCAAATAGAGCTCCCCCTTATTCATATGAAAATTCAATTTTTCAAACCTTTCTCACCCTTTTTGTTATATCAAAAAGAATTTAAAACATTTAAGTTTAAAATAACAATAGAGGTAAAATTTGACAAAAATACAAATTTGGTTTTAAAAATGGCTTCCCCTTACTCAAAGCATCATAAAAAATGTTAGTCTAACATATATGATCATCTAGTTGAATTTAAACTAAATTAAACGAATGAAATCAAAAACAACTAGAATTTTTACCAACACTTGAACCCAATGGAGGATGTGAAGCCTTCCTTCTTCAAGTGTTCTTCCTTGTGTGTATGGAGCTCCCCCTCAATGTTTGACTTGTTGAACATCTCCATCACACCTAGCAAAAGACAATCAAGTAATTTTTTGTATCCAAATTGCTTTGGATCCATAAACGTTAGTAGCACAAATTTTAGTCCCCTTAGGAATCCATTTTTCAATGTCATCCTTTTCAATTGAAGTGGTTAGTCCTTTTGGGACCCAAACACTTCTAAAACATTTTTCTTTAATAAATCTAGGGCACTCGATTGTCTAACATAGAAATTTGATTTTCCAAAATTAGTTTTCTTTTCAAGCTCTGTGGAAATCAAATCCTTTTCTTCTTGAACTTTTTGAAGCAATTTTTGTAAATCAAAACACTTTTGTTCAAACTCTTCAAGTCTTGCTTCAAGTTCAAGTTTGGTTTTAGAAATCAAATCATTTTGAATTTTCAACTTTGAAATCACTTTATTGTGTTTCAAAATGTGATTTTTAAAGTCTAAAACCAAATCATCATAGGCATCTTGTAATTCATCAAAAGTGTAAGAACATGAAGTAGATGAATTAGAAGTTACCCTTGAATCTTCTTCGATGGCCATAAGGCAAAGGTTGACTTGTTCATCGTCGGTGGAGTCCTCATCACTCCAAGTAGCCACATGTGCCTTCTTCTTATGGCTTGAAGTGTTTGCCCTCTCCTTTTTCTTGGAATCTCGTTCAAGCTCTCTCAAGGCTTTCTTCATGAACGGGGCACACTTCTTGAAGAGATGAACTATCTCTTCATCTTCATCCTCCTCTTCACTTGAGTAGACATGATGACAAGTGGAGGATTTAAGAGCCATGACACTTGCATTGATGCCAAGCCCTTTGATTTTCTTCTCTCCCATAGCTCTAATTTCTTCCCTCTTCTTCTCATCTTCTTTATTCTTCTTCATGATTTTATGAGTAAGGAGTGACCCCATGAGTTCATCAAGCTTCAAGGTCTTCAAATTCTTGGCTTCGATGATGGCGGTCATCTTTGAGTCCCAAGACTCGGGAAGTGAGTAGATGAGCTTTCGAACAAGCTTTTCATCCGGGATGACTTCTCTATAGCCTTTGAGACCATTGGTGATGGTGGAGAACCTATCAAACATCTTCTCGATGTTTTCTTCCGGATTCATTTTGAAGTTCTCATACTCTAAGGTTAGGAGCCCTATCTTGGTCTCCTCGACTTCATTGGTCTCCTCGTATGTGACTTCAAGCTTGTCCCATACCTCTTTGGCACTCTCACAAGAAGACATATTCTCATAGATGGTTGGGCCAAAATCACAAAACAAGATGTGCAAGGCTTTGCAATTAAGCTCCATCTTCTTGCGATCGTCGGCACTCCACTCCGCTTTGCTTCGTTGAGGCACGAACAGACCATCTTCAACTATGTCCCATAGCTTATAATCTCTTGATTTGATGAATAACTTCATCTTTGTCTTCCAATGGGCATAGTGGGTTCCGTCGAAGAAAGGCGGTTTGTCGATGGATTGCGCCATTTGAGGTGGTTGATGAAATAGTGATCGAGCTTGACGGATCTTCTCAATAGGATGTGAATCCCCTTCGATTGAGCCAAGCTCTAATACCAATTGTTGAGTTGTGTGGTGCTCGATTCGTTCAACCGATTAGGCTCACCAAGTGGTGGGGAGGTGGATTTTTGGGTGGAAGGGTTGTGGAAGCTAAAATGATAATAGACACAATGATTTATAGTGGTTCAACCTTCTAACCAAGGTCTACATCCACTACCTTAGCTCCTCACTAAGGATTTCCAATCAATCCACTATTGATTCGTCCCCTTTTCTAGGCTTAGGAGGTAACCCTTATACACAATCAAGCTTTCTACCCAAAGCCTTGATTGAAACCCTCTCTTACAAAGAGAAACAAGAAGCAAACTTAAAACCCTCTAATAGGTGTTTGTTTGCACAATTAAGCACTCACCCAAAACCTAAAACACTTGAGCAAATTTGACAATTTTTGCTCACTAGTGTTTGTCTATACAATAAATGACAATTTAAGCTCTAAGACAATTCTTGATCATTTGATGTTTGACAATATGACCATTAGCTTTTACTTGATGCTTGGAGGTTCCTTTTATACTTCCAATTGAGTTTGTAGCCGTTACTAGCCGTTGGGATCAAATTGGAGCCGTTGAGGACTTTAATTCCCACCATAAATGCAGTTCTGCAACTCCCTGTTTCGAAACGCTCTCTAAGTAGAAAGAGTCGTTGCAGTCTGTCAGGGCACTCGTTTCGGAACACCCCCTGGCCGTTTCGGAACCTGTATCGAAACACTATAGACTTGTATCGAAACACCCTGCATTTAAATGTTAGTTGGGAAATAACCGTTGGGGTTTATGACCGTTGTGGTCGAAGCCACGTAGGCGTATCGAAACGGCATAGCCCGTTTCGAAACACTGGACAAAATCCTCATCCAGGGAAAGCCCGTTTCGATACTCGTATCGAAACGTTTTTGCTACTAGAATCCCCTGTTTCGAAACACCTTAGGGCGTTTCGAAACGCCTGGACGGTTTTGTGAAGTTTGGCTTTGAAAAACATGTAAAACTCTTTTAAAAGCTTCCCTAAACATAATTTCAAGTTGTTTGGACTTTGGAAATGTTTTAAATACTTTTTAAATCAGTCCAAAACATTTTTCAATTATTATATCAAAACATTAGTTCTACACTTTCAAAAGTACCATCTGAATTGTACTTTACGGAGAACACCCATTTACGGCCTACCAATATTTTTCCTTGTGGTAAATCAACAAGCTTCCAGGTCTCATTTCTTTCTAGTGCACTAATCTCATCTTCAACTGCCTTTTTCCATTTCAGATATCTCTATGCTTCCTCCACTGATTTTGGAATGGCAGTGCTGTCAAGATTGACAGTGAATGCTTTAAATGAGGGTTTTAAATTTCCATATGTTGGATTAGTAATGTCTGGAATTTTCTGTTTGCCTAAGATGTATTCTGCTTTACCCCTGCCGATGATGTAAAGCTTGACAGTTTGAGACCACTGAAGATAATTGTGGTCATTGAATTTATGAGAAGTGATTTGTGTGGTGGAGACATCAGAGGCAGCATCGGATGTAGGGTTTTGATCTTTGCTAGAATCGGCTATGGTAGAGGAAGATGTCTCAACCATGGTAAATAACTAGTCGGATCGAGGGCCTAAACTGATACCATGTTAACAAGTAAAGAAGTTTTAAGGGAAGAGTCTTAATATGAGAACTCTGTAAAATTGAATTTATTTTTCCTCACACACTAGAATTGCATTACAAGAGTATTTATAAAAGTTAAGCCTAAGTGTTAGACTAAACTTAGGATTTCTAGTAGTTTACTCTAGATTAGATTAGTTTAGTTAAGATAAAGTAAACTATCTATTTACATAATACATTAAATAAGAATTAGTATTTGGATTAAATACTAAAGTCACATGCTATTATCCACAGATATCAATAGGGAATCATCTAAATTAACAACAGTAGAGTCTTGTGGAATAATATTACCTCCTGTCTCCACAGCAGCAGGACTCAAAAGTAGTTCTTGGCAAGTGTAAGGCTGATTAATTGTTTCAGTTAAAGTTTTTTTCTCCTTTTATAAACACTGAGTTGTTTATATGCAAGTTGTGGAGTCACAGAATTTTGGGATGTATGTGGTACAATTTTAAGTGTTGGAGGAGGTGTTTTATATGGGCTGATTGTTTTGGACTGGGGAGAAGATATGTCTCATGGATTACTAGGGGCAACAATTACAGTTTCATCCGTAGTAGACATAGAAGGAGCAAGTTGTGGAGTGACAGTAGTTTCATAAAGGATAGGCAAGATAATGATGGGCTGTAGATCATGTAATGACTGAAATTCCTTGTATCTCTCCCCCTGAATTTCAGTCCCTGCAAAATAAGGTTGATTTTCAAAGAATGTAACATCAAATGAAACATAGATTTTCTTTGTAGTTGGTGAGTAACATTTGTAACCCTTCTGACTCGAGGAGTACCCTATAAACACACATCTCAGAGACCGAGGATCGAGTTTACTTCTATTGGTGTTGTGCACATGAACAAAAGCAGTCTATCCAAAGACTCGAAAAGAAAGAACCGAGGACAAAGGTTTAAAATGTAGAAAATGCTGTAAAAGTGTTTCAGCAGGAACCTTGAATCCTAGAGTCTTGCTAGGCATCCGATTGATTAGGTAGGTTGTAGTAAGAAGGGATTCCCCCAAAGATATTTAGGTGCATTAGAAGAGAACAAAAGGGATCTAGTTACTTCCAATAAGTGTTTGTTTTTTCTCTCAGCCACACCATTTTGTTGAGAAGTGTTGACACAAGAAGTGAGGTGAAAAATTCCTTTCTCTTTAAAATAATATCCAAGAAACCTACTAAGGTATTCACTCCCATTATCACTCCTCACTATTTTAATCTTCTTATTAAATCGTGTTTCCACCATTTGATAAATTTTTTTAAAAATGGTTTCAACTTCAGATTTTTCTCTTATAAAAAATGTCCAAGTGGTCCTAGAGTAATCACCAATAAAAGACACAAACCATCGAGACCCAGAGATGCTTTTTACCTTAGAAGGGCCCCAAATGTCACTATGTATAATAGAAAAGGGAGCAGTAGGTTTAAATAGGGAAGAAACATAGGCTTGTCTAGTATGTTTTACCATTTGACATACATCACAAGTAAAAGAAGATGGACTTTTATTAACAAATAGCTTGGGAAACAACTTTGCAAGATAGGAAAATTTTGGATGTCCTAAACGAAAATGCCACAACATGATATCATTTGAAAGCAAACTAGGAGATAAAACAAAAGTCATGAGAGAACTGGAAAGAGGATGATTCTGAGAGGGGTGTTTATCAAGGATATATAAGCCATTGCATAGCCTAGCACTGCCAATCACCATCTTCAAGCTTTGTGCCTGAAAAACACAACCAATAACCTCAAAATGAACATCACAGTTAACATCCTTAGTCAATTTACTAACAAATAACAAATTGCAGGTAAGTTTGGGAACATATAGGATATCAGATAAAATAATTTTGTCACTCAATCGAATATAACCACTGCCTTTCACTGTTGAGTGGGAACCGTCTGCTATCTTGATCGAGGAAGAAGAATTGTGGTTTCGATATGTTTGGAGGAGGCTATAATTTCCTGTCATATGGTCAGAGGCACCATAATCCACTATCCAATTTAAGGAGATGCAAGATGGGTTTCTTTTTGAAATCTGGGTTTAGGAGGCTTCCAATCTGCCGGTTTCCCATGCAGCCTCCAACACTGGTCCATCACATGCCCAGCTTTCTTACAATGTTCACACCAAGGTCTCCCCCTCCTTTGTTTGCTGTCAGAATTGGAGTGTGTAATAAGAGCAGAAGCATCTGTCTGTGGGACTGTTGGCATCATTAGGGAAAGCCTACTTTCCTCCCTCTGAATTTCTGAAAAAGCTTCTCGAACAAGTGGGAGGGGTTTAGTGGCTAAAATATTGCTTCTGGCTCCATCAAACTCTCCGTTCAGACTAGAGAAAAACTGAAACATTCGTCTATGATTTTTAAGCTTATCGTAAAAGCTAATGTCACGAGCACATTTCCATTCATTTGCCTCATACAGATCTATCTATTGCCAGCACTTAGTTAGAATTCCAAAATATTGTGCCAAAACATGTCTCCTTGCCTGATGTATCTTGGGCTGCACTCCAAATTTTTGCCGCAGTCTTGTACATCATTAATTTTTTTTCCAATTCAGGAACCATGGAATTGATTAACCATGACATTATCATGGTGTTTTTAGTCAACCCGTTAGAGTAGGCTGGATCAGACTCATCTGGAATAGACATGGAGTCTTAGAGATAGGAAGCCTTCTTTATTCCTGTAATATAGAGCCGCACTGATTGAGACCAAGGTAGATAGTTGTTTCCATTGAGTTTATAGGATGTAATTGGGGAAAGAGAGTCATCTGATAGTTAGAATTCAAATGAACGAAGATTGGTATAGGAACTAGCTTCTGAAGCAGAGAGTTCCGGATTAACCATTGATGGGTATAAAATTGATCGAGAAGGAAAAAGAAAGAGTGGGTAGAAAGGATCGACCTAATCTGATACCATGTAAATTAAGGTGTGAACAATAGTGATTTTGAGGCAGAGAATAATGTTTTTCTTTGTTTTTTTATGTTTTATTGATAACAACAACTCCTTTTTATAGTTTACAAGATAGGATAATCTAAGGAATAATTACACAAAAAAATCAGCAACTATATCTGCACCTATTACACAAAATCAGTAGCTACAAATCTGCTCCTATTTATTGATAAAATCATGAATATTGACAATTAGATATTTAGGAATAAGATTCCCTAACTTTCTGCAATTTCTACAATCTACACTCCCTTTCAAGCTGGTGAGTATACATTGTAAAGTCCCAGCTTGGATGTGAGCTCATCAAAGGCAGTTCTTGGAAGTGCCTTGGTGAGCACATCGGCTAGTTGTTTGTGAGTAGGCACAAATTTAAGCTTGACTGTCCCATTTGTAATCTTTTCGGAGATGAAATGTCGGTCTAGCTCCACATGTTTTGTTCTGTCATGTTGGACATGATTCTTTGCAATACTGATTGCGGATTTACTGTCACGTTGAAGTTCAAAATCCTCACTTCTGATTTAATTTTAGTTATGTCAAGAGTCCTTGAACCCAAATTCCTTCACAGATCCCTTGAGCTAATGCTCGAAACTCAGCTTCTACACTACTTCTTGCCACTACAGATTGTTTCTTGCTTCTCCAGGTTACCAAATTACCCTAAACTCGAGTATAATATCCACTAGTGGATTTTCTGAGTGTGAGCTCTCCTGCCCAGCTTGCATATGTGAAAACCTCCACTTTTCTACTCTCATTCTTGGTAAAAATAGTCCATGACCTGGCGTCATCTTCAAATATCTCAAGATTCTAGTCACCGCCTCTAGGTGCTCCTCTCTCGGGTCATTCATGAACTGACTTATGATGCTAACTGAGAAGGCAATATCTGGTCTTGTAAGTGATAAATAAATCAACTTACCTACCAGCCTTTGATAATGCTCCTTATCAACGGGATTTCCTTTGTTATCACTTTTGAATTTCAAGTTATACTCCATAGGTGTCTCGGCAGGTCTACAACCCATCATTGCAGTTTCTAAAAGTAAGTTTTGAATGTACTTTCTTTGATTGATCACAATTCCCGTGCTTGATCTAGCCATTTCCATCCCTAGAAAGTATCACAAGTAACCGAGATCTTTGGTCTCAAATTCAGTTGCCAAGAACTTCTTCAAATTTCTGATTTCCAGAGAATCATCACCCGTAATGATTATATCATCAACATAGACTATTAAGATAGCTTTTTGTTCTCGGAAGAGGTCTTGATAAACATAGTGTGGTCAGTTTGACATTGATGATAGCCAAATTTCAGAATAGCCTTAGTAAACCTGTCAAACCAAGCTCTTGGCGATTGCTTAAGTCCATAAAGAGACTTCAATAATTTGCATACCTGACCAGAATTTGAGTTTCCATTTAGACCAGATGGTGTTTGCATGTATACCTCCTCTTCTAAGTTTCCATTTAAGATTGCATTCTTGATGTAAAGTTGATGCAATGGCCATCTAAATTTGTAGCAAGAGATAATAGAATTCTTACTGACTTGAGCTTTGCTACTGGAGCAAATGTCTCCTGGTAGTCAATTCCATAGGACTGAGTAAATCCTCTTGCCACCAGCCTAGCCTTGAACCTTTCGATGCTCCCATATGCATTGTATTTGACTGTAAATACCCATTTACAGCTCACTGCCCTTTTTCCCGGAGGTAAATCAGTCATAACCCAGGTCTTGTTTTCTTCCAGTGCCTTGATTTCATCTTCTACAGCCTTCTTCCACTTAGGATCTTTTAAGGCTTCATGCACAGATTGAGGAATGTACACCTTATCAAGTTTAGCAGTAAAGGTTTTGAATGAGGGCATTAGCTTCCCATAGGCCACATATTTTTGTATTGGATGACTTGTACATTTTCTGACACCTTTTCTTTGAGCAATAGGTAAGTCAGATGTATCAATTAGAGGAACAATGTCATTATTCAAAGATTCCGTACCTTTTTCATTTTCTAAGGATAATGGAATTGGTTCTAGTTCTTGAATAGTCCTAGGCTGTGTAGTTTCCTGTGGAATAGGCCTCCTTTTCTTCCTTGTATAGACATTAAGTTCCTTTGTTCCAACTTGAGTTTTTGACGGAAGGTTTTGCGGAGATTTAGGTAGTGATTCAGGTATAGGCGACATAGGTTCAGGCTGAAGCAAATGAGTTGAAGTTGGTATGTGAATGGAAACCGAATCTGGTATAACACTAGGTTCAGGTTAAAGCAAAAGAGTTGAAGTTGGTATGGGAAAGGAAACCGAATCTGGTATAACAATAGGGTCATCAAGAGGAAGTTTAATGTATTGAGGTTGAGACTGAAATCCATCCCAACTCTCCCCTGGATTTTAGAATTTGAGAAAAAAAGGTTGTAATTCATGAAAGGTAACATCCATAGATATATAGAACTTTCGAGTGATAGGGGAATAAAATTTAAAGCCCTTCTTTAGAGAAGAAAATCCTAGGAAAACACATTTGATGGCCCTATGATCTAATTTGCTTCGAAACTGCTTGTGAACATGAACAAAGGCACAAAAACCAAATATTTCAACAGGCAGTGTAGAAGACATGGGTTTAAAGAAAGGAAAAGTTTGAAGAAAGACTTCCTTAGGTGTTTTAAATCCCAAAACTCGACTAGGTAATCTATTGATAAGGTAGGTAGCCGTAAGTAAAGCTTCTCCCCAAAATATTTTAGGAACATTGGAAGAAAATAACAGAGATCGAGTAACCTCTAAGAGATGTTTATTTTTTCTTTCACCCACTCCTTTTTGCTGAGGAGTATCTACACAAGAACTAAACTAATGTGTATAACACCTTTTTCCTTATGAAAATTGCCCAAAGTATTTGTGAAGAATGAAGAAAAACATAATTGAAGAAAAACAGAATGTATTTCTATTTCTTTCGATAAAATTGATTGATAAACTTACAAAGGTTTGCAGATTTTTATAGACTAGGACTTTAAGTTACATTAGGAGTCCTACTAATTATTAACTTCTAACTCTAGTCTTAGGAGTTTGACTTTAACTAAACTTATACAATACAGTTCGATTACAATAACTAATCTAGTTCGACTAGACTTACAATTCTAGTTCGAGTAAACATACACTCCCCCTCAAGTTGGAGAATATACATTGTATAATCCCAACTTGAATAAAAATTTGTCGAATAAGGCTTTTGGCAGTGCTTTTGTTAGTACAACTGCCACTTGCTCCTCGGTTTGAACTTACTCTAATGAAGCCATTCCACTTGTCAACTTATCTGCGATAAATTGCCTATCTATTTCAACCTGCTTTGTTTTGTCGTGTTGAATAGGGCTCTTGGCAATTTGAATGGTCGATTGATTATCACAAAAGATATGAAAATTTTCATCTTTGGTCATTCCTAGTTCTTTAAGCAACTTTATTAACCAGATTCCTTCACACATTTCCAAGGTCAATGCTTTGTATTCTGCTTCTTCACTGCTTCTGGAAACAACTGTCTGCTTTTTGCTTTTCCAAGTCACCAAATTACCCCATACATAAGAGCAATATCCACTGGTTGACCTCCTGCCTGTTAGTTCACTGGCCCAACTTGCATTTGTGAATACTCTAACAGTTTTATCAGAACTTTTCTTGAATATTAAACAATGTCCAGGTGTACCTTTCAAGTATCTCAGAATCCTCTTTGCTTCTTTCATGTGTTCTTGTCTCGAATCTGTCATGTGTTGACTCACAATATTCACTGGAAAAGAGATATATGGTCTTGTTAGTGATAGATAGATCAATTTCCCTACTAGCCTCTGGTAGAGTCCTTTATCTGCCTTTGGACTTGGATCGACTTTGTTGAACTTTAAGTTTGCATCTATGGGTGTATCTGCTGGTTTGCAACCCAACATTTCTATTTCTGTCAACAAATCTAGAACATACTTCCTCTGATTGGTCACCAAACCTTTGCTAGACCTTGCTATCTCCATACCTAGGAAATATCTGAGTTTTCCTAGATCCTTGATTTCAAATTCCTTGCTCAACAAGGTCTTTAATCGACACAATTCCACTTCATCATCTCCTTTCAATATTATATCATCCACATAAACAATAAGAATAACCCTTTTATTCAATGAGGTTACTTTAGAGAACAAGGTATGGTCTGCCAGTGACTGTTTGTATCCATTCTCCAAAATAACAGTGGTAAATCTGTTGAACCATGCTCTTGGAGACTGCTTAAGGCCATAAAGAGATTTGTCAAGCTTGCACACCTTTTGATTTTGTCCAGCACCTTCTAGTCTAGGTGGAATCTGCACGTATACTTTTTCCTCAAGGTTACCATTAAGAAAACCATTTTTAATGTCAAGTTGATGCAGTTGCCAATCACAGTTTACAGCTAGGCTTAACAAAACTCTAACTAAATTTAATTTAGCAACATGGGCAAATGTTTCCTTATAATCCACTCCATAGGTCTGTGTGAACCCCTTGGCAACCAATCTAGCTTTATATCTCTGTATACTGCCATCTGAATTGTACTTAATGGCGAACACCCATTTGCATCCAACTAGTTTTTACCTTAGGGAAGATTTGTAATAGTCCATGTACCATTCTTTTCAAGTGCCTTAATTTCTTCATCAACTGCTTCCTTCCACTTTGGATTCTGCAAAGCTTCTTCAATAGTCTTAGGAATATGTTCTTCATCTAGCTTTGCTGTAAATGCTTTAAAAGATGGACTCAAATTCCCATAAGCAGCATACCTTTGAATAGGATGCTTAGTACATTGTCTCACCCCTTTTGTTTTAGCAATAGGTAAGTGTTCAAATTCAAGAAGATGAGAAGGAATACTAGTAGAATCATTACCTCCACTTTCTTTACAAGCAACTGGACTAAAATCCAATTCCTGGCAAGTACTAGATTGCAGAATGGTTTCTGGAATGGTTCTCCTCTTTCTGGTGTAAACCTGCAGTTGTTTAGGGGGCTGTGAAAAAGGTTCGATTAAATTTTGGGTTCCTGCAGGCGTGACAATAGGTGAAGTATGTGGTGTAGATAAGGTATTAGGTGAGGAAATAGGTAAAATATTAGGTGGAGAAAGAGAAGTCTGAGGCTCAAGTGATGAGGAATAGGTAGGAGGTGGTAAAGGAAAAGAAGAAACCTGTTTTGGAGAGGGTTGGAAATCATCAAAACTCTCCCCCTGAATTTCAGCCGTGGAAAAATATGGTTCCTGTTCAAAAAAGTTAAGATCCAAAGAAACAAGAAATTTACGAGAAGGTGGATGGTAACATTTGTAGCCCTTCTTTAGTGAATAATATCCTACGAACACACATTTTAGAGATTTAGGATCAAGTTTAGACCTAGAAGGATCATGGTTTGTAACAAACACGAGACACCCAAAAGTTTTCAAAGGAAGTGTAGAGGACAAAGGCTTAAAGTGAGGAAAACAAGATAAAAGAACACCTCTAGGTGGTTGGAAATTTAAAACTCTACTGGGCATGCTATTAATAAGATATGTAGAAGTTAATAAAGCTTCTCCCCATAGATATTTAGGAACATTGTGTGTAAACAATAAGGCTCGAGTTACCTCTAGTAGATGCCTATTTTTCCTTTCCGCGACTTCATTCTGTTGGGGAGTATCAACATAAGAACTAATTTTTACTATCCCTTTCTCCTTGAAAAAAATCACCTAAAGTTTTAGTAAAGAATTCCCCTCCATTATTCGATTTAAAGATTTGAATTTTAGAATGAAATTGGGTCTCGACCATGTTGTAAAATCTCTCAAAAACACTAATCACTTCAGATTTTTCTTTCAAGAGGTAAGTCCAAGTGGTTCTACTATGGTCATCAATAAAGGTCACAAACCATCTGCTACTAGTAATATTCTTCACTTTAGAAGGACCCCAAACATCACTGTGGATAAGAGAAAAAAAGATGTGAGGGTTTGTAAGTAGAGGGTAAGTAAGATTGTTTTGTTTGTTTAGCAAGTTGACAGAAATGACATTTAAAGGAAGAAGGTTTTTGATTAACAAATAATTGAGGAATTTTTTTGCAAGATAGGTGAAATTTGGGTGGCCTAACCTAAAATGCCATAACATAACATCAGACTGTCCTAAGGAAGTAAGACAAAATTTAGAAGATAAAGGTTTAGAATTTCATGTACTATGAAGAGCATATAAACCATTCTGCAAGCGAGCATTGCCAATCCTCTTTTTGAAGTCCAGTGCCTGTAAAAAACACTCAGAATCAATGAACTGGAAAACACAATTTAAATCCTTGCAGAGCTTGCGAACTGACAACAAATTGCAGTTCAGGCTAGGATCAAATTTGTGAGAAAGAACCATATGTTAATTTGATAGAATTCTAAGAGGAGGAATTTTTAAATTGAAAAAACAATTCCCTATTACCAGTCATGTGCTCAGAAGCACCAGAGTCCACAATCCATGCTGATGTATTCGTAGTAGAAAGAAGTGCAGCGGAAGAAGAGTTGGTCTGTGTACCATCATTGTCTGCGAAAGCCAGATTTCCTGCACTGCTCTTAATGAATCTGTCGAACAGTTGCTGCAGTTGTACCATCTGTTGGTTGGTGAAGCCTCTAGATGAAGTCGGATTATCCATTGAAGAGGAAAAGAGGAAAAAATCTGATAGGATCGAATTTAGACTGATACCATGAAGAAAAACATAATTGAAGAAAAACAGAATGTATTTCTGTTTCTTTCGATTAAATTGATTGATAAACTTACAAAGGTTTGCAGATTTTTATAGACTAGGACTTTAAGTTACATTAGGAGTCCTACTAATTATTAACTTTTAACTCTAGTCTTAGGAGTTTGACTTTAACTAAACTTATACAATATAGTTCGATTACAATAACTAATCTAGTTCGACTAGACTTACAATTCTAGTTTGAGTAAACTTACAAAGAATTCACTCCCATTGTTACTCTTTAGGATTCGAATTTTGCAACAAAGTTGGGTTTCAACTATCAAATAAAATTTCTTAAAGATTCCCTCTGTTTCAGACTTTTCCTTCATTAAATATGTCCAAGTAGTTCGAGTGTGATCATCAATAAAAGAAATAAACAACCTAGCTCCAGTAATATTTTTAACCTTAGAAGGACCCCAAATGTCACTTTGGATGAGTGAAAAAGGTTGAGATGGTTTATAACAAGATGGGGATATGGATTTCACTTATTCTTGGAAAGTTGATATATATCACAAGAAAATAATTCTGGATTGTTATTGGAAAAAAGTTTTGGAAACAACTTCTAAAGATAAAAAAACTAGGATGACCGAGACGAAAATGCCATAACATAATCTCATTAGAATTGAAATTGGGAGTGTTGGAAGATAAACACACAGAATTAAAGGTGCAACTTGGTAGGACTTGTCCCTGAGGAAGAGGTTGACTGTCAATGAGATAGAGGCCACTACACAGCTCAACATTGCCAATCACCTTCCCCGAATCCATTTCCTGAAAAACACAGCCAATAGAACTAAATTTAGTATAACACTGAAGGTCAATACACAATCTACTAATTGACAAGAGATTGCATTGGAGATTAGGGACATATAGAACAGAGTGAAGCACAAGATCCTTATTAATAAAAATTGTTCCAGTCCCCTTTACTTCAATCAATGAGCCATCAACAGTTTTCACTTGTCTCTGATTATTCTGGTTTGTAAGAGTTAAAAATAAACTCTTGTTTCCTGTCATATGGTCAGTGGCACCAGAATCTACTATCCAACGTATCTTAGTAGTTGTGGAAAGAAATGAAAGACTACCATTATGACTTGTGGAGGCAGCAGATTGATCAACAGAATATGTCATATGACATGTTATTTGGGTGGAGGAAACATCATAATTTTCTGGACAAGAATTTAAATCAGTTCCAGAACTGATTTCTGATGAAGAAATGGGATGCATCTCTTTAGGATTTCTGTGGAGAATCGAAAACGTAATCTAATACCATGTGAGAAATAGTGATTTTGAGGCAGAGAAGAATGTTTTTCTCTGTTTTTCTTGATGTTTTATTAATAACAACAGCTCCTATTTATAGTTTACAAGATAGGCTATTCGAAGGAATAATTACACAAAAAATCAGCAACTATATCTGCACCTATTACACAAAACTAGTAGCTACAAATCTGCTCCTATTTATTGATAAAATCCTGAATAGCAACAATTAGATATTTAGGAATAAGATTCCCTAACTTTCTGCAATTTCTACAATCTACAGAAGGTTTTTTTTAGAGAAGAAATTTTTTCTCTGTATATTTCTTGTAAGTAATTGATATGGACAGAAGAAAGGTTTTTCCTTATATTAATTCTATCGAATATGGTGCCTTTATATAGGCTACAAGAGTTGGAATTAGACTAATAATAAAACTCCTATGTTAGGTAAAACTCCTACCAAGATAAAGCTAACTTAAAGTAGGACTCTAGGACTCCTAGTTAACCTATACAAGAGTAGAGATAGAGTTAAATTCCTAATACAAGTAAACTATATCGGCAGGAAGAAAATTAAATATTAGAGTCCTAATACAAGTAGTATTTCGGCAAGTATATTCCTACATTTCTCTATAGATCAGCCAGCCTATACTTATACATAGAAAAACATCTATACAAGTAAACATAATCAATCACATTAAGGACATAATATTTACTCTTATAATTACGCCTATAAATCTATAATCTACATAACTAGTGCTAACCCACACTTATTCATATTATTGCCAAGAAGAAGCTAGTTTAGAGTTCATCCTTCCATTGAGTTTCATATTATTGCCAAGAAGAAGCTAGTTTAGAGTATTCACAGATAGAGTTTCAAATGTTGCTGGAGGTAGAGCTTTTGTGAGTAGATAGCGAGTTGGCTAGCGGATGGGACGTATGATAGTCGAGTAGTCCCATGCTTGACTTTTTCGGCTATAAAATGCCTATCAACTTCAACATGTTTGGTACGATCATGTTGAACTGGGTTCTTAGCAATTTTTTATAGCAGATTGGTTATCACTAAGAATCTCAAAATCTCTAACAGTTCGAGGGTCCACTTCATTGAGGAGTTTAAGTAGCCAAAGGCCTTCACATATGCCTTGGGCTAGTGCTCAAAGTTGAGCTTCCGCACTACTTCGAGAAATGACATGTTGTTTCTTACTCTTCCATGTCACAAGATTACCCCAAACAAAGGAACAATACCCAGTTGTGGATCTTCGATCTGTCAAATTTCTAGCCCAACTTGAGTCCGTATAGATCTTAACAGATCTGTCCGTACCTTTCCGAAAAATTAAGCCATGTCTGGGCGTCTTTTTGAGATACTTGAGGACTCGATCAGCTGCTGCCATATGCTCTTCAGTAGGGCTGCTCATATGTTGACTTAAAACATTAACAGAAAATGTTATATCAGGCCGAGTAAGTGATAAATAAATGAGTTTCCCAACAAGCCTCTGAAATCTTTCTTTATCTCAAAGAGGAGGAGCTGCCGAGTTGAATGAAAGATTAGCATCCATAGTAGTATGGACCGGTTTGCATCCAAGTAAACCAGCTTCTTGGAGAAGATCAAGCACATACTTCCGTTGATTAATGACTAATCCTTGCCGAGATTGAGCTACTTTCATTCCCAAGAAGTACCGAAGTTTGCCCATGTCCTTAGTCTCAAACTCCCTCTGAAGTGTTTGTTTGAGTTTAGCAATTTCTGCTTCATCATCCCCGGTGATGATAATGTCATCGACATAGACAAGTAGAAGAACCTTCTTCCCATTCGAGCATGCTTTGAAGAAGAGTGTGTGATCGATAAGGGATTGATTGTATCCACTTTTAAGGATAACAATAGTAAATCTTTTGAACCAGGTCCGCGGAGATTGTTTAAGGCCATATAAAGACCGATTCAATTTACACACTTTCTTTGCTCCTCCAAAAGCTTGAAGTCTAGAAGAAATCTTCATATAAACTTCTTCATCAAGATGCCCATTGAGAAAGACATTTTTTACATCAAGTTGATGTAGGTTCCAATCAAGATTGACAGCAATGCTAAGAAGAACTCTAACAGTATTAAGTTTGGCTACCGGTGCAAAAGTCTCGGTAAAATCAATGCCATGAGTCTGTGTGAAACCTTTAGCCACTAACTGTGCTTTATATCGCTGAATACTCCCGTTGGAATTATATTTGATCACAAATACCCATTTGCATCCGACAACTTTCTTTCCGGAAGGTAAATCAGTAACCGTCCAAGTAGCAGTTTTTTCAAGTGCCGAGAGTTCTTCTTGGACAGCTCTCTTCCACCGTGGTGTCACTAAGAGCTTCATGAATATCTTTAGGAATTTGTTGGGCATCAAGGCTAGCTGTATATGCTTGAAAGGAGGGCATGAGAGAAGAATAAGCAACAAACTTTTGTATAGGATGCTTAGTACATGCTCGAACTCCTTTACGAATGGCAATAGGAAAATCATCTAAATTCTATGAAGAAGGCTTACTTTTCTCATTAATAGGGGCTGCTGAATTCATATCCAATTCTTGGTGCGTAGTAGATTGCAAGATGGACTTAGGGATACGTTTTCGTCGGTTATAAACACGAACAATAGGTGGGACAGAAGTTGTGGACTGTTTTGGGATGGTTTTGGGTGATATATCATTCTCGGAAGAGGAAGGAGTAGGCTGTGGTGGAGTAGAATTTGGAACAACAGGTTCGGGTGGGGAGGATTCTAGTTCTGGCTGCAGAAAGAAGGCGGCAAATTTAATTGTGGGAAGGACAAAGAAGGGGTTATTACCTCGGAAATTGGCGAGAAAGGTTGAGAAGACTCCCCTGAGCTTTGGTAGGTTGGAAGTAAGGCTCTTGTTCAAGAAAAGTAAGGTTCATAGTGATAAAATATTTTTTGGAGGGAGGGTGAAAAACTTTATACCCTTTTTGTCTGGAGGAATACCCAACAAACACACATTTAATAGCTCGAGGTTCAAGTTTGGATTTGTTTGGTTTGTGATTTTGAATGAAAGTGGTACAACCAAACATTTTGAGAGGTAGAATAGAATAAATAGGTTTAAAACTAGGGTAATACTCCAAGAACAAAGATTGAGGTGATTTAAATGCAAGATCCTTACTTGGCATTCGGTTGATAAGATAAGTCACAGTCAATAAAGCTTCACCCAAAGATAATGAGGAATATGGGTAGTAAAAAGAAGGGCTCGGGTTACCTCAAGGAGATGACGGTTTTTTCTTTCGGCAATACCATTTTGTTGAGGGGTGTCAACACATGAACTAAGCTGAACAATCCCATGTTTGTGAAAGAATGATCCCAAGGAGTGAGCAAAATATTCCCTACCATTGTTAGAATGAAACTGTTGTATTCGAGTATGAAATTGGGTTAGAACCATATTATAGAATTGTTTAAAGATGACAGGAGTATCGGATTTTTCTCGCGTAAGAAAGGTCCAAGTAAGGCGAGTATGATCATTAATAAATGTAATAAACCACTTACAATGGTTCACATTTTTTACCCGAGAATGTCTCCAAATATAACTATGAATCAAAGAGAAGGGATGCGAGGGTTTGTATTTAGATGGAGGATAAGGTTTCTTAGTATGTTTCGCAATAGAGCATGCATCACAATGAAATAAACTTGGTTTTGTATTAACAAACAATGAAGGCTGAAGTTTAGCAAGATAATGAAAACTAGGATGACCTAAACGATTGTGTCATAACATAACAAAATTTAAATGCGAAACAGTAACTAATGTGGGAGAACTGTGAGAGAGTATGTAGAGCCCATTTTGCAACCTAGCTGCACCAATCCTCTTCTGTGAATTTAGTTCTTGCAAAGTACAACCAGAAGCATTAAAATAGCAATTGAAATCCTTGGATAATTTGCTCACAGAAATGAGATTAAATGTGAGATTAGGAACAAGGAGAGTATCCTCAAGGATTAAGTTATCCACTTGAATGGATCCACGACCTGTGATCTGAGAAATAGTCCCATCAGCAGTTCGAATACTCGTACCAGTTGTCGGTTGAAAGGTAGAAAAGAGACTTCGATCCCCAGTCATATGATCTGACGCACCAGAATCCAAAATCCAAATCGGAGTTGTTTTGGAAGTAGTAAGAGCAGAGGAGAGAGGAGTACCGTCTTGTTCTGCAACAGTCAAATGAGCCTCACGAGTTCCTTGAAATTTCTCAAACAATTTCTGGATTTCCATCATCTGGTCTTTAGTGAATCGGATACCAGAAGATGAAGATTTGGAAGGAGCCCGGCCAGAATAAACGAGGCAAGAGAAGAAGGGAAAAAGAAAATTCTGTCTAAAATGGACAGAAAAAATATTCTGTCGGTTCAAGAGGAGGGGAAAATTTCGCCAGGAAAGTATTTAGGCTGATACCATGTAAGTAATTGATATGTACAGAAGAAAGGTTTTTCCTTATATTAATTCTGTCGAATATGGTGCCTTTATATAGGCTACAAGAGTTGGAATTAGACTAATAATAAAACTCCTATGTTAGGTAAAACTCCTACCAAGATAAAGCTAACTTAAAGTAGGACTCTAGGACTCCTAGTTAACCTATACAAGAGTAGAGATAGAGTTAAAGTCCTAATACAAGTAAACTATATCGGCAGGAAGAAAATTAAATATTAGAGTCCTAATACAAGTAGTATTTCGGCAAGTATATTCCTACATTTCTCTATAGACCAGCCAGCCTATACCTATACATAGAAAAACATCTATACAAGTAAACATAATCAATCACATTAAGGACAGAATATTTACTCTTATAATTACGCCTATAAATCTGTAATCTACATAACTAGTGCTAACCCACAGTTATTCATATTATTGCCAAGAAGAAGCTAGTTTAGAGTTCATCCTTCCATTGAGTTTCAAATTTTATTTGCAAACTTTAACAGCTTGCAGGGTTTGAATTGGAGGTAGTCAAAACAGCATCTGCTGGCCATGCAAAAAAGCTGGCATCCACTGTTGATATCACCACATGCCCCGACGGTAGTAGTACTCGAATGCTTACTCATTCTAGCTTATGTTTTTGATGATTTTCATTGTCTTATCCATTGATATGAATCTAAATCATTCTACTTCTTTCAGGAATTATATGCGTTGGGGGTGATGGTATTATCAATGAGGTTAGGCATTTCAAATTTGTTTAAATTCTTATTCTTTCTTATTTATTATTTTTATTGGGAATCTTCAGTGCATTTGTAAGAACATTATTTGTTTTTCTATTCTTTTCAATACCATCAGTATTGTTGAGCTACATTGACAAGTAAAGTTACTCAAGAAATTTTGAAGGCAACTGGTATTCTGTTGTTTCATTGTGCGGTTCCTCCAGGAGACCTCTAATAACATTGTGTCAATGTTTAAGATTGTGATATAATTTTAGGGAAGGAATAATAACTGTTTTGTAAGTATGTTTTAATTTCTGTCTACTCATTATATGATAAATTCTTTCAGCTCACTTATTTATGGTATCAAAGATTATGGAGTACACAATCAACTTGGGATTTTATCCAACTTGACATTGTAAAAGAAGGATACACTTTTTTATATGCCATGCATCTTTCAGAATGCTTTTTCATTGCAACATAAATCATATTTGGTTTGCAAATAATATTCTTAATCAGAAGGTCTTGGCTGATATAAACGCTTGTCCTCTGAATGTTGAGAGGACTGATTTGCATGTGATGTTGTATCTGTATCAAATACAGTTTTGCCTGATCCCTGAGATGGTACAGAGCTTTCTCTATTTTGAGCTTTTATCAGCCAAAAATTGGAAATAATTTTCTCTTAAAAGCACACAACTTTTGAAATTGTTAGAATCCCTGACCCCGGAAGTAGAGATTAGCTGCATAGTATTCTTTTATGGTGGTTAGCTTTTATCGCATGCTCGAAAGATCTTTGTCTCCCTTAGCTTAAAAGCACACAACTTTTGAAATTGTTAGAATCCCTGACCCTGGAAGTAGAGATTAGCTGCATAGTATTCTTTTATGGTGGTTAGCTTTTATTGCATGCTCGAAAGATCTTTGTCTCCCTTAGACTAACATACAGGGTATCTGATTTTGAGTTTATCATCAGCCTTGATAATAAGCTCATTGTTATGATATAATTGCTTAAATCATCAGATTTTTCAGTCTTCATTGTATGGGACTTATCCCTAACTGATGTGAGGATTTTACGGTGTGTGACCAGATTTCGTTATTGAAAGCATTATAATATAACACTGGCTAGGGACTACATTACTTTATTGAAGCAGTTTAATATAATATAATCCCTTGTACTTTGGATTGGATTGTGTGCTATTATGTTTTCTGCTGGTAATTCTGTTTTTACCATTAAATAGTTATCACATCTTGGTAAATTTCTTAGGTTCTAAATGGTCTGCTTCGTAGAGACAATCAAAAAGAAGGAATTTCTATACCCATAGGAATTATACCTGCAGGTTCTGACAATTCACTGGTTTGGACTGTTATTGGAGTCAGAGATCCAGTCTCTGCTGCAATTTCTATTGTGAAGGTAATGCTTCTTAGCAAGTTCAACATGAGATAGTCTTTGCTTCGTGTTATTCTGTTACCCCTTTATAGATTGATGCCTGTCTTGTCAAAACCTTTCTGATCCATGGGTCAGAAATATATTAACTATGCTTTGATGTACCTAATTCTGTTGCTTCAAAAATTATGGGAGTCTGTATTTCTAATTATATTATAAAGCTAACTAGATAACTGAAATTTATACAACAGTAGAAAATGTATCTTCAAAGATGAGGTGTAGTAGGAACACTGTCCTTAAAAACTGATTCCACCCTCTCCAGTAATATCCTGGTCTCAAGCAGAGCTATGGTGGCTTCTGGATTCCAGGATTCAACAGTCAGTGATCTCTGTAATTTTGCACATGAACTACAGAGATTGACTAACCCGTCTTTGATTCCCACCAGCTTGTTATTTAAGTTACTAATATATTTTTAAGTAGTATATAATACTAATTACTTTCAATAACCGGATACGAGAGGAAAGCTTAATGCAATTAGAACTAGAAATATCTATAGTTGGCCGAATTACGAAGCATATTTGTAGGTTTACCAAGCCTAAGCATGTTTGTAACGGATATGCTATGCATAATGGTCAGTATCTTTTGGATTTGAACTGCCAGACAGGACTATATTTACAGCAGCCTGGTGAAATAAATTTCTTGAACCATCCTCCTTTAAGTGCAAATAAGCTAACCTTGCGTACAGTATGAATGTCTCCATGCAGTTGCATCTCTATTAGTGGAAACATGGTCTTGTTGTAATGAGCATCTTATATGAAGAATGGTGGTAATATCAGATTTTCCTGTTATAGATGCATTACCTTCCTACTGGGCTTGTTGTTGCCTACAATTGAGGTTCTCATTGGTTTCAGGGAGGTCTTACTGCGACAGATGTTTTTGCTGTTTAGTGGGTTCAGACTGGTATTATTCACTTTGGGATGACGTGCTCCTATTATGGTTTTACCAGTGATGGTGTGTATGGACACTGATCCATAAAATTCAATAAATTCAAGGGAGAAATATGAGTGAAAGCAAATCTCTTGCATAAATTGTTTGGGAAATCTTTTATTGTGGGAATGATAATTGTGTGATTGTCTCCTTTTCTCATCTGGTGCAGTATTGGAACTTTCTGAGAAATATCAGAAACGATTTGGTCCTCTGCGATACTTTGTTGCTGGGTTCCAAAAATTTATGTGGTTGCCGAACTACAACTAGGAAGTGGAGTACCTTCCAGCAGCAAAAGAGGATGAAGGAGGTAAAAACTCTGCTGATCGGGAAGTAGTTGATATGTCAGACCTTTACACAAACATTATGAGGAGGTCAAACACGGATGGCATTCCGAGAGCTTCTAGTTTATCTAGTATTGATTTAACAATGACCCCTACTCAAATGTCTGGAGGTGAGATGGACACATTTGGTACCACCCATGCCGGCACTGAACCATCGGCCTTGATCCCAAGATCAACTGGCTATCATCTGGGAGAAGCAATGTGACAGCTGAGCCGGAAGTTATTCATCCCCACTTACCACACTCAACGGCCACATGGTTTGTCCCTGCTATGTTCTCATTTTACCGTTTTGGCTCCTTTATATTTCTAGTTTCCGTGCTATAAGTGTTTATAAGCTGACTTATATGTATTATGAAGTGTCTTCAAGTCTAAGACCACATGGTTTGGTAGATTAAAGTTCCCGAGATTGTTCTGAAAATTGTCAGTGCTACTGGACTAGGTACAATGAAATTATTGTTTTGCAGTTAGTGTGCTGTTTCCGTATGAGCATTTTATTTCCGGAAACATAATGGATGTTGGGATCACTACACACTACACACTGGGTGGTATTCTGCATAAGCTATTCACACTTTGATTCAAACCATCCTACTGTAATTGCAATTGATATGCAGGTGAAATCGGTTAAAATCAAGGCTGTGGAATCGATGGCGAGCTTTTTCCCCTCAAGGGACAACTAGTGTCTTTGCTTCCAGACCAGTGCAGACCAATTCCTTTAGTCCGTCATATTTTCCGATATATTATTTTTCATGCTTACACCCCACCAATGAATGTTGCTGTAAATTCTTTTTGGAATATACTTCTCTTGTTTCGTTCTTTGTGTCATTTCATGAACAGTTTTATTTACATACGTTTATTAATAAAATTTCGAGTTGTTTATTGAATAAATTGAACATGAACGGGGTATGTTGGAGAAAATTAAATCTGAAGTTCGTTCAATTGGATTGTATTTGACTTGTTATTGAACCGATGTCGAAAACAACTAAAAATTAGGGGAGCAAAATTCGACTCGAAAAAACTGAAATTTTCGACTCCATTCGAGGCGAAAAAACTCGACTCGAAATTACATAAACTTGATTCGACTCGAAAAAATTTCAAATAAAGTTTGAGTTGTAAAATAGAAATTCGAATAACTCAAAAATCTTATTAATTAGTGGGTTGATTTTTAAGTTCGAGTCGACCCCCTCAAAATTTCATGATATATATATATATATATATGAAGAATATATGTCACATGAAAAAAATATGATGAAATATACATGTATATCTTATATGATTATATAAAGTCGTTTAAATTGGAATCAAACTATACTATAACATGATAAATAATTACAATTAAATTTGTATAAGAACTCGAAAACTCGACTCAAATTTCATAAACTCGAATCGAAAAAATTTCAAATAAAGTTTAAGTCGTAAAATATGAAACATCAACTCGAATAACTTAAAATTTTTTGACTCGACTAAATCAAACCCTCACCACTACTAAAAAATACTAAAATACAAGTAAAGAAAGCAAAATCTCACAGTTTAACAAGTAATTTAAGTTCAATCTACCCAACCTTACTAACAGAATCATCCCGTGATTTCCATATATTTTATTTTTTGATTTAATTACTTATTTCCCCCTTCATTTTTGAGCAAGTTTGTGGCGATTTTTTTACTAAAATATCATCATAAAAAATATTTTACAAATTGACACCTATTCAATATTATTTTTCAAAATGACACTATTCACATAGGGTAAAGACATCCTGTCAGCCGTGTCTTCTGGAAGACGTGTTTTTGTATTATGTGGCAGTTCAGTCAATAAATGTCAGTGGTGTGTCCGTATCTATCTGTTAAAATATTTATTTTGATATAATAATTTGAAAAATATTTTTGGACTTGTTTGAATATTTTATAAACTTATATTAAAATCTAAACAACTTGAAAATATGTTTGAAAATGTTTCTAAGGCTTTTGGAATGTTTTAAAACAATTTTATATATTCGAAGTAGTCATTTTTTCAGCCTCATACCGATACGCATTGTCCCGTATCGATACCTTTTAGGGTTTCAGCTGCAAGAAAATTTCAGTAGCAAAAATCTGTATCGATACAGGCTTAGTCGTACAGATATAGAGGGGTCGTACCGATACCCCATGCTTTAAATGCCCAACGATTCTTTCTATTTTAGGACCGTATCGATATCAATACACGTATACCGATACGCCCTGCTGTAGAAGTACATTTATGGATGGAAAAGAAGTCCCCAACGACTCCAAACAACCCTCAACAACTAGTAACAGCCATAAAGTTGTTAGAGGGTTTAAAAGACACCTTCAAGCATCTTTGGAAGACCAAAAACATCAAGCCAACATTTCTTATGATTGTAAAAATGTCTTAGTGTTCAAATTTTTAATTTTTTTATAGACAAACACTTGTGAAATAGATTGTCAATGTATGCTCAAATGCATTAGGATTGGGTGAGAGCTTTAGAGTGCAAATACATACTTTGTGAGAGAGATTTCAGTTTGCTTTTATTTCTCTTGTAAAGAGGGGTTCCCAAAGCTTTGGGTAGAAACTTTGGATGCTAGGTTTTGTGGTATAAGTCTAGGTTGTAACGGTTTCCTCAGAAGCTAAGGTAGTGAATGTAGACTTTGGTTAAAAAATGAACCACTCTAAATCTTTGTACTTATTTTTCCATCTTTTTTCTTCCACCACCATCACCCAAGAAACTATTTCTCCACTACTTGGCAGCAATTCGGATGAAGAATTTTGAGCTCAAAACTGTCATTATTCTTCCAGCGTTCTCAGTGTGAGGTATCGGTCGCAACAGTTAATTTTTTTGTTGACATTATAGTAACCGAGTTATATTTCTTCATCTTTTAGTTTATGTAGTTCAAGTATATGTGGTTTGATCCTCAAAACTGTTGGACTGATTTTTCCGCTTTCCAGTTTTAATTATAATAAATTTATTTGGCCGAGCAAAAAAAAGCTAGATGTTAAAAATGTTGTCAGCAAAAACGCAGTTAGAAATTTGTCTGAACTCTTTAAAATCTAAACCATTGAAAATAACATTCAGGCTTTGGAATTGTAATATGCGATCTTATCTTCTTCTCCAGTCCAAGTTTCTTCTGACTTTACATCTTCAGTATCACTTATTTTTGTGGTGTAGGGTAGCTCTCATCCAGTCAAAATAACCTCTTTTACTTATGTACTTAATTGTTAGAGGTTGTTCGTACAAAAAATTCTTTTGAAAAGCTCACGGTACAAGAGTTAAAGGTGATAACGAGTCGAGCTGAGTCCGAGCCTGGCTAGGTTAGGCTCGGCTCGGAAATAGTGTTATTGGGCTCGGCACGAGCTTGAGGCTCGTCGAGCTCAAAATTTTATGCTCAAGCTCGGCTCGGAAAAAATACTATTGAGCTCGGCTCGTGCTCAAAGCTCGTCGGGCTCAGCTCGGCTCGAAATGGACAATTATGATATGGTTTTTTTAAAAAAAAGATAGGGCCTCGTTAAAAGCCCTTTCATAACCAACACTGAAATGAAATTCAATGCCGGGAATGGGGAAAAGAGTGCCAAAAAATTAGATTAATCCAAATAACCAAGAAATATTCTTACAATACAAACACATAATCAAAGAAAATACAAAATCAAACAACAACCAACTAAGAAAAATGCTTAATTTATTTTAGTTAATTTGCTTTTGGTGGATTTTTCCAAATTTATTTTATTGTTTTTCTTTTGCTAAACAGATTATATATATATATATATATATATATATATATATATATATATATATATATATATATATATATATATATATATATATATATATATATATATATATATATATATATTCCAAGCCTATTCACGAGCTCGGGTCGGCTCGCTCGACTTGTTAAGGTCTCAGGCCGAACCCGAGCTCGAGTCGAGCTCACTCGAGCCGAGCTTTGACCGAGCCGAGCCCAAGTAGCTCGCGAGCCGATCAGGCTCATTATCACCCTATCTAGAGTCACTATGTGTACACATCTAAATTCAGTTTGAGTAAAATTCCTTTGTAGTCAAATATCTATCCCTGTAAATAAATACTTTGAGTTAGAGTTAGAACAAAGTCGAATAACAAAAAAAAAATCGAGCTTATTGCTAATCCACAATCCTCTTCTATTATTGTTTTTCAACATTAGTGAATTCCTCTTACTTTGCATCATTTTTTCTCGAAAAGATTTTTCATGTAAATCTTGACGTATTTTTCTTTATTGTGCAATCTCATTATTGTCGTTATCTTCTTACATTAATGAACGTGTAACGCCCCAGTTTCGGGCCTAGAGGTTTTAAAGGTGGTTTAGGGTCTGATGAACCTAGACTAGAAATCTGGGTCTGTTGCGTGTAAAAGAGTCTATCGCAATTGAGTGCAAGTGTACACGTCGCAAGTAATAAAGTGATACTAGAGTATCGGATATCGTCTCCACAGGGACTGGGCTAACCCTTTCCTTCGCTATCTGCACAAGGGGAAAAGAATAGATTAAGATATTGTCACGAAAATAATAAAGAATACTGGAAAATAAAAGTAGAGAAATCAAGATAGAGAGAATGGGCTGGTATTGAATTGCTCAGTAGTGCAGGTATTGCAATGCTTAGGAAATCCAGTTCTGTCGTCGCGCCCGTCGCCGACAGCACCTGTCGCGGCGGCTGTCCGTTAGCTGTCGCGGCAGCGAACACACCAACTCCGTACTTCAAGTTTGGCAAGAATCCTAGATCTGTCTTGGCCTATCCCTAGGTCCAAGTCTGTCGATGATCACGTCTTTGATGATACCTCCCGGCGTGAATCGAAGGATGAACACCGATGTGTATGAATTCTTCTTTAGCCACTTAACCTTGCCCTATCCCTAGGCACAAGATAGTTCAACTATAAACTAGAGAACTTGCTCTTATCTCTTTCGTATACTTAACTCTCCCGATGCTAAGTAAATGGATAACCTCACAATGCTCTCCCGATGCTCTTGCAAGATATTAATAACCAAAATAAGAGAACTTGAAGTTTATTTTATTGAACTTGGAAAATCCTAAAACACAACAACCCTTGCAACTACTTTACAAAAAAACCCGTGGCCCTAGGGGTTTTTTAGAACATAACGACGGCGGGTAAACGACAGGGGGATTTAGGTTATCGGTTATGGGGTATATGTCTCCTAGGTTAAAATCTATGCCCTTATATAAGCTTTGGGCTCAAGTATTCTAAGTTAACAAGGATTACAACTTTAATTAAAAGTAAGATTCTAATAAAGACTTAATCTCCAAGTATCCTACTTTTCAGCCGCCATCCTTGTTTCTTGGGATTTCCTCTCCTTGAGCTTTGGCTTGACATATCTTTTGATCCGGGGCTTGGAAAATTATTTGGTTTTCACACGACAGACGAGTAGATTTTTCTCTACCTATCGAGGTCCACTTTGCTTTTCCTCTTCATAAGGCTGCTGTCACCTTGCTGTCACGGCAGATCCATGGCAGCATCATCCTCGTCGTCTGCTTGTCCAGTTCAGCTCTGCTGCTTCTCTGCCCTGCGCCTGCCTTCTCCGTCAATTATGGCAGCAACCTACAAAATCAACCATCTTTTAGTAGAATCTGTGCCTTTAATATATTTGTGATGTTTTGCTGTAAACTAACCTAAATGCAATGCAATGATGCTTGAATGCAGCAGAAATATGGGTTAAAAAGGGTGTAAATAATAGAACTTTTACACACTCAACAGGGTCGGTTTTGAGTTGGTTCAAGGAAAACTTGGTTCAGGATGTGATAAAATTGTGCGAAAATTTTCTAAAATCCTCTTTAAATATATAATGAGGAAAAGTGAAGCCAATTTTGGAAAATGATTTTTGGAAAGTCGACATTTCGATTTGGTGGCTAAAACGTAGAAATTGCAAGTTTCATTTTATTGGCTAAATTGAAGAGAACCAAAACTTAGAATCCTTAGGGAGCTATTACACCAAGGTGTCATCAGCTATTCCCTTCATTTTGTGTTTTAAATGATTTAATTAAATTGATTTAATAAGAGAGTTTTATTAAAAGAGATTTTTAAAAGGCTAATCATTTTCTTACGTAACTACTTTTCTCCTAAACTTTTCTCTCAACTTTCCCAGCAGACAAACTACCATTTCATCACTAAAATGTCTAGAGAATTATCTCATTCCATCTAATTTTGATTCCTAAATGATGTCCATGAATTTCTGCAACAATTAGCTAAAGTTTTCTTGAAGGATTTCTTCAAAATCATTGCAAATCAAAGGGAAAGTGTTAAGTTTTAAGGTGCTCGATTCCTTCAACCGATCTTGCTCACCAAGTGGTGGAGAGGTGGAATTTTGGGTGGATGTGGTGTGGAAGCTAAAATATAAATGACACAATGATTTTAGAGTGATTCAACCTTCTAACCAAGGTCTACATCCACTACCTTAGCTTCCCACTAAGGATTTCCAATCAATCCACTATTGATTCGTCCCTTTTTCTAGGCTTAGGAGGAAACTCTAATACATCGATCAAGCTTTCTACCCAAAGCCTTGATAAAACCCTCTTTACAAAGAAAAAGATAAGCAAACTTAAATCCCTCTAATAGGTGATTGTTTTCACAAATAAGCTCTCACCCAAAACCTAAAACACTTGAGCAAATTTGACAATTTTGGCTCACTAGTGTTTGTCTATATAAAGAAATGACAATTTACGTACAAAGACAATTCTTGATTATTTGTTGATTGACAATTGAAGCATTAGCCATATCTTGATGCTTGGAGGTCCCTTTTATACTCCTTGATGAGTTTGTAGCCGTTTCTAGCCGTTGGGTTGAATTGGAGCCGTTGGAGACATAATTTCACACCATAAATGTTGTTCTGCTGCTAACCGCATCGAAACACTCGAACTCGTCTCAATATGCTCCTCAAGTAGAAAGAGTTGTTGCAACACCCGTATCGAAACGCTCTTGGCCGTTTCGGAACACCCGTATCGAAACACCTTTCACCGTATCGAAAAGATCTGCATTTAAATGTTAGTTGGGAAATAACCGTTGGGGTTTATGACCGTTGTGGTCGATGCCACGTAGGTGTATCGAAACAGCATAACCCGTATCGAAACGCTGGGCAAAAATACACATCCAGAAAAGACCCATTTCGAAACCCGTATCGAAATGTTTTGACACTGGAAGACCCCGTATCGAAACACCTAGGGGTGTTTCGAAATGCCTAGAAGGTTTTGTTTAGTTTTGCTTTGAAAAACATGTAAAACCCTTTAAAAACATCCCTAAACATAGTTTCAAGTTATTTAGACTTTGGAAATAGTTTTGAATTCTTTTTAAATTAGTCCAAAACATTTTTCAATTATTATATCAAAACATTAGTTCTACAATCTCCTCCTTTTTGATATAATAAAACTAACTTGAAAAATTGTTTGGGATTCTCCCCCTTTAAGTTTAAAAATGTGAATAAGAGATTAAAGATATGAAATCAAATAAAGCTCCCCCTTTATTCATTTGACAATTCAATTTTTCAAACCACATTTCTCCCCCTTTTTGTTATATCAAAAAGAATTCAAAAGACTTTTAAGTTCAAAATAACAATAGAGGTAAAAAAATTTGACAAAATTAAGAATTTTGGTTTTAAAATGGGTTCCCCTTACTCAAAGCATCAAAAAATGTTAGTCCAACATATATGATCATCTAGTTGAAATAAATGAAAAATAAATCAAATAAAAGCAAAAACAACTAGATTTTTACCAACACTTGAACCTAAGGGAGGATGTGAAGCCTTCTTTCTTCAAGTGTTCTTCCTTGTGTGCATGAAGCTCCCCCTCAAAGTTTGACTTGTTGATCATTCTCCATCACACCTAGCAAAATAATCAAGTAATTTTTGGTATCCAAATTGCTTTGGATCCATAGACGTTAGTAGCACAAACTTTAGTCCCCTAAGGAATCCATTTTTCAATTTCATCCTTTTTAATTGAAGTACTAAGTCCTTTTAGGACCCAAATACTTCTAAAACATTTTCCTTTTACAAATCTAGGGGCACTAGATTGTCTTACATAAAAATTTGATTTTCCTAAATCATTTTTCTTTTGAAGTTCATTGGAAATCAAATCTTTTTCTTTTTGAACTTTAAGAAGCAAATTTTGTAAATCAAAACATTTTTGTTCAAAGTCTTTCAATTTTGCTTCAAGTTCAAGATTTGTTTTGGAAAGCAAATCATTCTCAATTTTTATTTTTGAAATCAACTTTTTGTTTTTTTGAAAATGATGCCTTGAATTCCAAAAGCAAATCGTCATAGGCATCTTGCAACTCATCAAATGTATATGAGTTTGAAATAGATGAGTTAGAAGTTACCTCCCCCTCATTGAAGGCCATCAAGCATAGGTGGGATACTTCATCATCGGTGGAGTCTTCATCGCTCCATGTGGCCACATATGCTTTCTTTGAAGATGACCCCCTCTTGTTGGACTTGTGGGATTCCTTCATCTTCTTCCTCGATTCATGCTTGGAATTTTCCATTTCGCTCTTCATGAACCGAGAAAATTTGTTGAAGAGATAGGCCATCTCTTCATCTTCACTTTCCTCCTCACTAGAATCTACATGATGACAAGTGGAGGATTTGAGAGCAATGGCATTTGTGTTGATGCCAAACCCTTTAATCTTCTTCTCTCCCATAGCTCTAATTTCTTCCCTCTTCTTCTCATCTTCTTTGTTCTTCTTCATGATTTGATGAGTAAAGAGTGACCCCATGAGTTCATCAAGCTTCAAGGTCTTCAAATTCTTAGCTTCTATGATGGCGGTCCTCTTTGAGTCCCATGACTCGGGAAGTGAGTAGATGAGCTTTCGGACAAGCTTTTCCTCCAGGATGGCTTCTCCATAGCCTTTGAGACCATTTGTGATAGTGGAGAACCTATCAAATATCTTCTCGATGTTCTTTTCCGGATCCATTTTGAAGTTCTCATACTCTAAGGTGAGGAGCCCAATCTTGGTCTCCTTAACTTCATCGGTTCCCTCGTATGCGACTTCAAGCTTGTCTCATACCTCCTTGGTACTCTCACAAGAAGACATCTTCTCATAGATAGTTGGGCCAAATGCACAAAAGAGGATGTGCAAGGCTTTGCAATTTAGCTCCATCTTCTTGCGATCGTCAGCACTCCACTCCGCTTTGCTTCGTTGAGGCACGAACGAACCATCTTCAACTATGTCCCATAGCTTGTAATCTCCAAACTTGATGAAGAACTTCATCTTTGTCTTCCAATGGGCATAGTGAGTCCCGTCGAAGAATAGCGGTTTGTCGATGGATTGCGCCATTGAGCCGGTTGTGTGAAATGATGATCGAGCTTGCCGGATCTTCTCAATAGGATGTTAATTCTCTTCGATTGATCCAAGCTCTGATACCAATTGTTGAGTTTTAAGGTGCTCAATTCCTTCAACCGATCTTGCTCACCAAGTGGTGGAGAGGTGGAATTTTGGGTGGATATGGTGTGGAAGCTAAAATATAAATGACAAAATGATTTTAGAGTGGTTCAACCTTCTAACCAAGGTCTACATCCACTACCTTAGCTTCCCACTAAGGATTTCCAATCAATCCACTATTGATTCGTCCCATTTTCTATGCTTAGGAGGAAACCCTTATACACCGATCAAGCTTTCTACCCAAAGCCTTGATCAAACCCTCTTTACAAAGAGAAAAGATAAGAAAACTTAAATCCCTATAATAGGTGATTGTTTTCACAAATAAGCTCTCACCCAAAACCTAAAACACTTGAGCAAATTTGACAATTTTGGCTCATTAGTGTTTGTCTATATAAAGAAATGACAATTTAAGTACAAAGACAATTCTTGATCATTTGTTGATTGACAATTGAAGCATTAGCCATATCTTGATGCTTGGAGGTCCCTTTTATACTCCTTGATGAGTTTGTAGCCATTTCTAGCCGTTGGGGTTGAATTGGAGCAGACATAATTTCCCACCATAAATGTTGTTCTGTTGCTAACCGTATCGAAATGCTCGAACCCGTTTCGATACGCTCCTTAAGTAGAAAGAGCCGTTGCAACACCCATATCGAAACACTTTTGGCCGTTTTGGAACACCCATATCGAAACGCCTTTCACCGTATCGAAACGATCTGCATTTAAATGTTGGTTGGGAAATAGTCGTTGGGGTTTATGACCGTTGTGGTCGATGCCATGTAGGCGTATCGAAACGACATAACACGTATCAAAACACTGGGAAAAAATACACATCCAGAAAAGACCCGTTCTGAAACCCATATCGAAATGTTTTGGCACTGAAAGACCCCGTATCGAAACACCTAGGGGTGTTTCGAAACGCCTGGAAGGTTTTGTTTAGTTTGGCTTTGAAAAACATGTAAAACCGTTTAAAACACCCCTAAACATAGTTTTAAGTTATTTGGACTTTGGAAATAGTTTTGAATTCTTTTTAAATTAGTCCAAAACATTTTTCAATTATTATATCAAAACATTAGTTCTACATAAAGCTTTTGTTAGAGGTGATCTTTCTTTTCTCTTCTCTAATCAAGTTTCTTTATTGAAATTCCCAAGTCTTTGGCTCTCTAGTTTTGTTTAATAACAAAATTTTGTGATTTAATTGATGAAAATTGCTAAATTAAGCTTTGTAAGATGATTTTTCAAGATTTTCGTTATGGTATTGTTTCAATTGATTTGAGGCTGATTTTAATCATGATTTGGATGTTAAATGATGTGGAAATAAAAGTTTTATGAATGTAATCCTGAAATGAGTTGGATCTCTAATTGTTCGATTGTTAGATATTGGGTTTTTGAGGTGTTAGTGTGAAATCTGAGTTGCTAGAGGTATGAGGATGTAATTAGGTTGATTTTAGATGTTGATTGATGATTAAAATTGGGTGGAAGTGTTAGATTATGGCTGGGCTGATTATAGACATGGGAGAATATATCGGAAGCAATCGGTGAAGTTTTGGGGGCTTCAGACGCTTAATTTCGCGTCGGTGAATCTTGGTTTCGCGAGTCGGTGAGTGAGAACGTGTTTTTCCAGCTTTGAAACACTTTAAAGGTGGTTTTGGGGACTTAGTGTAAGCTTGAAACGCTTTACTAAGTTCGGAAGTAAGTAAAAGGATTTTCTCCCTCAGATTGTGCTATTATAGGTTAGTTGATGCACTTGATTTTAAATGCATGTTACGTATTGTTTAAAGCATGATTTAAAGTAAGAGGTTTACTATTTTTGATGTTATGTTGATGAAGGATGCACATGGTAAGTGATCCTTGTGAGTATATGCTTATACTTGTATCTTGAAGCATGGTTTGATGCTTGGAAATGTAGTTTATTGATAATGCTTTGAAAATAGTGAAGTTTATGCTAAATGTGAATTATATTGGCAAGTGATGTTACGAAATGGTGTATAAAAGAAATCAGATATAGTTAGCCGGCTATAGGATTAAGTGCACTATAAACAATTCGCCTTAGATGTTGAGGGGTTTATACGGTGTACCGAATACTCCATCCAAGTACCCTAACGATTGAGGAAAGTGTATAATGTCTCGTCTATCGTTAGTGGGGTTATACATCTACCGATAAGTGGTGTTGAGGGGTTTATATGGTGTACCGAATACTCCACCACAAGTGTAACAACGGTGGAGGGTAGCTCCCGTGTGTGAACCTTGAGATGCCGGTGAGAATTTATGAAGTGTTGGGACAACACTTGTGAATCTGTGTATCCGATGTTGTTTTAAGAAATGAGTTTGTTAATGATCACTTGTGAGCCAATATAATTGATGATGTATTATGGAATGGTTATGATGCATAATGTGTAAAATGCATGTCTTACTCTTTAAGCTTAACACATGTTAGTAATTCACGGAAAGGCTTAAATCGAGTGTTGAAAAAGAGGTTTTTATTGATGAAATCATAGTACATGTTGTTGAGGTTTATATGCTGATTTTAGATTTAGGTAAGTGCATGGTTTTGAAGGCTTGATGGTTTTCAAATGATGGTTTAAGCTAATTGAAATGAGATTTAATGTGGGCTTGGTAAATGGTTTTAATGCATTGATGGTGTTTTGTTTTTTATCACTCCTCACTAAGCCTTGTGTGCTTACGCTCTATTTTTGTCCATCAATGTAAAGAATTGAGGTTTCGGAGGCAATGTGCAGTAAGGGATCGCAAGAGACTTATTTTGAGAATGTATGTTTTGGTTTAGACTATACGTAATAAGGGCAATGGGGATCCGTTGTGTTTTTGGGAGATTTGTTTAAACTCCTTGTTTGAGCAAGTGTTCATTTCTGTTTTAGACTTGTAAATGGCCTTTGGTTATTGGTTTGTGCCTTGTTATGCATTTTGGTATCTTGCTTGGCTTGTTTGCTAGGTTGCATGCCTATAGTTCACCTTTGATGCAAATTGCCATGCTATGATGTTGAATATGCCATGAATGATTGAGGTTTGATGTTTGGATATGATATATATATACATATATATATATATACATATATATATATATGTTGAAAGCATGCTTGAGTGATTATGTGTGCATTAAAGCATGAAAAACCAGCAAAATGTGACATCACAGGTCCCAGGGAATCGGTACGGTAGTAAGTGTATCGATACGGACCAAGAAAAATTGAAGGGGCGTATCGATACACAAGGGTGTATCGATACGGTTTTATGCTACTAGATTTTGCTGTATCGGTACGGTTCGAGGGGGCATTGATACGGGCCTTTAATTCTTGAATCTTAGTGATGCATTGTCGTGGGCGTATCGATACAGGCTCTAAGGGTATCGATACGGCCAGCTAGTAAGTTAGTTAAAAGTATCTTTGAATGTTCTATTTCTTTACGTTTTAGTCCCTAAATGTTGTGGATACAATTAAATGAGTTTGGATGTTTATTCAGAGCTGATTTTTGACAGAGATGCATGTAATGTGACTAATTAAAGTTTTGTAATACAAAAATGGCATAAGTCCCTATAGTTTGTTGAAATTACAAAATTATCCTTAAAATCGTAATTAAATGCAATTGAGTCCTAATCGATGTCTGATTGAGTTATGGATGTTCTGCTGCGATGTTAAACACTTAGGATATTAATGGGCATCTAGACAAGATAAAATGAAACAAAAAATTAAGGTTCTTTATTGGAGTAAACTTCCTGGTTTACTTCAATATTCCTCGTGTGACTTGTTCGGTTCGGTCTAATGTCTAGGCCAGGTCGAGGGGGTTACAGAATGTTTTCTTTAGAGACTTCAATAGGTGTAGTTAGGGATTTGAAATCAAGTAACCGTTTAGGTTTCAGGTCAGGTCAAGTAAGATACGGGTTATGTCAGGTCAATTTAGTGGTTCGACTCAGATCAAGTCGGGTTCGGGTAGACTCAGACTCGGGTCATTGTCAGATTGATTTCAAATCGGATTGAGTTCAGGTTTGGGTCGGATTAATTTCAGGTCGAGTAAGTTTTAGTTCAGGCCAAAACGGTTTGGGTCTGAATCAGTTAATTAACGAGTTAATTCAGGTTTAGATGGACTTTAGGTCGGGTCACGTCGTTGACGGATAAAATTTAGGTCGGGTAATATCGATTTTGGTTGAAGTTCAAGTCAGGTCTTACATGTACAAATAGAATTCGGTCTAGTAATTGTGGGTAAATTTTAGATAAAAATACTCTTTTAGGGATTAATATGAACCAAAATATCCCTTAGGATGTCGTAATATGTTACAATTTAATATATATATATATATATATAATTGTGACTAAATTGAATTAAACTAAAATTTTAAAGTGAATGTGAGGGCTAAAATGAAAAAATTTAAACGAGAGAGGACCCAAAGGGTAATTAATCACTAAGCAAAAAAATTGGGTGGCAAATGGCAAATGGGCAATTAATTATTGGATCAAATTTAAAAGTAATTATGACTAAATTGAATTAAATTAATTTTAGGGACTAAAATGAATCAAATTAAAACTATAATTAATCATATTAAATCATAATTGGGACTAAAATGAATCAAATTAAAACTAAGAATAAAAATTAGGACTAAAATGAATCAAACTAAAACTAAACTAAATTGGGACTAAAATGAATCAAACCGTAAACCCTAAACTATAAACCATAATTTTTAAACCCTAAACCATAAAATGGATCAAACATTCATTAATATTGGGACTAAAGCATAATCCCTAAAATTGAGACTAAAATGAATCAAACTAAAACTAAATAATAATAATAAAAAATACCTAAGTGTAAAGCTCCTAAAGTAGTAAGGACCTAAAGTGCAAATAACCCCTAAAAATTTAAAATGATCGTTTGGTGTAGGAATTTTGATTTGATCTTTGAAATTGGGTGGGCCGCCCTAAAAATTGGGTGGTATTTTTTTAAACTTTGGACTAAATTAACAAAAAAATTAAATAGGGATCAATTTGGACTAATATTTAATTTTAGGGACTAGAATAAATTGGACTAAATTGCCAAAAAAAATATAAATAAATATGGAGCAATTTTGACTAAAAAAATAAATTGTAGGGACTAGAATAAAAAAATATAATTTGACTAAATTACAAAAAATAGAAATATATACGAGTAAATTTGGACTAAAAATAAAGTTTTAGTTAGGTCAACCCCTAAACCTCAAATATCAACCCCTAAATCTTACGATCACTAATAATTAAAGTGCAAGCCTAATCCCTTAAACCCTGAATCCCTAAACTAAATCTATAACCATAAATATTCTACTTGAAACATGTTACATATACCCCTAAACCCTTAAAAATAATATCATACACTAAGCTAAACCCTAAACCTTAAACCATAAAAATGAATATCATAAACCAATAACCCTAAATTGCACAATAAACACAAAACTATTAATACTAAACACTAATCCTAAACCATAAACCTTAGGCCATAGAAATTAATCATAAACCAATAATCATAAACTACATCATAAACACTAAACCATTAACACTAAGGCCTAAACCCTAAGCCATAAACAAAAATTAGGGACCAATTTCACAATTTCACCACAAAATATAGCCTAAAACCGAAATTTGGGACCAAATTGGTAATTTTGAAGTGGGGAATTTTGTGGGTCAATTGACCAATTTCACAAATTTACCATAATATAAAGCATAAAACCGAAATTAGGGACTAATTTGACAATTTGAAAGTGGAAAAATTTGAGAGTCCAGTGACAAATTTCAGAATTTTACCATAGAAATAAATAGGGGTAAATTTTGGATAAAAATTAAATCTTAGGAACTAAAATGAACAAAAATATCAACATATTGAAATTGTTAGACTAAATTACAAACAATTAGAAATAAATAGGGGTCAATTTCGGCTAAAAGTAAAATTTTAAGGACTAAATATCACCCTAGGGAGGGGGTTGCTATATTTGAAGTCCAAACCGTGGGAATACTTGTGACTAAATTGAATTAAACTAAAACTTAAAAGTGAATATTAGGACTGAAATGTAACATTTTAAACGCAACAGGACTTAAAGAATAATTAATCCCTAACCTAAAAATTAGGCGACTTTTCCCTAAAAAATTTTGTCATTTCCCCCCTTTTGACCAATTATCTTTTTCTTGTTTTTATTTAAGAGACTTTGGGAGTGTAACCCCCTGGACCCGCCTATGCATTACAACGGATCCTAGGAAGTCACATTAGGGTCACAAGAGCGACCCACAGTAAAAATACACATAAAACATTTTTCCTCAAAACACTTATTAAACTGTAAAATCAACTTCTGTTTAAAATACCATTTGAGGAAATCATTTAAACACATAACAAAAATTTCAAAAAGTGCTTTACAGGTACTCTATCATAAAACAATACATGACATACATGCCCACTAACTATACATCACCGTACTCCAAAAGCAACGCCGAGAGAACTCTGAAAACTGATGTCAAACGTTATAACATGATATATTCTTTTAACCTGCGATGGTAAAAACAACGTGAGCTTGGAAAAGCTCAGTAATACAGAACTACCAAAAGATGTTATAAGCTCATGTAGATATATGGTAGACATAACATTTTCATGATGTTCCAAGTAGTAACAGTCTTCATTTCCTTTCTGCTATTTCAGGGTAACGTTCTACTTGAGAATAACGGTATTTGGTATTTATTCACTCATCGAGTAACGAACGCGAATTATACAAGCTGATAGATTACGAAGATGGAAACAAAGAGTTTAATGTCTAGTGTGTTCCAACAGGTGCAGATCAGACATGTATAAATACATATCAATCATATCATGAGAACACATAACAATTTAATGCAAATGTTCAAGTACATACAAGGGTTTACTAGTAACTACCCTCCAACCTTACTCCAAATATACAATCCCTCATAACTGCATCCATAAGGACTTACCCTAGGCCTGATGGGCATAGGTGCCACCTAAGGGGCTGCCTTAGATCCATAAGGATTTACCCGTGCTAAAGCATCGGAACCTACCCAAGGGGAGACCTTGAGTCCATAAGGATTTACCAACTGGATCATGGTTGTACCAACAGAGGCTTCATAACATAACCCAACAATATACCCCAAATAGTAATCGGTGTTTAGATTCCAGACATGAGTAACAGAATACATATGATAGACATATTATATTCAGAGTATCAGAAATGGAAGATTCATGCTTTTGACAGATAAATGGCATACCATTGAGCAGAGCATACAATATTATCATTCATCATGCAAACAGAGTGTACCATTATAGATCAAGCTAATAGATTACACTACCGATTATATCAGACAGACAGACGATATTACCAAAGATCAAGAAATCACATAACACAATTACATATCATATATATATGTATATATAGATTGTGTGGACATACAACGAGTAGGCAGAGTATGATATAATCTATCTAGTTCATCATTTCATCAAGCATATCATCGTTCATAATTAAATCATTACATTGTTTACTAATGTGTAATAATCATACAACACATACAACTGAATGTAGCACACATGGAAAACACTAGATAGATCAATTTTATATCTCGGGGATACTTGATATTTATGGAATGAGACACATTGAAATTTTGGCAAATTTAAACAAATTTCAAAAACGAGGTCCCTATTAAATATGATTTGTACCTTCGGCTCAAATCAAACATTTCAAGAGTTTATACATTAGACTCTTTGAATTCAGATTTATCGTGAACGATTCAATCATTTAAGCCCACAAAGGCATTATGGTCATTTCAACGCTCATGGGCATTTTGGTAAATTATACTGGTAATGAATAAGCAGTGATTCGCAGAACTTGGGAATTCTATTTGATCATCAGTTTTTCTAACTAGGCATTCAAGAATTTCTGTATCAAGATCTTTCAAGTTATCAGATATTTCCAGGGATGCTCCAACCATTTTGGCCAACGAGGTATTTTAGTTATTTGAATAGCATGGCAATTTTATAATATAACACAATCATAACACAATGATGATTGTAATGCTTAGGGGCTCCAATGGTTTATCAAGCCTCTAAAATTCATTTAAAGCAGCATATCCCAACCTGGCAGTACTCACCAACATTCAAATGTTAGCAATTGCATGTATCATGACTTGACATCGACTGTATCATATGTCTGATCAGTCGCCTTCATACTTCACTATAAGGCTTAGCTTTGAGTAATCAAACATATAATCCATGTGCATCTTCCTACCTTACATTGACATCTTGAGTGATGGACATACATGAGTGTGCTTCCTAACACTTAGGGGCACTTTAGCCCTTAAAGTCTTATTAGAAATCCCAGAATTTAATCAAATGCATAACTGACTATTTAACTCAAGAGGGCATTTCGATCATTTTGGAAATTGGGATAAATCCACCATATTTGTCAATTTTACTATTTAGCACCTCCATCATTTACGTACTCAGTAGAAATTAAGTCGTTCTTATCCCTTCGGCCCTTACAGACGGTTTATTCATTTAAGAACTCGAGGGTATAATTGTCATCTTGATTAATTAAGAATTTCGGTGCTCGATGGCACTACAGTCTTTTTGGTCATTACGATCATTCCAATTATTTCATTTATTAATGTCGTAAGGATCGGCTCAGGAATACAACGATATTTCTAGTAAATTCACCTTCATATGTTATACAGAGCTTGGGGGGGGATCCAAGTTTCTTTTAGTATCATACGCATTTGAATAATGATGTCGAAGTCTTTTCCAAAAGAACATACATCTTTGGTAGGGTAATTTTTTCAATCAGGTCGAATGCAGATTCTGGGTCACTTCCTTTATTAGGGGCAATTTAGTCATTCTTGTACCTCAAGGGCATTTCTCTAATCTTATATCCAATATTCCTTACTCCATATTATGGGCATTGATTCTTAGACACTATTGGTCGAGTTGCGGATTTAACTATATTATTTATTACTATTAGAACATTCGATACTTCTGGTCTATTAATATTCTTATTCGAATATTTTGGTTTTAATAATTTCCATACTTATTTCTCGTATCTGATTCGGCTTAAGTAGAGTTTACAATACACTTCATCATAAGCATGTATGCGTTAACCGAATATCAACATGTTCATAAAGCATACAAGGGGTAGTATTGTATTACCTTTAATCCGAGTCATATCGGTCGACCATGATACGGCATTCGAATACCCTCGAATCCAAATTCGCCGTCCCACAACATCTTGAATACGAAGATACATGGATACCTTCAATATAAAAATTCACATTTCAATCCTTATTCACCAAGCTCTTAACCAAAATTAAATACATAAACAAGTTCAGGTTCAAGGTCAGGTTCAGAGGCTTTCGGATCAGAATTTTGCAAAACGGACTTCAAAAACAGACTCAGGACGTCGAAAAACATTAGATACGAGTTTTGGAAAACATTGACTTTGGGGTCAAAGTCAATGCTGACGTCAGCAGGTCAACGGTCAATGAGGTTAGAGTCAACGCTGACATCATTAGTCAACTGAGTTGACTCAGACGGGTCAACTCATTGAGTTGACTTGGACGGGTTGACTCAATGAGTTGACTCGGACGAGTTGACTCAGACCGGGTTGACTCAGACCGGGTAAACAGGTCGGGTTAACGGGTTGTGTCAACAGGTCGAGCAAACGGGTCGGGTCAACAATTCGGGCAGACATGTCGGGCGTCGGGTCAGGCAGATGGGTCTGGGCTCGGTTCGGGCCGGGTTGTTCACTGAACAGGTTCGGTCTGGTGGGTTTAGACCGGTTTACTTACCAAATCAGAAGCCTGCCGAAACTTCGCCTAAAAGCCACCTGAGACCCCAAAAGCCTCGATTTCACCGAAAAAACAGAGAGGAAAGCATTGTTAGATCAACCCATATGATACATGTTGAAATAAAGCCAGAATCGAGCCGGAAATGCACCGAATATTACCCAAAACGAAGGTGAACGGTTGGAATACTCGTTGCTCCGATGAGGCCTTTGTCGACGTCAGATGGGTGATCAATCATAGGGGTTTTGCTCTCCTTGGGACAAGGAGTTCAACGGTGGCCTTGGCGTGTCGAACGGACGGCGGTAGCAGCCGTAATCGCCAGAGAACCAAAAGGGTTTAAACCCTTGATTCGACGAGCCTACAACTGGGCTTCTACGGTGAACGAAACATTAGTTTTGCGCGTGGAGGCCAAGGTTTTGCTCAGGACACGACGGTGATCGCGGGGGTGACGACGGTGCACGATACGATGCGATGGTGACAGCGGTGCACGGTACGATACAACGGTGACGGAGATCGGTACTGGTGCCAGAGTGGGGAAGGTGAGAGATTTTTGAAATTTTCTCTAAAATTTCATATTCGAACCATATTCCCACGGTAGGTGAAGAGTTGGGTTAATAGGTTTGATTTACATACCTTCAAGCTTAACTTTAAAAGCCAAACGAGGTGACCCTCGATAAAGATGAGCTATTGGCTCAATGGTTTAAGAAAAAGGTTATAAGGGAGGGGTGAGGTTGTGGGTTCAAACCCTACTAGCCTCATATGTTTAGCATTTTTTTACTACTATTAATTTGTTGGGTGTTAAAGGGAGGGAAACAACCTACGTAGTTTTTTAGATTAGGGGAAATTATTTTTTAGCCCTTCTAACTTTAAATGTTATTTATTTAAGTCTCAAATTTTCACTTTTAGGTTTTAATTTAATTCAATTCAGTCCCAATTTAGATTAATTTAATTGAAAGTCCATATTTAGTTTTAGAATTCCTTTAATTATGTTTGTGATTTATGCTTATAGGTTTTAATTTAGTTCAATTAGATCCTAAGTTTAATAAGTTAATTTAGTTCGAACATCATCATCATCATCATCATCATCATTATTATTATTATTATTATTATTATTATTATTATTATTATTATTATTATTATTATTATTATTATTATTATTATTATTATTATTATAAATTTTGATTTAACGTAATTATACATAAAATTTTGATTTGGATGTAAACATGTAATTGTACACATGAAAGTTGAAACTTTAATTTAGTTCAATTGTACACATGAAGCTTTGATTTAAATATTTAATCAAATTCAAATGCATAAATTAGCAAGTTGATTCGGAATTAATCTCGTAAATCAATAACGCTAAACTAAACCATAAATTGTTAATACTAAACCCAAAACCATAAACCTTAAGGAATCAAAATTAATCTCATAAACTAAGAACAATAAGCTAAATCATAAACCATTAATACTAAACTCTAAACCACTGATACTAAACCCTAAACCTTAAGGAATCCAAATTAATCACCTAAAATAATAACCCTAAACTAAACACTAAACTAAACCATAAACCTTAAAGAATCAAAATTAATCTCATAAACCAATAACACTAAACTAAACCATAAACTATTAATATTAAATCATAAACCATAAACCTTAAGAAATTATGTTGGCAATATTTAGATATTTAATATATTTTTAAATTTTTTATATACTATAATTTATAAATATAAAAAGTAAACATATTAATTTAATGATCATAGTTAATCATGTACCTTAAATTGTGAAGATGTATTTTGTCACACTATAATATAATAAATTCATAATCTCACAAATTCATCAATTGCAACTCATTAGTTATTACAAGTTAGATAAATATCAAGTCAGATAAATATCATATCAGTTCAATAACAAGTCAGATCATTTACAGATTGAGTCAATTACAAATCAAGTTCATAATAAGTCAAGTTGATAATAGGTCAGGTAATATCATTTATTTACCAGGTTAATCTCGGGTTCGAGTTCATATTAGGTCGGATGCAGGTCGGGTTCGGTTATCACATTATCAGGTTGAATTCGGGTTCAGGCCGTTCTTAGGTCGGGTGCAGGTCGGATTCGGTTATCACATTATCAGGTTGAATTCGGGTTCAAGTCGTTCTCAGGTCGGGTGCAGGACGGGTTCATATCCTTCCAGGTCCAACTGAGATTCAGGTCAACACCAGTTCAAACTCAAATCGATTTCGGATCACCACCACCTTGTGTCACAAGAAGTTTTGACTCGAGTAGGTTTCAGTCAGTTTTGTAGGTCGGGTCAGCTTTTTACATCCCTAGGTGTAGTTCAACCTATCAAGTAATGGCGGCAGAGGCAGAACATAGGTGGTTTTGGGATGTGGGTTCCGGTCAACTTCCCCCAAAGGTGATAGAATAGTTTTTTTAGAAAAAAATTAGTTCTATAGTCCCTCTAATCTATTTAAAATTCTATTATGACCCCCTCAAAAATTTTAATATTATTATAGTCCCCCTTATAAATTTCTAGTTCTGCCTCTAAATGGTCATAATGTTGAGCTTTCTTCTTTCATGGACATCATAACCAGACACAAGACCGCACCAAGTATGTTAGGTGGTTAGCTATAGTACCAATTTAAAGTGCGCACGTCTGGTTTCAGGGGTAGAATTAAAAATTTATAAAGGGGACCATTATAAAATTAAAATTTTGAGGGGCCATAATAAGGTTTTAAAAAGATTGAAGGGGTTACAACACTAATATTACCTTTTTTTCTCTAAAAGTACTATTTTATTGTTGGAGTATGCCCAAAGACCAATCATGAGATGATTGTAAAAAACATACTTATTTTTTCTTGTTTATTCATAAAACCATTATCATTATTCCAGTCTTATTCTGTGAATCTATAAATAAACTGAATAATAATAAAGCCCTTAGAATAATATAGTTATTCTTGAATCTCCTTAGTCGAGAATTATTGTGGGCGTGGACAACAATAATATATTAAGACTAATATGTAGTTGATTGATAACAAAGTGTTGTTATTGACATAGAGATGTTAAAATCAATACATAAGTATGTGTTAGAGAACGACATACTGGACTGGCCCGCTATGAGCATGTTTCTTGGATTATTATGTGATAGTCACAACATTGCTCATGGTGATAACTAAGTGTATGATTCTTAGACTTGAGATCATCATTATTTCAATATCGAGAGTGACATATTTTGATGCAGTCAAATATGTGTTGTAACAGACTACACTATAAAGACTGATATTGGATATGTCACACTCTATATAGTGAAATATGGTTGATCAAGATAGGATTTGTCCCTCCTACATAATAGGAGTAAAATTGTAGGCCACTTGATTGAGTGAGACTAGAAAATGCATGGCCATGCTCAAATAAATTGATATGAGATATCATAGTTATTCGTTTATCATAGTCTACTCAAGATATCAAGAAATATTAGCTGGACTATACAAGTGTGACTAATTCATGACTTCTGTTCGATCTAGATATAAAGACAAACGGATGTAATACATAAAAGAAGTTAATCACGGAAAAAGGTAAAGTCGAACCACGACTTCATGTAACTTAGGTAGCAATGATGTATTGCTAGATGCCACTCATTGTTTGTAATATTAGAATTGTTCTAGATATTACTACTAACATTACATGAACCTACAAGGGTCACACCCTATGATTGAAACAAACAAATATCAACTAGATAACATGTGTACAAACTTGTTGTACACGTAATAATTATTAAAGACGAAATTATTATAATTATAGATAATCTCGTTTATATATATTTTAATAATTAGATAATTATTGTAATTATCAAACACTATTAAAATATATATCCCTAAAGAAACCTAATTAAAGAAGAACCAGATTCTACATATTTAATTGTATTCGGTTAAATATATTGTATATTTAATGAATTCGAATTAAAGTAGAATTAGATTCTACATATTTAATTATATTTGGTTAAATATATTATATATTTAATGAATCTGAATTTAATTAGAATTAGGTTTTTGAATGCTATATAAAGGCATAAGGTCTAGCAGCCAAAGTATGCTTTTTCAGAAAACCTCCCTAACAGTTAGAGAAGAGAAAATATTGTTCGTTTCGTTCAGGTGGATTGCCTAGAAGTCGGAGCGCTATTGTGATGACTCGGATTTGATTTGGTTTATCCTAATTGTAACACCCTAAGAAAAAGAACGACGAAAATGAAATGAAATTAAAAAATATACAATAAGAAAAGGAATGGAAGAGGAGAAAATGAAAAATAAGATTTTTGCTACCACGGGGTTTTGAACCCATGGCTAATGATTAGTAAACCCATGCTTTAGCCAACAAAGCTAAGGCAATCCTTGGTTTTGGTTTAGATCAAAATGATCTTAAGCTATGTTTTTAGGTCTGACCCAAAATTAAATGAAAGTCTGAATATTATCATTAGCCGGATAATTTTTTCGCTGTGTCATGGGATGTACTGACGTTTCTTAACATTTATTACCATTGAAAAAAATTTGGCCGGAGCCCACGCCCCAAAACCCCCTATGTTCCTCCCTGTCTGGTTTATAAAATCAGTGTTATTTTAACTGTCAGAATTTATGTTGCAATAGTGAATTTCAACAATTCGATGAAACAACCGAGAACAGTAAAGAAAGCAACAATGTAAGCACAATAGAAAAAGTGATTTAAGCCTAATATACACAACCTTAAGCATTTCATTCCCATACAATTGCTTGCATCCACTCACTACTTAAACCCTCCTTAGAAAGTTTATGCTTTTCATTGTTCTTCCATATGTATTGAACATGGAGGCCTTCTATAAGACACGAGGACATGAATTCGAATATACTTAAACAAGTAATTTAAACGGCGTTGGTAATGAAAAATGATCAATGTGACGCCTCCTACATCCTTTCTTCCTCCTTGGATCTTATTGTAATTCATATTATTCAAAGGGATTAAAATCCTCTATTCTTTTAGGTGATCCTTTATATGCCCCTAAATTTGAAATTTAAAATCCTAAAAGCCACCAAATACTCTAAACTAAATCCTAACTTTAAACTCTAAATTATAATTTAATTTTTTAGTGTTGGGGCATAAATATGAGCACTAAAAATGTACAGAGAATTTTTATTTATACAAAGGGTTGGATGTGATTTGTTGGAGTGGCATGGAAAGTTGGTGTTATACTTTGATTTCGTGCTTTAATTAATATCATTAATGTAACAATTCTATAAAAGGTTTGGATAAGCATATTGAACCAAAACAGGCAGGGAGACATTGAATGACATTGAATGTGAGATTAATGCATGCAAATGCCATATAAGTTAATGTCATAAATGAATGCAAAGTTGGGATTTTGGAAGGAAATCTATAGAAAACTAACACCCTGGATTCAAAAAATCAATGTCATTGCCAGATGTGAACAAACTTTTTTCTTTATTATTTTTATCTCTTTACTTTTCTTCTGTTTTCAAACCCCGTCTTCTTCAACTTGTTCATTTACCTGGATTCAACATAGCATTGCTCCATAACCCAAAATGGAAGCCTTTTCTCAATGGGATTTCCCAATCTCAAACCATTCCAATCTTCAATGCTTTCTTAAATGCACTACTCCTACTGTTGAGGTAATCTTTCATCTTCATTTACCATTTTTTTTTGTTTAATTATAATTTTTAGTTTAATGGAAGCTATTAATTATGTTAAAATTTTACATAGAAACATGTATTCGATGAGTCAATTTATATTTGTCGTGTTTTTAGATATTTTATCTAAAATTTTGGATACAGATTAAGTCTTGACGCGTGTCATTCTTTAAAGATTTTAAGATTAAATCTTGACGCGTGTCGTTTGTTTAAAGTTTTTAGATAACCATAGTAGCTCTAATCGATTGTTGTGTTGTAGTTAGAGTATATATAAGCTATGCTCGACTATTGTACAGAATTACTTTTCTATTCTATACGATTGCGACCCCTCATCATTTGACCGGTTCCATAGATAAGGATAGACATATAGTTTTATGTTAGTGATGTGAGTTTTAAAAAGTTATATAACAAATTGAGATGTGCAGAATTATAAAATTTTAGAGGGTGTGCAATTAAAATATCAATAGAAATTTAAATTACATGAAATTTTGAAATTTTTAAGGTTGTAATTGCATTCGCACACCCCTGGGGTCCTTCCCTGTTCCTGAGTATGATATCAAATAATGTCTTCTTTGAGCTAAAGGAAATTTGAGAATTTCTGTAAATATGACTCCTATAACGGGAGGTTTTAGATTAATATTTGAAAAAAGACACATCTTAAAATGATAAAATCTTACAAAAATAATCGAGTGTTTAAAGAGGACAATATCGATATCGGACCAGTTGAATAATGATGTCTGATGACATATACTATTGAAGTTTTATATGCTCTTTTTTTTTTGAATATCTTTAATTTTACAGAAACGTATGAAAACTTGCAATGGTGAAGCTAAGAAGGATCTGAATGAAGGGTTCAAGCTGAGTGAGCTATGGCAGTGTTTTACTGAGTGGAGTGCGTATGGCCTTGCGGTTCCGATTCTGCTCAACAATGGCGACCGAGTCATTCAGTACTATTCACCTTCTTTATCTGCCTTGCAATTATACACTACCAAACCCTTTCCGTCCTCCTCCGATGACCACCAAATTAATCTCAAATTTAGGTATTTTCCCTTCCTTTCCCTTCTTCAATTTTGGTATTTTAGGATAAGCATTAATTGGTTCGAATCGATTTAATCGGTCGAATCAATCGAAATTTAATTTTATCAAAATTTAAAATTAGTCATTGAAATAATCGAATAAGCTGAACTAGCTCACTATTTTAATTAATACTCTCTATGTACCAATTCAAGTGTTACAGATGATGGATTCACTTTTGTTAATGTAGAATTTAAATAGTTTCGCATACTCTCATAATTTTTTATCAAATTTTGTCATTAGTCTTCGAATTTAAGTTCTATATGTTATTCTAACACTGTAATTTTCGAATTTTAAAAATTTAGTCTTGACCTAAACGATATAGGGATAATATAGCTAAATTACAAGTAGGAAAATGATTATATTAGAAACTAAATTACAAGTAATACACAACTTGTGTATAATGCATATACTAACAGTAGAATTTAACTTAATAGATTTAATTACTACAATTTGGATAAGACCGAAATTTTAAATTTAAAAAGTACAATGATTAAAAATGAACAAATAAGAGTACAAAATTTAGTTCCTCAACTTACTCATAAAACAATGACTAATAACAACCATATAGATCATGCATGTCAAGAGGGGTAGAGCTATGTGTAACGTGAGAAGAGCCCTGCCCCCAAAACACGAATTTAATTGTTTTTAGGTCCTCCTAATTTTGAAGCTAGACAAATTAAGTATTGTCCCCCTAATTTTGTGGTTTCAGTCACTTTTTAGGTTCTCTTAATTAATTAGGAGAATTAGCTCCTAGCCTCCTATTTTTGGTTACAATTGTTTTTTAGGTCCTCTTAGTTTTGAAACTAGATAAATTAAGCCTTGGTCTATAATTTTTCAGGTAAATATTTTTTAGGTCCCTTTCAATCTAAAAAATAAACAAATTAGATCCTAACCCCTTTATTTTTAATTTTAAAATTGGTGGTTTAACAATTAGACTCTGGCCATCATTTTATTCATATTTATATTTGCTTTTCCTGAAGTTTCATTCTAACTTTGTCCTTGTATATCAAACTTTAAATAAATTAATTTGTAGAACCAAATCGACCCAAACTTAACTCCCAAGTCACTTGAAAACTTTTTTGAGATGGAAACCTAAAACCCTGATCCTGTTATAATACATGATGACAAGGGGGAGAGACAAAATGAACAAGACAGCAAGCAACAATAATAGCTCATGTTTGGGTTCCAATGCGACCACAAGGGACGGTGATGATTCATGTCATAAAATGACATCGACGAAATGTGGCTACTTGTACTACCAATACAACGAGACCACTAGTCCATATGATCGAGTTCCATTCAATGAAAAGGTAATCGAATCAAACCCTGCAAATTTTAAATGAAAATAAATTTATTCGAATCGAATCAAGTTTGATGTACATGTGATTTTAATTTTGAACAGATCAGTGAGTTGAGCAAACAGTATTCGGGTTTAGTTGATCTCCACAGCAAGGATCTCTCACCATATAGCTGGATGGCAATAGCTTGGTATCACTTTCTTTTTTTTTTCTTTTTAATCTTTGATTGAGATTATTTTATTTTTAATTGTAAAATCAGTTTCGATTTTATTAGGCGATTTGATACTCATTGTATCTCGATCGCCACCATATGCTTTTTTGTTTTTCCTACGTGGAGGAATTTTTAATGAGATATATGTTGATCATGTATTGTCTTTTTATTAAATAAAGTTTTACATTGTCGAGCAAAAGAAATCTGCTAGATTTTGCTCAAAGAAGTTAGTCTTTTAGAATTTTGCTTTCGTATTTTATGAAAATTGAAAAACTAGTCTAGTTGTTAGTAAATTTGTTAGAATTCGATCCTCGTACTTTATAAAAACTGAGAAATTGGTAATTGTAAGTTGATGTTTTGGATTATGTGCAGGTATCCAGTGTATCAAGTTCCAGGGGCAACGAATGTGAAAGAACTGTCGGCTTGCTTCCTTACTTACCATCCATTGTCTTCTTTATCTCTAGGTATTCTCTTCGTAAATTTTAAGATTCGAATTTAATGATAATAAAATAATCAAAATGTCTCTTTTTTTTTGTTACGGTATTTTTAATATAGTGATGTGATTACATGATAATATTTTTTTAATATTTTAATAAGGCATACACTTTGTATATACAAGAACCAGTTGTTGGTTTCAGCTTTTTTTTGCGATTTTTAATCTGAATGATATAATCATTTAAAATTAATTGTATGAATTAATTGAATTAAACTCTAATTACACAAGTATGAGATTTTTGAGTTGGTATTATTGTAGGATCCCAAAGTATAAGGTTGGAGTCGGAGAAAGTTGATGGCAAAAGATCGGGCATGTCGATGAGGGAAGAAATTTGTCTCCCTCCCTTTGCAATGATTACTTACAAGATGTTCGGGACACTATGGATAAGTCCCGATACATCGGATTTTGATTTCGTTCTCTGTCAACGGAACGCCGCAAGTTACTGGTTGAAACAACTTCAGTTTCATCATCATGACTTCAACTTCATGTCTCGTCAGTTCCAAAACTCTGCTTTTTATCCACCATGACGTATGTTTCTTCAATACTTTAATTTGATTTCTCTGTCAAATTTAAGGTAAGTTTGAGATTGTTTTTGAAAAGTCTGATAAAAATATGTTTTTAGATTATTTTGTTTAAAACTGAAGTGTTTAGTATTGTTAGCAAAATTGTTTGGAACGTATATTGTTAGATACATCTATATTTGTTGGCAAACTCATTGTTGGTTTTGTGAGTGGTCAGGTGTTAAACAGAGTTGGTTATGATTGGTGTATTCCTTGTATGGGAGCTTTTAGCTTATTAATGCATACTTATCTTGCTGTGTAAAAATATGTGTGGACATAAATCTTTCTCATCACTTTAGTATATGTTCCAATCATTAAAATTTATTTATATCTAGGCTCGTATTTTTTCGGAGAATTGTTCTATATAAGCATGGTCTCTGGGATTTTCTTCTCATCCAGCCTTTGTTTATCAATTCAACTTCCTTTTCCCTACTTTCTTTCTTCTTGCCTTAGTTCATGTAGAAATCATGAACAACAACACTTACTTTCTTCTTCTTCTTGCATTGTTTCATAGTTTGCTTAGCCATGACAACCAAGAATTTCACCTCCGATCAATTTGCACTTGTCGAATTTAAACATCGCATCGTTGATCCTCAAAATGCATTGACAAACAATTGGACGTCCTCGAGCTCTGTTTGCAATTGGATTGGTGTTTCGTGCGGTGTCGTCCACGAAAGAGTCATAGCTTTGAATCTTAGGGGTACTATCTCTCCACACCTTGGGAATCTTTCATTTCTACATTCTCTCGACTTGAGCACCAACTATTTCTATGGCCATCTGCCTAAACAATTGGATTTTGGGCAGTTGCATCGTTTGAGGCTCCTTCGATTAAGCGTCAATGGTGTTAGTGGGGAAATTCCATTGTGGCTTGGAACTTACATAGAGTTAAAACGTTGAAAATGAGAAATAATAGTTGGTGACAATAGTCTTTCTGGAAGTTTGCCCCATGTCCATCTTCCTAAACTTGAGATGTTTTACGTATACACAAATGAAGTATCTGCTAACATTCCATCAAGTATAGGCAAATGCAGCAACCTACAAGTTTTAGCACTATCTGTTAATCAATTCAGTGGGATCATTCCGGGATTTTATGTTTTTAAATTACACTTACAACATAGAAAGCTTAATACATTGATTTTCAGGCCAAATTACAGCAATGGGTTATGGGTGTGGATTCAGCATGGGATACATAGTTTTCACAACTGGGAGACCTCGTTGGCTAGTGAAGATGATCAAGCGGAATTCATAAAAGAGAAGTAGAACAAGGATCCATCGAAATGGAGGGAGAAGGAATTAGCAATGCAGCTATAGGGTTCCTTCCAGGAACTTTTTCACAAAAAATTCCATGTATTCTAGTTTTAACCAAAGTTTTATGCATGCTTTCTAAATAAATTGTAGATAATTTGAGGTTTTAATTCTTTAAACTTCATAAAAAATGGCATGAATATAATTATTTATGAATTCATATTTGATACACTAACGATATAAAATTTTACAAACCCTATGTGAACGAGATAATATGGCAGCAATTGAACTCGACCCTTTGTAAAAAAAACAAAAGCAAAAGTAAAATGAATGCTACAATGCCATTTAAAAACAGGTGTGATGCTGTATTATTCAATCTCAACCATTACATTGTTTCCTGCAACATTTATAATAACTAACGATCAACGGAAATAATGCATTCTAACACATTGATAAAACTAGGGGTAATCCACGAAAAAGGAAATCATGGTGAAAACTGCTTACAACAGATGTAAATATGACTACATGAAAAAAAGACTCATATTTTTCAAAAGAAGCCGATACAAGAGAAAAATGGTTGAGCATCAATCCAAAGTGCCTAAACAATTAGGAGCTACAAACTTGAGAAAAGTCTACGAAACATGAATAGAGTGCTCCTCCGATAAATCCCTAGAAGTGGAGAGGAAACAAATTAATCCATCTGCAGAATGCAATTTGGGAATGATATACACAAACAACTCTGCTTGAGATAAATATAGACTAAAGTTAAATAAAATGGCAAAGCATTAGAAGAAGTGATTTTACTATTTTAGGCACCATGCTCCTGGAAAGTATGTTCACTAGAGCATAATTTAATCATCAATGTGAAAATAGATTATGTAAGCTTAACAAACAAAAGATCAAAGATGTACCTGCATTTTACTTTGACTCAGATAGAATCATTCCTGTTTTCCTTGCATACGCAAAGATCCCTCCAGCCTCAATGACCGGCCCGACATCTCCAATGGGCTTCAATTTATACTCTTTGCCGGTCGTATGATTGATCAAACGACTCTCTGTAAAACTTTGTAAATTGAGACTATTATTGTATTCACATATCAATTTACAATGTGGACATTCAACTATTTATACAAATAGTCTAACTAACGACAACTGATATAACAAACAAACTAATCTCTATAACAGAAAAACTATTCAACTAATTCTCTACACTCCCCCTCAAGTTGGCGGTTGAAACACACTTTTCATCCCCAACTTGGAAGAAATATATTCATGTTGTAGTGCTCCAAGAGGCTTTGTGAGGATATCTGCAAGCTGCTCAACTGACTTCACATGCTCAGTTACAATCAGACCTTCTTGAATTTTTCCCCTGATGAAGTGACAGTCTATTTCAATGTGTTTTGTTCTCTCATGAAACACATGATTTGCTGTAATCTGTAGTGCTGCTTTGCTATCACTAAACAGTATTGTTGGTTGTTCCCATTTCACTTCAAGCTCTTGCCAGACCCCTTTTATCCACACTATTTCTGCTGCAGTGATAGCCATACTTCTGTACTCAGCCTCGGCTGAAGACCTGACAATTGTACTCTGCTTCTTTGCCTTCCATGATACAAGAGAATCACCAACCTTAATACAAAATTCTGTCACTGATTTTCTTGACATAGGACATGATGCCCAATCAACATCACAATAAGCTATGAGTTGACATCTGCCACCACTCTTAAGCAATATCCCCTTGCCTGGATCATTTTTGATGTACTTAATAATCTTTAATGCTGCCTCAAGATGAGTCCTCTTAGGCTGCTGCATAAACTGACTCAAATGTTGTACTGCAAATGTAATGTCAGGCCGTGTGTGTGTCAAATAAATAAGCTTCCCTATCAATCTCTGAAAACTTGTTTTATCTTCAAGCAAAACATCTGACTCAGTATCATTCTTCAGATGTTCATCAAAGTTTACTGTAGTCAGCTTTACATTCTGCTCCAAGGGAGTACTAACTGGTTTAGAACCACCTAAACCACTGTCTTCTATAAGTTCCAATGCATACTTCCTCTGATTGAGTAATATCCCCTCCTCTGATCTCAAGATTTCTAAACCTAAGAAGTATTTCAAGTTTCCTAGGTCCTTCATCTTGAAATTCTGATTCAGGATTCTCTTCAATTCATCTATTAGTGCATTGTCATTTCCAGTCAAGAGCAAATCATCAACATAAATGAACAAAACTACCAATTTATCATTCACTCTCTTGGTAAACATAGAATAATCAAATTTGCTCTGTTTATACCCAGCTGCTATCAATGAATCTGTCAGTTTAACATTCCATTGCCTAGAGGCTTGCTTCAAACCATAAAGAGACTTTTGTAGCCGACACACCATGTTCTCTCCTGGCTACAAACACCCTCAGGTATAACCATGTAGACTTCTTCAAAAAGATCACCCTGAAGAAAGGCATTGTGAACATCCATTTGAAAGAGAGGCCAGTTGAAAGAAGCAGCAAGGGCAAGAAGAATTCGAACAGTGACAAACTTTGCTACAGGAGAGAATGTATCAACATAATCTATTCCCTCCCTTTGATTGTAGCCTTTAGCAACAAGGCGAGCCTTAAAATGCTCAACAGTATCATCAGCCTTGTACTTAACCTTGTAAACCCATTTGCAACCAATGGGAACCTTGCCAGGTGGTAAGGGCACAATAGACCATGTACCATTAGTTTCCAAAGCCTGAATCTCCTCATGCATGGCATTAACCCAAACAGAATGTTCATTGGCTTCAGAATAGGATGTAGGTTCACAGATATGGGAAGTGGAAATCAAAAAAGATTGTGTAAAAGATGGTAAATGGGAGTAGGTGATATAATTAGAAATAGGATAACAAGATGAAGAAGATGGAGAAGGGCAAGAGCAAATGGTGTTACAAACATAATCACTTAACCAAGAAGGCGTTTTAGTGACACGAGAAGAATGACGAGAAGAAGTTGAAAGAACAAGACTAGGACCCAAATCCCCTGTTGAGACTGGAACTGATGCAGTAGGTATGACAGAAAGAGTATCCGAATGAGCTAATGGTGGGATCAAAGATGAGTCAAAAGTAGAAGTGGAAGGATGAGGGACTGAAGAAGGTGAAGTGGGAGGAAGTGAAGTAGAAGGAATGGAAGTAGCAGGTGAAGTAGGAGGAATGGAAGTAGAAGGTGAAGTAGGAGGGGAAATGTGGGATGAAGGAGTAGGAATTGAAAGAGTTAAAAACTCCTCATCAGGAATATGAGAAGGAGATAAAAAAATAGGAGAAGACTGGGAAGACAAGTTATGGAAGGGAAATATGGACTCATGGAAAACAACATCTCTGTTAACAAAGAATGTTTTGGATTCAAGGTTAAAAAGAATATAACCTTTCTGAGTAGTAGAATAGCCCATAAAGACTGATGGAATAGCTTTAGCAGAAAATTTATCACGGAAATTAGGTTGAGTGGCATAAGCCAAGCAACCAAAAACACGCAAATGAGACAGAGAGGGTAATTATTGAAAAAGAAATTGAAGGGTGACTGCCAATTTAAAACAGAGGAAGGAAGCCTGTTAATCAAGTAACAAGCAGTTAAGATACACTCACCCCAAAACTTAAGAGGAACTTGGGAATGAAAGCGAAGAGCACGAGCAACCTCTAAAAGGTGCCTATGTTTACGTTCAGCCACCCCATTCTGTTGAGGTGTATGAACACAACTACTTTGATGAATAATGCCTAAGGACTGAAAAAGAGAACCACATTCTGAATTAAAAAATTCAGATCCATTATCAGAACGAAAAAAGTGGACAGAGGCTGAGAATTGAGTTTTTATGAGAGAAAGAAAACTTCGAAGGTACATAACCACATCAGACTTGAGTCTCAACAGGAAAACCTTAGTCATCCTACTAAAATCATCTACTAAAGTCAAAAAATACCTATGACCACCATGAGTGGAGACTCTATAAGGACCCCACAAATCAGCATGAATCAACTCAAAAGGAGAAGAAGTCCTAGAACTACTAACAGGAAAATGCACCCTAGACTGTTTTGCTAAAGGACAAACAGTACAATTATGAACAGAGTCTTTATGAAATGAAACAGATTGCAAAAAAGGCATTTTATTCATTTTAGTAACAGTGGCATGTCCCAAACGAGAGTGCCAAAGTACAGTATGAGACAAAACAGAAGACATACATTTTGTGAGACTATTACAAATAGAAGAACCTGAAGATGAACACACACCAGAAGATGAAAAAGATGACTCAAAAAAATATAAACCACCATATGCTCTACCAATCCCCTTGATCTTCCCACTTGATAGATCCTGCAAAAGACAAAAATCAGGATAAAAAAGAATAGCACACTGGAGAACAAAAGTAAGTTTAGAAACAGAAATCAAATTATGTGTAAAATTGGGAACAAAAAGAACATGAATCAAGGTTAAAGTAGGGGTTAAAGCAACAGATCCAGTGTGTGTAATTAGGGCTTTTTTTCCATTAGGTAAGTGAACAAACTGATGAGCAGATGAACAAGCAATAGGATCAATCAAGCTATGAAAATCAAAAGTAATATGATCAGTAGCACCAGTGTCAAGTATCCAATGACAACTAGCAGAGGAATTAAGAGTAAAATTACCAGGCATATTAACCACAGGTTCAACAGAGGTCTTACTAAGCAGATCCAAAATCTGATTATACTGAGCATTAGTGAAAACAGGAACAGAGGTAGAAGGGACTCGATCAACAGAAGGGACAGAGATTGAATCAGAAGCAACAGAAATCTCCGGTTGAACAGTTAAAGCAACATTAACATCCCTTTTCTTACCAAACTTAAAATCAGGTGGAAACCCGATCAATCGGTAGCAATTTTCCTTCTTATGACCACGGACCTTACAATGATCACAGACACCGTTGAACCGTCGACGAGCAGAACCACCAGTGACAACATTAGAATAGAATGCAGACGGATCCAAGGAAGGAGTGGACATCAACAGACGCTGGGACTCCTCCTGAACCACCATGGAATAAGCTTGGTTCACAAAAGGCAAGGGTTTCATCAGAAGAATCTGACTACGAACCGCCGCAAAGGACTCATTCAGGCCCATAAGAAATTGGAAAAGCCGTTGTTGGAGCGCATGATCAACAATATCAGCAGATTGATCACAATCACAAGAGGGCAAAGGAACCAAAATCGTATATTCGTCCCAAAGAAGTTTGAGACGAGTGAAATAAGTGGAAACAAAAACATCACCTTGAATAGAAGTAGCAATCGCATGATGAAGGAAATAAATCCGAGTGTTGCGTGTAAAATAGTCTATCGCAATTGTAGTGCAAGTATACACGACGCAAGTAGTAAAGTGATACAAAGTATCGGATATCGTCTCCACAGGGATTGGGCTAATAGCTTCACCTAAATTCACTGCACGAAAGTAAAGGAAATAATTAAGAATTGTCACGAGAATAATAAAGTGAAAACGTAATTAAAAGGAATTGAGATATCAAGGTAGAGAGAATGGGCTGGTATTGAGTTGCTCAGTAGTGTAGGTATTGAATTGCTTAGGATCTCCAGTTCTGTCGTCGCACCCGTCGCCGACAGCACCTATCGCGGCGTCTGTCCGTTAGCTGTCGCGGCAGCGAACACTAACTCCGTACTTCAAGCTTGGCAAGAATCCCAGATCTGCCTTGCCCTATCCCTAGGCACAAGTCTGTCGATGATCACGTCTTTGATGATACCTCCCGGCGTGAATCGAAGGATGAACACCGATGTGTATGAATTCTTCCTTAGCCACTTAACCTCGCCTTATCCCTAAGCACGAGATGGTTCAACTATAAACTAGAGAACACGCTTTTATCTCTTTCGTATACTTAACTCTCCCGATGCTAAGTAAATGGATAACCTCACAATGCTCTCCCGATGCTCTTGCAAGATATTAAAACCAAGATAAAAGAACTTGAAGTTTATTTTATTGAACTTGAAAAATCCTAAAACAAAGCAACCCTTGCAACTACTTTACAAAACAACCCGTAGCCCTAGGGGAAATTTAGAACATATCGGCGACAGGTAAACGACAGGGTTTAGGTTTCGGTTATGGGGTAGTCGGCTCTGCCCTAGGGTTAATCTATGCCCTTTATATAAGCTTTGGGCTCAAGTTATCTAAGGTAACAAGGATTACAACTTTAATTAAAAGTAAGATTCTAATAAAGACTAAATCTCTAAGGATTCCTACTTTTCAGCCGCCTCCTTGTTTCATGGGAATTCTTCTCCTTGAGCTTTGGCTTGACATATCTTTTGATCCGGGGCTTGGAAAAATATTCGGCTTCCACACGACAGACGAGTAGATTTTTCTCTATCTATCGAGGTCCACTTCACTTTTCCTCTTCATGAATCTGCTGTCATCATGCTGTCACGACAGGTGCGCGACAGGTTCGTCTTCTTCAGCTGCTTGTCCAGTTCAGCTTTCCTGCTTGTCTGCCCTGCACCTGCCTTCAACATCTACTGTGACAGATACCTGCAAAAATAACCATCTTTCAGTAGAATCCGTGCCTTTTATATAATTGTGATGTTTTATTGAAAACTAACCTAAATGCAATGCAATGATGCTTGAATGCAGCAGAAATATGGGTTTAAAAAGGTGTAAATGATAGAACTTTTACACACTCAACACACCCCCAAACTCAAGTTTTTGCTTGCCCTCAAGCAATGAAGACTTAAAAGAAAACTGAAAATTTTTGTGTTGGCCTTCAAACAGTGAACTGTCCCTCACTTGTCGCTCATTCTCTATGGCGGCAGCAACCTGTCGGAAGGGTTAGGATCTGTCCGGAATCTCCCTATAGCTCTCGTGCAGTGTGTGCATGCTTGTGAACAGTTATATGCTAAGACTTTCTTAGTTTCACTAGAATATTCAACTCCTTAACTTGAATTTTATGCCAAAGTTTACTTTCTTTTAGAAGGCACATTTTCATGCTTTTTCTTCTATTTTCAAGCTAAGTTTTTCTAGAGCCAGTTTTGGGCACCTCTAGTTAGCTTCCTAGAGCCGGTTTCGGGCACCTCTAGTTTTTTTTTTTTGATTTTTGCTAAACTTCTTTCCTAGAGCCAGTGTTAGGCACCTCTAGGGGCTATCCAAGTTCTAAGCTTCCTATTCTAGTTTGGCTAAAAGAAGTCTAAGCAATATAACAGTCACAAAAGTGTTTAAGTTTTCAGAACTATAGAAAGGCTCTAAACTTTTCCTTAACCTGTCCTAAAGATGCTGCCACGACAGAGCTGTCATGACAGGTAAGTTAACTTCACAGTTTTAAGCCAACAGTTTAAATTTTCTGATTTTTCTGATTTTTTTTTAAAACTAATAAGACACAACAATTAGACAAAAGATGTGCTAAAGACTCCATTAAATATGGAGGGTTGCCACCCCCAAACTCAAGGGTTGCATTGCCCTCAATGCAAAATGACACTAAAACAAATAAAGAAAAACATGAAAAATAAAAGTACATCACAAATATATAAGGGCAGGCAGCAATAAGAGAAGAAAAAGAAATAAAAACTTAAATTTTATGCGCTGTCCTCATCACTGCTGCTGACGCGGATTTGATGGTAGCGTCTGCGTTGGGGAGGTGGCTGGGCAGGTTCCGGAGCAGGTTGGTCAACAGGTTCATCAGCCTGTTGAGGTGCCGGTTCTTCCTCCGGTTGGGGGACAGGGTCGTCAGCAGGTTGAAGGGCAGGTGGCTCCACTAGTCGGACATCAGAACTGCCGCTGCTATCCCAGCTGTTACTCGTAATAGCTTTGGACAGCATCCTCTTGTTGGCCACATGTTTGATTCTTTTCACCCGCGTAAAGGCGCTGTCCAAGTTTCTCCGGACGAGAGGGCTGTCGTCAGTGGCAGCTCGCTTGGTGCCTCGAGGGGAAGTGTCCGCCGGTGGGCTGCTGGCTGCTGTCGGGGAAGGTGTGGAGGAGGCAGATTCTCCGTGGGGAGAGACAGGTGGTGTGGGAGTGGGAGAGGGGATATTAAAGTAATGGGCGGGGAAGGTGGGGAAAATTACATCCGAAAAATTCAAAGTGTTGGTAATAAAGTTTACCGTTGCGTTGGAGAAGTCGCGGATGAATGTCATTAAACCCATCTGCCGCTCCTCTATCCTCAAGATGGCAGCTAAGATGTCGGCGTTCTGACCTGCCGGAGCGGTGTTGGTTGCAGCTTCTGGGGCAGGCTCGGTGGCAGGTTCATCATCAGATTCAGCAGGTGGGGCGTTTGGATCGAAGGCGTTGAGGGGTGTTACGACGATGATCTCCATAAGGCTGGAGATGTTGCTGTCGGTCCAGCCGCTGCCCTTCTTGATTTTGTCTGAAGGGTCCTCCGGTACGGCAGCGCAGCGGCAGAGGGCCGTAATGGTGAAGGGCAGGCATAGTCGTGAATCTGTTCTGAAGGCACAATCGAGAATGCTTTCTCGCATGTACCTGCCCACGTTGATCGGCCTGTCATGCATGATAGAGTGGATGAGGGCAAGCCGCTGCCTGTTGACTGTCGTGTGGTGGGATGAGGGCAGGATACGCTTTTTAATAAAAGCGTTCCATAATTTAGCCTCGGGGAGCAGCTCTGCCCGGTTGACGGAGTTGGGGTTCTTCTTGCTGGTGCTCCAAGTTGTGCCCTCTTCTGTCAATTCCCTCATGACAGCATCGTGGCCGGCAGCGTCGAGGGAGTCCCAAAACTGTTGATGAGCGTCGTCATTGGGGCCAAAGAAGAGGCCGAAGACATGATTGATGCTGCTAGCGGTGAAAGGAACTGTCACTCCTCGGACGACGACAGATGTCGCCGACTTACTCTCGATCGCCTCATAGAATTCCCTAACCAGGGTGTCATTAAGCTCTGCCGGCTGCTCGGCAAAGTCTTCCCAAAGTTGCGCCGTAATGGCCTTCATAATGAACGGCCGGAGTCCAAAAAGAGGAGCATCTCTGTTATAGATGAAGCTCCGTTCCTCCCAAAGTTCTTTGTTGGCGAACGGGGATGCTGCTGCGGAAGAAGAGGCGGCAGCAGCATTTTGGCGAGTCTGTCGTGAAGACATTTTTGGTTGCAAGGGCTGAAAAAGGAGAGAAAATAGATAAAACTAGAAGAGAATACAAGAGAGAAAAATCAGAAGTGAGGAAAAAATGAAAGGGAGAAGGGGTTTATATAGCTGTCGAGTAGCTGCTCATTTAATGCCGCAACGGCAGGCGGGAATAACGGGGCGGCAGATTGGATATGGCGTGTCTGACGCGTCTGACACGCATTAATGCGTCTGCGGAGCGTCTGCCGCACGCCTCTTCGTCTGCTGTGCGTCTGTTGACAGCCTGTCAAATCCGTCTGCGCCGGCAGCCGAAACGACAGGTTACCATAAATGGGCTTAATTGGGCTGATGGATGAGCGGTGGTTTTGGGCCACTTCTTCTTTCTCACTTGTCTCCTTTATTTCCTAAAAACTGAAATTAAAAACAAAACATTATTAAAATAAATCTAATTCCTAATAAATAATAATAAAATAAAATAAAAATAAAACTAGGTTAAATTAGGGATGCCTTGTAGGGCATCACCTAAGGTAACCACTTCCTGAGTTCCTGGGGCTTCAGTCCCCTGATAATGCTTGAGGCGTTGTCCATTGACTTTGAATTGGTGCCCGTCTTTTAATGATTGAATTGTAATGGCACCATGGGGGAAAACTTGAATTACTTGGAATGGACCAGACCATCTAGATTTGAGCTTCCCTGGAAAGAGTTTCAACCTCGAATTGAACAACAACACAAGCTGCCCTGGGCAGAACTGTCGCGGCAGCAACTTCTTGTCATGCCACTTCTTCGTTTTCTCCTTGTATATTCTTGCGTTGTCGTAGGCCATTGTCCGAATTTCCTCGATTTCATTCAAATCTAACAGCCTTTTCTGACCTGCCTTGTCCAAGTCCATGTTTACTGCCTTGATTGCCCAATATGCCTTGTGCTCTATCTCGACAGGCAGGTGACAGGTTTTCCCATAGATCAATCGGAATGGAGACATGCCCAATGGAGTCTTGAAAGCTGTCCTGTATGCCCATAATGCATCATTCAGAAGTAAAGACCAATCTTTCCTAGTTGGTTTGACCATTTTTTCAAGAATGTTCTTCACTTCCCTGTTGGAAATCTCAGCCTGTCCATTGGTCTGTGGGTAGTATGCTGTCGCTATCTTGTGCTTGACACCATATTTTCTCAAGGCGGCAGCAATTACCCTGTTGTCAAAATGTCTCCCTTCATCACTGATAATCGCCCTAGGGATGCCAAATCTAGAAAAGATGTTTTTATGCAAAAACTTTTGGACCGTTTTGGCATCATTCTTTTGAGTTGCGATTGCTTCTACCCACTTGGAGACATAATCCACTGCTAGGAGGATGTAAAGATTTCCACATGAAGATGGAAAAGGTCCCATAAAATCAATCCCCCATACGTCGAAGATCTCGACTTCTAGGATATTCTGCAGTGGCATCTCGTTTCTCCTTGAGATGTTACCTGTCCGCTGGCACCTGTCACAGTTTTTGTAAAATTCCTGTGCGTCCTTATACAGTGTCGGCCAGTAGAAACCTGACTGCAGCACCTTGGCAGCAGTTTTGTTGCCTCCTAAGTGTCCTCCATATTGTGAGGCATGACAGTGATGGAGAATGTCTTCTTGTTCTTCTTGTGGTACACATCTCCTTATAACCTGATCTGTGCACATTTTGAAAAGAAGAGGTTCGTCCCAATAATAATGTTTTACATCATTTTGAAACCTCTTCCTGGCTTGATAAGTAAGATCAGAAGGTAATATTTCGCTAACTATAAAATTAACGAAATCAGCATACCAGGGAAGGTTAGAAGACTTACCCGCCGCCATGGCTGTCGCGACAGCTATTGCGGCAGCAAAGAGCTGCTCATCTGGGAAGGTCTCTAGTATGTGTGTCTCATCTACAGGTAGACTCTGTCCCAACTCCAACCTCGACAAGTGGTCTGCCACCTGATTTTCTGTCCCCTTTTTGTCTTTGATTTCAAGGTCGAATTCTTGTAGAAGCAAGATCCATCGTATCAACCTAGGCTTTGCATCCTTCTTTGCGAACAAGTACTTAAGGGCAGAATGATCGGTGTGCACTATTACTTTCGTTCCAAGTATGTAAGAACGAAACTTGTCGATGGAGAACACCACAGCTAACAGCTCCTTTTCTGTGGTGGTATAGTTTACTTGGGCATCATTCAATGTTTTGCTGGCATAATATATGACATGAAACAGCCTGTCCTTGCGCTGCCCAAGTGCTGCCCCGACAGCATAGTCACTAGCATCACACATAATTTCAAACGGTTGCGTCCAGTCTGGTGGCTGTACTATGGGGGCTGTCACTAGTTTTTCCTTCAGAACCTTGAATGCTTCAGTACATTCTTCATTAAAGTCAAAGGGTCGGTTCTGCTCTAAGAGATGACATAAGGGCTTCGTGATTTTTGAGAAATTTGCGATAAATCTCCTATAGAAACCAGCATGCCCTAGGAAACTCCTAATGCCCTTGACTGTGGTTGGCGGCGGCAGCTTCTCTATGACTTCAATCTTTGCCCTGTCGACTTCTATCCCACGGCAGCTAATCTTATGGCCTAAAACTATCCCCTCATCTACCATAAAATGGCAATTTTCCCAATTAAGAACAAGATTAGCTTTTTCACATCTTTCAAGTACCTTTTGAAGGTTGCCAAGGCAGCTCTCAAAATCGTCTCCAAAGACAGAAAAATCATCCATGAAGATCTCAAGGAAGTCCTCCACCATGTCGGAGAATATTGCCATCATGCACCTTTGGAAGGTGGCAGGTGCGTTACAGAGTCCAAACGGCATCCTCCTAAATGCGTATGTTCCGTAGGGGTAGGTGAAAGTCGTTTTCTCTTGGTCCTCCGATGCAATAGCAATTTGATTATATCCTGAATAACCATCAAGAAAACAATAGTAAGGTTTACCCGCTAATCTGTCAAGCATTTGATCAATAAAGGGTAAAGGAAAGTGGTCTTTTCGGGTAGCTTTGTTAAGCTTCCGATAGTCCATACAAACCCTCCAACCGGTCACAGTCCTGGTTGGGATTAACTCGTTGTTTTCGTTGGTTATCACAGTCATGCCTCCTTTCTTGGGAACACATTGCACCGGGCTTACCCATTTGCTATCGGAGATGGCGTAAATGATACCAGCGTCTAACCATTTAATTATTTCCTTACGCACTACCTCCTTCATTGCAAGGTTCAACCGCCTTTGGGCATCAATAGTCGGCTTATGATCTTCCTCTAGGAGGATTTTGTGCATACAGATTGCCGGACTAATGCCCTGAATGTCTGCTATGGTCCATCCTATCGCCCTTTTATGCTGCCTCAACATGTCGATCAGCTGTCGTTCCTGTTCCTGCGGCAGCTTAGCAGAGATGATCACGGGTAGTGTTTTATCACTACCAAGATAAGCATATTTTAGCTGCCCTGGAAGGGGCTTAAGTTCTAAGACAGGTGGTTCAACAGTAGATGGCTTTTGGATTAAATGGTTATCCGAAGTGTAATTCAAGGGTTCGAATAACTTACCTGGGCGATGGTCTAACCAGTCTACCTCCTCATGACCTTCAGTATCAGATGATTTGGATTCGGAGGAGTCGCTGTCGTCGGTGCTGTCATCGTTGCTGTCGTGACAGGCTTGTAAATGGCTGTCGCAGCAGTGACCAAATTTTATATCCTGGCAGCCCGACCTGATGCAGGGTTGATCAAAGGTCACCTCAATGATGGCCTTGCATTCTTCATCCACATCAGCATGTTTCATTGCTTGGAGAACATTCAACTTAATTTCTTGATCGTTTACGCGCATGGTGAGTTCTCCTTTCTCCACATCAATCAATGATCTTCCCGTGGCTAAGAAGGGTCGCCCTAGGATGACTGGTGCGTTCTCATCTGCCTCACAATCTAAAATAAGAAAGTCAGCAGGAAAAATAAGTTTATCCACTCTTACCAAGATGTCTTCAATTTTTCCCTCGGGGTGAACGTAAGAGCGGTCGGCTAGCTGTAGGGTAACTGTCGTGGGCCGCGCCTTGCCAATACCTAATTTCTGAAAAACAGATTTGGGCATTAGATTAACACTAGCACCAAGATCACATAATGCCTTACCCACAAATTTATCTCCGATTACGCAAGGTATGAGGAAGCTCCCTGGATCCTTCTTTTTCTGGGGTGGTTGTCGATGAAGAATACTCATGCAACCTTCTTGCATCCTTACCGTTTCAAATTCCCCAAGTTTAGATTTTTTAGACATGACATCCTTGAGAAATTTAGCATAACCGGGCATTTCCCTAACAGCATCTAACAACGGAATGTTAATATGAACATGTTTAAAAATATCATAAATCTTTTTAAGTTGAGATTCATGCTTAGCTTGCTGTATCCGTTGCGGAAAAGGTGGTGGAGGATGATAATCAGCAATGCGCCCTTCCCACTGCATGCGAATCTGAGGTCGATACTCATCTTTTTTTTCCTCTGTCGCTTCTACTGTCGTGACAGGCTCATCGGCAGCAGTCTGTTCATTACCTGTCGGGGCAGCTTCCTCGGCAGGCTTATCCAAGGCAGGTTTCTTTTCTGTTTCAGCTTCTTTTTCCGGCCCTGGTAACTTTTTCCCACTCCTAGTAGTAATCGCCTTACATTGCTCATGAGGGGGCGTTCTAGCATTTTCAGTATTGCTAGGGAATCCTCCATTCTGCCGTGGCTTAATATGCTGCGACACCTGACCCATTTGTGTCTCTAGAGATTTCAAGATGGCCTCATGGTTTGTCATTCTCATCTTAGTTTCATCCATAAAGTCTTCCGTTTTCTTGACAAACTTATTGATGTTATCCATATACGTGCCAGTCTGAGACATAAAGGTGGCCAGAGTCTGCTCCAATATACTACTCGTGGCAGGTGGTGGCTGCTGTTGTTGCTGAGGCGGCAGGTTCTGCGGCAGGTTTTGCGGCTGTGGCTGCTGTCGCGTCAACAATCTAGGACCCCCCTGATTCTGATTATATGCTTGCGGATTTAGAGCATTGTTGGGGTTACTCCAGGAAAATTTGGGATCTTTCCTCCAATTAGGGTTGTAATTGTTGGAATTGTAGTTTGGCTTGTAATTTCCAACATATTTTCCTTCTTCTATATTTATAGGGCATTCATCCCTGCTATGATTTCCCTCACATGTAGCACAAACTTCCTCGACAGCAAACCCTCGTACTTCCTCTTCACTCAATAAGTGTTTCATGGCTTTAGTGAGGAACGCTACCTGTGATTTCATAGTGCTGTCGGCCTCATAATCCTTGACAGCAAGGACCCGTTTACCCCCTCTTCTAGCGGTTGGAAACTGCTCCTCATTCTTAGCCAGATGTTTCAGAACTTGCAAGGCCTCGTCTGGATCTTTGTCCAATAGTAGTCCATTTGCTGCAGAATCAATTCGAATGCGAGTTTGTAAGTTAGCAGCATTATAAAACTTAGTTACCTGATTCCAGACGGGGAATCCATGCATTGGGCAGTTTCGTAGAAGAGTTGTGAATCTGTCCCAGGCCTCGTGCATTGGCTCATCATCTTCCTGTTGAAAAGTAGCAATTTCATTACGTAATCGCTCAGCTAAATGTGAAGGATTAAAACGAGACAAAAATTCACGAGTTAAATCTGCCCAAGTCATGATAGAACCCGGTGTAAGTTTATTCCACCAAGTTTTAGCTCTGTCCCTCAATGAATGGGGGAATAACCGAAGCCTCAGTATCTCCGGACTAACTCCTGGTAGTCTAAACGAACCACAGATCTCCTGGAACGTTTTGAGATGCTCCATGGCATCTTCTGTCGCAGAACCACCAAACTGCCCGGCATTGTTGATCATACTAAACATGACAGGTTTAAGCTCGAAGTTGTCAACGTCAATATCCGGCAGCGTGGTCTCCAGCTCTACATGATCGTTCAGCATGTAGTCACGACATGACCGTCGTCCACCTGCCGCGGGCGGGTCACCGACAGGCGGGATTTCTTCACCGACAGGCTGATTACGGGCCATCTGCTCTAGCTGTTCTTCAAGGTATTCGTTTCGGTCTAAGAGGTGGCGAATCTGTTTCTTGAGATTAAAGGAACGTTCAATCTCCGGATCTAATTTATACTTAGGATTTTCACCTCTTTTCGATCTGCGCATAAACAGGAAAACCTTGTGAAAAGCAAGAGTTTAAAAACACAAAAGAAAAATTAAAGAAAAATAAAAACAAAAATAAAAACGAAAATAAAAACAAAAAGTGCAAGGAAAGAAAGGTGTAGTTATGTTGCCAATCCCCGGCAACGGCGCCAAAAACTTGTTGCGTGTAAAATAGTCTATCGCAATTGTAGTGCAAGTATACACGACGCAAGTAGTAAAGTGATACAAAGTATCGGATATCGTCTCCACAGGGATTGGGCTAATAGCTTCACCTAAATTCACTGCACGAAAGTAAAGGAAATAATTAAGAATTGTCACGAGAATAATAAAGTGAAAACGTAATTAAAAGGAATTGAGATATCAAGGTAGAGAGAATGGGCTGGTATTGAGTTGCTCAGTAGTGTAGGTATTGAATTGCTTAGGATCTCCAGTTCTGTCGTCGCACCCGTCGCCGACAGCACCTGTCGCGGCGTCTGTCCGTTAGCTGTCGCGGCAGCAAACACTAACTCCGTACTTCAAGCTTGGCAAGAATCCCAGATCTGCCTTGCCCTATCCCTAGGCACAAGTCTGTCGATGATCACGTCTTTGATGATACCTCCCGGCGTGAATCGAAGGATGAACACCGATGTGTATGAATTCTTCCTTAGCCACTTAACCTCGCCTTATCCCTAAGCACGAGATGGTTCAACTATAAACTAGAGAACACGCTTTTATCTCTTTCGTATACTTAACTCTCCCGATGCTAAGTAAATGGATAACCTCACAATGCTCTCCCGATGCTCTTGCAAGATATTAAAACCAAGATAAAAGAACTTGAAGTTTATTTTATTGAACTTGAAAAATCCTAAAACAAAGCAACCCTTGCAACTACTTTACAAAACAACCCGTAGCCCTAGGGGAAATTTAGAACATATCGGCGACAGGTAAACGGCAGGGTTTAGGTTTCGGTTATGGGGTAGTCGGCTCTGCCCTAGGGTTAATCTATGCCCTTTATATAAGCTTTGGGCTCAAGTTATCTAAGGTAACAAGGATTACAACTTTAATTAAAAGTAAGATTCTAATAAAGACTAAATCTCTAAGGATTCCTACTTTTCAGCCGCCTCCTTGTTTCATGGGAATTCTTCTCCTTGAGCTTTGGCTTGACATATCTTTTGATCCGGGGCTTGGAAAAATATTCGGCTTCCACACGACAGACGAGTAGATTTTTCTCTATCTATCGAGGTCCACTTCACTTTTCCTCTTCATGAATCTGCTGTCATCATGCTGTCACGACAGGTGCGCGACAGGTTCGTCTTCTTCAGCTGCTTGTCCAGTTCAGCTTTCCTGCTTGTCTGCCCTGCACCTGCCTTCAACATCTACTGTGACAGATACCTGCAAAAATAACCATCTTTCAGTAGAATCCGTGCCTTTTATATAATTGTGATGTTTTATTGAAAACTAACCTAAATGCAATGCAATGATGCTTGAATGCAGCATAAATATGGGTTTAAAAAGGTGTAAATGATAGAACTTTTACACACTCAACACCGAGCACCGTCGACCTTACCGAACCGCTCCTTCAAATCTTTCCAGACGAGAGCCGCGCTGGACGCAAAAACGATGCCGACAGAGAGATCCTTACTCACAGTGTTCAGGATCCGCGACAACACAATGGCGTTACATCTATCCCACTGAGATTGCATCGTCGGATATGTATCACGGGTGCAAGAACCGTCAATGAAGCCAAGTTTGTTCTTGGCAAGAAGAGAGATGCGCATGAAGCGGCTCCAGACGCTATAATTCTCAAAACCAATCAACTGGTGAGAAACCATGACCGCGTCGGGCGTGTCGGACGGATGCAAATACAGAGCGTGGCTGAAATCAAGAGAATCAGACGGCGGCATGGTTGAAATCAGGGGAAAACGAAACCCTAGCAGAAGAATGAAAGAGGGGAAAAATAAACAAAAGCCAAAGAGGCACGAGATGAAGAGAACCCGGATGAAAAAATGTGAAATGGGTTAACAAACAAACCCAAAACTGAGAGGCCCAAGAAAGTGGCTAATTGATACCATGTAAAACTTTGTAAATTGAGACTATTATTGTATTCACATATCAATTTACAATGTGGACATTCAACTATTTATACGAATAGTATATCAATTTACAATGTGGACATTCAACTATTTATACAAATAGTCTAACTAACTACAACTGATATAACAAACAAACTAATCTCTATAACAGAAAAACTATTCAACTAATTCTCTACACTCTCTCCCAACTCAATAGTCACCACATCCCCAGTCCTACACTTTTGATTCTAGTGGATAAACTTCCCCAGTTGCCACGAAATTCCTGAAAAATATTCTAGCATAAGATTCATCCACAACTGCCTTTGCCCCTGCAGCCCCAAGTGAGGACCCACAACCAAAGTTAGCACCACCGATCACAATGGAGTATTTTGTCTTGGTCTCATTTGATTCAATAAAATGTAAAGCATAAGACGAAGAGAGTCCAATAAGAGCATATGAACCCAATTTCTCATACTCAGTGGGGTTTGAGGGAACTAATGTAAGGTATTCTGCAGGAACTATTTGGTCTGTGTCAATATTATTCCCAACCACAACATAGAACATGAAAGGTTCTAGTCGAGGTGTCAGAAGGAATAGAGGAGGGTGTGGGGGTGGCATGTGTCAGAGTGGTGATCGCACGTGCTGCATGTGGGGTGAAGGTAGAATTTAGGGGTTTGGGAGTCAAAGGCGAGAAGATGGATACTTTGAAAGCAGGGAAGAGAGAAGGCCCGACGACGGTGGTTTTTGATGCTGAGGATGTGAAGGAGGCTAAGTATGAAACGTGAGACAAAGAAGCAACCATTATTAGATTAACAAGTCCAATACAAAAGTTGGCTATGTGTTGTGTTTTTTCTCCGAGTACTGTGCTTGATGCGGGCTTCAGCTTTCACAAGGTAAACATAAAGCAATGTTATGTGAAGTATTGTTTTCCATTAGTCAACGAATTTATGGAATGAATGTTGGAAAAATTCGATAATTTTAGAGCTTTGGATGAGAAATTGATTTAAATGTTATGGAAATTGATTTAAATGTTATGGAAAATGTGAAACCAATTGTTGGTTCGTAAATGTGCAGACGTGCACGACATGAGTAACGCAAATGTCTGAACCGGTCTGGTCCTTTGTGGCCTTGCAAATATTTTGAACCAAATTTAATATAATTTTCTTCAAATAAGAGCATATATTTGCCAAATTTTATCTTGGAATTAAAAGAGTAAATATTAAAAATTACCTTTAATTCAGATAATAATTTTGAAAATTGCTCTATTAGAGAATTAATTGATTTTCAATATTAAATGCTCCATTAGGTCAAGATTTCCACTTATACCCTCATGACACTCCTATAAATAGGGAGTAAACCTTCTAGGTTTGATACAACTAAAAAAAATTATAAATTTTTTATTGTTTTACTTTGTGCATTTTACAAGTAGTTTTTGGTGGTAGACAAAGGCAAGGGTTAGTTCGTGATCTCCACAGTAGTGCAACTGTAGTTGATCATCTGTTGTTGTATCCTGGGAGACAGACGACCAACGAGCTCGAGCACCATAGGAGTAGTCGAAAATCTGTCTTAAGGAAACTGCGTTCGTGCAGGCCTCAACACGTTTCTTTTGGTTTCTAATAATTTGATTTATATATATTGACGCACCGCTTTTAGTTATATACTGTTCGTTTAAATAATAATATTTTATCTTATTATTTATTCTTGGATTAACGACTATATTCTAACAATCTTAAGACAGATTCTTCTAAAGTTTGAATCCAAGACGAACATCATGCTTGTACGCAGTAGTGTCATACATGTTCAACTCGAAAGCTTATGCGGATCAAGTTTTTTTATTGATTTATGTTTCCTAACATGTTTCGTGTTCTAGCTCTATGTTGTTGCAGTAATTTAATCTTATATAGGAACTAATTTTTTAGTATGTTCATTTGAATTATTTTAGAAAAGTATGACCAAATTTGTGTCAATGAGGTAAGAAGATTGAGTTGCTGCTAACTTTAATCTTGTGGTACAATGACAAACAATTCATTGTGCATGTTTTATTGAAAAGATGTTTTGGTATAAGGTAATTTTAAATCTTTAAATATATGGTACATTACCTTATTAATCATGTGTGCATATTTTAGGGCAATATTAAAACTATTATTATGGTATTATGTTGGAAATATTATTATGGTATTATTACCTAATATTATTTTGGCCTTAAATATGAAAGAAAAAAACATATATAATTTAAAAAGGTTGCATTGTTCGGTTAATGAAAATCAATGTGATTATTGTATTATTAAAAGTAATCTTTATATATATTTTTACATCATTATGGTAATACTCATAGTACTTTTATTATGATATTAAGGTAATTTTTTAAAAATTATGTTTAAAATTATTTTTAACATTCCATAATAAAGTTTGGTCAAAATATCATTAAGATATTTTCATGGTGATGTTAACGCCTTAAACCAAGGTATTATTTATCATTTTATTACCTTATAATTTTGTCTTTAATATTAAATAGTAAATATGACATGAATAAATGATATCTTATGTCATTTTTGGAAATACTGTGAATTATTTATTTTTGTACTAATAATTTCTTTTGAGAAATTTTATAGAGACGAACAGGATATTCAAATAAAATCTTGATTTGTTTTGGAAACAAAGCTCTTGTAAATAATTCGTTTCGTGAATTATTTTTCGCCGTTTTAACGTGTTTACTTGATCTCTCAAACAAGAATTAATGGAATTAAAATCAAAGGATTAATTCCTTTTGATTTTTATTGGTTAAACAAAATTAAGTTGGATTGATATCTCTGTTGTTTAACAGAAGATATAATGGAAACAAACTACTAAATTAGAATCTTGCGTTGATTCTAATTTTAAAAAAGAAAATAATTCATTGAATTTATTTTCAAGAGAATCTTGTATGATTCTAAAGTTGCAAGAAAAATAAATCATTGAATTTATTTCCGTAAGAATCTTGTATGATTCTATTTGATATGAAAAATAAATCATTGAATTTATTTCTTGGGAATCAAGTATGATTCAATTTTGTGAAAGGAAATAAATCGTTAAAGTTATTTTTATGCTAGAATCATGTGTTGATTCTAACGTGTTAAGGGAAATAAATCGTTGGATTTAATTTTGTGTGAATCTAGAATGATTCAATCTTGAAATAAATTGGTGAAGTTATTTTGGGAAAAGAAATAACTCATATTTATTATTTCTTAAACAATCAAAGTATAATTTCATTTTGGAAATAAATTGGTGAATTTATTTCGGAAAGTAACATTGGTTACCAAATTCAAAACGCTGATTTTGACTGAGATCTCGAATCAAAGCATAGAAGAACTTGGTTCTCTATGTCAAAATTAAATTCTTAAAGCCTATTTTGATGCATGCTATGAAGTGCGTAGTGTTTAAAAATGGCTAAAGAATTGTGATGGTCGTTGGATCAAAAACGGATTATTAAAAGACAATTTGAAAGTGCATGTGTAGGATTGGTTCTTTGAGAGACCTGATATTTAAGCGTGTATAGTGCACCACCTCTCTTTAATAAGTTACCTACATGGTGCATTGTTTATTATTGTTCTTTCTATTAATATTGTGCGAACTTTTGTTTGAGGTTTAGTTTACTAAATCTTCGTCGTTTAACAAAGGTGAGAAATTATCTTTTTTGTTTCTGGTTTGAGTCTATGACTAAATTGCTGACGTTTAATAGACTCATAATGCTTTGGTTTTGGATTGTGTCTATGTGACACAATGGAAAATTGGTGAAATTCATTGGAAAGTATTTTAAACATGGCAACAAAAGATGTTGCATATTTGACCCTGATAAACCTGGTCAAATATCTGAAGGATTATCCTCGTATGATTAGAGAAGATAAGGTAAATATTGTTACTACCTTTAATTGTTACTAAGGTAAATATTTCTAAGACAAATATTACCACGAAAAACGTAGTGGAAGTTAAAAATGACTTGAAACTGTGAATTAGGCGGTGTGTTCAAGAAGCTGAATTTTACGGAAAATGCTTCAATTGCCATAAGATGAGGAACAAGTCTTCAGACTATAGATTTTCAAACGAGAGCAATGTTATAGGCGTAAAAATTGATACAACAACATATTGGTTGAAGGAATACATGTATTTGCTTAAAAGCAAAGATGAAGCTATAGAGAAAATTGTTCTCTATGAACATGATGTTGAAACCCAAACTTAATTAAAGGATAAGATGGGGAGAATCTATATAGTTGGTACTATAATGTGCCTAACATGTGGGGGAAGTTGTTAAATCAACTAATTAAATAAGGTTTCTCACAACAAAAGAAACAACACACCATATAAGTTATGGAAGGTAATTAAACCTTTCTACAACAACTTGAAAATGTGGGATGTCTTGCAAATGTAATGAACTCATTACTAAAGTAAATGAAAATAGATACCCAAAAACTGTGGATAGTATTGGTGATACAAAACATAACAACGAATATCGATTTTTTATGTATGAATCGAAGAACCCTGAGATTCATAAGAATACGATAATGGAATCAAAGAATGCATCTTTCTTTGAAAATGTATTCCCTTGTAAAGCTAGGGAAGTTGGTCAAAGTTCAATGAAACGAACTTCGAAGACTATTAATAAATATGGCTCAAATGATCAACAAGGGGTTGAGCTTGAAATAGAGCCACGAGTAAGAGTAGAAAAATTCTTTGGATTAGATTTTTCTTACCTTTATGCTAGAGGTTGAACCTCTAACGTATACGTTCATCTGAAGGCACCTTATGAAAAGATGCCATTAAGAGCGAAATTGATTCCATCTTCCAAAACCATACATGGGAATTAGTGGACCTCCCCCTGGAATTAAACCACTAAATACAAAATGGAATTTCAAAAGGAAAATAAAAGTAGATGGAACAATTGATAAGTACAAGGCAAGGTCGGTAATCAAAGGATACCGACAAAAGGAAGGCCTTGATTAATTTTGTAACACCCGAGTTTGGGGGTCGGGTGAAAATAGGATTAAAATATTAAAATAATATTTTGGACCTCGGGTTTTCAAAACAAATATTTTATGTTGGTCTTGTTTTGATTTCAAACCTAAAACCCATGAATTTTAGATATTTGAGATAACCATCTCATTAATGCTAAAATTGTAAATAAGTGGTCTTGCAAAATAAAAATCCCATTTATTTTAAAATAGCCCTTTTCACCATCTTCTTCCCCCTTGTCTCCAATTCCACGACAAACTCTTCCTGTACCTCAAGGGTTACTATTCCATAACCATACTCCCTCATCTTTGGTGATTTTTCAAAGGTAAACTCACTTTTGACTTGTCCTTATCATTCTCTACAAGTCTATGGTTTTATTTTTCATTAAAACCCATGATTTCTCATTTTGGAGTTTTGAAAGTTTGGATTAAAAATGTGAACTTTATTAGCTTTAACTTAAGCTTTTGATTTATTAATGTTATATAAGTTGTTTACTATCTATAAGGTCCAACATATTTGATTTTTACATGTTTTTATGATGTTTCCCGAAATTGAGTTTTATGGAGGTTTTAGAGAGTTGAAATGTTGAGTTTTGGGGGTGTTTTGTGTGAGAATTTGTTGACTGATGGTTAGGCTATGTATAAGGGTTGTTTTGGAAGCTTTTGGAAGTAATATAAGTGTTGGAATCATTAGTTTTGGACTGTGCTTTAGGGCTGCTCGGGAATGAAGGTTTTGGGGTTGTCATTAGCTTAAAATCATGTGTTTTGTGCTTGGTTTGTGTTGCGGGTTTGCTAAATTGATTTAAGAAATGATTTGAGGTTATTTTGATTGTGTTGGGATGTTTAGAAGCAAGGATTTGTGTTGGTGAAGCCTCGGGATCGAATCTAGAATCGTTGGGAGATTGATCGACTAGTGTGGTTGAGCTTGGAATAGTCGGTGAGTGGTTTAGGTTGGGCTTGGTAGACCCACCTAGAGTTGAGATTAGATTGGTAGTCTAATCCCAAGCTTTAGTTAGAGACTTTGGTTGAACTTGAATGTTGAGTATGCCTCTTGTTTCATTTTAATTGTGTTTATGGTGGTTATGTATATTGTATTATACATGTATATTGAGGCATGGTATTGATGCATTGTTATATGCATGTGGTTATGGCTTGTGGTTGTGCATGATGATAAATCATGGTGAGTACGTGCTAAGCACGGAAGTTAGTATGAAATGGTGTTGTGAAATGTATTAGTATTGGCACTAGTATGCTTGGGTACAATGATCGATCATTAGGATGTTTAGTTTGCACACGAGAGTCAAATGCGCACGTGGTCTTGGTGATGGTAGTCATCAAGATGGAGTACGCGTTCACCCGGAAATCTTCTTATATATATGTTAGTCGGTGATGAGTGGAATCCCATCGACGGGGCGTGAGGATGAGTGGAATCCCCTCCGCGTGAAATAGTGATGAGTGTAATCCCACCGTAAGGTAATGGTTGGTGTTGGATGTGAGTTCCAACGATTATCCGCGTATTCGAGTCATAGCTAGGTGCCAATATGGTTTGACATATGTGTTGCCAATACGGATTGTGGAATGTGGTTGCTAATACATTGAATATATGTATTTCTATGTGTTGAGCTTATGAGTTGTTGAGCATGGCATGATGATGATAATTATGTTCATGCATCATTTATATTTTGGCTCATGTGGATCGAAGGTAAGGTCTTGCATTCTACCTTGGTTGTGTGCTCGTGCTTTGACCCTGCATTTTCGAGGTTTGTTTTATGAGCTTACCCTCACTAAGCTTTATGCTTACGCTCTCTTTTGTTCGACAATGTAGATCCGTAGTTCGTGGGTTGCTAGTGCAAGAGGATGGCTTCCTAGTGTGCTAGTTTGGCTTTTGAGTTTATCAAGTATGGACTTTTATGTTATGAGAATGTAATAGTCAAGCAATGGGATTTGAGCTTTTGATGTATGTTGATGTTATGTGTTAGGAGCATGTTAGACTCCTATGTTTTTGGTGGATGTTTGCTTAAGGCTTGCTTATGCCTTGTACGTTGGCTTTGTGCCTTTTATGAATGCTCTATATATGGTTGTTTAAAGCATGAATCTTAAATGTTATGAATGATTCTTATGTTGAATGTTGATCCTTTGAATGTATGGCTTTTACATGTTTGTTGAGTGCTAAGCATGTATGTTTTGGGTGCCTTGCATCTAGAGTTGTTGTATGTATGGTTGTGAGAGGTTTAGTTGGTGTTTGAGGTAGCCTTGTGCCATAAACCAGCTAAAACCTGTTTGTTCGCAGCAGGTGTATTGAAACGGTTGGTCGCGTTTTGATACGGCCTCTTGTTTCAGGCATGCGTTTTGGTATGCAAAAGGGGGCGTTTCGATACGTTTTTGCTACTGGAAATTTGAGATTTTGACGAGAAATTTAGAGTATCGAAACGGTCCTAGGCGTTTCGAAACGGGCTTCGTAGCGTTGACCACGAGAAGTTGACCGATGAAGGCGTTTCGATACGGTCAACACCCGTTTCGATACGGTCTCCTCGGCTTGACTTTGGCCAGTTGACCTAGTCAAGGCATATCGTAACACCCTCTGGGTGTTCCGATACGACCTGCAGAATAAGCTTAAAATGGGTTGTTTTGTTGGGCTGTTTGGTTGTTTGCCTCGCTTGTTTCTTCCGCTGTCGTCTTTTTCACATAGGACATAATAATGCATCTAGATAAGATAATAATAAATGAAAAGTTTTTCCTCGGGTTGTTAACCGAAGTGAAGCCTTAACGGGTTTTGCCTCGGTTATCCCTGTGTAGCCCACTCGGACCGGTCAAGCGTCCGGACCGGGACGAGGGGGTTACACTTGTTGGTATCAGAGCTTGAGGTTTCCGAGATATCGGGCAGGTAAGTAAGGTTAGTTAATTTCTTGTATTGCAATTGCACGATGTTTACTTGCCATGTAAGTATGTTTGCTTGTTTATCAAGTATGCTCTGATGTATGCTTGTTTGATCGGGTATGTATGTTGTTTGAAGCATGTTGAGTAGAGTCCCATTGCTTCTATTACATTGGAAAAAGGATTTTTAAGTGAGGGAACATACTTGAGCCACTTGGACCCTTGCCCTTGCTAACCCTATCTTTTATGTTGTTGTTGTGTTGTAGTTGTTATCTATGAGCGCATATGTCGAGGCCTAGAGGTAGACCGAGGATGGTTCGTCAGGAACCTCATGTTGCGGCTCCTGTTAATGAGCCGATGGCTGGAGTAGAGGCTCCTGTGGGAGAGCCTGCTGTTGGAGTCGGAGCTCCTCCACCACCACCACCTCCTCAGCCTGAAGTGGGAGGCGAGGCTAGAGCTGAGGGAGCTGGACCTCAGGTTGGTCAAGGTGGCCAAGGTCCTGCGGGGATAGATATGGCTCCGCTAGTTCAAGCTATAGCGGGAGCGTTTCAGGCTGCAGTTGCCGGAGCTCAGGCTGCAGCTTAGCCGAGAGGTGATGATGCTAGCTTACCATTAGATAGGCTTCGTAGCCTAGGAGCTGATGAGTTCAGGGGATCTACATTGAGAGGTCTGAGTTGTGGCTAGAGAAGACAGTACATATCTTAGCTCACATGGGATGTGTTGGAGCTCGTAAGTTGGGTTGTGTGGTTTCGTTGCTTCAGGGTGATGCCTACACCTGGTGGGTCACCATTACCACCAGTGTGCCTGAGGCCGAGATTGGTTGGGATTTCTTTGAGACTGCTTTCAGGAAGAGGTATTTGGGGCCGAGATATCTGGATGAGAAGAAGCGGAAGTTCATGGCTCTTGTTCAGGGAGATGCTTCAGTGACTGATTATGAGATTCGTTTTGTCCGTTTGAGTCAGTATGCTCCGGAGTTGGTTCCTACTGAGAGGGACCGTTGTAATCAGTTCAGATATGGGCTTCATGAGGAAGTCAAGAGGCACACCTTAGCTTTAGATTATACTGATTTTGATGTCTTGGTCGCTAGGGCCAAGGACATCGAGCATAGCTTGGGGCTGACCAAGCGTTCGGGAGGATCTAGTTCTGGGAAGAGGCACAAAAACTTTGATCGTGGTGATGCCAAGAGGCATCGGGCGGTGGACATCAGTTTGACCATAGGCGTGGTGGTGGACACCATGGTACATGCCATCAGGGCTATAGAGCTGGAGGGCGTTTGCCCGAGTGTGCCCATTGTGGGAGACATCATTCAGGAGAGTGTTGGGGTAACTTCCATGCTTGTTGGAACTGTGGATCGAGAGACCACTTCAGGAGAGAGTGTCCGCATCAAGCGGCACAAGCACCGAATCTAGCACAGGCTCCTGCGAGAGTGATTGACTATTAGAGAGGCTGTGGGCGCGGTCGTGGTTACTTCCAGCCGAGGGCTGATGCACCTAGGATAGAGGCGCCGAGGAATCTTGCTCATGTTGTGGCAGTATAGCCAGAGGCTGGTGGACCAGCTAGATTCTATGCACAAAGAGAGGCAGGGAATGACACAGATGTGATAGCAGGTAATTTTGAGTTACAGTCCATGTCTTTGCTTTCCTTAGTTGATTCGGGTTCTACGCATTCTTACATTTTGAGTGAGCATGCAAAGAAGTTAGACATACCTGTTGAGATCTTAGATGTAGGTATGCATGTGACTAGTTCCTTCGGTTAGACAGTTGTAGTTAGACGAATATATAGGAGGTGTCCACTGAAGATTCAGGGTCATGTGTTTCCGGTTGATATGATGGAACTTCCGTTCTATGGGTTTGATATTATTTTGGGTATGGATTGGTTGGTTGAGCACAGAGCTAGCGTAGATTTTGTGACGAAGAAAATTTCGTTGAAGCTTTTCGATGACTATGAGGTAGTGGTAGTAGGCGAGAACGTTAAGTTCTTGTCGAATGTTGTGTTAGCTTTAGAGGCTCGTAGGTTAATTGATTCCAGTTGTAGGGATTATTTAGCGTATGTAATGAATCCAAATATGAGCGAGGTTAGACCGAAAGACATCAGAACAATTTGTGATTATCCGGATGTGTTTCTAGAAGAGTTACCAGGTTTACCTCCTGACATAGATGTAGAGTTTGTGATTGAGACTGTTTCAGGGTCTATTCCAGTTTCTATTGCTCCGTATCGTATGGCTTCAAAAGAGTTGAAAAAGTTGAAAAGTCAGCTTCAGGAGTTGTTAGACCATGGTTTTATTAGGCCTAGTAGTTCGCCTTGGGGTGCTCCCATTTTGTTTGTGAAGAAGAAGGATGGCAGTATGAGAATGTGTATCGACTACAGGCAGCTGAACCAGTTGACAGTAAAGAACAAGTATCTGTTGCCTCGTATAGATGACTTGTTTGATCAGTTGAGGGGTGCTTCTGTGTTCTCGAAGATAGATTTGAGATCAGGGTACTATCAGTTGAAGGTAAAAGAGTGTGATGTTCCGAAGACAACTTTTAGAACTAGATATGGTCACTATAAGTTCCTTGTGATGTCGTTTGGGCTCACGAATGCACCAGCAACTTTCATGGATATGATGAACAGAGTTTTCAGAGACTATCTAGACCTGTTTGTAGTTGTTTTCATAGATGACATTCTTGTGTACTCGAGATCAGAAGAAGAGCATGATGGGCACTTGAGACTTGTTTTGCAGAGGTTGATGAGTAATCAGTTGTATGCTAAAATTAGAAAATGTGAGTTCTGGATTCGAGAGGTTGTGTTTCTTGGTCATGTGGTATCAGCTGAAGGTATCCATGTTGATCCAACGAAGATTGAAGCCATTGCTGAGTGGAAACAACCTAAGTCAGTGACCGAGATTAGGAGTTTCCTAGGATTGGCTGGTCACTATAGGAGGTTTGTTGATGGTTTCTCTAAAGTAGCTGCTCCATTGACTAAATTGTTGCAAAAAGGAGTTAAGTTTGAGTGGTCAGATGCGAGACAGAAGGCTTTTGAGAAATTGAAAGAAGCTTTGACGAATGCTCCAGTGTTAGTGCAGCCAGTTTCAGGGAAAGAGTTCGTGATCTATAGTGATGCTTCCTACGTAGGTTTAGGTTGTGTTCTGATGCAAGAAAGAAGAGTTGTTGCTTATGATTCGAGACAATTGAAGGTGTACGAGAAGAACTACCCTACGCATGAAATTGAGTTAGCCACAGTTGTGTTTGCGTTGAAGATTTGGCGTCACTACTTGTATGGTGAGAAGTGAACGGTTTACACTGATCATAAGAGCTTGAAGTATTTGATGACTCAGAGAGAGTTGAACTTGAGACAAAGAAGATGGTATGAGTTGTTGAAAGACTATGATTTGACTATTGAGTACCATATGGGTAAGGCAAATGTAGTAGCCAATGCGTTGAGCAGAAAAGTTGCAGTCGAGTTGCGAGCTATGTTTACTAGACTGAGTGTATTAGGGGATGGTGGTTTGATCACCGAGTTGCAAGTGAAACCTTCGTTGATTCAGATGATTAGAGAGAAACAGTTGCAAGATGTGTCATTAGTTCCTCATGTTCAGGACATAGCCGAAGGTAGACTGACCGAGTATAGTTTTAGTGATGAGTATGTGCTGTGTTATAGAGATAGAGTTGTAGTACCTGAAGATGTTGAGTTGAGACGTGCGATTCTGAGCGAAGCACATTCGAGTCCTTTTTCGATGCATCCGGGTAGTACTAAGATGTACCGAGATTTGAAGAATGATTATTTTTGGGTTGGTTTGAAGAAGGATGTAGCTGAGTATGTGAGCCGTTGCATGGGTTGTCAGAGAGTAAAGGCGGAACATCAGGTTCTTTCGGGTTTGTTATAGCCTTTAAAGATTCCGGAATGGAAGTGGGGGAGAATCACTATGGACTTTGTTTCGGGGTTACCGTTGTCTCCTTCGAAGAAAAATTCTGTTTGGGTGATAGTGGATAGATTCACTAAGTGTGCTCACTTCTTAGTAGTTAACACTACAGATTCATTAGACAAGTCGGCGAATCTGTATATTCGTGAGATTGTGAGACTTCATGGAGTTTCGAAGTCTATTGTATTAGACAGAGATCCGAGGTTCATAGCTAGGTTATGGAGTTGTTTGCATAGTGCCCTAGATAGTCGTTTGCATTTCAGTACTTCGTATCATCCGTAGTCAGATGGACAGTCAGAGCGAGTGATACAGATTTTAGAGGATATGCTTCGTTGTTATGTGATTGACTTCCAGGGTTCTTGGGAGAAGCATTTACCCTTAATCGAGTTTGCTTACAACAATAGTTACCAGGCTAGTATACGGATGGATCCTTATGAGGCTTTGTATTGTAGACGATGTAGGACTTCGATCTGTTGGGCCGAAACGGGTCAGAAATTGTTACCTATGCCGGATTTGCTTAAGGGGACTACTGAAAAAGTGAAGTTGATTAATGACCATTTGAAAGTAGCTTCCGATCGTCAGAAATCTTATGCGGATTTGAAGAGAAAAGAGATTGAGTTCTTAGTGGGTGAGAAAGTGTTTCTAAAAGTATCTCCGTGGAAGAAGGTAATGCGATTTGGCTGGAAAGGCAAGTTGAGTCCGAGGTTTATTGGTCCGTATGAGATAGTTGAGCGGATTGGGCCAGTAGCTTACCGTTTGAGATTGCCTTCAGAGTTAGAGAAGATCCATGATGTGTTTCATGTGTCAATGCTTAGGAGATATAGATTAGATCCGTCTCATGTTATGCCCATTGAGGAGATAGAGTTGAATCTAGATTTGTCTTATAATAAAGAACCAGTTGAGATACTTGCTTCTGATAGCAAGGTGTTGTGTGGCAAGACCATAGATTTGGTCAAGGTGTTGTGGAGACATTGAGGTGTGGAAGAGGCCACGTGGGAGAGGAAAGCTGATATGATTGAGTAGTTTCCGTACTTGTTTTCGTCAGGTAATTTTGGGGACGAAATTTCTTAAGTGGGGGAGAGTTGTAACACCCAGGTTTGGGGGTCGGGTGAAAATAGTATTAAAATATTAAAATAATATTTTGGGCCCCAGGTTTTCAAAACAAATATTTTATGTTGGGCTTGTTTTGATTTCAAACCCAAAACCCATGGATTTTAGATATTTGAGACAACCATCTCATTAATGGCAAAATTGTAAATAAGTGGTCTTGCAAAATAAAAAATCCCATTTATTTTAAAATAGCCTTCTTCACCATCTTCTTCCCCCCCTTCTCTCCAATTCCACGACAAACTCTTCCTCTACCTCAAGGGTTACTATTCCATCACCATACTCCCTCATCTTTGGTGATTTTTCAAAGGTAAACTCACTTTTGACTTGTCATTATCATTCTCTACAAGTCTATGGTTTTATTTTTCATTAAAACCCATGATTTCTCATTTTGGAGTTTTGAAAGTTTGGATTAAAAATGTGAACTTTATTAGCTTTAACTTATGCTTTTGATTTATTAATGTTATATAAGTTGTTTACTATCTATAAGGTCCAACATATTTGATTTTTACATGGTTTTATGGTGTTTCCCGAAATTGGGTTTTAGATAGGTTTTAGAGAGTTGAAATGTTGAGTTTTGGGGATGTTTTGTGTGAGAATTTGTTGGCTGATGGTTAGGCTATGTATAAGGGTTATTTTGGAAGCATTTGGGAGTAATATAAGTGTTGGAATCATTAGTTTTGGATTGTGCTTTAGAGCTGCTCGGGAATGAAGGTTTTGGGGTTGTCATTAGCTTAAAATCATGTGTTTTGTGCTTGGTTTGTGTTCCGGGATTGCTACATTGATTTGAGAACTGATTTGAGGTTATTTTGATTGTGTTGAGATGTTTAGAAGCAAGGATTTGTGTTGGTGAAGCCTCGGGATAGAATCCATAATCGTTGGCAGCTTGATCGGCTAGTGTGGTTGAGCTTGGAATAGTCGGTGAGTGGTTTAGGTTGGGCTTGGTAGACCCACCTAGAGTTGAGATTAGATTGGTAGTCTAATCCCAAGCTTTAGTTAGAGACTTTGGTTGAATTTGAATGTTGAGTATGCCTCTTGTTTCATTTTAATTGTGTTTATGGTGGTTATGTATATTGTATTATACATGTATGTTGAGGCATGGTATTGATGCATTGTTATATGCATGTGGTTATGGCTTGTGGTTGTGCATGATGGTAAATCATGGTGAGTACGTGCTAAGCATGGAAATTGGTATGAAATGGTGTTGTTGTAACACCCTAATAAATTAAAAAAAAGGGAAAGAATTATGGTTGTGGGGTTTTGAACCTGTGCCCTTTGGTAAAGTGGTTGGGTGTCTTAGCCATTAGGGCCAAGACTATTCTTGGTATCAAGGCTATCACGGGTTATTTTTAAACAAATATGTTGAGTATTTGCATAATTATAATAATAATGAGAAATCTCTTCGACTCTTCCACCTGCCCTCCCCATTAATGAGAGAACCCCCTTTTGAGATCTGGAAATTTCCCTCACCGAACCCGCACCATTCACCGCCTGACCTTGCCCACCGCGCCGCCGTGAGAGTCACCGCCGGCATCATCAGAACGCCACGACGTCGCAACCTCGCCCCTGGCTTCCACGCGCGTCGTCGAGCCACTTTTCGCCGGCAAACCCCATTTGAAGCGGCTATGAGAAACCCAATTGTCGCCTCTGTTTCTTGCTTTTTCCGGCCTCGGTTGCCGGCCGTTTATGAAACGGGCACCAGATCCGGGCTCTTGACGTGGCGGCAAGCAAAACCCCTAAGGTTCCTTGTTCGATCGACGCCGGCGAGGCCCTCATCAGAGCTACGCTATTTTCCGACTGTCCTAATTCATTTTGGTGAGTTTCCGGTTAATTTTTCGAATTTATTTTGGTATGTATAGGTTTGGTAGAATTGTGGTGTTAATGGCTTTTTGAAATCCGGCAGAATCGACGCCAAAGGCGTTTTTCCGGCAGCTTCCGGCGACCATTTCCGGCGACCAAAGATTTGGGTGAGTGAACCGAGTCCAAACCGGTCTAACCCGGTCTGAACCGGTCAACTCGGTCAGACCCGTCCGACCCGTCAACCCGAGTCAACTCGCCCGAGTCAGCCGAGTCAACTCGTCCGAGTCAGCCCGAGTCAACTCAGTTGACCTCTGTTGACTGATGACGTCATGCTGACGTCAACATTGACTTTGACCCCGTTGACCGGCTGACGTCATCGTTGACCTGCTGACGTCAGCGTTGACCTGCTGACGTCAGCGTTGACCTGCTGACGTCAGCGTTGACTTTGACCGTTGACCAAAAAGTCAAATTTTCCGAAAACTCCTATTTTATGTTTTTCGACGTCCTGAGTCCGTTTTTGAAGCCCGTTTTGTAAAATTCTGATCTGAAAGCCTCTGAATCTGACCTTGAGCCCGAACTTGGTTATGTACTTAATTTGGTTAAGAGCTTGTGAGTAAGGTCTGATCTTGGAATTTTTGTAATTGAAGGTATTCTCGATTCCTTGGATGCTCGATGCTGAGGAATGTCAAATTCGGGTTCGAGGGTATTCGAATGTCGTATCATGTATCGGCTGATGTAGCTCGGAGTTAAGGTAATACACTACTACCCCTTGTATGCTTTATGAACATGTTGATATTCGGTTAACGCATGCATGCTTATGATGACGTATACTGTAAATTCTGCTTAAATTGAATCAGATTCGAGCAATAAGTATGGATATTATTAAGACCAAATTATCCGAATAAAATTACTAATGGGCTAACAATATCAGAAGTTCTAATAGTTAAATTCAGCTAATCCGCAACTCAATCAACAGTGTGTAAGAATCGAGGCCCATGATACGGAGTGAGAGACATTAATTATGAAATTACGAAAATGCCCTTGGAGCATAAGTATGACTAAACTACCCCTCTAATAAAGGAAATGACCTAAAATATGTATTCGACTTGATTATGCAATTTACACTACCCAAGAGGTATGATTTAATAGAAAGACTTCGGCATCATTTTGCTATACGTGTGATACAAACTTGGATAATCCCTCAAACTCTGTATAACACATGAATGAGAATTCTCTGGAAATATTGTTGAAATCCTAAGTCGATCCTTATGATAGAAATGCATGAATTAAATAAGAATGAATCGTCTGTAAAGGGGCGGAGAGTTATGACAACTTAATTTCGTTTGAATACGTGAATGATGGAGGTACCAAATGGTAATTCAGAAAGAAATGGTGGATTTATCCCAATTTCCAAAATGACTGAAAAGCCCCTTTGAGCCAAATATGCAGTTATGCATTTAACGAAATTCTGGATTTGTTAATAAGACTTAAATAGTTAAGGTTCCCTTAAGTGTTGAGAAATACGACACGTGTATACCCATCGCTCACCATATCGATGTAAGGTAGGAAAATCCGCATAGATTATATGTTCGATTACTCAAAGTTAAACTGTATATTAAAGTATGAGTGCGACTGTTCAGACATACAAAACAATCAGTGTTAAGTTCTGATGCACGCTGATTACTCACATCTGAACGTTGGTAAGTATTGTCAGGTTGGGTTATGTCGCATTAAACAAATTCTGGAGGTATGACAAATTGTTAGAGCCCATGAGAATCATAATTTTCGTTCTGATACTATTGTGCCATAATATAAAATTTGTCATGACAGTCAAATAACTAAAAGGCCATGATAGCCTAAATAATCGAAACATCACTGAAAATATCCGATAACTTAAAAGAATTTAATTTAGAAATGCTTGAATGTCCGGTTAGAAAACTAATGAGCAAATAGGATACCCGAGTTCTGTGAACCATTGCTTATTCAATGTTGGTATAATTACCAGACTGTCCATGAATGTCGAAATGACCATAATGCCCTTGTATGCTTAAATGACTAAAGTACTCATATATATATCTAAACCTTCTAAGATCTTGATGTATCAATTCTTGAATACATGATATGAATCGTTTTACGAACCCTTTTCTAATAGGGACCTCGTTTCAGAAATCCGTTTAAATTATCAAAAGTTTAATGTGTCCCCTTCCGTAAATGCCAAGTATCTTTAAGAAATGATCTGTCTCACCTAGTGTGTTCCATGTGTGATGTATTCTGTTGAATGGATTGTGTAATGATTTAATATGAATAATATTATGTTTGATGAACTTGATATATGATGACATGCTCTGCCTACCTAATATATGTCTGCTCAATCTGTATACTTGGTATGTGATCGTTTGATCCGTGATGGTATTGTATGACTGTTTGATGAATTTGTTAGCATGATCTGTTAGTTTGACCTATTTTGGTACAATTTGTTTGCATGATGAATGCTGAAAATGTCTGCTCTGCTCGATAGTATGCTCATTTATCTGTCAAAAGCATAGACTTCTGTTTCTGATACTCTGAATAAAATATGTCTGTTACATGTATTATGTTACTCATGTCTGGAATCTGAACACCGATTACTGTCTGGGGTATACTGTTGGGTTATGTTATGAAGTCTCTGTTGGTACAGCCCTGATCAAGCTGGTAAATCCTTATGGACTCAAGGTCTCCCCTTGAGTGGCACCTACGCCCATCGGGCCTAGGGTAAGTCCTTATGGACTCAAGGTCTCCCCTTGAGTGGCACCTACGCCCATCGGGCCTAGGGTAAGTCCTTATGGACTCAAGGTCTCCCCTTGAGTGGCACCTATGCCCATCGGGCCTAGGGTAAGTCCTTATGGACCTAAGGCAGCCCCTTAGGTGGCACCTATGCCCATCGGGCCTAGGGTAAGTCCTTATGGATGCAGTTCTGGGGGACTGCATATTGGTGTAAGGTTGGAGGGTAGTTCTTGTAAACTTCTGCATGATCATTGAACATTTGCATTTAATCTGTTATGTGCTCATATGATAGGATGTTAAGTACTTATGTATGTTTATCTGCACTCATTGGAACACACTAGACGCCAAACTCTCTGATTCCTACCTCGTATATTACCAGCCTATATAATTTCCGTCCAATTCTCAAGGTCTGATTAAAGAACAAATATCATTATTCTTGAGTATGATGTAACCTCGAAATAGTAGAACAGAAATAGAGGACTATCACTGCTTGAAACATCATGAAAATGTTATGCCTACCATATGTCTGCATGAGCTTATAACATCTTTTGGTAGTTCTATATTACTGAGCTTTCCCAAGCTCATGTTGTTTTTACCATCTCAGGATAAAAGATCAGACAAGTTGCACCTATCAACGTCGGTATGGGAGTTTCTCTGGCTCGTCAAGGGGTATGGTATCTGTGTAACTAGGGGGCATGTGTGTCAAGTTTGTATTATACAAATGAGTCTGAAACTTATTTCCGCAAGTTGTATTATAATTGTTTTATCGTTTTGAACGATTTCTGAAATTGTATTTTAAATCATATATTTGATTTATGATTTTAAAGGTTTAACCATATGTTTATTTGAAATCTTATTGTGGGTCGCTCTAGTGACCCTAATGTGACTTCCTAGGATCCGTTGTAACGCATAGGCGGGTCTAGGGGGTTACATTTAGTGGTATCAGAGCTTAGAGTTACGTCTTTCCGGGTAGATCGGCCGATCGTCTGTCATAGGGTGTCTGGTCTGTGCATGCCCCTAGATCATAACCGTACTTCCCCGAGCCAAAACTCTGATGTTGAATCCTTTCTCCTGAAATAACAAAATCTGAGTATTCTGCTCTCCATAGCTCAACATTTGCTTACAGGAAATGTCTATAACGTTCGTCTGTGTTTTGAATTAAATGGTTGAATTTGAATATGGATAAGGAACTTGAGATGGTTTGTACTTGTGAATCAGATTAAGAATAAATTTTTGATCATGCGGGATAACCGATGTAAGATTTTATGAAAGGCTATTCGGTGATAACGATTGTGTTTGAAAATACCCTAACGGAAGTGTGATAAAAAAAACTCTATGAACTTCAGAGAGAAGTGTTTGTGATTGTGCCGAAAGTGTATAATCTGTGGTGCCTCTGTTAAACACGAAAGAAATAGTTGTCTGAATATTACGTTGAAGGTAAGTGATATCCATTAATGACCTTAGTTGTGTTCGATCAGTATGAAGAAAGTCATCTCCTTTATGGCGTGGCTTGGTATATCATTAAATATCATCCCTGACTGAAATTTGATGTTTACATCCTAATTCTGGGAGTCGTCGTTGGAGTCATAGAGTGCTTATCTGAACTGTAGTTGTAGTTTCATCTGAAAATTTATGGTCAACATAGAAGAGTATTTCGAACTCTGAAAGATATACCCTTGGGTTGTATGATTAAATTCTGTGGTAATTCGGAATGTCTCCTGCCCGTGGTTGAGACAGCTTATTATAAAAGTTATGAGACAAGTGTTTGCTTGACATCGTATAAGGTTCTGTATGGATGCAAATATCGTGTTCTGATAAACTATATTGAGATGTACGATGGGATGATTATGGGTTCAAAGTCAATTTGAGTAACTGAAGACACTGCCAAAATTGATCCGTGATTGTCTGTAAGTCCTGAGAAACAATGATGCTCAGATGGAAAAGTCTTAGTACAAAAAAATAGATGGAAGAGCAGTCTCTCTACTCGTCTGACTGGTAAATTTCGAGGACGAAATTTCTTTTAAGGGGGAGAGAGTTGTAACACCCTAATAAATTTAAAAAAAGGGAAAGAATTATGGTTGTGGGGTTTTGAACCTGTGCCCTATGGTAAAGTGGTTGGGTGTCTTAGCCATCAGGGCTAAGACTATTCTTGGTATCAAGGCTATCACGGGTTATTTTTAATCAAATATGTTGAGTATTTGCATAATTACAATAATAATGAGAAATCTCTTCGACTCTTCCACCTACCCTCCCCATTAATGAGAGAACCCCCTTTTGAGATCTGGAAATTTCCCTCACCGAACCCGCACCGTTCACCGCCTGACCTTGCCCACCGCGTCGCCGTGAGAGTCACCGCCGGCATCATCAGAACGCCACGACGTCGCAACCTCGCCACTGGCTTCCACGCGCGTCGTCGAGCCGCTTTTCGCCGGCAAACCCCATTTGAAGCGGCTATGAGAAACCCAATTGTCGCTGCTGTTTCTTGCTTTTTCCGGCCTCAGTTGCCGGCCGTTTATGAAACGGGCACCAGATCCGGGCTCTTGACGTGGCGGCAAGTAAAACCCCTAAGGTTCCTTGTTCGATCGACGCCGGCGAGGCCCTCATCGGAGCTACGCTATTTTTCGACTGTCCTAATTCATTTTGGTGAGTTTCCGGTTAATTTTCGAATTTATTTTGGTATGTATAGGTTTGGTTGAATTGTGGTGTTAATGGCTTTTTGAAATCCGGCAGAATCGACGCCAAAGGCGTTTTTCCGGCAGCTTCCGGCGACCAAAGATTTGGGTGAGTGAACCGAGTCCAAACCGGTCTAACCCGGTCTGAACCGGTCAACTCGGTCAGACCCGTCCGACCCGACCCGTCCGACCCGTCAACCCGAGTCAACTCGCCCGAGTCAGCCGAGTCAACTCGTCCGAGTCAGCCCGAGTCAACTTAGTTTACCTCTGTTGACTGATGACGTCAACATTGACTTTGACCCCGTTGACCGGCTGACGTCATCGTTGACCTGCTGACGTCAGTGTTGACCTGCTGACGTCAGCGTTGACTTTGACCGTTGACCAAAAAGTCAAATTTTCCGAAAACTCCTATTTTATGTTTTTCGACGTCCTGAGTCCGTTTTTGAAGCCCGTTTTGTAAAATTCTGATCTGAAAGCCTCCGAATCTGACCTTGAGCCCGAACTTGGTTATGTACTTAATTTGGTTAAGAGCTTGTGAGTAAGGTCTGATCTTGGAATTTTTGCAATTGAAGGTATTCTCGATTCCTTGGATGCTCGACGCTGAGGAATGTCAAATTCGGGTTCGAGGGTATTCGAATGTCGTATCATGAATCGACTGATGTAGCTCGGAGTTAAGGTAATACACTACTACCCCTTGTATGCTTTATGAACATGTTGATATTCGGTTAACGCATGCATGCTTATGATGACATATACTGTAAATTCTGCTTAAATTGAATCAGATTCGAGCAATAAGTATGGATATTATTAAGACCAAATTATCCGAATAAAATTACTAATGGGCTAACAATATCAGAAGTTCTAATAGTTAAATTCAGCTAATCCGCAACTCAATCAACAGTGTGTAAGAATCGAGGCCCATGATACGGAGTGAGAGACATTAATTATGAAATTACGAAAATGCCCTTGGAGCATAAGTATGACTAAACTACCCCTCTAATAAAGGAAATGACCTAAAATATGTATTCGACTTGATTATGCAATTTACACTACCCAAGAGGTATGATTTAATAGAAAGACTTCGGCATCATTTTGCAATATGTGTGATACAAACTTGGATAATCCCTCAAACTCTGTATAACACATGAATGAGAATTCTCTGGAAATATTGTTGAAATCCTAAGTCGATCCTTATGATAGAAATGCATGAATTAAATAAGAATGAATCATCTGTAAAGGGGCGGAGAGTTATGACAACTTAATTTCGTTTGAATACGTGAATGATGGAGGTACCAAATGGTAATTCAGAAAGAAATGGTGGATTTATCCCAATTTCCAAAATGACTGAAAAGCCCTTTTGAGCCAAATATGCAGTTATGCATTTAACGAAATTCTGGATTTGTTAATAAGACTTAAATAGCTAAGGTTCCCTTAAGTGTTGAGAAATACGACACGTGTATACCCATCGCTCACCATATCGATGTAAGGTAGGAAAATCCGCATAGATTGTATGTTCGATTACTCAAAGTTAAACTGTATATTAAAGTATGAGTGCGACTGTTCAGACATACAATACAATCAATGTTAAGTTCTGATGCACGCTGATTACTCACATCTGAACGTTGGTAAGTATTGTCAGGTTGGGTTATGTCGCATTAAACAAATTCTGGAGGTATGACAAATTGTTAGAGCCCCTGAGAATCATAATTTCCGTTCTGATACTATTGTGCCATAATATAAAATTTGTCATGACAGTCAAATAACTAAAAGGCCATGATAGCCTAAATAATCGAAACATCACTGAAAATATCCGATAACTTAAAAGAATTTAATTTAGAAATGCTTGAATGTCCGGTTAGAAAACTAATGAGCAAATAGGATACCCGAGTTCTATGAACCATTGCTTATTCAATGTTGGTATAATTACCATACTGTCCATGAATTTCGAAATGACCATAATGCCCTTGTATGCTTAAATGACTAAAGTACTCATATATATATATCTAAACCTTCTAAGATCTTGATGTATCAATTCTTGAATACATGATATGAATCGTTTTACGAACCCTTTTCTAATAGGGACCTCGTTTCAGAAATCCGTTTAAATTATCAAAAGTTTAATGTGTCCCCTTCCGTAAATGCCAAGTATCTTTAAGAAATGATCTGTCTCACCTAGTGTGTTCCATGTGTGATGTATTCTGTTGAATGGATTGTGTAATGATTTAATATGAATAATATTATGTTTGATGAACTTGATATATGATGACATGCTCTGCCTACCTAATATATGTCTGCTCAATCTGTATACTTGGTATGTGATCGTTTGATCTGTGATGGTATTGTTTGACTGTTTGATGAATTTGTTAGCATGATCTGTTAGTTTGACCTATGTTGGTACAATTTGTTTGCATGATGAATGCTGAAAATGTCTGCTCTGCTCGATAGTATGCTCATTTATCTGTCAAAAGCATAGACTTCTGTTTCTGATACTCTGAATAAAATATGTCTGTTACATGTATTATGTTACTCATGTCTGGAATCTGAACACCGATTACTGTCTGGGGTATATTGTTGGGTTATGTTATGAAGTCTCTGTTGGTACAGCCCTGATCAAGCTGGTAAATCCTTATGGACTCAAGGTCTCCCCTTGAGTGGCACCTACGCCCATCGGGCTTAGGGTAAGTCCTTATGGACTCAAGGTCTCCCCTTGAGTGGCACCTACGCCCATCGGGCCTAGGGTAAGTCCTTATGGACTCAAGGTCTCCCCTTGAGTGGCACCTATGCCCATCGGGCCTAGGGTAAGTCCTTATGGACCTAAGGCAGCCCCTTAGGTGGCACCTATGCCCATCGGGCCTAGGGTAAGTCCTTATGGATGCAGTTCTGGGGGACTGCATATTGGTGTAAGGTTGGAGGGTAGTTCTTGTAAACTTCTGCATGATCATTGAACATTTGCATTTAATCTGTTATGTGCTCATATGATAGGATGTTAAGTACTTATGTATGTTTATCTGCACTCATTGGAACACACTAGACGCCAAACTCTCTGATTCCTACCTCGTATATTACCAGCCTATATAATTTCCGTCCAATTCTCAAGGTCTGATTAAAGAACAAATATCATTATTCTTGAGTATGATGTAACCTCGAAATAGTAGAACAGAAATAGAGGACTATCACTGCTTGAAACATCATGAAAATGTTATGCCTACCATATGTCTGCATGAGCTTATAACATCTTTTGGTAGTTCTGTATTACTGAGCTTTCCCAAGCTCATGTTGTTTTTACCATCTCAGGATAAAAGATCAGACAAGTTGCACCTATCAACGTCGGTATGGGAGTTTCTCTGGCTCGTCGAGGGGTATGGTATCTGTGTAACTAGGGGGCATGTGTGTCAAGTTTGTATTATACAAATGAGTCTGAAACTTATTTCCGCAAGTTGTATTATAATTGTTTTATCGTTTTGAACGATTTCTGAAATTGTATTTTAAATCATATATTTGATTTATGATTTTAAAGGTTTAACCATATGTTTATTTGAAATCTTATTGTGGGTCGCTCTAGTGACCCTAATGCGACTTCCTAGGATCTGTTGTAACGCATAGGCGGGTCTAGGGGGTTACAGTTGTGAAATGTATTAGTATTGGCACTAATATGCTTGGGTACAATGATCGATCATTAGGATGTTTAGTATGCACACGAGAGTCAAATGCGTGCGTGGTCTTGGTGATGTTAGTCATCAAGATGGAGTACGGGTTTTCCCGGAAATCTTCTTATATATATGTTAGTCGGTGATGAGTGGAATTCCATCGACGGGGCGTTAGGATGAGTGGAATCCCCTCAACGTGAAACGCTGATGAGTGTAATCCCACCGTAAGGTAATGGTTGTTGTTGGATGTGAGTTCCAACGATTATCCGTGTATTCGAGTCATAGCTAGGTGCCAATATGGTTTGACATATGTGTTTCCAATACGGATTGTGGAATGTGGCTTCTAATACATTGAATATATGTATTTCCATGTGTTGAGCTTATGAGTTGTTGAGTATGGCATTGTGATGATAATTATGTTCATACATCATTTATATTTTGGCTCATGTGGGTCGAAGGTAAGGTCATGCATTCTTCCTTGGTTGTGTGCTCGTGCTTGGACCCTGCATTTTCGAGGTTTGTTTTACAAGCTTACCCTCACTAAGCTTTATGCTTACACTCTCTTTTGTTCGACAATGCAGGTCCGTAGTTCGTGGGTTGCTAGTGCAAGAGGAGGGCTTCCAAGTATGCTAGTTTGGCTTTTGAGTTTATCAAGTATGGACTTTTATGTTATGAGAATGTAATAGTCAAGCAATGGGATTTGAGCTTTTGATGTATGTTGATGTTATGTGTTAGGAGCATGTTAGACTCCTATGTTTTTGGTGGATGTTTGCTTAAGGCTTGCTTATTCCTTGTATGTTGGCTTTGTGCCTTTTATGAATGCTCTATGTATGGTTGTTTAAAGCATGAATCTTAAATGTTATGAATGATTCTTATGTTGAATGTTGATCCTTTGAATGTATGGCTTTTACATGTTTGTTGAGTGCTAAGCATGTATGTTTAGGGTGCCTTGCATCTAGAGTTGTTGTATGTATGGTTGTGGGAGGTTTAGTTGGTGTTTGAGGCAGCTTTGTGCCAAAATCTAGCTAAACCTGTCTGTTCGCAGCAGGTGTATCGAAACGGTTGGTCCCGTTTCGATACGGCCTCTTGTTTCAGGCCAGGCATTTCGGTACGCAAAGGGGGCGTTTCGATACGTTTTTGCTACTGAAAATCTAAGATTTTGACGAGAAATTCAGAGTATCGAAATGGTCCTAGGCGTTTCGGAACGGGCTTCGTAGCGTTGACCACGAGAAGTTGACCGATGAGGGCGTTTCGATACGGTCAACACCCGTTTCGATACGGTCTCCTCGGCTTGACTTTGGCCAGTTGACCTAGTCAAGGCATATCGAAACACCCTCTGGGCGTTCTGATACGGCCTGCAGAATAAGCTTAAAATGGGTTGTTTTGTTGGGCTGTTTGGTTGTTTGCCTCGCTTGTTTCTTCCGCTGTCGTCTTTTTCACATAGGACATAATAATGCATCTAGATAAGATAATAATAAATGAAAAGTTTTTCCTCGGGTTGTTAACCGAAGTGAAGCCTTAATGGGTTTCGCCTCGATTATCCCCGTGTAGCCCACTCAGACTGGTCAAGCGTCCGGACCGGGACGAGGGGGTTAAAAATTTGATACATTTTCCCTTTTATCAAGGATGATACTCGCAATTGCTGCTCTAAAAAAATTAAAAGTGCATCAAATGGATGTTAAAATAGCTTTCCTAAATGAAGATCTTGATGAAGAAATTTACATTGAACTACCTAAGGGTTATGTAGTTTCAGGTCAAGAAAGGAAAGTATGTAGTTTGATGAAGTCTTTTTATGGACTTAAACAAGCACCAAAACAATGGCATGAGAAATTCGATAATGTCATGATGACTAACGATTTCAAAATAAACGAGTGTGACAAATGTGTATATGTCAATATATAGGCATTGTATATGCCATCCTATGTTTATATGTTGATGATGAAATTGTAAAATGTACCAAAAACATGTTAAATTCAAGATTTGACGTGAAAGATATGAGACTGGCCGATACGATTCTGGGCATCCAAATCAAAAGGTCACTAGAAGGTCTTATATTACATCAGTCACACTATGTGGATAAGATTCTTGAGAAATTTAATAAGGAGGATTCTAGCATAGCTTTAACTTTATAAGACCCTTGTTCACATCTATCGAAGAATTGAGGGGAAAGTATCCATCAAGTGGAATACGCAAGAGTCATAAACAACTTAATGAGCCGCACTAGACCAGATATCCCTTTTATTGTGAGCAGTTTAAGCATATTCACAAGCAATCCAGGAAAAGATCACTGGAAATCAATTATGAGAATACTGAGATACTTAAGATATACTCGGGACTACGGACTGCATTATTCCAAAGACCCCGCTGTCTTAGAAGGATACTCTGATGCCAGTTGGATTTCTAATATTCAAGATACCAAAGGCACAAGTTGATATGTATTCACTTTGGGAGGAGGAGCCGTGTCATAGAAATCCTCAAGACAAACTATAATAACCAGATCCATAATGGAATATAAGTTTATAGCTTTAGACAAGTCTGGAGAAGAAGTCAAATGGCTTTAGAAATTTCTTAGAGGATTTTCTTGAATGGCCAAAACCAATGCCCACAATGTGTATACATTGTGATGACCAAGCGAAAATTGGTAGAGCATAAAGCTTTTTGTATAATGGTAAGTTGACATATGCGTCGCCGATATAATATTGTTAGATAACTGATCTCAAATGAAATTATCTCTATTGATTTTTTGAAATCATAGGATAACATTGTGGATCCACTAACCAAAGGGTTAAATCGAGATCAAGTTCATAAAACATAAAAAGGAATGTGACTAAAACCCAGGTAAATTTAAGGCGTTGTGTGAAGGAAAACCTTACCTAGTTGACTAGAGATCCCAAGATCTAGGTTCAAAGGGACAACCTAATTGCATAGACCTGTGCGGTCCCTGTAGGGGCTCTTATCCCCAAGTCCATTCTTATGATGTAAACAATGATCAAAGTGGTTTAGGCTAAGCAATGCTTTTAATGACTATTGTGTGCTTTGGTGAGTCAAGCAACATAAGTCACCTATGTGAGAGTGAAGTGGGGCCGCTTCAAGGAGACTATTGGACATAGTTCTTTCAAACTCTTGCAGAACCAGGCGATGTCCACGGCCATATGGACATACCCATGAGAACTAAAACTCTTGTCATAGAGGTAGTTGTGTGAAGTATACCATCGTTTACACAAATGGAAGAATAGTTCAAGGACATTACGTCTACTGGTCATCTAGTAAAGTAAATATACTTTCACAAGGGAAGGTTCAAGGGTGGACATCTACCTATCCTATGCAGCTATCAATCGTAGAATCTATCACCGCATCGAGTCAAAATGTTTTTGATTAAATCAATTTCATTCATGTGGGGGATTATTGGAAAAATTCGATAATTTTAGAGCTTTGAATGAGAAATTGATTCAAATGTTGTTGTGGAAAATGTGAAACCAATTGTTGGTTTGTAAATGTGTACACGTGCATGACATGTGTAAAACAAATGTCTGAACCGGTCTGGTCCTCTGTGGACCTGCAGATATTTTGACCCAAATTTAATATAATTGAGCATATATTTGCCAAATTTTATCTTGGAATTAAAAGAGTAAATATTGAAAGTTACCTTTAATTTAGATAATAATTTTGGAAATTGTTGTATGAGAGAACCAATTGATTCTCAATATTAAATGCTCCATTAGGTCAAAGTTTCTACTTATACCCTCATGACATTCCTATATATAGGGAGTAAACCTTCTAGGTTTGATACAACTCAAAAGAACCATAGAAAATTTTATTGTTTTACTATGTGGTTTTTACAAGTAGTTTTGGTGGTAGACGAAGGCAAGGGTTAGTTCGTGATCTCCACAGTAGTGAAACTGTGGTTGATCATTTGTTGTTATATCCTGGGAGACAGACGACCAGGGAGCTCGAGTACCATAGAAGTGGCCGAAAATATGTCTTAAGGAAACTGCGTTCGTGCAGCCTCAACACGTTTCTTTTGGTTTCTAATCATTTGATTTATATATATTGGCGTACCGTTCTTAGTTCTGTATTGTTCGTTTAAATGATAATATTTTATCTTATTATTTATTCTTGGATTAACGACTATATTCTAACAAGGAACTAAGAGTATAATCAGATAGTAAATTGATAAATATTTTCCATATGCCAATACATAGCAAATTTATATATACCCATCAAATGCCAGCCTACATATACATACATGTATAAAAACATAAACGAGAAGAATCCTCTACTGGAAATCAACTAGAGGCAGCATATTTGATTCAATCCCAACCAACTCAAAATTCATTAGATACAAAACACACACACATATCGTTATATCAAGAAAAGAAAAAAAGAAAAAAATGTTATATCAGGATTAAGGAAAACTATTTGTAAAACCCAAATTCAGTCAATTCTATGACTTTCAAAACCCTAAATCCACAGTTACATCCTGCAATTACCATGTAAAGCTACCCATAATTTCAAAAAAAAATGTAGTAAATGAAGAACTGAAATTGAAACAACCCAGGATAACTTTTTTTCTCTTTATATCTTTTCTTCTCCACATTTCTATCTCAAACGAAATCAACAAGGCCTTTATATAAACACTAGGCACTTGTTTTGTTAAAAAAACTGAAAAACAATAAATTCTATTAAAACCATAAAGACCACTAACTCCTATATCATCCTTTGGCCTTTCATCTACTAACACTCTTGACTTTTTATTTTCCTCATAACTTCTAAATTTGAGACTCACTAAAAGCAACATTTAAAGTTTATTCAACAAAACTCCCCAATAAACTTAAATGCTTCTACCATCCATCATGCCAATCATCTTCTTGCATTTGTCGAGAAGTACTTTCGGTAGTGGTTTTGTGAAGATATTCGCAACTTGATCCCGACTCGCCACATGCACCAATTCCACATTTCCCTCCTTCACATGATCTCGGATAAAGTGAAAATGAACGTCGATGTGTTTGCTTCTTTCATGGTTCACCGGGTTTTTTGCCAACTCAATTGCTGATTTGTTGTCAACTTGAATAATGGTTGCACCTAGTTGCTTTAGCTCCATCTTGCTCAACAAATTTCTAAGGCATATCGCATGACATACACACCAAGATGATGCCACATATTCAGCTTCACATGTTGAGAGCGTCACGATCGGTTGCTTGTGAAATGAGTAATTGGATTATCTCCATTCTTGCAACGGGGGCAAACACCTCCTCATAGTCGATACCTGCCTTTTTCTTGTACCCCTTCGCAACAAGTCGCGCCTTGTACCATTCTATCTTGCCTTGAGAATTCATTTTTTTTCTGAAACACCCACTTCACACCAATAGGCTTACTTCATTTCGGCAATTCTGTTAGCTCCCATGTGTTGTTGCGGTCAATCACCTTAATCTCCTCATTCATGGCAATTTTCCACTTCTTGACTCGCAAAGCCTCTTCAAAGCTGATATTTTCAACATCTACCAAAAGACATACAAGGTGTACCTCATTTGTCGAATCATACAATTCTTGCAAACTCGCATTTTGGGTTGTCGTGGTTCATCTTCATCTTCATCATCGATAGTTTCAGAGTTTGTTGGTATGCTTGTTGGTGCAACGACTGATGATTCTCCAACTTCGATAATAACATATGTTGAATTGTTCCAGTCCCACTCGCTTGCTTCGTTTACTCGCACATCACGACTCACTATCACCTTCTTGCTTATTTGATCGAGTAGCTTGTACCCTTTTGTCTTCTCATCATATCCAATAAAAATATACCTTTTGCTTTTGTCTTCAAGCTTCATTCTTCATTGATCCGGTATGTGTGCATAAGCCACACTATCAAACACTTTGAGATGGGAAACTGTCAGCTTTTGTCCGCTCTATGCCTCTTGTGGTGTTTGATCATTTAACTTCAAATGTGGACATCAATTTTGCACATAGGCTGCACATTGCACAACTTCTGCCTAGAATTGCTTCAACATTTTCTTGCTTTTGAGCATTGATCGAACCATGTCTAGAATGGTCCGGTTCTTCCTCTCGGCCACACCGTTTTGTTGAGGAGAGTACGGTGCGGTTAGAAATATCCTTATGCCTTGCTCCTCACAATACTCCATGAAAGCCGTCGAAGTATACTCGCCACCTCTATCGGATCGTACGGCTTTGATGTGTCTACATGTTCCCTTCTCCACCATCACTTTGAACTTTTTGAATGTCTCAAATGCCTCATATTTTTCTTTCACAAAATAAACCCAAGTTTTTCGTAAGAAATCATCGATAAAGGAAATGAAATACCTTTTACCGCTTAAAAATTCGGGGGTGATTGGTCCACATATGTCGATATGAACCAACTTGAGAGGATGTTTAGCTCGATATTATGCCTTCTTTTGAAACGAGATTCTTGCTTGCTTGCCAAGCACACATGCTTCACAAAATTTGCCCTCATAATCCATGTCCGGTAGCCTGTGCACCATGTTCTTCTTCGCTAACTCTTTTAGACCACCATGATATACGTGACCAAAGCGGAGATGCCACATCGATATCTTGTCTTCTACGTCGACTCGCAAACATTTTTCTCGCAAGCTTCTCAAATTCAGTTTGTACATCTGATTTCTGCCCATCTCGACTCAAGCAACAAGACACCCTTGCTTGTTCTTCAAGTGTAGTACCTGGTCTTTCAAAAGTACCGAGTAACCTTTCTCCGTGAGTTTCCCCATACCTAAAATATTGGTCTTGAGATCTGGTACATAATAAACATCTTGGATTGACCCTATCAAGCCATCCTTTTGTAAGTAACAAATCGTACCTCGGCCTTTGACCATCACTTTTGATGCATCCCCAAACGACACATGACCATCTTCAATCTTTTGCATCTCTTCGAATAGGTACTTGTGACCGCACATATGGTTGCTTGCGCCCGAGTCGAGGTACCACAAAGTGCCATTGTTGACATTGACTTCATTTTGAGCCATAAAGAGAAAGCCTTCATTCGCTTCGTCTTCCAAGGCTAGGTTGGTTGTTTCTTCTACCTTTTTATCGGCTCGACAATCTTTTGCAAAATGCCCCACTTTACCATAATTATAACATTTTTCGGAGTTGTAATCCTTCGCGTAGTGACCATACTTGTAACACTCGATGTTGGAATAGTTTGATCAGCCGCCTCTTCCTCGACCGCGTCTTCTTCTACGCCAATTTGGTTGGCTCGACTGTCCCTTCTCCTTATAGAACCCTTCATGACTACCGTCTTGACCACCGCGACCATTTCCACGAAAATTTTGAAAATAGAGTACCTTTTCGTCTTTGATTGATGCCTTGGTTTGAAGTGCTCTCTCGAGTGTCTCCTTCTTTTTCTTCTTACATTGTTCGTGTGCCTCGAGAGAACCGACGAGCTCATCGACTGTGAGCGTTACAAGGTCCTTTGACTCTTTTATCTCGCACACAACATTCTCAAAATTGTCAATTAATGATCTCAAAATCTTCTCCACAACTCGCGCATCGGTTAATGTTTCACCATTACGAATGAGTTGATTTACCACGGCTTGTACACGCATGATGTAGTCAGATACACTTTCCGATTCTTTCATCTTCATACACTCTAACTCGCCATGAAGAGTTTGGAGATGCACTTGCTTGACTCGATCGACTTCTTTGAACACTTTTTCTAAAATATCCCACGCTTCTTTTGAAGTAGTTGCACCGACAATCTTCTCAAAGCCTGACTCATTAACGACTCGGAACAACATGTATAGTGCCGCATTATCCTTCGGTCGCGTCTCTTTCAACGCCTTGGTTTGAGCCGTCGTATATCACATGGTAGTTGTTGGTTCTTCGAAACCTTCTTCGACCACCTCACATGCATCTTGAGATCCAAGAAGAGCTTTCATTTGAATGCTCCAGTGCCCGTAGTTCACCTTCGTTAATCGTGGTAGCGGCATTTGACCCGTCACAATCGCCATTGTCTCTAATGCCAATTTGAAAAACAGAAATCGAAATAACCCATGATAACTGCTTTTCTCTTTATATCTTTTCATCTCCACATCCCTATCTCAAACGAAGTTAACAAGGCCTTTATATAGACACTAGGCACTTATTCTGTTAAAAAAAACTGAAAAACAATAAATTCTATTAAAAACAATAACGACCACTAACTCATATATCACCCTTTGGCCTTTCATCTACTAAGACTCTTGACCTTTTATTTTCCTCATAACTTCTAAATTTGAGACTCACTAAAAGCAACATTTAAAGTTTATTCAACAGTAAAAAGCAAGAATTCAACGAGATTATACCATAAAAATAAAGAATCATGGAAAGGAGATATAGAAAATAGAGGGGGAAAGAAGAGCAAAATGTAACGTTTCTTCAAGAAAGTTTTTAAATTTGTAATGAAATATTAAGATTAAGAAGGAAGAAGATAGTGGGATTTGAGAAGAGAATAGAACCATATGAGAATTTCAGTTTTTGATTCATGAAAATAGCCTATTGTTCACGTACACAACGGTAGGGTATATGTACCACTACACAGACCATGTCAGGCCAGCTGTACTATTTCTAACTAACAACAGAAGATAATTGATAACATTAAACTAATTAAGTAACGGGCCATCCAAATCCACAAAACACATCAGTCTCCATTGTTTTTAGTTGTTGGGTCGTCCCTTGCAAACTCAACTGGTCCACTAATAAGCCCGCTTCCCTTTTTTTCCAAAACGTTGTCATTCACCCATGTTTCATCAAAGTTCATTTCCCTCTCTTTTGCGATCAACCCCAATTCCTCTATCTCTTTTCCTGATTTCATGCATTTTCCTTTGAGGGCCATGACAATAACCCCGGCTGCACTCGATTCTTGTCACCAAGGATCAAAATCGAGAAACTGAGCCTTCAGGACCGTGTAGTCTTCCCATGTAGCACTGTCTGGACCCAAATTTGTCCACTAAATTAGCAACTGAGTGATCGTGTGATTGTCCCGTTTGACCATCCGTTTGTCTAAGACGATGGCTGGGTAGACGCGCGGTTGGCCATCGGAGCAAAATTCTGCTGGATTCAAGGAGATAAGTGTCTGATTCCCCACCTTTCGTTTGAGTAGGCTAACGTGAAACACGAGGTGAATTTTTCCCGAGGGGGTTAATTCGAGTTTATATGCTACTGATCCCAATTTTTCAATGACCTTGTAGGGACCATATAATCTGACAGAGAGCTTCAGATTGCGGCGGAAGGCGATGGATGTTTGCCGATAAGGTTGCAGCTTCAGGTACACAATCTCACCTACTTGAAATGACTGTTCACTTCTGTGTTTATCTGCATATAGTTTCATTCGTTGTTGTGCCTTTAGAAGTTGACCTTGTAGCATGTGGTTGATTTGCATTCTCTGTTGCACTAGTTCTTGTACCCCTTGTATTGTAGATTCACTGGTTCCATGAACAATTGGGGGCTTGTACCTGTAAAGAGCTTCGAATGGGGAAATTCCCATTGCAGAGTGGTAATTGGTGTTGTACCACCACTTTGCTTGTGGTAGCCACTTAGCCCAATTAGTGGGGTGCTGAAAACAGAGGCCTCGTTGGTATTGTTTGAGGCACTGATTAAGCCTTTCGGATTCACCATCTGTTTTGGGATGGTAGGTTGTGCTGAACAGGGCAGTAATACCTAGTTACTTCATGAGTTCTCTCCAAAATAGGCTGGTGAAGGTCTTGTCTCTGTTAGAGATGACAATTTTAGGTTGTCCATTGTAAAGTGTCCAAAAGTCCTATATTTCATATACATTCCAACTCTTATTATTACTATTTTTAATCAAATTTTAGACATAAGTAGGTGCATGCATAACATTTTACAGTATTTATAGTTCTGCCTTGCTTTTATGAGTTATTATTTATTTGGTGAACAAAAGATATTGTTTTAGTGTATTCTTGTATGTAGGTACTAACAGTTGAAAGAGGGAACCGAGGAGCTGAGGGCACAAGGCTGAGGAAGATTACCTAGGAGCTGTACTAAAGTAGTTCCCGCTGAAGACAAGTTGCTGCCGAATATATGCCGAGTAGAGTTGTCGCTGACCTTGCTGCCCACGACAGCTGACTATGGGAGTTGGAAGAACCAGAGCGCGATTTGTAGAGCTAAAACTCTTGAATCTATTGTTGGCGTTCATATGATTTTTTGACGTCTATAGCAGCAGCCACGGCTGCCGGAGCAAAAATCTCAATATTACTTGCGGGCTAAGGCAAACGAGAAAGATTACATATTCCACGCAAAGAAGTCGACATTTAAAACCATATTAAAGAAGGAAAGATTCTTTAGAGGACTTCTACTTTAAGGAGGACTTAACCTAGTCTTGAGTCTATAAATACCCATTGTACTACTGGTTCAAATGATCTTAGGTTTTATAGACTTTTCTTGTGTTCTTCACCGCCGCTATGTTCTAAACTCCATTTGGGTTAGGGTTATGTTGTAACTAGTGTGAAACGGTTGTTTTAGGGTCTTGAGTTATTCTTCAATAAAATATTCCAAGTTTACTTAATCCATTGTTCTTCATTCTTTCAATCTTTCTACACCAGTCATTTGGGAGAATCCATTTGTCGGGCACGAAAGTGCAAGGCTCACGAAAGGGTGAAGTACGGTCACAACGTGCTGAGGCGTGACTAACTTGGTTCCACACTAGTCCACAAGTTTTAGCGGCTAAAAGGGACCACCAACCGAGTTGACTAACTTGGTTCCACACTAGTCCTCAAGTTAGCTCTCGAGCATCCTAACCTTGAAATAGGAGGGATCACTGTCAACTATCCTACCGAACTTGGAGTATCGGCCAGACTTGTCGCCAGGACATCTTTCTGTTCCACCTGCCGAGACAGTACACCCCTGCAGTGGTAGTGACCTGCTGCGGCCGCATGACAGGATCGTAGTTTGCCGTCCACCTTACCCGCTGAGGCAACATATTGTGGCTGCACAAAAAGGGATTCACTTGTGCTTTTACTTTATCTTGTGCAGGAACTACGAAACGAGACAAGTTGTCTAATCCTCGTGGGATTCGACATCTTTTATACTATAACTTGGAAGGGGTGTGCACTTATGCTCTCACAAAAAGGGAACACCTACACGCCCTACAAGTTTTTGGCGTCGTTGCCGGGGATTGGTAACAGCAAATTTCGTTTTTCAATTTCTGCACTTTTTATTTACCTTTTATTTTATTTCTATTTTTAATCGGAAAAAAAATTTACCGTGTCCTTTGCAAGTACATGACCAGGGCCAACCCTAAGGGAAACCTTATCATTTACGCCGATCTTGAGCGTGAAACGAGAAGGATTAAAAGGGAGCTCAAGGAAATTCTAAAGACATGAGGAGATAAGGGCAAAGCAAAGGAAAAAACCATGGTAAACGAGGACCCCCCTCAATTGATGCCATGAATGGCAATGGAGGGTAGCATGACTTGCCGCCCAGAGGACCACAAGAACAACAAAGGCAGGATCCCCTTGATCCGCCCCAAGTGCGAACAACTAGAGACTACCTGGAACATGACTTCCAAAGGTTCGAGCCAATAGTGACGGAACAAGAGATAGGGGCAGATCATTTTGAACTAAAGCTCGTCATGTTCAACACGATAAACACACTAGGGCACTTCGGAGGGACTGCCACAGAAGATGCTCGACAGCATTTACGAGGATTTCTGGACATTTTCTGAGCATTCAAGATACATGGGGTTCACCATGACGTACTATGGCTGAGGCTATTTCCCTATTCACTGAGGGATAGGGCAAAATAGTGGTTAAATAACCAGCCAGTCGGATCTTTTAATTCATGGGCGGAGCTCTGCAAAGACTTTCTAGACCGATTCAGCCCGTCCAACGTCACTGATAGGCTGCGGAATGAGATCACAGCCTTTAGACAATGGGATGACGAGCCGATGTACGAGGCATGGGAGCGGTACCAACAAATGTTGAATTACTGCCCGCTATATGGTCTACCAGCTTGGACTCAAGTATCTATATTCTACAACGGGGTTAACTACCCAACTCGGATGATGATAGATGCCTCGCTCAATGGGATCATCCTAGATAGACCTCTAGAGGAAGCACTACGGCTGCTAAACATAGCCGCTAAAAATGATTATAAATACCCGACAGCCTGCCGAGGCGGCACAAGGCGGCCAACTACTACAAATGAGGTAGAATCCCCAGAATCTGTTAACGCCTGCCTCGATCAACTAACGAAGCTGGTGAAGAAGATTGTGCAATCCCTTGGGAAGAACTATGAAGTAAATACTGTTGAGCCATTCTGTGAAGAATGTGGTGGCAACCATGATTCCACCGACTGTGCCGAATCTGCTAATTATATGGGAGGATATGAGAGGAATAGCATACCTGTGCAGCATAACTACAACCCAGGATGGAAGAACCATCATAAGTACTCGTGGAGCAACCCCAGAAATGCCGCAAACCCATCACAACAACGAGGGGACTATCAACAGAACCTACCACAACAGCTGCCCCTACAACATGATACAAACACTTCCTCCTTAGAATCTACTTTGCATAGTTTCATGTCCTATACCGAAGACTTTATTTTTAACACAACTAAATTCATGGATAAAACTGAATCTTTTATGTACAGGACTGAAAAACAGGATGAACAACTAAGAGGCAATTTTAAAGAATCTGGAAACGCAGTTTAGGAAATTTGCCCAGATCATCAACACTAGGCCAATGGGTGGATTACTTGGTGACACTGAGTTAGCAAAAGGAAAAGCTCTTGAATAGTGTAAGGCTATACAACCCGAAGTGGGATAACACTACAGAACCCAATCATGCCTGCTGCAAGAGAAACAGTAGCTGCCGAACCAATCCTACCTGCCGAACATTTTGTCACGGCAGCACCAGAGCAAGAACCAGCAGACGGTACCAAGAATGAACAGACATAACCTGAAACAACTGCTCAGAATATGATGCCCAACAAATAAAGAAATGCCAACCCTGTACCACCACCTCCATTTCCCTAGAGATTAAAGAAACAAAAGCAAGAGATGCAGTATAAAAGGTCCCTGAATGTGCTAAAGCAAATAAAAATCAACCTTCCATTAATAGAGTTGATTGAACAAACTCCGAGCTGTGCCAAGTTTCTGAAGGATATGGTATCCAACAGAATGAGGATCGCAGAAATTGAAATGGTGGCAGAAACGAAAGGATGTATGGCTATGCTGCATAATAAAGCACTGGCGAAACAGAAAGATCCAAGCAACTTTATAACCCCTTGCAAAATAGGTAGCAACCACTCTGTACGAGCATTGTGCGACCTAGGGGCGAGCATAAATTTAATGCCCAAATCTGTCTTCCAAAAACTAGGAATAAGAGATGCCCGCCCCACAACGGTGATGCTTCAATTGGCTGACAGTACTTATGTCCAACCGGAAGGAAAAATTGAGGATATCCTAGTACAAGTGGAGGAATTTATCTTTCCTGCCTATTTCTTGGTGCTGGATTGTGAAGCAGATGAAAAAGCACCAATAATACTAGGACGTCCTTTCCTTCCTACGGGTAGAACACTGATTGATGTGGAAAAAGGCGAATTCACGATGAGAATAGACGATCAACAAGTAAAACTGAACGTTTATCAATCCATGAGATAGGCTGAAGATCCGGAAGAATGCATGTAACCACCTTAGCCCGGCTTAGACGTTTGACGCGAACTACGAAGATTACACGGGGAAAACCAAAGTCAACCTTAATTAGCGACCCTTTTTTTCTAGATGCTCAATATTAACCTATATGTTCAGCAAATTAATTTAGCGAAAGCGGCACAGCGAACGGAACCCGAACAGATACTCAATTGGAAAGAAACATCTTTTAGGGACTAAAATGTAAATTCTCAGATTTATAAAGACTAAACGAGTTTTAATGTTACCAGTCCAAAATTAATCACATAACATGCCATCAGGTCAAATTTCAACTCAAACGGACCATTCAAACTCATTGAATTAAACAACTAACATTTAGGGACCAAAATGCAAGAAGCAGAAACCCAAAACAGTTCAAATTTCAAACCCAACGGTCAAGCGTTTCGATACGGATGGCCCTGTATCGAAACGGTCATTTCGAAACAAGGTTGACCGTTTCGATACCCGGGTGCGTTCCAAGACCCTTATCGAAACACCCCCTTCCAGTAGCCAAAAAGTTTCGATACGCCTTCACCCGTTCTGAAACCTTATGACCATTTCAGGCCCCAGTTCCGAAACAGGAAAGGGCGTTCCGATACGCCTTGCCCTGCAACATCATTCCCGATACATGCCACATCATTCCCGATACATGCCACAACATGCATACAACATGGATACATATAAACAATCATCATATCGAGGCATTAGCTATAACATGACAACCAACATGCAAGTAAAGGCACTAAAGACATGCTCCCTAGTCCACCAAAACTATAACAAGCCAAAACCATCATCCATAACAAAAATTAAACCATAAAGGCCAATTACATCTTAAAAGTAACTATCAAACATGCTCAAAGTAAAGGGAAAGCATTCTCAACCATGCATTAGCATAAACCCCACCCATTGCCTTTTATTACACCGAAGCAAAACCACAAACTTTGTGAGATTAAAAGCTTGGATTCCTCTTGCGTACTTGCTGCTTTCAAAGCCTAGTTTTCTGCATTGATGAAACAAAAGAGCGTAAGCACAAAGCTTAGTGAGGATCGCTAAATAACATTCATCAATGTATGTCTCATATTTTGCAAAACCAACACTTTACATCTCATGCCATTTCATAAAACATGTCTTCTCAAGACCTCAATGCACTTTTTAACCACATGCTCTCATGCATCATTATAAAACAACAAATAAACCTTTTCTCATTCTTAAACAAACATCACATGCATTCTTGCATCATACACAAATATCCCATGCATCCTTGCATCATATACAAGCATCTCATGCTTCACATTATTCGTTTACATTATATTGGCTCACAAGTGATAATCCATAAACCATTTCAACACAAGACACAATCGGATACGCGGATTACAAGCGTTGTCCCTCGCGCTTCATACAAACTACCGGACTACACAAGGTGGAGATTAATGGCACAATCACAACCCCTCAACACCCATGATGGAGATTAATGGCACAATCACAACCCCTCAACATCACTCATCGGTAGTTGTATAATTCCACTAACGAGGGTATAGGACACATACACAAGACTCACACACGGGACTAACCATTCACTGTTGTGATCTTAACCTCAATCGTTAGGGCACTTGGATGGAGATTACGACACAATCACAACCCCTCGACATCCAAGGTGACTTTATTCAAGGTGCACCCAATCCTATAGCCGGCTGACTATATCCGATTAAAGTAATAAAAAACCATTTTCATCACTTGCCAATATAATCGTTTAACCCCATTAATCCACTGTTTCACAAGCATAACCACAATGCCATTTCCACAAGCATAACATGCTTAACATCTTATGCATTCAACACATGAAAACCAAGGATTACTTACCTAGTGCATCCTTAACATAATGGCATTAAAATCCAGCATTAAACCATGCTTAAACATGCTTAAAAACAGTAAACAAATCCACTCTTACATCAAGTGCAATTTCATCAAACATAGCACATTTCCAAGAGAGGGATTACCGAAACACTTACACTTGAGCTTAGTTAAGTGTATCAAACTTACACTAAGCTCCCAAGATCATGCTCAAAGCGTTACAAAGTATGAAATTGCATTTCCACTCACCGATACGCAAAGCCTTGTTCGCCGACACGGAAATTACACCTCCGGAGCCTCCAAAATCACCTCGTTTGCTTCCGGACCAAGATTCCTTGTTTTCTTGTCATCAAAACAGAGATCCAAATGCATTAAAATGCATTATACACCAGCAACAATTCACAAACTCGTTGCCCACTCAAACTACACCAAAATACCCTTCCAAAACAACCGAAAACTCAATCGATTGCTTCCTAAACCAAGCCCATCCATTATACATCACTTCCAAAGCAATATAAACATCAAAACACATCTAATAAACATCCTAACACATCCTCATACCTCCAGCAATCAAGATTCCACCATTCCACCCCAAAATCTCACTTAAAACTACCAAGAAACTCAAGTATCTCAAGGATTTTGGGATCTACATCATCAACACCTTATTTTAACATATAAACCAACTTAGAAATCAATTAAAATCAACACAAAACAGAGCCTAACTCAACAAGTCCGAAAATCAAGATTTCATCCACAATTTCACAAGATTTTGATCTCAAATCAAAACTATATTGAAAACTCAATCAAAAATAGTATTTAGAAGCCAAATATCTTGGGAATTTCAATAAAGAACTTAGATTAGAGGTTGAGAACGGGATTTACCTCCAATCCTTGCTTCTTTCAATAGATGACAAGTTTTCCTTGCAAAAATCTTGAAGAATTAAGAAGGATCTCTTCAAAATGATTTAGGAAATGTTGAGAGAGTTTTTGGGAGAGAGAATTCTGAAAAAAGATGAGAGAAAATTGTGTTTGGCTGAAAATGAGAGAAAATTGGTAGTTACGTAAGTGAAAATCTCATTAACTACCTTTTAATTAATTAATATAAAAATCCAATTAAAATCATTTAATTAAAAACCCTTTTAAATCACATGTCATTGAAGAAATGTAAAATTGACTTTAAGCCCCCTAAATATTCTAAGACTTTGGCTTCCACTTTAAAAATCACATTTTCCTAGTTTTGAAACTTTACAATTTGGTCACTACTCAAAATGTTCATTTTCCAAAACCTTTTTTGTAACATTGATTTGACCAACGTCTTAAATATATTTTTAGAGGATTTTAGCAATTTTTATAACATTTTTATCCTATCCCGATCCTTGATTTCCTAAAACCACCTTACGCGATTCGAATCGTTCTCGATCGGTCCAATCCGATATCTAAAACATCTAGGCCCAAAACCAGGGTGTTACAACTCTCCCCCACTTAGGAAATTTTGTCCTCGAAATTATTACCTAATGGAGAGAGATGCGGAAACTGCCTCAGCATGTCCGCCTTGCTTTCCTACGTGGCCTCTTCAACACCTCGGTGTCGCCTCAACACCTTCACAAGTTCTATCGTCTTTCCACGATGAACTTTGCTACTCACGTCCAGAACCTTCACTGGTACTTTCGTAACATGGAGACATGAAACACATCATGTATCTTCTCCAATTCTGCAGGCAATCTCAATCGATATGCCACAGGACCAATACGCTCCAAAATCTCGTAAGGTCCAATGAACCTTGGGCTAAGCTTACCTTTACGCCCAAATCTCATCACCTTCTTCCAAGGCGATACTTTCAAGAACACATGTTTGCCAACCGCGAACTCAATTTCCTTACGCTTCAGGTCCGCGTAAGACTTTTGCCTATCTGATGCTGCCTTTAAACGCTCACAAATGAGCTTCACCTTCTCGATGGTTCCTTTAAGCATAATTGGCATCGAAATCAACTTTTTCCCAGCTTCTGCCCAACAAAGAGGGGTTCGACATCTTCTCCCATACAAAGCCTCGTATGGAGTCATTTGGATACTTGCCCGGTAACTATTATTATATGCAAACTCAACCAACGGCAAATGCTTCTCCCAAGAACCCTGAAAATCTATCACACAGCATCTCAACATGTCCTCAAGCACTTGATCACACGTTCTGACTGTCCATCCGTCTGCGGATGATAAGAATTACTGAAATTCAACCGTGTACCCAAAGCTTGATGCAAACATTCCCAAAATCGTGCTATAAACCTCAGATCTCTATCCGACACAATGGACTTTGGCACACCGTGCAACCGCACAATCTCAGCTATACATAGCTCAACCAACTTATCCAAAGTATACGTAGTATGCACAGGCAGAAAATGCGCACACTTCGTAAGCCAATCCACAATCACCCAAACAAAATTCTTCTTTGTCGGTGACAAAGGCAAGCCAAACACAAAATCTATGGTGATTCTCTCCCACTTCCATTTTGGGATTCTCAAAGTTGCAACAACCCTGAAGGAACCTGATGCTCAGCCTTCACTTGCTGACACACCACGCACTTACTAACAAACTCAACCACATCCGTTTTCAACCCTAGCCAATAGTACTCATCTTTCAGGTCACGATACATTTTTGTACTACCAGGATGCATAGCAAAAGGACTACATGAGCTTCGGTTAGAATAGTGTGCCTTAACTTAGCATCATCTGGCACCACTATTCGACTCCCAAAGTACAGATTACCATCATCACTAAAGATGAAATCCAAAGGTCTACCCTCCGCATTGTCATGAACATGCAAAACAAGAGAATCATCAAGCAACTGCTTATCCTTGATCAATTGTATTAGAGATGGCTTCACATGCAATTCTGCAATAAGACCATCATCACGCGATATAATCAAGCGAGCAAACATCGCTCTCAACTCCACAACTACTTTCCTGCTCAAAGCATCAGCTGCAACATTAGCCTTACCCAGGTGATACTCGATCGTCAGATCATAATCCTTAAGCAAATCCACCCAACGTCGTTACCTAAGATTCAACTCCTTCTAAGACATAAGGTATTTCAAGCTCATATGATCCTTGAACACAAAACATTTCTCTCCATACAAGTAATGCCTCCAAATCTTCAAGGCAAACACCACATCTGCAAGCTCAAGATCATGAGTAGGGTAATTGCGTTCATGCACCTTCAACTGCCTAGATGCATAGGCCACTACCTTACCCTCCTGCATCAACACGCAACCCAAACCAACAATGGACGCATCACTATAGACCACAAACTTCTTACCAGACTCGGGTTGAATCAAAATAGGAGCTTGCGTCAAAGCTTCTTTCAACTTCTCAAAATCTTGTTGTCTCACATCCGTCCACTCAGAGCGAACATTCTTTTGCAACAACTTGGTTAAAGGCGCTGCTATCTTCAAGAAACCCTCGACAAACCTACGGTAGTACCCAGCCAAACCAAGGAATCTCCGCACCTCTATCACTGACTTAGGCACTTTCCAGCTCATCACAGCTTCTACCTTGTGCGCATCAACGCGAATACCCTCAGCCGACACAACATGTCCAAGGAAGACCACTTCCCTAAGCCAAAACTCACACTTACTTAGCTTGGCATACAACTGATTTTCTAGCAACGCTTGCATAACAATTCTCAAGTGCCTATCATGATCCTCCTCGGTACGTGAATGCACAAGGATATCATCGATGAACACCACCACAAACTGATCAAAGAATTCATGGAATACATGATTCATCATGTCCATGAAAGCAACAGGCGCGTTGGTAAAACCAAACGACATCACCAAAAATTCACAATGAGCGTACCTCGTCCAAAAAGTCGTTTTATGTACGCCCACATCATTCACCTTCAACTGATAGTAACCCGATCTCAAGTCTATCTTAAAAAACACCGAGGCTCCTCGAAACTGATCAAAGAGATCATCGATTCTAGGCAAGAGGTACTTGTTCTTGATCGTCAACTTGTTTAGTTGTCGATAATCTATACACATTCTCATCGTCCCATCTTTCTTCTTCACAAACAAGACTGGTGCACCCCAAGGTGACACACTTGGCCGAATGAAACCTTGATCCAACAACTCCTGCAATTGCGTTTTCAAATCTTTTAACTCTTTAGGTGCCATGCGATAAGGAGAAATGGACACTGAAGTTGTATTCTCGTACAACTCTATACCAAACTCAACTTCTCTGTTTGGTGGAAACCCATGCAATTCTTCCGGAAAGACACCCGGAAAATCGTGAACAGTTCGGATGTCCTGCACACGCACATCCTTGGTGCCAGGATTCATCACATACGCAAGATAAGCCTCAGAACCTAACCTCATCATATGATTTGCTTCCAACACTGGGATCACATTCGACAAGAATTTCACATTCTCGCCTACTACTACAACATCATAATCATCGGCCACCTTTAAGGTGACTCGCTTAACATCAAAGTCAACCACCGCCCTATGCTCCAACAACCAATCCATACCCAGGATTACATCAAATCCGTAGAAAGGTAACTCCATAAGATCCACAGGAAAAACATGACCTTGCACAGACAAAAGGCATCTCCTATACAACTTCCTAGTGACTACAGTCTCACCAAAAGAACTAGTCACTTGCATTCATATTTCAAGCATCTCAACAGGTATATCAAGCAAATGTGCATGCTCACTCAATATATAAGAATGCATGGATCCAGAATCAGTCAAAGCCAGCAAAGATAAAGACTGAAGAGAAAAGGTACCTGATATGACATCAGTATCATTGCGCTCCTCGCGCTGAGCATAAACCCTCGCCGGTCCACCTCCCTCAGGTCGAACAGCTACAACATGAGCAATACCTCGCTGCCTCTCATCTCTCCTCTGAAAGTTCCCACGGCCGTGCCCACGGCCTCGTTGAGGTGCAGCTACCAAAGAAGCACGTCCCTGACCTCCACCAGCCAACAAATAACACTCCCTCCTCATGTGATCCGCTAAACTACAATTCCAACAATAGTTCCCTGTTACCACAACAGGAGCCTGAACCTCTCTAGCTGCTCGAGGACAATCTCTTCTCAAATGGTCCCTTGAACCACATGTGCAACATATATGCTGCTCAGATCTCACACAACCTCCTTGAACATGACCATCTCGACCCGGAACACCACGCCTTCCCTTAGGCTGATGTCTCCTATCATGGCTTCTTTTGTTCCGTCCACCACCGGAACTATACTCAGCAGCTCTCTTCCCAGAGCTAGAACCATCACCTCTAGATGACAAACCCAGATTCTTCTCGATGTTTTTGGCTTGACACATGAGCACATCGAAGTCAGTATAATCCGCAACCAGCATATATGTCTTAACTTCCTACACCAGGTCGTACCGGAAGTGATCACATCGGTGCCTCTCACTAGGTACTAGTTCAGGAGCATATTGGCTCAAGCGTGCGAACTGGACCTCGTACTCAGCCACAGAAAGGTTGCCCTGAACAAGCGACAAAAACTCTCGTTTCTTTTCATCCAAGTATCTCACCCCTAGATACTTTCTCCTGAAGGCACCTCTGAAGAACTCCAAATCAACCTCATTGGGTTCCATACCAGCCGTGGTAGTTGTCCACCAGCTGTAAGCATCACCTTGTAGTAAAGAAACTGCGCATCCCAACTTACGTACATCATTACAGCCCATCTGATCCATTATGCGGATCGTACTCGCTAACCATGCCTCAGACGCCTCAAGAGACATACCAAAGAACTCTACAGCTCCCAAGCTCCTCAACCTCTCCAAAGGTAAGCCCACCTGCCCAGCTGCAGGGGCCTGTACATGCGCTCCAGCAACAGCAGCCTGAAACGCTCCGATGATCGCCTGAACTAGTGGCGCCAAATCACCCAAACCAATACCAGCTTGTCCTTGTTACACCTGCTCCCCACCTCCAAGTGGTAGCGGAGAAGGTAGATCTCCACCATGAGGGACATCAGCCCCTTGCTCAGCCTGGTTGCCCTGCTCAGCTGCAGGCACTATCATATTCGATCTTAACTCTCTTCTTGGACCGATAGTGCTATTTAACAAGACATAACAACAAAACAACTCAAAACATTTAGGCCAACTGCAGCAAGAATCCAAGTTTACAAAACATTTGATTAGTGTAATAAGGCAATGAGCACCCAATTTCCCCCACAGAGCATAGCATACATGAAACATCATGCTCACATACTTTTCATCATCCCAAAATCAGTACATATCCTCATAACATCACCATCACACAATCATATTCATTTCACATGCAATTCGCACCAAACAAACACGGTATAGTGTGCAAAAATTCAACCAATAGCATGCTTTTCAAACATCATACTTCAATACATATCAATTTCACATACCAACATTCCCAATTCTTTCGTAATCTTGGCTATGATACCAACAAATGTAACCCCCTTAGCCCGGCTTAGACGTTTGACCCGAACTACGAAGATTACACAGGGAAAACCAAAATCAACCCGAAAGTCAACCTTGATTAACGACCCCGTTTTTTCTAGATGCTCAATATTAACCGATATGTTTAGCAAATTAATTCAGCGACAGCGACACAACGAACGGAACCCAAACAGAGACTCAATTGGAAAGAAACATCTTTTAGGGACTAAAACGTAAATTCTCAGATTTATAAGTACTAAACGAGTTTTAACGTTACCAGTTCAAAATTAATCACATAACATGCTATCATGTCAAATTTCAACTCAAACGGACCATTCAAACTCATTGAATTAAGCAACCAACATTTAGGGACCAAAATGCAAGAAACAGAAACCCAAAACAGTTCAAATTTCAAACCCAACGGTCAGGTGTTTCATACGAATGGCCCTGTACTGAAATGGTCGTTTCGAAACAGGGTTGACCGTTTTGATACTCGAGTGCGTTCCGAGACCCGTATCGAAACACCCCCTTCAAGTAGCCAAAACGTTTCGATACACCTTCACCCGTTCTGAAACCTTATGTCCATTTTAGACCCATGTTCCGAAACGGGCAAGGGCGTTCCTATACGCCTTGCCCTGCAACCGCAGATTTTGCTGGTTTTTCTTGCTTAAATACATTCAAATCATTCTCGAGACATTCCACATCATGCATACAACATGGATACATATCAACAATCATCATATCGAGGCATTAGCTATAACATGACAACCAACATGGAAGTAAAGGCACTAAAGGCATGCTCCCTAGTCCACCAAAACAATAACAAGCCAAAACCATCAACCATAACAAAAATTAAACCATAAAGACCAATTACATCTCAAAAGTAACTATCAAACAAGCTCAAAGTAAAGGGAAAGCATTCTCAACCATGCATTACCATAAACCCCACCCGTTGCCTTTTATTACACCGAAGCAAAACCACATACATTGTGAGATTAAAAGCTTGGATTCCTCTTGCCTTCTTGCTGCCTTCAAAGCCTAGTTTTCGGCATTGATTAAACAAAAGAGCGTAAACACAAAGCTTAGTGAGGATCGCTAAATAACATTCATCAATGCATGTCTCATATTTTGCAAAACCAACACTTTACATCTCATGCCATTTTATAAAACATGTCTTCTCAAGACCTCAATGCACTTTTTAACCACATGCTCTCATGCATCATTATAAAACAACAAATAAACCTTTGCTCACTCTTAAACAAGCATCACATGCATTCTTTCATCATACACAAATATCCCATGCATCCTTGCATCATATACAAGCATCTCATGCTTCACATTATTCGTTTACATTATATTGGCTCACAAGTGATAATCCATAAACCATTTCAACACAAGACATAATCGGATACACGGATTACAAGCGTTGTCCCTCACGCTTCATACAAACTACCGGACTACACAAGGTGGAGATTAATGGCACAATCACAACCCCTCAACACTCGTGATGGAGATTAATGGCACAATCACAACCCCTCAACATCACTCATCGGTAGTTGTATAATTCCACTAATGAGAGTATAGGACACATACACAAGACTCACACACGAGACTAACCATTCACTGTTGTGATCTTAACCTCAATCGTTAGGGCACTTGGATGGAGATTACGGCACAATTACAACCCCTCGACATCCAAGGTGACTTTATTCAAGGTGCACCGAATCCTATAGCCGGCTGACTATATCTGATTAAAGTAATCAAAAACCATTTTCATCACTTGCCAATATAATCGTTTAACCCCATTAATCCACTGTTTCACAAGCATAACCACAATACCATTTCCACAAGCATAACATGCTTAACATCTTATGCATTCAACACATGAAAACCAAGGATCACTTACCTAGTGCATCCTTAACATAATGGAATTAAAATCAAGCATTAAACCATTCTTAAAAATTCTTAAAAACAGTAAACAAATCCACTCTTACATCAAGTGCAATTTCATCAAACATAGCACATTTCCAAGAGAGGGATTACCGAAACACTTACACTTGAGCTTAGTTAAGTGTATCAAACTTACACTAAGCTCCCAAGATCACGCTCAAAGCGTTACAAAGTAGGAAATTGCATTTCCACTCACCGATACGCAAAGCCTTGTTCGCCGACACGGAAATTACACCTCCGGAGCCTCCAAAATCACCTTGTTTGCTTTCGGACCAAGATTCCTTGTTTTCACATCATTAAAACAGAGATCCAAATGCATTAAAATGCATTATACACCAGCAACAATTCACAAACTCGTTGCCCACTAAAACTACACCAAAATACCTTTCCAAAACAACCGAAAACTCAATCGATTGCTTCCTAAACCAAGCCCAGCCATTATACATCACTTCCAAAGCAATATAAACATCAAAACACATCTAATAAACATCCTAACTCATCCTTTTACCTCCAGCAATCAAGATTCCACCATTTCACCCCAAAATCTCACTTAAAACTACCAAGAAACTCAAGGATCTCAAGGATTTCGGGATCTACATTATCAACACCTCATTTTAACATATAAACCAACTTAGAAATCAATTAAAATCAACACAAAACAGAGCCTAACTCAACAAGTCCGAAAATCAAGATTTCATCCACAATTTCATAAGATTTTGATCTCAAATCAAAACTATATTGAAAACTCAATCAAAAATAGTATTTAAAAGCCAAATATCTTGGGAATTTCAATAAAGAACTTAGATTAGAGGTTGAGAATGGGATTTACCTCCAATCGTTGCTTCCTTCAATAGATGACAAGTTTTCCTTGCAAATATCTTGAAGAATTAAGAAGGATCTCTTGAAAATGATTTAGGAAATGTTGAGAGAGTTTTTGGGAGAGAAAATTCTGGAAAAAGATGAGAGAAAATTGTGTTTGGCTGAAAATGAGAGAAAAATGGTAGTTACGTAAGTGAAAATCTCATTAACTACCTTTTAATTAATTAATATAAAAATTCAATTAAAATCATTTAATTAAAACCCCTTTTAAACCACAGGTCATATTGAAGAAAGGTCAAATTGACTTTAAGCCCCCTAAAGATTCTAATACTTTGGCTTCCACTTTAAAAATCACATTTTTCCTAGTTTTGAAACTTTACAATTTGGTCACTACTCAAAATGTCCATTTTCCAAAACCCTTTTTGTAACATTGATTTGACCAACCACTTAAATATATTTTTAGAGGATTTTATCAATTTTTATAACATTTTTATCCTATGCCAATCCTTGATTTCCTAAAACCAACTTATGTGATTCAAACCGTTCTCGACCGGTCTGATCCGATGTCTAAAACATCTAGGCCCAAAACAAGGGCGTTACAATGTCATCTATTGGATGTTGTCTCAGAGTTCAACCTAGAAGAAAATAGACCCTGCCTACAACAAGACTGTCCATGCAGCAAACTTGATAGTTGCCATGACAACCATTTAGAAAGCTACCCCGAGGATGAGCAATACCACGAGTGGACGGAGCAGGAATCGGCGGAACATGAAGAAGCCCACTGGATAACAAACAGACCAGGTAAGTACTTTGAACCTCTAAATTACACAGAAAAGGGGGGCAAGATGTTCAAACCATCCATTGAACAACCTCCTACCCTCGAGTTAAAAACCTTACCTGCACAACTTAAATATGTTTTTCTGGGACCTAATGATACACTGCCAGTTATAATTTCATCCAAGTTGCAGCCTAAACAAGAATGACAATTAACTACACTACTGCGGCAACATAAGAAGGTGATAGGCTGGACCATTGCAGACATAAATGGAATCGGCCCTGCCATTTGCATGCATAAAATCCAGCTGGATCAAGACTAAAAACCAATTGTGGATGCCCAAAGGAGATTAAATGAAGCCATGAGAGAAGTTGTCAAAAAGGAAATCATCAAATGGCTAGATGCTGCAATCATATATCCAATTGCAGACAACGAATGGGTAAGCCTAGTACAATGTGTACCAAAGAAAGGTGAAATAACTGTGGTAAGCAACGATAATAATGAATTAATCCCATCTCAAACAGTAACTGGTTGGCGAATATGCATGGATTACCGCAAGTTAAATAAAGCAACAAAAAAGAACACTTTCCATTACCTTTTATTAATAAAATGCTTGACCGCCTTGGTTGCAAACCCTTCTATTGCTTTTTGGATGGATATTTAGGGTATAACCAAATCGCTAACACACCGGATGACCATGCCAAAACAACCTTCACTTGCCCATATGGCATCTATGCCTTTCGAAGAATGACATTCGGTCTGTGCAATGCCCAACCACATTCCAGTGATGCATGATGGCTATCTTCTCCGATATGATAGAAGACTTTATGGAAATATTCATGGACGACTTCTCTGTCTTTGGCAGCAACTTCGACAGCTACCTCGGCAACCTTGAGAAAGTGTTGACTAAATGTGAGGAAACAGACCTATTGCTTAACTGGGAAAATTGCCACTTTATGGTCGACGAAGGCATAGTCTTTGGGTATAAAATCTCCGCACAGGGAATAGAGATAGACAAAGCAAAGATCGACGTCATAGCCAACTTGCCGCCGCCGACCACTGTCAAGGGCATATGAAGTTTCCTAGGACACGCAGGTTTTTATCATAGATTCACTGAAAACTTTTCTAAGATTTCTAAACCATTGTGTACCTTGATGGAACAAGACAAGCCATTCATTTTCAGCAAGGCATGCCAGGAGGCATTCAAAACATTAAAGGAGAAGCTCGTCACAGCACATGTGGTAGTTCCCCCTGACTGGAGTCAACCTTTCGAGCTCATGTGTGATGCTAGTGACACTAACGTTGGTGTCGCCCTAGGGCATCGTAGAGATAAGATCTTTCACATCATATACTACGCCAGCAAAACACTAAATACCGTCCAGACCAACTACACCACCTCAGAAAAAGAATTGCTAGAAGAAGTTTTTGCTTTAGATAAGTTTCGACCCTACCTGGTCGGTACAAATGATAGTTCACACAGACCATTCTGCCCTAAGGTACATGTTTGCAAAGAAATACGCAAAGCCCCGCCTAATTCGGTGGATCCTACTACTGCAAGAATTTGATGTAGAAATCCGAGATAGAAAGGGCATAAAAAACAAAGTGGCAGATCATCTCTATCGACTTGAGAATAGACAATAGAACACCTCCCACAAGAAAATTTAGGATGAATTCACTGACGAACAGCTGCTACTAGTCTTTGCCCTGGTAGCCGCACTAGAAGCTGAAGGACTACTACCTGCCGCCCACGCAGAAGCAGCAACCACAACCTCAATAGACACACCCTGGTATGCGGATATTGTAAATTACTTAGTATCTGGTGTTTTTCCTTATAGATTAAACTATCAAGGAAAGAAACGATTACAACATGATGCTAAGCATTATTTTCTGGATGAGCCTTTCTTGTTTAAAAACTATGTAGACCAAGTTATCAGACGATGTGTACCAGAGGATGAACAACATGCCATACTCTCACAATGACACTCAGCACCATATGGAGGCCATTTTGGTGGGCAGCGGACAGCAGCAAAGGTGCTGCAATCAGGGTTCTTTTGGCCAACACTGCATAAAGACGCTCATACATTCTACAAACAGTGTGACAGCTACCAAAGAACAGGAAACATATCAAGAAGGAATTAGATGCCCCTACAAACAATTCTGGAGGTTGAACTATTCGATGTTTGGGGGATAGAATTTATTGGACCATTCCCATCTTCGTGCGGAAATATGTACATCCTCCTAGCAGTTGATTATGTTTCTAAGTGGGTAGAAGCAATTGCAACCCCTCACAATGATGCAAAGATCATTCATCGGTTCTTACGAAAGAACATCTTCACAAGGTTCGGAGTACCAAGAGCAATCATTAGCGATGAAGGCACCCATTTTGACAACAGATTAATTGCAAAGGTACTCCAGAAAGTGGGAGTCAAGCACAAGATTGTTGCAGCCTACCATCCACAAACAAATGGGCAGGCATAAATTTTGAACAGTGAAGTCAAGACTATCTTGGAGAAAGTTGTAAACCCTAATATAAAAGATTGGTCATTGAAGCTAGACGATGCTCTTTGGACATATCGAACAACATACAAAACGCCGCTAGGAATGTCCCCATATCGTCTAGTATACGGAAAGGCCTGCCATCTCCCCGTCGAAATAGAACACAAGGCGTATTGGGCAGTGAAGGAAGTTAACTTGGAATGGCAACAGGTTGGGGAAAAGAGACTGCTTAATCTGACAGAAATGGAAGAATTTTGGCGAGAAGAATATGAGAACGCCAAGTTGTACAAAGGAAAAATAAAAAAATGACACGACAGCAAGATACAGTGGCGGTAGTTCCTGCCAGGGCAGCAAGTTCTTTTGTTCAATTCCCACCTCAGATTGTTTCCTGGAAAACTAAAATCCAGATGATCAGGACCTTACGAAGTAGTCGAAGCCTTTCCACATGGTGTCGTAACGATAAAATCCACAAAAAGAGGGATAGAGTTCAAGGTCAATGGGCAACGATTAAAGCATTATATATGGGACTCTGTCATCAAAGAACAGGAAGTATTCACATTGGGGATGGCCACCCCATTGTGGCATAACCTTATCTACGCCCCTATTTACTGTTTTAGTAGGAGTAGTTTTAGGATTATGTCTCATTTGTTTTAATTTTTCCTTATTCCCGTCTCACAATCAGTTTTGCATATTCGAACCCAAGAATAGAGGAACACAAGGTAGCAACACCAAGCTCGCTGCTGGTACCTGCCATTAGCAGCAACCTCAGGCGTTTTCCCCTCTCCTCACTCTAATCTAGTTTTCTTTATTGTTTTGTGCATTGAGGGCAATGCCCATCTCGAGTTTGGGGGGATAGCTCTCGCGTCATATTTTTTAGGCATCTTTAGTTGCATGTAGGTTGCATTGTACTTGCCTTAGGAATAATCAGAAAAGAAAAGTTTGCTATGACTTGTGCTTATGATAGAATAGCCGACTAAGTTATTTTCACATCTAGTAAAAATTGAACTTAAACTTGGGAAAAAGTATGAAATGTGACTTAGAAATATTTTTATGCCTAAAAATGTTAAACATCTTTGTTACTTGCTGAATGTGTTACAATATTTGATAAACATTGCCTGTTTGTTTTTATAATTCTTTGCAACATTCTAAAGATTATTACAGGTAGCCACCGAGGCAGGCAAAAGAAACAGAAAAATGCAAGTACTACCACGGCAGCAGAATCAAAAACAAGAAACATTGTTGTTTACCCTAGAGGTGCCCGCAACAGGCTCTAGGAAGAATCATGTGCGAGGACACTCTGCTGCTATCAAATTCCATGAATCTGAAAGCTTTAAAGTGACGGACAAATTAACACGAGTGAATAAAAGCCTTCACGAGATGACTCTACTCCAAGGGTTCGGGTTTTGTAGTTTGCTCCTATCTCAACGTCAAACCTGGAAGAGTAGTTGTGATAAGACGAAGCCCTCACTGCCATGACTAAAAATATGGTGCTTAAATTATGTTGCCTCGGCAAAAACCTTTACATCACAACTGCCTCTTTGTTTAATTATTTATTCTTCGTATTCAGCTCGTTTACATATATGCACACGCCACACATGCATGAGAAATTTAAATTCTGAGTTCCTTTTCTACTTATTTCATTTCACTAACTTAATATAGGTGCCACGGCCTTGAGGCAGAAAATCGGGTTAAAAGCTAATTTTTCTTTGTGATTATTATTAGAGCAAGTATTTTAGGTTGCATTGCTTGAGGACAAGCAATAGTTTAGTTTGGGGGTGTGTAAAGTGACCAAAAGTCTAATATTTCATGCACATTACAACTCTTATTATTACTGTTTTAAGCACATTATAGACATAAGTAGGTGCATGCATAACATTTTACAGTATTTCTAGTTCTTCCTTGCTTTTATGAGTTATTATTTATTTGGTGAACAAAAGATATTGTTTTAGTGTATTCTTGTATGTAGGTACTAACAGCTGAAAGAGGGAACCGAGGAGCTGAGGGCACAAGGCTAAGGAAGCTTAGCTAGGAGTTGTACTGAAGCAGTTCCAGCTAAAGACAAATTTTTGCCGAATACATGCCGAGTAGAGTTGCCGCCGACCTTGCTGCCCACGACAGCTGACTATGGGAGTTGGGAGAACCAGAGCGCGATTTGTAGAGCTAAAACTCCTAAATCTATCGCTGACATTCATATGATTTTCCGACGTCTGTAGCAGCGGCCAGGACTGCCGGAGGAAAAATCTCAAGATTACTTGCGGGCTAAGGCAAACGAGAAAGAGTCCATATTCCACGCAAAGAAGTCGGAATTTAAACCCATATTAAAGAAGAAAAGCTACTTTAGAGGACTTATACTTTAAGGAGGACTTAACCTAGTCTTGAGTCTATAAATACCCATTGTACTCCTAGTTCAAATGATCTTAGGTTTTTGTAGACTTTTCTTGTGTTCTTCACCGCCGCCATGTTCTAAACTCCATTTGGGTTAGGGTTATGTTGTAACTAGTGTGAAACGAGTATTTTAGAGTCTTGAGTTATTATTCAATAAAATATTCCAAGTTTACTTAATCCATTGTTCTTCATTCTTTCAATCTTTCTACACCAGTCGTTTGAGATAATCCATTTGTCGGGTACGAAAGTGCAAGGCTCATGAAAGGGTTAAGTATGGTCATAACGTGCTGAGGCGTGACTAAATTAGTTCCACACTAGTCCACAAGTTTCAGCATCTAAAAGGGGTCACCAACCAAGTTGACTAACTTGGTTCCACACTAGTCCTCAAGTTAGCTCTCGAGTATCCTAAGCTAGAAATAGGAGGGATCACTGTCGACTATCCTGTCGAACTTGAAGTATCTTCCAGACTTGCCGCCAAGACTTCTTTCCATTCCACCTGCCGAGACAGTACACCCCTGCAGTGGTAGTGACCTGCTGCGGCCGCGTGACAGGGTCGTAGTTTTCCGCCCGCCATACATGCCGAGGCAGCATATCATGGCAACGCAAAAAAACTCATACCTTTTACAACGCAGTTTTCACACTAAGTGTCAGCATAACCCTGCCTACCTTATCAACCTAATTCACCTCTTCTCTATTACTTGTGTTTTTAATTACTTTTCTATCTCAACAAATTATTCACTTGTGCTTTTACTTTACCTTGTGCAAGAACTACGAAACGAGACAAGCTATCCAATCCTCGTGGGATTCGACATCTTTTATACTATAACTTGGCAGGAGTGTGCACTTGCGCTCTCACAAAAAGGGAACACCTACACACCCTACATCCATGTAGTTTGTAAATTTGATCTAGATATTTCTTGGCAATTTCGACTACAGTATAGGGGTGGGATAGAGCAAAGAAATGGGCATACTTGGTGAATTTATCAATCACCACTAAGATGCAGTTAGTCTTCAGTGAGGGGGGAGTCCTTCAATGAAGTCCATTGTAATAATCTCCCATGCTTGTTGTGAGATGGGTAAGGGTTGGAGTAGGCCTGGTCTAGCCACATGTTCATTTTTAATTCTTTGGCAAGTGTCACAGGATTTGACATAGTTAGTGACCTCTACTTTTAGGCATGGCCAGTAGAAACGAGCCTTGATCCTCTGGTAGGTTGCATGTATGCTCGAATGCCCTCCTTGAGGGGATTCATGCAGTGCATGTAACAGGTTCTGCCTGAGATCCCCAGATTGTCCCACATATACTCGATTTTTGTGTCTCAAGACTCATTTAGAATAAGACCAGTGTTCCTCAACTGCTTTTGTGATGGTCAACTTTGTAATCAGTTATGTAGCAAGTGTGTCATCCTTGTAAGATCCTTCAATATCTTCTACCCACCCAAGTGTAATGGTAGTGGCTATTAAACTAAGGATTTCAGAGCTGTCCTCAAATTGTCTAGATAAGGCATCAGCAGTAGCATTTGTTCTTCCTTTTCTATATTAGATGACATAATTCAACCCAAGTAGCTTTGCTAGACCCTTCTTCTGAATTGTTGTTGTCATTTTTTGCTCTAATAAGTGTTTGAGTGGCTCGTGGTCAGTTTTGATCACAAATGGAGTGCCTTCAAAATAATGTTTCCATTTTGAAATTGCTAATAAGATAGCCAAGTACTCCTTCTCGTAAATTGATAAGTCCACATATTTTGGTCCTAGGGCTTTGCTAAGTTAAGCAATAGGTCACCCTTCCTGTGAGAATATAACACCAATCCTTTTGGAACTTGTATCTGTCTCTAAGAAAAAGGGTTTAGAGAAATTTGGTAGTGCCAACACCAGAGTTGTGCACATTGTTGTCTTCAAGGTGTCAAAGGCATTTTTTGCTTCAGGAGTCCACTGAAACTTGTCCTTCTTCAGCATATTTGTCAAGGGTCCGCTAATTTCACCATAATTTCTTATAAATTTTTTGTAGTATCTCCTCAGTTCCAAAAAAACCCCCTTAAAGATTTTAAGGTCTTTGGCAGCTTCCAATCTTTCATGGCCTCTATTTTTGCTAGATCAGTGGCCACTTCGTCACTGGAAATCATGTGTCCCAAGAACTCAACATTGTTCTGTCCAAAGAAATATTTTTTTCTTTTTGCAAACAGTTTGTTAGCCTTGAGTAGTTGTAGAACAAGTTTCAAACGATACCCATGTTCAGCAAGAGTCTTACTATAGACTAGTATGTCATCAAAGAATACTAGAACAAACTTGCGTAGATAAGGACTAAAAACCTCATTCATAAGAGATTGAAATGTATGTGGTGCATTAGTGAGGCCAAAGGGCATTACCTTGAACTCGAAATAGCCATGATGAGTTCTGAATGCTATTTTGGAACATCCTTCTCTTTGATTCTGATTTGGCAATAGCCGGATCTAAGATCAATCTTAGAAAAAAAATTTAGCCCCATCTAGCTCATCTAATAAGTCATCCACTACTGGAATAGGAAATTTATTTCTCACGGTCATACCATTTAGCTGTCTATAGTCCACACAAATTCTCCATGTTCTATCCTTCTTTTTAACTAATAGGCAGGGAGAAGCAAATGGGCTCTTCCTTGTTTGTATGATGGCTGCAGCAAGCATTTCAGTAATCCGCCTTTCTACCTCAGTTTTATGATGGTTTGGGAACCTGTAAGGTCTTAGGTTCACATGTTGAGACTCTGGTTTGAGGGTTATGGCATGGTCTTGCCTTCTCTTGGGTGGCATCCCTTTGAGTTCTGCAAAAACCTCACTGTATTCATCTATCGCAGCTTGTAATACTTCTGGAATTTCTGTTTCAGTTACTTCAGCACCGAGTAGGTAGATTTCCCCCATTAGTTCAGGATCCTTCTGAGTTATTCTTTGCATTTTTTCCTCTATAACCAGCTTGACATAAGGGCTTTGTTGTCCACCTTGAAGAGTGATCTCTTGATTTCCCATTTTCAAACCCAATGTCATTGCATTAAAATCCATGACAATGGGACTATATCTCCTCATCCAGTCCACCCCCAAGATCATATCGCTCCCTCTCATTCTTGAGACTCTAAAATCGTGCTCGAAATAGTGGCCCTGCATCTTCTACCCTAGCTGGTTGCTCTTGGCCGTGTTATGCAACTGCTCTCCGTTAGCCACTATAATGACCATGGATTTAGTAGAGACTAACTCGATCCCTTCTTTGGCCCATCTAGGTGTGATAAAGTCGTGGGTGCTCCCACTATCCACTAGGATGCTCAAGGGTTTACCCCTAATAGTGCCTTGTATCATGATAGTGTTATGTCCCACATTACCAGTTAAGGCATTAATAGATATTTCGATTGTTTCTTCTTCCTAAGACTTTTATATGGAGTTGTTCACCTGTAGTTCCTCATCTTTCGGTTGTTCCATTACCAGTAGCTCCCGTTATTCCACTTCTTTCATGGAGTTCAGTTGCTTCTGTTTGCACTGGTGCCCAGGTGCGACTTTCTCCCCGCATTTGAAGCAGAGGTTGTTGCTTCTTTTGTACTCCAATATGCTTTGTTTGGTATTACTAACAGGAATATGCTTCGATGGAAAATTGGTTGACATAGGAATGGTTTTCTAGGTGGAGTAAAATTGAGTGTTGGAACTGTTTTTAGAGGTAAACTTGTATTTCCTTCCCTCAATTTCCAAGGACAACTCATGGAGTTTGGCTTTCCTATAGGCATCACTTAAGATCTTAGGTTCATGAACCTTTACCCTATGTTTCAGCTTCTCCTTAAGTCCACTGATGAAGTTGGACACGAAATAACCTTCCTCCAAATGTGGATTGTTCTACAACATGTAAGGTTTAAGTTCCTCAAACTTGTCTTGGTAATCTTCAACCGATGTCTTCTGCGCCAGCTTGTTAAATTCTTTGATTACATCGTTATATGTTCTGTCACAGAACCTGTGGCATAAGTCTGCAGTGAACTCTCTCCAAGTGGTCTTGTGTTTTTTTGCATAATATAGCCATCGAACCACGTTTTCACTCTCCGAGCAAGGTACATGGCAGCCACCTCCATTTTTTGTTCTTCAATGATAGAAAAAATGGCAAAGTACTTCTCACATTTCTGAATCCAGCCTCTTGAGTTATCTCCTTCGAACATTTTTAATTCTATTTTTTGTTTCAAATTGAAAACATTCCAAGTGTTACATGGAGTACTCTGAGTTTTCCTTTCCAGCGTTCCAGCTTCCTGCAACATTGAAGTATCACCTTTCTCAGACCACTGCCCTTGAAGCTTGAGTTTTTCAGTTTGATAACTCCTTGGTTGAGGCTTAGGAGCCAAAATTCCAGGTTCTTCTATCTTTATCGTATATCTTTCTTTGTCATCTATAATAGTAACATGCACTAGTCTTTTGCTCTCTTTCTTGAGTTGACTGTTGATGGATATCTGGCTCGTTTTTCAGGAGTTGCTGGTTCGAACCCTTCTACCTCTTTGGTGATCAGTCCAATGAGTTTCCTGAGGTATGTCTGTGTCTCTTCTATTTTCATTTCGAGTTGCCCCATGCGATTTTCCCATGATTTTTGTTGCGCCTTCCACTAGCGAGGAATTTTGGTATCATCCTTGAGTTCATCAATCTGACATTGGATGTTCGTCAAGTCCAGCTTGTCCCCTATAGTTTGAATTGTTTGGACTTTCCCAGCTTGATATGGATATTAAAACAAAGCTCTGATGCCAATTGTAACGTTTCTTCAAGAAATTTTGTAAATTTGTAATGAAATATTAAGATTAAGAAGGAAGAAGATAGTGGGATCTGAGAAGAGAATAAAACAATATGAGAATTTCAATTTTTGATTCATGAAAAATAACATATTGTTCACGTACACAACGCAAGGGTATATGTACCACTACACATACCATGTCAGGCCAGCTTTACTATTTCTAACTAACAACAAAAGATAATTGATAACATTAAACTAATTAAGTAATGAGCCATCAAAATCCACAAAACACATCAGTCTTCATTGTCTTTAGTTGTTGGGTCGTCCCTTGCAAACTCAATTGATCCATTAATAAGCTCGCTTCCTTTTTTTCCAAAACGTTGTTGTTCACCCCCATTTCATCAGAGTTCATTTCCCTCTCTCTTGCTATCAGCCTCAATTCCTCGGCCTCTTTCCCTAATTTCATGCATTTTCCTTTGAGGGCCATGACACAAAAGAAAATACCTTTGATTAGGGCAGATATGGTGTTCAGCAGTGAAGTTGGTAAATGGCTGCTCTGAAACGTATGAATTTGATTCTTCTAATTAAGATTTAAAAGGCTAATTATCCATATATTGCCGGTGTAAAATATTTTTACATAAGCGTGCCTAATATAAGGCCAAAATCAGTAACACTAAATCCTTAAATATTAAACCCTTAAACAGTTTGGGCACTTAAAAGAGACCAAAAATAAAATTAAGCGCTTAAAAAAGAAAAATAAAATAGTTTAGGTATTTAAAACGAATAAAAAATAATTTAAGAACCTAAAAATAAAATCGGTTAGACACCTAAAAAACGGGATAGTTTGAACATTTATTTTGGTATTAAGCCTATTATTTAACGAAAATTAATAGAAAATTTTGACCTAAAATATTTCACATCAGGTATTCAATTGAAATCATAATATTTTCTTCAAAGAGTCTCGATTTCGTATTTATTTTTCCTAATAAATGAATAAAAGTTTAGTAAATTTGAATAAAATATATATATATTTATAGAAATTATAAGTTATAATTATATCAAAAGTTACAATCAAATACAATAAAAATAATGTCGAATGATTTCAGGCCTCTAACATGTACAATATTAGTTTTTTTAATAGTATTAATGTGATATGTTAATATTTTTCTTAACTCTTTGTTTGACACAAGCTTCTTCCTCTTTTCTGGCATGGCTCTTTCTCATGGTTAGGCTTCCACGTTTAGGGTTCATTTTTTTTCCTTTCTAGCCATGCTTTGAGGCGGCAGTGGAGGCTCCAATGTCATCCTACTTCTTGGCAGGTTCAACTGGTAGTGTTTTTGGCTTAGCTCTGGGTGTCTTGACAGGGGTTTCCTCTAGTTCAGTTGAGGAATCGGTTCTAGCAAATTCAACTTACTTCTTTTCCATCACACTTTTGTTTTATGGCATCAGCTTTCATTCCTTGAAAATTTAATGTCAGGTTATCATGCAAAATGGATTCCATTGGCTCAACTACATGGCATTCAATCTCATCTATACATTTAAGAGCTTTAAAATGTCAACATTAATACCTTCTTGTCTTACTGACGTAGGGTTGGAAAACGGTGGCTCCACTGGTTTTATTGCGGTGGTGTTGGCATATGACTGCTATCTAGCATCGGATAGCGGTTCGACATTAGATAGTGGTCTGGCATCATAAACATCTACCTCTTATTTCTGTACTTCCATGGGTTCACCTGTTGGCGTTGATGTCTCTTCTTGGCAAATAATCGGATGTTTGGCATGTGTTTCGTTCTCGACTTGTTTTCCACTCCAGAGAGCAACAACTTGGCATTGTTCTTTTCTTTTTTATCAAGCATCCTCTGTATCACTTGGCACGTTCTTCAAGATGTTCAAAATTAATTTTGTGTGATTTTCAATTTTTCTGCTTGTTTCTTCAATCTCTTGACAATGAGCATCCATCCTAGCTGTCATAGCCTTCATAGAGCGTAAGTTCTCTTGCCAAGATGTGTGTTGTATCAGCAAAGTTGTAATCATTATAGAAGTCTATTCAATCATCGTACGAGTAGCTCAGCTGATGTTGAAGATTGTTTTGCCATGGCATATGTGTTGAAGTAGCAATGCCATTATCGTAAGCAAAAACGTCAGCCCCTTAATCATACCATTAAAAATTTTGCTAGTAATGCCATCGGTTGTAAGCTCCAATGGGGTCTCTAATGCTCATTCTCTGATCCTCCATGTTCCTAGAAGTACCTAAAATAAATGAAACTAAAAATAATGTTAGAAAAATAAATAATAAAAGGAAAATAATCATAAATAATACAAAGACAAGTAAAAATCCAAACAATCAATTCCATTGCAATCCCAGGAAACAATGCCAAAAACTTGTAGACTCTTTAGGGAGATGTGTAAAGTAATGCTGGAAAAGGTATAAATGATATGTATTGGGCAAGTTATGCCAAGAGTCTTTTGCATGCAAGTATACATGGTCTGCAAATAATATAGCTAGGTGAGCTGAGTTATCGATCCCGCAAAGATTGACTTGGAATTTGATTGCTTTGATGGATTACTTGTCTTGGGAAAAGATGATTTGTTTTGGAGTTGTTTTAGAAACTAAAGAAAAGAAAGGTGTTTCTAAATGAGTGATGATTGTTGGCAGGGAATGCTTGGATTCAACATGGCTCATGCCAACCTTTATTGGCAAAACTGTCTTGGCATTGTTTGCCGAGCAGATTCAACATTAGCAAAGCCTCTCTCGATGGTCATTGCCCTAAATTGGCCAAGTAAAAACCCTTATGTCACTATAGTGTATGTTTTTCTTAAACCAATTTGATTAAAACCAATCTATACTCTGAGGGGGCAGATTTCACTTCCGAAGTAAGTTCATATACTTGAACGACATCTCTTAAAGATTCTCTCCCAAGTATTCAACAACTTAATCGTTGCCAACCTAAGTCTGTTAAGATATTGGGAGGCAATAGGCGTACTATGCTAGCTCTCGCTTGGCAGAGTGTTTAGGAAAAATTAGAGTATGCCAAATAGAATTTTTTTTTCCAAAAACAGAATTACTATAAAGGAACTACGGTATAAGGCCAATATTCAATCCAAAACATCCTGCACCAACTATGAAAATTATTTCATGGTGAGAGGATTAACCAACACAACCATAATCATTTTCAAAAACATCACCACAAAAAAAACTAAAGATAAACAACTTGTGCCAAGATAATAGGCAGAGGGGTCCCATTCGCTACTGAATCTATTCTCAGTCGAGTATGTGCGTTGGTAGCGTTGTAGAATTTGCCGACTTGATTCCACACGGGGAATCCATGCATCGAGTAGTTTCGTAAAAGAGTTGTAAATCTGTCCCACGCCTCGTCTATTGGTTCGTCATCTTCCTGTTTAAAAGTAGCAATCTCGTTACACAATCTTTCAGATAAATGAGAAGGATTAAAACGAGAAAGGAATTCCCGAGAGAGATCTGCCCAAGCTCTTATTAAACCCGGTGTTAATTTATTCCACCAAGTTTTAACTCTATCTCTCAATGAATGGGGGAACAACCGGAGCCTCAATACTTCCGGATTTATTCCTGGAAGTCTGAACGATCCACAAATTTCTTGGAACGTTTTAAGATGTTCTCGGGCATCCTCAGTTGCAGAACCACTAAACTGGCCAGCGGAATTTATCATCCTGAACATGCCAGGTTTCAGCTTGAAGTTTTCAGCTTCCACGTCTGGCAAAGTGGTTTCTAGTTTGAAATGGTCATTGTCCATGTAGTCGCGACAGGTCTGTCGTGCGGCAGCGGCAGCGGCATCAGGCCATTTGTTCTGGGCATCTTGAGAAGGATCAGCAATAACTCTCTAGTTATTGTTGTTGGGGTCATCTATCCCGTCGTTTTGCCTTCCATTCACCATTTCTTCCAGTATCTCCTCAAGATAGTTGTTTCTTGCTATCAAGAGTCGGGCTTGGTTTCTGAGTTGGTACGTGCGTTCGATTTCTGGGTCTAGTTCATACTCAGATTCTTTACCTCGTCTAGATCTGTGCATAAGCAAACAACAAACCTTGTGAAAAGCACGGGGTAAATAACACCTCTAAAAAAATAGAAAAAGAAAAAAAGAAAAGTGCAGTAATAAAAATGGTAAAGATATGTTGCCAGTCCCCGACAACGACGCCAAAAACTTGTTGCGTGTAAAAGAGTCCTATCTCAAATAGTGCAAGTGTACACAACGCAAGTAGTAAAGCGATACTTGGAGTACCGGATATCGTCTCCACAAGGACTGGAAATAACTCTATCCTTGAATTTCTACACAAGAGAGGGAAATAGTTTAATTGAATGGGTGTAATAATTCTGAAAAATAACTAAAGTAAAAGATGGAGAAATCAGATTTAAGAAATAGGCCGGTATTGATTTGCTTAGTAGTGCAGGTGTTGCACTATTAGAGAAACATATGTCTTCTGTCGTCGTTCTTGTTGCGTCAGCACCTGTCGCGGTAGAGGTCTGTTGATGTTGCGGCAGCGATCAACAACTCTATACTTCAAGCTTGGCAAGAATCCCTGCTATGACTTGTCCTATCCTTAGGCCCAAGTTCTGTTGATGAACACTTCTTGGACGATACCTCCCGGCGTGAATTGAAGGGTGAAACCAATGTTGTTGAATTCTTCCTTAGCCACTTAACCTCGTACTTATCCCTAAGCCGAGATGGTTTAACCATAAACTGGAAAACGCGTATTTATTGCGTTCGTATGCTTGACTCTCCCGATATCAAACAAATGGATAACCTCACAATGCTCTCCTGATACTCTTGCGAGATATGAAAAACCAGAATAAATAAACTTAAAGTTTTTATTTCATGACAGAAAATTCCTAAAACAATACAATCCTTGCAACTACTTTACAGAATCAACCCTTAGCCCTATGGGGAGTTTAGAACATGGTGAAGAGGGGAAAACGACAAGGGTTTAAAAGAAGACGATTAGGAATGAGATATCCTTCCCTAGGTCGAATTACATGCCTTTATATAGGCCTTGGGTCCAAGTTTTCTAATATGGTAGGAATACAATTTCGAATTAAAGTGCAACTCTAATTAAGACTAAATCTTCTGAGTAGATGCCTTGAATTCTTCCTCTTTTCTTGCCTTAAGTTTCTTCCTTGAACTTTGGGCTTGGCCTTCATTCTACCTTAGGGCTCGGAAAAATATAGGAGTGGTCCACGACAGACCTGCTTGAAGTCCTCTATCTGTCGAGCTCCACTTCACTTTTCCATCTCACCATTTTGTCGTCATGGCTGCCACGGCAGTGGCCACAGCAGCGTTTGCTTCTTTGACTCCAGTTCTACGATCCACCTCTGCTCCTTCTCTGCCCCGAGTCTGCCGCAGCAGATACCTGCAAAGTAACCAAAATCAGTAGCAAATGTGCCATTTTATCTAATTGTGATGTATATGCAAAACTTTATCCTAAATGCAATGAATTATGCTTGGATAAAGCAAAAATATGGGTAAATGATGGGTAATATATAGAACTTTTATACACTCAACACCTTTCCCACACACGCCTATATACAGACCAACTGATAAAGCAATTGAGGGGCAGTGAAGTGAAGACTTAGAGTGATCGGAGTGAGGTATTGGAGAACTCGGCGAGTGACGGCCGGCTGCATCGAGGAAGGGTGGTTTAACCTCTTGGCCGAGAGCCTGGCGTGGAGGGTTGCGTCGAGAGCTATTAATGGATAAGGAACCAGACGAGGCAATGATAGTGTTGAAAAAGCTAGCGAAAAACGATGAGCAATTCCCTATAGCTAGGAGAGGGGGCAAACGAGGAATATTTGTAAAGGATTATGAAGCTGACAATTCAATGAAATCACAGGTTGCATACCTCACAAAGATAGTCGAAAATCTGCGGCGAAAAGATTCTAAAGCCGTATACTCTGCAGAATAAGTATGTGAAACCTGTAGCAGGAACCACAGTTCAGAAGACTGCCCTTTACAGTTGGAAGAAGGGATGTATGTTGGGAACCTCAACAAGCCAAGAAATTATGATTCCAACAATTACAATCCCAACTGGAGGAAGGATCCAAAATTTTCCTGGAGCAATCCGAACAACGCACTGAATCCTCCAATGCAGAACAACCAAAACCAAGGGGTACCCAGAATCTTGTCGCGACAGCAGCAACCAGAACAATAGCCGGCAGCAGCACCTAGTATACTAGAACAGACCTTGGCAACTTTTATGTCATTGACGGGAGCATACATGGCGAACATGGATCACTTTGTCAAGAAAACTGAGACATTCATGGACAAGACAGAGATGAGAATGACAAACCATGAGGCTACCCTAAAATCTCTGGAGACACAAATAGGCCAAGTATAATAGTAAATCAAACTGAGGCAGAACGGAGGATTCCCTAGTGATACTGAGGTCACTAGAAAATCCATACATGAGCAGTGTAAAGCAATCACAACTAGGAGTGGGAAACAGTTACAAGGGTCGGAGATGAAAGACATATCGAGTGAGGAACCGACCCCGGCAGAGGAGAGACAACTCGTTGTTGACACACCTGCTGCGACAGTAGAAGGGATGGAGGAGCAGATAGAAGATGCTGAAGAACCGAAGCCTCCTCAGATCCGAATTCCATGTGAAGGACGCCTTGAAGATTATCGTCCTCCACCTCCTTTTCTACAGCAGTTACAGAAGTAGAAACAAGAGTACCAACTTAAAATGATTTATGATATTTTTAAGAAAGTACACATTAACATACCGCTACTAGAGGCCATCAAACAGATGCATGGATATGCTAAGTTTCTCAAGGACGCAATGTCCAAAAGGTCCAGACTTGGGGAATTTGAGACAGTAAAGATGACAGAATGATGCATGACAATCTTGCATAAGCATCCACCCCAAAAGAAGAAGGATCATGGGAGCTTCATCATACCGTGCATAATTGGTGATAAGTTTGTGGGTAAGGCAGTTTGTGATCTTGGTCTGTGTTTCAGAAATTAGGTATTGGACAAGAAAGGCCTACGACAGTCATGCTACAGCTGGCAGGCCGCTCTTACGTATAACCAGAAGGGAAGATCGAAGATATTCTAGTAAGAGTGGATAAATTTATTTTTCCTGCTGACTTTCTTGTTTTAGACTGTGAAGCAGATGAAAACGCACTGATTATCCTGAGGCGACCCTTCCTAGCCACAGGCAGAACTGTGATCGATGTTGAGAAAGGAGAACTTACCATGAGAGTGAATGATCAGCAAATCAAACTCAATGTTCTCCAAGCAATAAAACAGGCTGATGCAGAAGAAGAGTGCAAGGCAATCTCTGAAGTAGTCCTTGACCAACCCTGCATCAGATCGAGCTGCCACGACAGACAATTTGGTCACTGACACCGCGGTCACCCGGAAGACTGTCACGGCAACAACGACGATAGTGACTCCTCAGATACAGAAACATCTGACACTGACGGTCCTGAGGAGGTAAATTGGATAGGCACACGTCCAGGTAAGATCTTCGAGCCTCTAAATTATACCTCGAATGAACATGTAATCCAAAAGCCTTCCATTGAAAAGCCACATGTTCTAGATCTTAAACCCCTGCCAGGGCAGCTTAAATATGTCTTTTTTGGTTTAAATGATACGTTTCCCATAATCATCTCTTCTAAGTTAATGTAGGAACAGGAGCAGCGGCTAATCAAAATGCTATAGTAGCATAAGAAGGCCGTTGGATGGACTATAGCTGATATCCAAGGCATCAGTCCGGCATTATGCATGCACAAGATCCTCTTGGAAGATGATCATAAGTCGATCATTGATGCCTAGAGACGACTAAACGAGGCTATGAGAGAGGTGGTGAGGAAAGAAATTATCAAGTGGCTCGACGCTGGAATCATATACGCCATCTCGGATAGCAAGTGGGTGAGCCCAGTGTAGTGTGTGCCCAAAAAGGGAGGCATAATCGTGGTAACCAACTAAGAAAATGAACTAATCCCAACCAGGACTGTGACCGGTTGGAGGGCTTGTATGGACTACCAGAAGCTTAATAAAGCTACCCGAAAGGACCACTTCCCCTTACCTTTTATTGATCAAATGCTTGATAGATTAGCGGGGAAACATTACTACTGTTTTCTTGATGGTTACTCAGATTATAACCAAATAGCAATTGCACTGGAGGACCAAGAGAAAAACACCTTCACATGCCCATACGGCACCTATGCCTTTCGGAGAATGCCATTCGGGCTCTGTAATGCACCAGCAACCTTTCAACGGTGCATGATGGCAATATTCTCCGACATGGTGGAGGATTTCCTAGAGATTTTCATGGATGACTTTTCCGTCTTTGGAGACAGCTTTGAAGGTTGTTTAGGCAACTTACAGAAGGTTCTTGAGAGATGCGAAGAGGCGAACTTGGTTTTGAACTGGGAAAAATGCCACTTCATGGTGGATGAAGGAATAGTACTGGGCCACAAGGTGAGCTGCCGCAGCATAGAGGTGGACAGAGCCAAAATAGAGGTCATCGAAAAACTGCCGCCACCCACCACAATCAAAGGGATTCGAAGTTTCTTAGGGTATGCAGGGTTTTATCGACAATTTATAGCCAACTTTTCGAAGATTACCAAGCCCCTTTGCCACTTGTTGGAACATAATCGCCCTTTGATTTTAATGTTGAATGTACTGAGGCATTCAGAATACTAAAGGAGAAGCTGGTAACAGCCCCGTCGTATACCCATCATACTGGAGTTTGGCATTTGAAATAATGTGTGATGCTAGTGATTACGTTGTCGGTGCAGCATTAGGGCAAAGGAAGGATAAGCTCTTCCATGTGATTTACTATGCCAGCAAAACACTGAATGATGCCCAAATCAGCTACACCACGACAGAGAAGGAGCTATTAGCAGTGGTGTTTTCAATCGACAAGTTTCGTCCGTATATACTTCGAACAAAGGTGGTGGTCCATACAGACCATTCAGCACTGAAGTATCTGTTCACGAAAAATGATGCAAAACCTAGATTGATATGTTGGATTCTGCTACTGCAAGAATTTGACATTGACATCAAGGATAAAAGGGGAACATAGAACCAAGTAGCAGACCACTTGTCAAGGCTAGAGACGGGAATGAGTCAATCAACATATAAGACCAACATATTGGAGACCTTCCCAGATGAGCAGTTGTTTGCTGCCACCAACAATGCCACGACAGCCATGGTGGCAGGTAAGCTTTCTGAAACCCCTTGGTATGCTGACATTGTTAATTACATTGTAAGTGGGTTATTACCTCCTGAGCTTAACTACCAAGCAAGGAAGAGGTTCCAAAATGATGCAAAATATTATTATTGGGACGAACCTCTTCTTTTCAAACACTGTGCAGATCAGATTATCAGAAGATGCGTACCACGGGATGAACAGAAAGATGTGCTTCACCACTGTCATGCTTCCCCTTATGGAGGACACCTAGGGGAAAAAAACCATTGCCAAGGTTCTACAATCCGGTCTCTATTAGCCTACGCTGTTCAAGGATGCACAAGCTTTTTACAAGAGCTGTGACAAGTGCCAAAGGACTGGGAACATATCAAGAAGGCATGAGATGCCACTGCAGAACATACTGGAGGTCGAAATCTTTTATGTATGGGGAATCGACTTCATGGGACCATTCCCAGCATCTTGTGGGAATTTGTACATCCTACTGGCAGTGGACTATGTGTCAAAGTGGGTAGAAGCAATCGCCACTCAGAAGAACGATGCCAAGACTGTGCAAATATTTCTTCACAAGAACATCTTCTCCAGATTTGGCATTCCAAGGGTGATAATTAGTGATGAGGGGAGACACTTCGATAATAGGGTGATTGTTGCTGCATTAAGGAAATATGGAGTAAAGCACCGAATTGCAACAGCGTACCACCCTCAAACCATTGGGCAGGCAGAGATATCCAACAGAGAAGTAAAGAACATACTACAGAAGATGGTTAAACCCACTCGAAAGGATTGGTCTCTACATCTCAATGATGTACTCTGGGCCTACAGAATAGCGTTCAAGACACCATTGGGGATGTCACCCTATCGACTCATCTATGGGAAAACCTGTCATTTACTTGTTGAGATAGAACATAGAGCTTATTGGGCTATCAAGGCTGTAAACATGGACTTGGATAAGGCATGACAGAAAATGATACTAGACTTGAATGAGATTGAGGAAATTTGAGCAATGGCCTACGACAATGCCAAGATCTATAAGGACAAAACCAAGAAGTGGCACGACAGAAAGTTGTTGTCACGACAGTTCTGCCCAGGGCAGCAAATGTTGTTGTTCAACTCTAGGTTGAAGCTTTTCCCAGGAAAGCTTAAATCTAGATGGTCTGGTCCTTTCCAGGCTGTCCAGGTTTTCCCCCATGGTGCCATTACAATAAAATCATTGAAAGATGGGCACCAATTCAAGGTCAATGGACAGAGGCTCAAGCATTATTAGGGAACTGAAGCCCCAAAGATGATGGAAGTAGTTACTTTAGAAGATGCCCATCAAGGCATCCCTAATTTAACTTAGTTTTATTTTATTCAATTTATTTATTAGGAATTAAGGATTTTATTTAGTATTTATTTCAAGAAGTAAGATTTTAATTCAGTTTATTTATTTAATTATTTTTAGGAAATAAAGGAAGTAAATCAAAGAGGAGGAATGAACCAGCCAACCACATTCACAACAGCCCAAAAAGGCCAACGGACAAGCATGTCGTCACAGCCTTGTTGGAGTATTCCCAAAGACCAATCATATGATGATTGAATAGACATACTATTTTACTAGATTTATCAAGTAATGACATTGTCGTTATTATCATTGGTATGTTTCTGTGCATCAAACTAACCATTGGATAATAATGTCCATACAATAATACGATTATTGTTAAATAGGATCCTTAGTCAAATATTATTACGGGTATGGACAATGATAATATATAAAGACTAATATGTGGTTGATGACAAGCGTTGTCATTGACATAGAGATGTCAAAATCAATACATAAGTATTTGTTAGAGAACAACATACTGGATTGACCCGCTATGAGCATGTTTCTTGGGTAATTATGCGACAGTCACAACGTTGCTCATGATAAACATATGTATAATCCTCAGACTTGAGATCAACATGATTTCAACATAAATATTTACGTGTTTTGACATAGTCAAACGTGTGTCGTAACTGACTACATTATAAAGACTGGTGATTGGATACGTGATGACCTATGTAGTGAAATATGGATTATCAAGAAAGGATTTGTCCCTCTTACATAATGGGAGAAATATCTTCGGCCACGTGATTGAGTGAGATTAGAAAATGCATGGTCATGCTCGAATATTATGATATGAGATATCATAGAGATTCGTTTATCATAATCTACTCAAGTGTGACTAACCCATGACTTGTGTCCATCTAAGATATAAAGGACAAAAGGATGAAATACATAAAGGAAGTTTATTCATGAATTAGGAAAGTCAAACCATGACTTCATGCAACTTAGGTAGCAATGATGTATTGCTAGATGCCACTCATTGTTTGTAAAATTAGAACAGTTCTAATTTTGCTGCTAACGTTGCATGAACCTACAAGGGTCACACCCTTCGAATGAAACGAACAAAAAAAATTGGAAACCACACTCCCTACTTTAGGGAGGTTGCCGAAAATCCCTTATGGGATAGGGGAAATTGGTAACTCCCTTAAATGGGAATAATATTGGATACATATTGTATTTATCAAATATTATTTAGAGTATGGTAAATATTTAGAGACTTAAATATTATAGAATAAGATTCTAGAAATTTAAATATATATTTGGAATTTATATAATGTATATTTAATTCAAGGTTTATGTAGAATTAGATTCCACATAATTAAAAATATATATTTAAATCCAAGTAAAGATAGAATGAGATTCTGTATAATAAATATATATATATATATGGATTAAATATAATGTATATTTAAATCCATGTCTTATGTAGAATAAGATTCTACATAATTAAATATATATATTTCATTTAATATCATTAAATATAATGTATATTTAATATAAACCAATTTCAAGTATAATTAGATTCTATGAATTTTGGTTGAACTTAGATTTAAGGAATTCAACTAGAATTAAGTCTATGAATACTATTTAAAGGGACAAGGGCTAGCAACCAAATCATCCCTATTCCTCCTTGCAAATTTCTACATATCCCTGGGAATTCCCCTCTGGAATTTTCGACAAGTCCCAGATTTCTTCTGAGAAGTTGTTCGATATTTTTCTGGTGTTCCTCTTGCCCCCTGGCAAATTCCTGGCAATTTCCTAGTTCGAATCCAAGTCCCGGTAGAACCCCTGATCGATTTCAGACTCTCTCAGGAATCCTTGGAGGGATTTTGACTTCTCCCTAGAAGGTGTTCTAACCTATCGAAATTTATCCCTAAGTGTTAGGGAGGCAGAAACTTTGTTCGTTTTGTTCAGGTGGACTCCGTAGAGGTCATTGCGAACATGTGACGATTCCGGTTTTACTTGATGTGGTTATTCCGACATACCGTCGGTTTTCCAGTTTCTAGAGTTCTAAAAGGTAACTCTTCATCTTTTCACCTTGGATTCGTTCCTGTACATGGATTTTGGCTGGATTACGTCGGATTAATTTTTCCGCTGCGCCACGAGGTGTGTCGACGTGACCCAACAGTGGTATCAGAGCCACTTGTATCATACGAATTTGGACTTAAATTCTTGGGTGATGTTTATGTAGGAGATGCATGTTGTTTGATTCGATTTAGATATTTATCGTTTATCGTATCACACCTAATAAAGACTTATTTCGATTATCACTGAATGATTAAGAGTTAATCATAACTATGTTGTTTTATGAGCTTACCCTCACTAAGCTTTGCGCTTACGATCTCCTTTGTTCGACAATGCAGATCCTTAGTTCGTGGTTTGCTTGAGCGAGGAGAAGGGCCTCCAAGTGTACTATTTCTACCTTCAAGTATGGACTTTTAAGTTAATTGATGTATTAGCTAAGCAATGGGATTCGAGTATGTTGTTTTATGTTAAGGAGCTTGTTAAGACTCCTTTAGTATGTTGATGTGTTTGGTTTGTGGCTTGTTTATGTCATGTATGTTGGCCATGTGGTCCTTATCTCTATGCTTATATGACATGTCCAATGGTTGAATCTTTAGCTTCTTCTATGGTATGTTGTATGGATGTTGTTGATGCTCCGTTGTTCGTTTAAATTGTTCCGTATGTTGTTTCTTGGTTTCTAAAGGTTGTATGAATGTTTGCTTGTGGCTAGGTGAGTCGTAAATTGCATTTAGAGTTGAGTCTTGGTGTATTTTTCAACTAAATTAAGGCTTGCAGTGCAGGGCTGTATTGATACGATCCTACACTTTGGGCGTCAGTTTAAGCCTAGCGTACCGGTACACGGGGGTGTATCAGTACGGGTCTAGGGTGTATCGGTACGGTCTTTTATTGTTGATAATGAGAAGTTGACTAGTGAGGGCGTATTGGTACGGTCAACCAGTGTACTAATACAATCTCCCTATGTTGACTATGGGTTTTTGACCTAGTCAAGGCGTATCGATACGCACTTCTAATGTATCGATACGGCCTACTATTCAAACTAAAAAGGGTTGTTTTATATTGCTTGTTTGATTGTTTCGCATCGCTTTGTTGTTTCCGCTGTCGTTGTTTCATATAGGAACTATTAAAGCCTTTAGACAAGATAATGTTAAAAGAAATTTTCTAGGGTTGCTAACCAAAGGGGAGCCTTAACGGGTTTCACTTCGGTTTTCCCTGTGTGACCCACCCGGACCAGTCAGTCGTCCAAGCCGGGACAAGGGTGTTACACTTGTTGGTATCAGAGCCTTGGTTATAGGCTTGTGGACCGTCCCGTGACATCACATGTAAGTGAGGTAAGTTGAATTCTTGTATTGAAATTGCACGGTGTTTGCTTGCCATGTAAGTATGTCCGCTTGCTTATCAAGTATGCTTTGATGCTTGTTTAATTGATCGTATGTGTGTGTTTTTTTTAAGCTTGTTGATGTGTGATTTGTCCGTTAAGTGTTGAGTAGAGTCCCATTGCTTCTATTATATCGAAAAAGGGAATATTTAAGTGAGGAAAACATACTTGATCCACTTGGACCCTTGCCCTTGCTAACCCGATTTTGTATGTTGTTGTTGTAGTTGTTATCTGTGAGCTATTATGTCAACACCTAGAGGTAGACCCAGGCTGGTTCGTCAGGAATCCCGTGTTTCGGCTCCTGCTGTTGAGTCGGGGCTTGGGTAGAGGCCCCTTTGGTAGAGCATGTTGTTGGAGTCGGAGCTCCTCCACCACCACCACCTCCTCAGCCTGATGTGGGAGGCGAGGCTAGAGCAGAGGGAGTGGGACCTCAGGTTGGCCAAGGTGGCCAAGGTCCTGAAGGGATAGACATGGCTCCGCTAGTTCATGCTATAACATGAGCAGTTGAGGTTGCAGTTGCCGGAGCTCAGGCTGCAGCACAGCCGAGAGGATATGATGCTAGCTTACCCTTAGAGAGGCTTCGTAGCCTCGGGGCGGATGAGTTCGGGGGATCTACGCCTTACAGATCAGAGTTATGGCTAAAGAAGATGGTTTGTATTTTGGCTCAAATGGGATGTGTTGAGGCTCGTAAGTTGGGTTGTGTAGTTTCGTTACTTCAGGGTGATACCTACACCTGGTGGGTCACCATTACTTCCGGCATGCCTAAGGCCGAGATCAGTTGGGATTTCTTTGAGACTGCTTTAAAAAAGAGATATTTAGGCCCGAGATATTTAGATGAGAAGAAGAGGGAGTTCATGTCTCTTGTTTAGGGAGACACATCAGTGACAGATTATGAGACCCGCTTTGTCTGATTGAGTCAGTATGCTCTGGAGTTGGTTCCTATTGACAGGGACCATTGTGATCGGTTCAGGTATGAACTTCATGAGGAGGTCAAGAGGTACACCTTGGCTACAGATTATTCTGATTTTGATGTCTTGGTCGCTAGGGCCAAGGACATTGAGCATAGCTTGGGGCTGACCAAGTGTTCGGGAGGATCTAGTTCAGGGAAGAGGCACAACAACTTTGATTGTGGTGATGCCAAGAGGCATCAGGGCAGTGGAAAGCAGTATGATCATAAGGGTGGCGGTGGCCACCACGGTAGAGGCCATCAGGGCCAGAGAGTTGGAGGGCATTTGCCCGAGTGCGCCCGATGTGGGAGACAACATTTAGGAGAGTGTTTGGGAAACTATCATGCTTGCTGGAACTGTGGATCGATAGACCACTTCAGGAGAGGGTGTCCACATCAGGTGGGACAGGTATTGATTCAAGCACAGGCTCCTGCGAGAGCGATCAACTATCCGAGAGGTCGTGGGCGTGGTGTTGGTTACTTCCAGCCGAGGGCTGATGCACCTAGGATAGAGGCACTGAGGAATCTTGCTCATGTAGTGCAGTTCAGCCAGAGGCTGGTGGACCAGCTAGAGTCTACGCACAGAGAGAAGCAGGGAATGACACAGATGTGATAGCAAGTAATTTCGAGTTACAGTTCATGTCTTTGCTTTCCTTAGTCGATTCGGGTTCCACGCATGCTTATATTTTGAGTGAGCATGCAAAGAAGTTAGACATACCTGTTGAGATTTTAGACATAGGGATGCATGTGACTAGTTCCTTCGGTGATACAGTTGTAGTTAGACGGATGTATAGGAGGTGTCCGTTGAAGATTCAGGGTCATGTGTTTCTTGTTGATATGATGGAGCTTCCGTTCTACAGTTTTGATATCATTTTGGGTATGGATTGGTTGGTTGAGCACAGAGCTAGTGTAGATTTTGAGACAAAGAGAATTTCGTTGAAGCTTTTTGATGACTACGAGGTAGTGGTAGTAGGCAAGAACGTTAAGTTCTTGTTGAACGTTGTGTCGGCTTTAGAGGCTCATAGGTTGATGGACTCCGGTTGTGGGGCTTATTTAGCGTACGTGATGAATCCGAATATGGCTGAGGTTAGATCGAATGATATCATGACTATTTGTGATTATCCGGATGTGTTTCCAGAAGAGTTATCGGGTTTGCCTCCTGACAGAGATGTTGAGTTTGTGATTGAGACTATTTCAGGGTTTACTTTAGTTTCTATTGCTTCGTACTGTATGGCTCCGAAGAAGTTGAAAGAGTTGAAAAGTCAGCTTCAGAAGTTGTTAGACTGAGGTTTTATTAGGCTTAGTAGTTCGCCTTGGGGTGCTCCCGTATTGTTTGTGAAGAAGAATGATGGCAGTATAAGGATGTGTATCGACTATAGGCAGTTGAACCAGTTAACAGTGAAGAACAAGTATATGTTACCGCGTATAGATGACCTGTTTGATCAGTTGAGAGGTGCCTCAGTGTTTTCGAAGATAGATTTGAGACCAGGGTACTATCAGTTGAAGGTAAAAGAATGTGATGTACCGAAGATAGATTTTAGGACTAGATACGATCATTATGAGTTCCTTGTGATTCCGTTTGGGCTCACGAATGCACCAGCAACTTTCATGGGCATGATGAACAGAGTTTTCAGAGACTATCTAGACTGATTTGTAGTTGTTTTCATAGACGACATCCTTGTGTACTCGAGATTAGAAGAAGAACATGATGAACATTTGAGACTTGTATTGCAGAGATTGATGAGCAACCAGTTGTATGCTAAGCTGAGTAAATGCGAGTTCTAGATCAGATAGGTTGTGTTTATTGGCCATATTGTGTCAACTGAAGGTATCCGAGTTGATGCGAAGAAGATTGAAGTCATTGTTGAGTGGAAACAACCTAAGTCAGTGACCGAGATTAGAAGCTTCCTAGGACTAGCTGGTTACTATAGGAGATTCGTTGACGGATTCTCTAGGGTAGCCGCCCCGTTGACTAAACTTTTGCAAAAGGGAGTTAAGTTTGAGTGGTCAGATGCGAGACAGAATGCATTTGAGAAATTAAAAGAAGCCTTGACGAATGCTCCAGTGTTGGTACAGCTAGTTTCAGGAAAAGAGTTCGTAATCTATAGCAATGCTTCCTACGTAGGTTTAGGTTGTATTCTGATGCAAGAAAAGAGAGTTGTTGCTTATGCTTCGAGACAGTTGAAGGTGCACGAGAAGAACTACCCTACGCATGACATTGAGTTAGTAGCAGTTGTGTTTGCGTTGAAGATTTGGCGACACTACTTGTATGGTGATAAGTGCACGGTTTACACTGGTCATAAAAGCTTGAAGTATCTGATGACTCAGAGAGAGTTGAACTTGAGACAGAGAAGATGGCCTGAACTGTTGAAAGACTATGATTTGACTATTGAGTACCATCCGGGTAAGGCAAATGTAGTGGCCGATGCGTTGAGCAGAAAAGTTGCAGTTGAGTTGCGAGCTATGTTTGCTAGGCTAAGTGTATCAGAGAACGGTGGTTTGATTACAGAGTTGCAAGTGAAGCCTTCATTGATTCAGATGATCAGAGAGAAACAGTTGCAAGACGTATCATTAGCTTCACATGTTCAAGACATTGTAGAGGGTAGACCGACAGAGTACAGTTTCAGTGATGCGAATGTGTTGTGTTTCAGAGACAGAGTGGTAGTGCCTGCAGATGTTTAGTTGAGACGTATGATTCTGAGCGAAGCACACTCGAGTCCTTTTTCTATGCATCTGAGAAGTACTAAGATGTACCGAGAACTGAAGAGTGATTATTTCTGGGTTGGTTTGAAGAAGGATGTGGCCGAGTATGTGAGCCATTGCATGGTATGTCAGAGAGTATAGGCAGAACATCAGGTCCCTTCAGGCTTGTTACAGCCTTTGAAAATTCCGGAATGGAAGTGGGAAAGAATCACTATGGACTTTGTGTCAGGGTTTCCGTTGTCTCCTTCGAAGAAGAATTCTGTCTAGGTGATAGTCGATAGATTCACTAAGCGTGCTCATTTCTTAGCAGTGAACACCACAGATTCTTTAAACAAGCTGGTAGATTTGTATATCCGAGAGATTGTGAGACTGCATGGGGTTCCAAATTCTATTGTATCAGACAGAGATCCGAGATTCACATCGAGGTTCTGGAGTTGTTTGCATAGTGCCCTAGGTAGTCATTTGCATTTCAGTACTTCATATCACTCGCAGTCAGATGGTCAATCAGAGCGAGTGATACAAGTATTAGAGGATATGCTCTGTTGTTGTGTGATCGACTTCCAGGGATCGTGGGAGAAGCATTTACCCTTAGTCGAGTTTGCTTACAACAACAGTTACCAGGCTAGTATCCAGATGGCTCTTTATGAGGCATTGTATGGTAGGCGATGTAGGACTTCGATCTGTTGGGCCGAAGCGGGTCAGAAGTTGTTACCTATGCCAAATTTTCTTAAGAGGACTACCGATAAGGTGAAGTTGATTTGTGACCGTCTGAAGCAGCTTTCGATCGTCAGAAATCTTACGCTGATTTGAAGAGAAAAGAGATTGAGTATTCGGTGGGTGAGAAAGTGTTTTTGAAAGTGTCTTCGTGGAAGAAGGTAATGCTATTTGGCCGGATGGGCAAGTTGAGTCTGAGGTTTATGGGTCCGTAGAGATAGTTGAGCGGATTGGGCCAGTAGCTTACCATTTGAGATTGCCTTCAGAGTTAGAGAAGATCCACGATGTATTCCATGTGTCGATGCTAAGAATATATAGATCGGATCTGTCCCACGTTATGCTCGTTTAGGAGATAGAACTGAATCCATATTTTTCGTAAAAGGAAGAACCAGTTGAGATACTTGCTTCGGAAAGCAAGGTGTTGCATGGCAAGACCATAGAGGCGTGGAAGAGTCCACGTGGGAGAGGAAAGTCGATGTGCTTAAGCAGTTTCCGTACTTGTTTCTGTCAAGTAATTTCGGGGACGAAATTCCTTAAGTGGTGGAGGGTTGTAACACTGGAGTTAGTGGGGCGGGTAAAATTAAATTATTAAAATATAATTTCAGGCTTTATATTTTCAAAAAAACAAATATATGTTGGACTAGTCATCTTTTAAGCCCAAAGCCATGGATTTTATACTATTGAAATTATCCCTATTCATTAAGGGTATTTATGACCTTTGACTTTTAAAATAAGACAAGACAAATAGAATACCTTTTTTTCTCATCTTCCTCCCCTCCTCTTTCAAAAAAACCAACGACATCATCCCCTCCCCATTTCAAATTATTGTTCCATTTCTTCCTTGCTAGATTCTTGAAGATTTTTCAAAGGTAAAATCAATTTTATGTTGTCCTTTCTATTTCCTATCTAACCTTAGTCTTCATTGTTCATAAAACTCATGTTTCTATACTTTGGGTTTTCCAAAGATTTTAATAAAGGTTGTAGCTTTATGGAATTTTAGTTAAGCTTTTGATTTTTTGTTGTTAGACAAGTTATTTGTAAACCATAAGGTCCAACATATCTAATTTTTACATGGTTTTAACTTGATTTCGGATATGGGTTTTTGTGGGGTTTTAGAGTGTTCAAAAATGGAGTTTGCGGTTGTTTTAGTGTGAAAGTTTGTTGAGTGTGTAAAAGTTCTATTATTTACCCCCTATTTAACCCATATTTCTGCTGCATTCAAGCATAATTCATTGCATTTAGGCTAAATTACAGTTAGACATCACAAGTATATTAAAAAGCACAGCTTCTACTGAAATTGGTTGCTTTTGCAGGTTGCTGCTGTAGCAGATGGAGAAGCAGGCGCTGGGCAGGACGCAGCAGAGCTGGAACTGGACGAGCAGTTGAGGAGGACGATGATGCCATGGTTGCCGCTGTGACAGCAAAGGATGACAACAGTTTTGAGGAGAAGAAGCAAAGTGGGCCTCGATAGAAAGAGAAAATTAAGCCCGTCTGTCGTGGCAAACCATTATATTTTTCCAAGCTCTAGATCAGAATGAAGGCCAAGCCCAAAGTTCAAGAAGAGAAATTCCAAGCAAGAAGGAAGGACGAGTTAAAGCTATATTCTCTAAAGATTTAGTCTTTATTAGAGTTGTACTTTAATTTAAACTTGTATTCTTACCATATTAGAAAACTTGGACCCAAAGCCTATATAAAGGCATGTAATTCGACCTAGGAGAGAACATCACATATCTCTAGCATTCTTCCCAAAAACCCTAGCCGTTTTCCCTCCCTCAACATGTTCTAAATTCCCCTTAGGGCCACGGGTTAATTTGTAAAGTAGTTGCAAGGGCTGCTTTTGTTTTAGGAATTTTCAGTTCAATAAAATAAACTTCAAGTTCTCTTATTCTGGTTATTAACATCTTGCAAGAGTATTGGGAGAGCATTGCGAGGTTATCTATTTACTTAATATCGGGAGAGTTAAGTATACGAAAGGAATAAGTGCGAGTTCTCTAGTTTATAGTTGAACTATCTCGGACCTAGGGATAGGACGAGGTTAAGTGGCTAAAGAAGAATTCAACAACATCGGTGTTCATCCTTCGATTCACGCCGGGAGGTATCATCAAAGACGTGTTCATTGACAGACTTGGACCTAGGGATAGGCCAAGGCACAGCAGGGATTCTTGCCAAGCTTGAAGTACGGAGTTGTGTGTTCGCTGCCACGACAAGCAACAGACTGCCACCGCGATAGGTGCTGCCGCGACGGGGACGACGACAGAGCTGATACTCTTAAACCTAGCAATACCTACACTACTGAGCAATTCAATACCAGCCCATTCTCTCTATCTTGATTTCTTTAATCTTATTTTCCAGTGTTCTTTATTATTCTCGTGACAACATCTTAACCTATTCTTTTTACTCTCGTGCAGTAATTCAAGGTGAAGCTATTAGCCCAGTCCTAGTGGAGACGATATTCGATACTTCCATATCACTTTACTACTTGCGTCGTGTACACTTGCACTACAATTGCGATAGACACTTTTACACGCAACAAGTTTTTGGCGCCGTTGCCGGGGACTGGCAACATAACTCTACCCTATCTTTTACTGCACTTTTCTTTTTATTATTTTTCTGTTTTATTTTGGTTTGTTCAACTTGTGCTTTTCACAAGGTTTCTTGTTTATGCGCAGATCGAGACGAGGAGAAGAACCTGAGTATCCATTAGATCCTGAAATAGAACGTTCGTTCAATCTTAGGAACCAACTTCGTCACGTACTAGCCAGAAACGAATACCTTGAAGAACAGTTAGAGGCAATGAACAACCAAGGGAATCCCCAGGATAATAACAATCCTGTCGGAGATGGAGAGATCATTCCTCCTGTCGGCGACCCTCTTGCCGCTGCCGCACGACGGTCTTGCCGAGAGTACATGATGAATGATCATGTAGAATTAGAAACCACGCTGCCGGATGTAGATGTTGAGAACTTTGAGCTAAAACATGTTATGTTCAACATGATCAACAATGCCAGTCAATTCAGTGGTGCTACTACAGAGGATTCTAGGGAGCATCTGAAAACGTTCCAGGAAATCTGTGGTTCGTTTAGACTACCAGGAGTTAATCCGAAGATATTGAGGCTTCGGTTATTTCCCCATTCATTGAGGGACAGAGCAAAGACTTGGTGGAATAAACTTACACCGGGTTCAATTAGAACTTGGGCAGATTTAACTCGTGAATTCTTATCTCGTTTTAATCCTTCACACTTATCTGAGCGATTACGTAACGAAATTGCTACTTTTCAACAGGAAGATGACGAGCCAATGCACGAGGCCTGGGACAGATTTACCACTCTTCTAAGGAACTTCCCAATGCATGGATTCCCCGTTTGGAACCAGGTAACAAAGTTTTATAATGCTGGCAATTTACAAACTTGTATTCGAATTGATTCAGCAGCAAACGGATTACTGCTAGACAAAGACCCAGATGAGGCATTGCAAGTATTGAAAAATCTGGCTAAGAATGAGGAGCAGTTTCTGACAGCAAGAAGAGGGGGTAAATGGGTCCTAGCTGTTAAGGACTATGAGGCCGACAGCACAATGAAATCACAGGTGGCATATCTCACTAAGGCAATGAAAAAGCTCTTGAACGATGATTCACAGCCTGTATTCGTTGTCGAGGAGGTACATGAAATTTGTGAAGGAAATCGCAGTTCGGATGAATGTCCTATACAGTTAGAAGAGGGAAAGTATGTTGGAAACTACAATAAGCATAATTATAACTCCAACAACTACAATCCCAGCTGGAGAAAGGATCCCAAGTTCTCTTGGAGTAATCCTAATAATGCCCTGAATCCTCAAGCACAGAATAATCAGAATCAGGGAGGACCTAGATTGCTGACTCGGCAGCAACCGCAGCAGCAGCAACAACAGCCACCAGCTGCCACAAACAGTATACTGGAACAGACTCTGGCTACGTTTATGTCTCAAACAGGAACTTACATTGAGAACATGAATCACTTTGTCAAGAAGACAGAAACATTCATGGATAAAACAGAGATGTGGATGACAAATCATGAAGCTACTCTGAAATCGTTAGAGACACAGATGGGTCAGGTTTCCCAGCATATCAAACCAAGGCAGAATGGCGGATTTCCTAGCGATACTGAAAACGCTAGATAGCCCACACATGAGCAGTGTAAAGCCATCACTACTAGGAGTGGGAAGAAACTACCAGGGCCAGAGAAGGAAGTCGAATTAGTTAAGAAACCAGCCTTGGATATACCTGCCGAGGAAGCTGCACCGACAGGTAACAAACAGCCTGCTGCCGATGAGCCTGTCACGACAGCAGAAGGGACAGAGGAGAAAGATGATGAACCCAAACCTCCTCAGATCCGTATGTAGTGGAAAGGACGTATTGCTGATTATCGTCCCCCACCTTCTTTTCCTCAACGGTTACAGAAATTGAAACAAGAATCACAGCTTAAAATGATTTATGATATTTTTAAGCAGGTTCATATTAACATCCCGTTGTTAGATGCCGTTAGAGAGATGCCCGGTTATTCCAAATTTCTCAAGGATGTCATGTCGAAGAAATCTAGACTTGGCGAATTTGAAACGGTTAAGATGACAGAAGGATGCATGAGTATTCTGCACAAGCATCCACCCCAGAAGAAGAAGGATCCTGGGAGCTTCATCATATCATGTGTAATCGGAGACAAATATGTGGGTAAGGCACTTTGTGATCTTGGTTCTAGTATAAATTTAATGCCCAAATCTGTTTTTCAGAAATTAGGTATTGGAAAAGCTCGGCCCACAACAGTAATTCTACAGCTGTCAGACTGCTCTTACGTTCATCCAGAAGGAAAAATTGAAGACATTCTAGTAAGGGTGTATAAGTTTATTTTTTATGATGACTTTCTTGTTTTAGATTGTGAAACAGATGAAAACGCACCAATCATCCTGGGGCGACCCTTCTTAGCCACGGGAAGATCAATGATTGATGTGGAAAAAGGAGAACTCACCATGAGAGTGAATGATCAAGAAATAAAGTTGAATGTTCTCCAAGCAATGAAGCATGCTGATGCAGAAGAAGAATGCAAGGTTATCACTAAAGTTACCCTTGACAAACCCTGCATCAGGTCGGGCTATCATGACATCAAAATTGGTCATTGCCTCGGCAGCCACTTACAAGACTGTCACGACAGCACCGACGACAACAACTCCTCGGAATCTGATACATCTGATACTGAAGATCAGGAGGAGGTAAACTGGATAGGCAATCGTCCAAGTAAGTTATTCGAGCCTTTAAATTATACCTCGGATAACCATGCAATTCAAAAGCCATCAACTGTTGAGCCCCCTGTTTTAGATCTTAAACCCCTTCCAGTATAGCTAAAATATGCTTTTCTTGGTTTAAATAATATGTTGCACGTAATCATCTCTTCCAAGTTGATGCAGGAACAGGAACATCAGTTAATAGGGATGTTGCAGTAGCACAAAAAGGCTATTGGATGGACGATAGTTGATATTCAAGGCATTAGTCTGGCATTATGTATGCATAAAATCCTTCTAGAGGATGATCACAAGCCGACTATTGATGCACAAAGGCGGTTGAACCATGCAATGAAAGAGGTGGTGCGAAAAGAGATAATCAAATGACTAGATCCTAGAATAATCTATTCCATCTTGGACAGCAAATGGGTGAGCCTGGGCAGTGCGTTCCCAAGAAAGGAGGAATGAACGTGGTAACCAACGAAAACAATGAGCTAATCCCAACCAGGACTGTGACCGGTTGGAGGGTTTGTATGGACTATCGGAAGCTTAACAAAGCTACCCGAAAAGACCACTTTCCTTTACCATTTATTGGTCAAATGCTTGATAGATTAGCGGGTAAACCTTACTATTTTTTTATGGTTATTCAGGTTACAATCAAATAGCTATCGCATCGGAAGATCAAGAAAAGACGACATTCACATGCCCTTACGGAACTTACGCTTTTAGAAGAATGCCTTTTTGGACTCTATAATGCACCAGCCACCTTTCAAAGGTGCATGATGGCAATATTCTTCGATATGGTGGAGGATTTCCTAGAGATCTTTATGGATGATTTTTTAGTCTTTGGAGACAACTTTGAAAGCTGCCTAGGCAACCTACAGAAGGTGCTCGAGAGATGTGAAAAAACAAACTTGGGTTTAAACTGGGAAAAATGTCACTTCATGGTGGATGAAAGGATAGTCCTTGGCCATAAGATTAGCTGTCGTGGCATAGAAGTCGACAGAGCTAAGATAGAAGTGATCGAAAAGCTGTCGTCGCCCACCACAGTCAAGGGAATTAGAAGTTCCTTAGGACATGCTGGTTTTTATCGGAGATTCATTGCGAATTTTTCAAAAATCACCAAGCCCCTATGCCATCTTCTGGAGCAGAACCGACCCTTCGAATTTAACACTGAATGTACTGAGGCATTCAAGGTTCTGAAAGAAAAGCTGGTAACAGCCCCAATAGTACAGCCACTAGACTGGACACTGTCATTCGAGATCATGTGTGATGCTAGTGACTATTCTGTCGGGGCAGCACTTGGGCAGCGGAAAGACAAACTCTTTCACGTCATATACTATGCCAGCAAAACACTGAACGACGCCCAAGTGAACTACACCACCACAGAGAATGAATTATTAGCTGTGGTATTCTCCATTGACAAGTTTCGCTCTTATATACTTGGAACGAAGGTCATAGTGCACACAGACCACTCTGCATTGAAATATATGTTCACAAAGAAAGATGCAAAGCCTCGACTGATACGTTGGATCCTGCTATTGCAAGAATTCGACCTTAAAATCAAGGAGAAAAAGGGGACAGAAAATCAAGTGGCATATCACTTGTCAAGGTTGGAGAAGGGACAGAGTCTACCGACAGATAAGACAAACATATTGGAGACCTTCCCAGATGAGCAGCTATTTGCTGCCACAGTCACTGCCGCGACAGCCATGGCGGCAGGTAAGTCTTCTAAACTCCCCTGGTATGCTGATTTCGTTAATTTTTTAGTTAGCAGAATAATTCCTCCTGACCTTAATTATCAAGCCAGGAAGAGGTTCCAAAATGATGTTAAGCATTATTATTGGGACGGACCTCTTCTTTTCAAAATCTGTGCAGATCAAGTTATAAGAAGATGTGTACCACAGGATGAGCAGGAAGATATACTTCATAACTGTCATGCTTCACAGTATGGAGGACACTTAGGAGGCAACAAAACTGCTGCCAAGGTTCTGCAGTCAGGATTTTATTGGTCGTCATATATAAAGATGCTCAAATCTTTTACAAGAGCTATGACAAGTGCCAACGAATAGGAAACATCTCAAGGAGACACGAGATGCCGCTGCAGAACATTCTTGAAGTCGAGATCTTCGACGTTTGGGGGATCAATTTTTTGGGACCATTCCCATCTTCATGTGGGAATTTGTACATCCTCCTGGAAGTAGATTATGTATCTAAGTGGGTTGAAGCTATCGCCACTCAAAAGAATGATGCCAAGACGGTTCAAAGGTTTTTACATAAAAACATTTTTTCCAGATTCGGCATCCCTAAGGCGATCATCAGTGATGAAGGGAGGCATTTCGACAACAGGGTTATAGCTGCTGCCTTGAAAAAGTATGGTGTCAAGCATCGGATAGCAACAGCATATCACCCTCAGACCAATGGACAAGCTGAAATATCCAACAGGGACGTTAAGAACATTCTTGAAAAGATGGTTAAGCCAACTCGGAAAGATTGGTCTTTACACCTTAATGATACGTTATGGGCTTATAGGACAGCTTTCAAAACTCTATTGGGAATGTCTCCTTATCGACTGATTTACGGGAAAACATGTCATTTACCTCTCGAGATAGAGCACAGAGCATACTAGGCAATCAAGACAGTCAATATGGACTTGGAAAAGGTAGGGCAGAAAAGGCTTCTGGATCTGAACGAAATTGAAGAAATTCGGACAATGGCCTATGACAACGCAAGAATCTACAAAGATAAAACTAAGAAGTGGCATGACAAGAAGTTGCTGCCACGACAATTCTGCCCAGGGCAGCTTGTGTTGCTTTTTAACTCTAGGTTGAAACTCTTCCCAGGGAAGCTGAAATCTAGATGGTCTGGCTCATTCCATGTTGTACAGGTTTTTCCCCATGGTGCCATCACGATCAGATCTTTAAAAGACGGGCACCAATTCAAAGTCAATGGACAGCGCTTGAAGCATTATCAGGGGACTGAAGCCCCAAGAATGTAGGAAGTGGTTACCTTGGGAGATGCCCCACCTGGTATCCCTAATTTAACCTAAATTTTATTTTAATTATTTTTATTATTTATTATTTATATATTAGGAAATTATATTTATTTTATTTTTAAGAAATAATGTTTTTATTTTTATTGTTTTCAGGAAATAAAGGAGACAAGAAGAAAATGAGAAGTGAATTTAGCCCAACATCCTTCCATCAGCCCAAAAAGCCCAAATTTTGGAGCCTGTCATTACAGCTGCCGCGACAGACACTGAAAATACAGGCTGTCGACACGCTGTCGTGACAGACACGCAAACGCATAACAGACACGAAAACGCGTGACAGACGCGTCAGACATGCAAACGCGTAACAACTGGCCCCGTTATCCGCGTCTGCCGTTACAGCTCCAACGGGCAGCAAACTCTTCTCTATATAAACCCCATTTCACTATTCATTTTTCACTCACTTCTACTCTTCTTACTTGCTTCCTCTAGAATTTTTGCTTTCATTTTTATTCTCTCAACCCTTGCAACCATGTCTTCCAGAAACACCCGTAGGAGTGCTGCCTCAGGCTCCACCCTGACAGCATCAACTCCACGATCTTTCTAGATCAGAGAAATGTGGGAGGAGAAGGGATTCATTTACACTTCCAAGGAGGGAAATTTGGGCCTACAGCCATTCATTGCTCGCAAAATAAGGGCTCTACAGTGGCAGATCTTTGTCGAACAACCTGAGAAGATGAACGTCTCTCTAGTTCGAGATTTCTACGCTGCCATCAATAGCAGAACGGCGACAGCAGATACCGTACGAGGGAGAGAGGTGCCCTTTGAAGCATAATACATCAACACCTTGTACGGATTTTACATGGGCAGCAACGATGACGGTCACCAGCAGTTTTTGAACAGCCTTGACCCTGTTGCCTATAATGCTGTCATGGCAGAACTAACGGATGAAGGTACACAGTGGAACACAAATCGTAAAAACCCGAGGACGGTGAAGAGAACTCAACTCCTGCCGGAAGCTAAATTGTGGAAAGCTTTTATCAAAAAGCGCATCATGCCATCCTCACACAACACCACTGTCAACCAACCCAGGTTAGCCCTCATTCATTCTATTTTGCATGAGAGGCCTATTAATATGGGTAGCTTCATCCGCGAAAGCATTTTGGAGTGTGCACACCGCCCGACGGGACCGTTCTACCTTCCTTACCTCATCACAGCCCTCTGCCGCGGCCATGGGGTACCAGAAGCTGCCACCGATCTACGAGTCCAAGGGAAGGGATGGACCGACAAAAACATACTCAGCTTGATGGAGCTGACTGCTGCCACCCCGCTGCCATCCTTTGATCCCACTGCCACGACAGCAGACACGACAGAGCCGACGGACACTGAACTTACTGCCACGGAAGCCAGGCAGCACATAGCAGCAGCAGCCCCGACCGATTCCTCCTCCCAGATCCTTGCTGGTATATAGAAGATGGAGGAACGGCAGCTCGGTCTTATGAGCTTCATCAGGGATTTCACAGCCGCTACAGTACAATTCATCCAAACCTCTTTAAATTTCCCTGATGTTATATTTCCTACATTCCCTGCCCATTATTTTGCTGTCCCAACCCCTGCCCACACCCCAACACCTGCTGCCACACTAAGGACACTGTCTGCAGCATCCACACCAACCCCTACCACGACAGCCATCGGCAGCAGCCATGCAGCTGAGACTTCTGCCCGTGGAACAAAACGAAGAATGCCTTCGGAAGAGCTTGACGCCTTCATTGTCGGTTTCTTTTCATCCTCCATTTGGGAGGAAAGCGACAACGAACCCTCTATTAAGCGGAATCTCTCCAAAGAGTTTACACCGGTGAAACGGCAGAAGAGAATGGCAGACAAAAACAAGCTGAATAGCGGCAGCGGCAGCAACAGTGACAGCAGCAGTAGTGAGGACAGCAGCAGCAGCAACTCAGAGGTATAGGTTGTGGAGAAACCTCCTCACATCTCCCCTACCAGAATTCAACCTCCGAGGGAGGCCAAAACGAAGAACACATCTGCCTCCCCCATCCGCCAGCCAGTTCAGAAGGCTCGTGCCCATCGCCAGCTCCGAGTCAGCAGCAGTAGTGACGACAGCGCATAAAATTTAAGTTTTTTTTAACTTATTTTGCTGTCTGCTTCTCTATATTTTGTGATGTACTTTTTGTTATCTTTTATTCTGTCATTTGCATTGAGGGCAATGCAACCCTTGAGTTTGGGGGTGGCATCCCTCCATTAATGGAGTATAATTTAGTTTTAAAATTGTGTCTTTTACTTAGTTTATTTTTGCTTAAAAAATATGAATATGAAAATTTTGGCTTAAGTCTTTGAACTGAACTTACCTGTCGTGACAGCTCTGTCGTGACAGTGCCTTCAGGATAGCTTTAGGAGCAGTTTAGAGCCTTTCTATAGTTCTGAAACTTAAACACTATTTGTGACTGTTATACTGCCTAGAACTCTTTAAGTTAACTAGAATAGGAAGTTTAGCACTTGAATAGCCCATAGAGGTGCCTAACACTTGCTCTAGGAAAGAAGTTTAGCAAAATAGACTCAATAGCCCTAGAGGTGCCTGAAACCGGCTCTAGGAAGTTAGCTAGAGGTGCCCAAAACCGGCTCTAGTGAAACTTTAGCTTAAATGATAATAAAATCGAGTCAAAACAAAAAAAAATCAAGGAAGCATAAGAAGTGCCTTCAAAAAGTTAAACTTTGGCATAAAAATTCAAGTTAGAGGCTGAAATATTCTAGTGAAACTAAGAGAGTCTTGGCATATAATTGTTCACAAGCATGCACACACTGCACGAGGACTATAGTGAGATTCTGGACGAATCCTAAGTTATCCGACAGGGTGTTGCCGTCAACAGAGAATGAATGAAGGGTAAGGGAAAGGGAAAGCTCACTGTTTTAAGCCAAAACAAAAATATTTGTTTTTCTTTTATGTCTGAATTGCTTGAGGGCAAGCAAAAATTTGAGTTTGGGGGTGTGTTGAGTGTGTAAAAGTTCTATTATTTACCCCCTATTTAACCCATATTTCTGCTGCATTCAAGCATAATTCATTGCATTTAGGCTAAATTGCAGTTAGACATCACAAGTATATTAAAAAGCACGGTTTCTACTGAAATTGGTTGCTTTTGCAGGTTGTTGCTGTAGCAGATGGAGAAGCAGGCGCTAGGCAGGACGCAGCAGAGCTGGAACTGGACGAGCAGTTGAGGAGGACGATGCTGCCATGGTTGCCGCCGTGACAGCAAAGGACGACAGCAGTTTTGAGGAGAAGAAGCAAAGTGGGCCTCGATAGAAAGAGAAAATTAAGCCCGTCTGTCGTGGCAAACCATTATATTTTTCCAAGCCCTAGATCAGAATGAAGGCCAAGCCTAAAGTTCAAGAAGAGAAATTCCAAGCAAGAAGGAAGGACGAGTTAAAGCTATATTCTCTGAAGATTTAGTCTTTATTAGAGTTGTACTTTAATTTAAACTTGTAATCTTGCCATATTAGAAAACTTGGACCCAAAGCCTATATAAAGGCATGTAATTCGACCTAGGAGAGGACATCACCTATCTCTAGCATTCTTCCCAAAACCCCTAGCCATTTTCCCTCTTTCAACATGTTCTAAATTCCCCTTAGGGCCACAGGTTGATTTATAAAGTAGTTGCAAGGGTTGCTTTTGTTTTAGGAATTTTCAGTTCAATAAAATAAACTTCAAGTTCTCTTATTCTGGTTATTAACATCTTGCAAGAGTATCGGGAGAGCATTGCGAGGTTATCTATTTACTTAATATCAGGAGAGTTAAGTATACGAAAGGAATAAGTGCGAGTTCTCTAATTTATAGTTGAACTATCTCGGACCTAGGGATAGGACGAGGTTAAGTGGCTAAAGAAGAATTCAACAACATCGGTGTTCATCCTTCGATTCACGCCGGGAGGTATCATCAAAGACGTGTTCATCGACAGACTTGGACCTAGGGATAGGCCAAGGCACAGCAGGGATTCTTGCCAAGCTTGAAGTATAGAGTTGTGTGTTCGCTGCCGCGACAAGCAACAGACTGCCGCCGTGACAAGTGTTGCCGCGACGGGGACGACGACAGAGCTGATACTCTTAGACCTAGCAATACCTACACTGTAACCCCCTTAACCCGGCCTAGACGGTTGACCCGAATTAAGAAAGTCACACGGGGAAAACCAAAGTCAACCCGAAAGTCAACCTTGATTAACGACCCTTTTTTTTACTCTTGTCTAGATGCACATTAACCCTAGTTATGATCTTACAAACGGCATACTCGAAGATCATAAACATCAGAGATCAAACAGGGACCCAATTGAACAATTTACAACTTTAGGGACCACATTGTAAATTCTGCAAATTATAAGGCCTTCATCCAAATTAAAGTTACCATCTTGAAATTAGTCAGGTTTCATGCTTCTCTGTAAATTTTCAGCTCAAAAGGACTTCCCAAACTCATACAATTGCACAAACAAGATTCAGGACCAAAATGCAAACATTCCAAAACATTTAACCGCCTATGTCAGCCCCCAACGGTCAGACGTTCCGAAACAGGAAGAGCCTGTTTCGAAACGCGGGGTCGTTCCGCAACACGTACCGAAACGCGGGCTGGCAGAGGCCTTTCCGTTTCGAAACGGTGCCTACCGTTTCAGACGCCTAGGCTCATTCAAGGCACCCGTTCCGAAACGGTAGCCACTGTTCCGAAACAGCCTGCACAGAATGCAGCAAAAGGCTTCCTTAAACATGCAATTGATCAACCATACATGCTCCAAATGCTACCAAACTTTACCAGCATGAAATTCAACATACAAGAGACATATTTGCATCAACAACTCAACATTATAACATCATATAAGAAAAGCCCCAATTCTAATGGCATGCTTCCTACACAAGCAAACCATTCAAGCATATAACCTCCAAACAACATGTAAAGGTCAATTACAAAATCCATCATTACCAACAACATTAAACAAACTTAAGGAGTTCAAAACATCTCCCAAAACATCCATAATGGTCCCCCATTGCCAAATTGCCAAAAGCTAAAATGTGTTTAAGAAAACCTTCCCATACTTGAGCTTAATTCCACTTGAATGCTTGCCTTTCTTGCTTCTCTCAAAGTACCTTAATGATCTGCATTATTGGTTTAAGAAAATGAAAGAGAGCGTAAGCAAAAGCTTAGTGAGGAATGCTCATTAAAACCATTCAATAATGCATTTATAAAACACTTTATAAACCATATTTCAAATCATCATTTACTCATGCTCAAAGCAACTTAAACAAGCAACTCATGCTTCCATATCAATACATGTCATATTGGCCACAAGTGATAAGTTCCATCTTTTTAAAACATGATCAACATAAGACTCACACATGGACTTTTAAACACCATTGTGATCTTATAGTACACAAGAACCACACAAGGACTTTTAACCACCTTTGTGTTCTTCCCAAGGACTTTTAAACACCTTGGCCCCAAGGACTTTTAAACACCTTGGCCCATGGACTTTTAAACACCATGGAAAGGACCACACAAGGAATTTTAACCACCTTTGTGTCCTTAACAAGAACCATCCAAGGACTTTTAACCACCTTGATGTTCTTAAGTAACAAGGCTCACTCAAGGACTTTTAACCACCTTAGTGACCTTAACAAGAATCATCATGGACTTTTAACCACCATGAAGTTCTTAGAAACCACAAGGCTCACTCAAGGACTTTTAACCACCTTAGTGACCTTAACCTTTTCAAAACATCACTTGCCAATATACATCATTATCATCAAATAATCCATTGTTTTAAAGCATTAAACCAAGCCATAAACATCATGCATTTATAAGCATCAAACCACATTTTAACAATGCTCAAAAACAAGGAACTCTTACCTTGAGCTTCCTTCAACATATGGCTTACAAAATCAGCAATAACCATGCTAAATCATGCTTTCAAAACAGAATTTAAAACATGCAATAAACCACATTGCACAACAATCAAACCATGGCCACCACTAGAGAGTTTTTCCGAAAACTTACACTTGAGCTTAGTAAAGTTGTTTAGACTTAAACTAAGCTCCCAAGACATTGGTTTCAAAGCCGAAAACCCAATTTCACTCACCGATTCCACTTCGCCTCTTGCCGAAGCACAAATCAAGCTACCAGATCACCACCACTTGGATCCAAAGATGACTCCCCTGTTTAAACACATTAAAGCAGAGGATTAATGCATCATCATGCATTAATAGCTTCAATGAAAGCACCTAAACTCGCTGCTCTCATCCACACTCCATTTTCGGCCACCAAACACAACCGAAAATGCATCCAAACAACTCCTCAACAAAGCCCAGCCATAAACCATCAAAACCAAACATCCTTTAGCATCATTTAACATCTAAAAAGAACCTAATAACATCCTTATACCTCCAGCAACATCAGATCCACAAGATCACCTCAAAAACAACCAAGAATCACAAGCTAAACTTAGGAAATTCAACCTATCCGGGATTGCATTAATCAAAACTCAATTCCTTATCAAATTAACATTCTTTAATCATCCAAAAAAAATCTCAAATCACAGCTTTAACAGATCCAACGAAAATCTATCAAAAATCACCAAATCTTGCATTTTAAGCCAAGATCCATTTACACAACTTAAAAGCCATTTATAAAACATCAATTAAGGATTGAGAACTTAGGAATTTCAGTAAAGAACTGAGAGTTTAGAGGAGAAGGACGTTCTTACCTCCAAACTTGAGTTTCTCCCTTTTTAGAACCAAAAACCTTGATGAATCAAGTAGCAAATGGTGAGGTTTTGTTGATGTGATGATTAGGAATCAAAAGAGAGTTGAAAGGAGAGATTTAGGTGACAAAATCAGAAGAAATTCTCTGGAGAGAAAGTGTTTGGGTTGAGAGAAAATGAGAGAAAGGAAAATTGGAAAATATGGAAAGTTAGTTACAAAATAGCCAAAATGATTTCCCTCCACTTTTCTTTTGTTTTAAAATCAGAATTAAACCTTAAAATATATTAGAAAAATCTGGAGAAACTCCCTTTGGGTAAATAGCTCCTTAAAGATTCAAAGTTTCAATCCTTTTAAAAACAGTCACGCAACTTTCAAAAATTACATTTTGGTCACTAGCCAAAACGTCACCCTTCCAAAAACTCATTTTGTAAAATTGATTTCACAGTTCACTTATATATATTAAAAGATGATTTTAGAACATTTTTCCATATTTTTAATGCAACCCGAACTAGGCTTTCCTAATTTCACCTTTTTAGATTCGAACAGCACTTTGACCGAACCGGTCAACGCTCAAAACTTCTAAGCCCAAAACCGGGGCGTTACAACTCTCCCCCCCCTTAAGAAATTTCGTCCCCGAAATTTACCTGAAGGAAAGAGATAAGGAAACTGCTTCAGCATGTCATCCTTCCGCTCCCACGTGGCTTCCTCAACACCTCGATGCTTCCACAACACCTTCACCAACTCAATGGTCTTGCCACGAAGAACCTTGCTATCCAAATCCAGAACCTTCACCGGTTCCTCATCATAGGTCAAATCCAGATTCAATTCCACTTCCTCCACAGGCATCACATGCGAAGGATCAGATCTATACTTCCGGAGCATAGAAACATGGAACACATCATGAATCTTCTCCAACTCTTGAGGTAACCTCAACTTGTACGCAACAGGACCCACACGCTCAACCACCTCATACGGTCCAATGTACCTAGGGCTCAACTTACCCTTCCGGCCAAACCTCATCACCTTCTTCCAAGGTGAAACCTTCAAGAACACACGGTCACCCACCGCATACTCAATCTCCTTACGCTTCAAATCCGCGTAAGACTTTTGCCGATCAGAAGCTGCCTTCAACCGCTCACAAATGAGCTTCACCTTCTCGGTGGTTCCTTTTAACAAAGCCGGCATCGAAACCAACTTCTGACCCGTTTCTGCCCAACAAAGAGGATTCCTACACTTCCTCCCGTACAAAGCCTCATAAGGTGCCATTTGAATACTCGCCTGATAACTATTGTTATAAGCAAACTCTACCAAAGGCAAATGCTTCTCCCAAGAACCTTGAAACTCAATCACGCAGCACCTCAACATATCCTCCAAAATCTGGATAACACGCTCAGATTGACCATCCGACTGAGGATGATAGGATGTACTGAAATTCAACCTTGTACCCAAAGCCTGATGCAAACACTGCCAGAAACGCGATGTGAACCTCGGATCCCTATCCGACACAATCGACTTAGGCACACCATGCAGACGCACAATCTCAGCAATGTACAGCTCTGCCAGCTTATCCAAAGAAAACGTAGTATGCACAGGCAAGAAATGCGCACACTTCGTCAGGCGATCCACAATCACCCAAACCGAATTCTTCTTCGACGGAGACAGAGGTAAACCATATACAAAATCCATGGTAACCCTTTCCCACTTCCATTCAGGGATTCTCAACGGTTGCAACAACCCTGAAGGAACCTAATGCTCAGCCTTAACTCGCTGACACACCAAACACTTGCTCACAAACTCCGCAACATCCTTTTTCAAACCCACCCAATAGTACTCATCACGAAGATCACGATACATCTTAGTACTACCAGGGTGCATAGCAAAAGGACTACTATGACCTTCAGTCAGAATAGCACGCCTCAACTCAGCATCATTGGGCACTACTATCTGACTACCAAAACACAACACACCATCATCGTTAAAACAGAAATCCGAAGGTCTACCCTCCGCGATATCCTGAACATGAGACACCAAGGAATCATCCAGCAACTGCTTTTCCTTGATCAACTGAACCATAGATGGTTTCACTTGCAACTTAGCCACAAGACCACCATCACGCGATATACTCAAGCTGGCAAACATAGCCCTTAGCTCAACAGCTACCTTCCTGCTCAAGGCATCCGCAACAACATTAGCCTTTCCAGGATGGTACTCAATCGTCAGATCATAATCCTTGAGCAACTCTAACTAACGCCGCTGCCTAAGATTCAACTCCTTCTGAGACATCAGATACCTCAAACTCTTGTGATCTGTGTACACCGTACACTTCTCACCATACAGGTAATGCCTCCAGATCTTCAGAGCAAAGACCACTGCAGCCAACTCAATATCATGCGTAGGATAATTGCGCTCATACACCTTCAACTGCCGCGATGCATAAGCAACCACCTTACCCTCTTGCATCAGCACACATCCTAAACCAACATAGGACGCATCACTGTAGACCACAAACTCTTTCCCTGATTCAGGCTGAACCAAGATAGGAGCTTGCGTCAAAGCCGCCTTAAGCTTCTCAAAAGCCTGTTGTCTCGCTTCCGTCCATTCATACTTAACATCCTTCTGCAACAGCTTCGTCAAAGGTGCAGCAATCTTAGAAAACCCATCCACAAACCTCCGGTAGTATCCCGCCAAACCAAGGAAACTACGAACCTCATGAACAGACTTAGGAACCTTCCAGTTCATCACCGCCTCAATCTTCTGAGGATCAACACGAATCCCCTCAGCAGAAACCACATGCCCAAGAAACACCACCTCCTTAAGCCATAACTCACACTTGCTCAGCTTAGCATAAAGTTGATTCTCCAACAAAGCTTGCAGCACAATCCTCAAATGCTCTTCATGCTCCTCCTCAGTACGCGAGTACACGAGGATATCATCAATGAATACCACAACGAACTTGTCCAGGTATTCATGAAAAACACGATTCATCATGTCCATGAAAGCAGCAGGAGCATTTGCCAAACCAAACGGCATCACAAGGAACTCATAATGCCCATACCTCGTCCTGAAAGCTGTCTTAGGCACATCCACATCCTTCACCTTCAACTGATAATACCCTGACCTCAAGTCAATCTTAGAGAACACAGCAGCTCCCCGAAATTGATCAAAGAGATCATCAATCCTCGGCAAAGGATACCGATTCTTGATAGTCAACTTGTTCAGCTGACGGTAATCAATGCACATTCTCATAGTGCCATCCTTCTTCTTCACAAACAAGACCGGTGCACCCCAAGGTGACACACTCGGCCGGATGAAACCACGATCAAGCAGCTCTTGCAACTGCGTCTTCAGCTCTTTCAGCTCCTTAGGTGCCATTCTATAAGGGGTAATGGACATAGGAGTTGTATTCTCATACAGCTCAATTCCAAACTCCACCTCGCGATTAGGAGGTAAACCAGGCAACTCCTCAGGAAACACTCCAGGAAACTCCTTCACAACCCTGATATCATGCACCCGCAACTCCTTAGAGCTAGGATTCATCACAAAAGCTAGATAAGCTTCACAACCTTGCCTCAGCATCCTGCTCGCCTCCAAGGTAGACACCACATTGGCAAGAAACTTCGCATTCTCACCAACCACAACAACTTCATAATCATCCGCAAGCTTCAACGAAACTCGCTTATTCTCACAATCCACAACAGCACGATGCTCAGCAAGCCAATCCATACCAAGGATTACATCAAAACCATAGAAGGGCAACTCCATAAGATCAACATGGAAAACATGCTCTTGAACAACCAAAGGACACCTCCTATACAACTTTCGAGTCACAACAGTCTCACCAAAAGAACTAGTGACACGAACACCAACATCCAAAGACTCAACAGGCAAACCAAGCAGTTCAGCATGCTCACGCAAAATATATGAATGCGTAGATCCAGAATCTATCAAGGAAAGTAATGACAAGGATTGCAAAGTAAAGGTACCTGCAATCACATCCGCGTCATTCCTCCCTTCCCGCTGAGCATACACCCTAGCTTGACCTCCACCTTCAGGCTGAATAGCCACAACATGGGCCACTCCTCGACCACCTTCCTCTCTCCGCTGGAAGTTACCACGGCCGCGCCCGCGACCTCTCTGCGGTGCAGCAACAATAGGAGCACGCACTTGGCCACCAGCCAACATAGGACAATCTCGCCTCAAATGTTCCGCAGATCCACAATTCCAGCACCCGCTACCAGCTGCCGCAACAGGAGCTTGCACCTCCCTCACAGCACGAGGACAGTCACGCTTCATGAGACCACGTGAACCACAAATCCAACAAGCACTCGAATCAGCTCTAGGATTGCCTCCTCTAGCAGGTGCACCACCACCTCTCTTAGCTGAGGACTGATACTTCTGATCACGTCCCCTCTTGTTCCGTCCACCACCGGAACTATACTCAGCAGCTCGCTTTCCAGCACTTGCTCCAGCACCTCTAGCAGATAAACCCAAGTTCATCTCAATATCCTTGGCTCGGCCCACCAACACATCAAAATCATCATACTCAGTGGCCAGCACATACATCTTCACATCCGTCACTAAACCATAACGGAACCTTTCGCACCTCTCCCGCTCATCAGGTACCATCTCAGGTGCATACTGACTGAGTCTAACAAACTGAACTTCATACTCAGCCACAGTCATGCTCCCTTGGGTAAGAGACATGAACTCACGCTTCTTTTCATCCAGGTACCTTACACCAAGATACCTCCTCTTGAACACATTCTGAAAGAATGTCCAAGTCACATCAGCTTCAGCCATCCCAGCTATAGTGGTCGTCCACCACGTATAAGCATCATCCTGTAGTAAAGATACTACACAACCCAGCTTTTGCACATCAGTGCAACTCATCTGACCCAAGATCCTCTTGGTACTCTCTAACCAAGCTTCAGAACCCTCAGCAGACATACCCATGAACTCAGTCCCACCAAGACTGCGCAAACGCTCCAAAGGTAGTCTAACACCAGCATCTCCCTGATGCACAGCTCCTTGAGCTCTAGCTACTGCCGCTCGAAAAGCACCCGCAATAGCTTGTACCAACATAGACATATCAGGCATAGCTTGCCCCTGACCAACCTCAGGACCAGCAGCTCCAGCACCAGCTGCAGCTTCAACTCTTTCTCCCTCAGCACCACCACCACCAGGTGGAGGAGGAGGTAACACCGCACTACCCGCGTTTTCTTCATTCTCATTTTCATTCGGAGCCATAGCTCGCACATTACTTCTCAACTCTCTACGTGGTGCCATACTTTAACCATGCAATCACAATGTAAATAAACAAAGTCAGGCCCAGCAAGGTAAGCAATCCAAGTATTCAAGCTCAATTTCACTTAAAATCAACATCATTTCATTAGCTTTGATTTGGCAATGGGTACCCACAACATGCTACATCACAGCATATAACTCAATTGCATCAAAATCACAAGCCACCAAACATGCTTTCACTCAACAAGCATACAAGGCATACATACTTCAATCATGCATACATTCATTCCCAATTACTCGAGAACTCAGCTCTGATACCACCAAATGTAACCCCCTTAACCCGGCCTAGACGGTTGACCCGAATTAAGAAAGTCACACGGGGAAAACCAAAGTCAACCCGAAAGTCAACCTTGATTAACGACCTTTTTTTTTACTCTTGTCTAGATGCACATTAACCCTAGTTATGATCTTACAAACGGCATACTCGAAGATCATAAACATCAGAGATCAAACAGGGACCCAATTGAACAATTTACAACTTTAGGGACCACATTGTAAATTCTGCAAATTATAAGGCCTTCATCCAAATTAAAGTTACCATCTTGAAATTAGTCAGGTTTCATGCTTCTCTGTAAATTTTCAGCTCAAAAGGACTTCCCAAACTCATACAATTGCACAAACAAGATTCAGGACCAAAATGCAAACATTCCAAAACATTTAACCGCCTATGTCAGCCCCCAACGGTCAGACGTTCCGAAACAGGAAGATCCTGTTTCGAAACACGGGGCCATTTCGCAACACGTACCGAAACGCGGGCTGGCAGAGGCCTTTCCGTTTTGAAACGGTGCCTACCGTTTCGGACGCCTGGGCTCATTCAAGGCACCCGTTCCGAAACGGTAGCCACTGTTCCGAAACAGCCTGCACAGAATGCAGCAAAAGGCTTCCTTAAACATGCAATTGATCAACCATACATGCTCCAAATGCTACCAAACTTTACCAGCATGAAATTCAACATACAAGAGACATATTTGCATCAACAACTCAACATTATAACATCATATAAGAAAAGCCCCAATTCTAATGGCATGCTTCCTACACAAGCAAACCATTCAAGCATATAACCTCCAAACAACATGTAAAGGTCAATTACAAAATCCAGCATTACCAACAACATTAAACAAACTTAAGGAGTTCAAAACATCTCCCAAAACATCCATAATGGTCCCCCATTGCCAAATTGCCAAAAGCTAAAATGTGTTTAAGAAAACCTTCCCATACTTGAGCTTAATTCCACTTGAATGCTTGCCTTTCTTGCTGCCCTCAAAGTACCTTAATGATCTGCATTATTGGTTTAAGAAAACGAAAGAGAGCGTAAGCAAGAGCTTAGTGAGGAATGCTCATTAAAACCATTCAATAATGCATTTATAAAACACTTTATAAACCATATTTCAAATCATCATTTACTCATGCTCAAAGCAACTTAAACAAGCAACTCATGCTTCCATATCAATACATGTCATATTGGCCACAAGTGATAAGTTCCACCTTTTTAAAACATGATCAACATAAGACTCACACATGGACTTTTAAACACCATTGTGATCTTATAGTACACAAGAACCACACAAGGACTTTTAACCACCTTTGTGTTCTTCCCAAGGACTTTTAAACACCTTGGCCCCAAGGACTTTTAAACACCTTGGCCCATGGACTTTTAAACACCATGGCAAGGACCACACAAGGAATTTTAACCACCTTTGTGTCCTTAACAAGAACCATCCAAGGACTTTTAACCACCTTGATGTTCTTAAGTAACAAGGCTCACTCAAGGACTTTTAACCACCTTAGTGACCTTAACAAGAATCATCATGGACTTTTAACCACCATGAAGTTCTTAGAAACCACAAGGCTCACTCAAGGACTTTTAACCACCTTAGTGACCTTAACCTTTTCAAAACATCACTTGCCAATATACATCATTATCATCAAATAATCCACTTTTTTAAAGCATTAAACCAAGCCATAAACATCATGCATTTATAAGCATCAAACCACATTTTAACAATGCTCAAAAACAAGGAACTCGTACCTTAAGCTTCCTTCAACATATGGCTTACAAAATCAGCAATAACCATGCTAAATCATGCTTTCAAAACAAAATTTAAAACATGCAATAAACCACATTGCACAACAATCAAACCATGGCCACCACTAGAGAGTTTTTCCGAAAACTTACACTTGAGCTTAGTAAAGTTGTTTAGACTTAAACTAAGCTCCCAAGACATTGGTTTCAAAGCCGAAAACCCAATTTCACTCACCGATTCCACTTCGCCTCTTGCCGAAGCACAAATCAAGCTACCAGATCACCACCACTTGGATCCAAAGATGACTCCCCTGTTTAAACACATTAAAGCAGAGGATTAATGCATCATCATGCATTAATAGCTTCAATGAAAGCACCTAAACTCGCTGCTCTCATCCACACTCCATTTTCGGCCACCAAACACAACCGAAAATGCATCCAAACAACTCCTCAACAAAGCCAAGCCATAAACCATCAAAACCAAACATCCTTTAGCATCATTTAACATCTAAAAAGAACCTAATAACATCCTTATACCTCCAGCAACATCAGATCCACAAGATCACCTCAAAAACAACCAAGAATCACAAGCTAAACTTAGGAAATTCAACATATCCGGGATTGCATTAATCAAAACTCAATTCCTTATCAAATTAACATGCTTTAATCATCAAAAACACATCTCAAATCACAGCTTTAACAGATCCAACGAAAATCTATCAAAAATCACCAAATCTTGCATTTTAAGCCAAGATCCATTTACACAACTTAAAAGCCATTTATAAAACATCAATTAAGGATTGAGAACTTAGGAATTTCAGTAAAGAACTGAGAGTTTAGAGGAGAAGGACGTTCTTACCTCCAAACTTGAGTTTCTCCCTTTTTAGAACCAAAAACCTTGATGAATCAAGTAGCAAATGGTGAGGTTTTGTTGATGTGATGATTAGGAATCAAAAGAGAGTTGAAAGGAGAGATTTAGGTGACAAAATCAGAAGAGATTCTCTGGAGAGAAAGTGTTTGGTTGAGAGAAAATGAGAGAAAGGAAAATTGGAAAATATGGAACGTTAGTTACAAAATAGCCAAAATGATTTCCCTCCACTTTTCTTTTGTTTTAAAATCAGAATTAAACCTTAAAACATCTTAGAAAAATCTGGAGAAACTCCCTTTGGGTAAATAGCTCCTTAAAGATTCAAAGTTTCAATCCTTTTAAAAACAGTCACGCAACTTTCAAAAATTACATTTTGGTCACTAGACAAAATGTCACCCTTCCGAAACTCATTTTGTAAAATTGATTTCACAGTTCACTTATATATATTAAAATATGATTTTAGAACATTTTTCCATATTTTTAATGCAACCCGAACTAGGCTTTCCTAATTTCACCTTTTTAGATTCGAACAGCACTTTGACCGAACCGGTTAACGCTCAAAACTTCTAAGCCCAAAACCGGGGCGTTACATACACTACTGAGCAATTTAATACCAGCCCATTCTCTCTATCTTGATTTCTTTAATCTTATTTTCTAGTATTCTTTATTATTCTCATGACAACATCTTAAACTATTCTTTTTACTCTCGTGCAGTCATTCAAGGTGAAGATATTAGCCCAGTCCCTGTGGAGATGATATCTGATACTTCCGTATCACTTTACTACTTGCGTCGTGTACACTTGCACTACAATTGCGATAGACACTTTTACACGCAACAAAGTTGACGGCTGATGTTTAGGTTATGTTTGAAGGTTGTTTTGGGTGTGTTAGATGGCAATTTGAATGTTGGTAACATTGGTTATCTTCTGAGTTTGAGGGCGTCTCGAAAATGATATTTTGAGAGTGTTCTTGGGTCAAATATATGCTTGAATTGTGTTATGGGTTTGTGGCAAGTTTTGGTGATTGATTATTGATGTTTTGATTGTGTTGGATGATTAGAGTCAAGGTTTTGTGTTGGCGAAGCCTCGGGAACGAATCTGGATAGCTTGGTGGATTGATCGGCTAGTGTTGAGCTTGGATAGTTGGTGAGTGGTTCTTCAGTTCTAAATTGGTTTTCAAAATGCCTTGGTTCGAGCATATAGACCTAGGTCGGGCTTGGTAAACCCACTTAGAGTTGGGATTAGATTGGTAGTCTAACCTCAAGCTTTAGTTTATAAGACTATGGTTGAACTTGTAAATGTTGTGTTTATGCCTCATATACTAATTGTAATTGATGTTGCTATGCATATTGTGGCTGTGTGTAATGATGAGGCATGATGATTTATTTATGCATTGTGATATGCATGTGTTTGATGAAATGTGGGTTGCATGATTGTAAATCATGGTCGATATGTGCTAGGCACGGGAATTGGTAAGGATATTGTGTTATGACGAGCTTGTGATGAGATAGTATTGGCACTAGTATGTTTGGGTACAAATGATCGATCATTAGGATGTTAGTGTGCACACGAGTGTCGAAATGCGCGCGTGGTCTTGGTGATGGTAGTCACCAAGATGGAGTACGGGTACGCCCGAAAATCTTCATTTATACCCTCCGAGTGTCGATGATGAGTGGAATCCCCTCTGTGTGGAACGGTGATGAGTGGAATCCCACCGTAAGGTAATGTAATGGTTTTGTTGTTGGATGTGAGTTCCAAAGGTTGTTATCCGCGTATTCGGATCATAGCTAGGTGCCAATACGATTTGTTAAATGTGATTCATATGATTGTGTTATGGACATGTTGAGCATGGCATGATAATCGATGTCATGTTCATGCATTTCATATTTTTGATTCACGTGGTTTCGAAGGTAAGGAAACATGCATTCATCCTTGGTTTGATGCTCGTTCTTGGACCCTGGATTGCGAAGTTTTTTTATGAGCTTACCCTCACTGAGCTTTGCGCTTACGCTCTCTTTTGTTCGACAATGCAAATCCTTAGTTCGTGGGTTGCTTAAGCGAAGAGAAGGGCCTCCAAGTGTACTATTTCTACCTTCAAGTATGGACTTTTAAGTTAATTGATGTATTAACTAAGCAATGGGATTCGAGTATGTTGTTTTGTGTTAAGGAGCTTGTTAAGAATCCTTTAGTATGTTGATGTGTTTGGTTTGTGACTTGTTTATGCCATGTATGTTGGCCATGTAGTCCTTACCTCTATGCTTATATGACATGTCCAATGGTTGAATCTTTAGCTTCTTCTATGGTATGTTGTATGGATGTTGTTGATGCTCCGTTGTTCGTTTAAATTGTTCAGTATGCTGTTTCTTGGTTTCTAAAGGTTGTATGAATGTTTGCTTGTGGCTAGGTGAGTCGTAAATTGCATTTAGAGTTGAGTCTTGGTGTGTTTTGCAGCTAAATTAAGGCTTGCAGTGTAGGGCGTATCGATACGGTCCTACACTTTGGGCCTCAGTTTAAGCCTAGCGTACCGGTACACGGGGGTGTATCGATACGCCAAAAGCCCTCTGGAAATCTGAGAATTTGACGAGATTTTAGCGTATCGGTACAGGTCTAAGGTGTATCGGTACGGTCTTTTATCGTTGACCGTGAGAAGTTGACCAGTGCGGGCATATCTTTACGGTCAACCAGTGTACCGATACGGTCTCCCTATGTTGACTATGGGTTGTTGACCTAGTCAAGGCGTATCGATACGCACTTCTAGTGTATCGATACAGCCTGTTGTTCAAACTAAAAAAGGCTATTTTAGATTGCTTGTTTGATTGTTTCACATCGCTTTGATGTTTCTGTTGTCGTTGTTTCATATAGGAAGTATTAAAGCCTATAGACAAGATAATGTTAAAAGAAATTTTCTAGGGTTGCTAACCGAAGGGGAGCCTTAACAAGTTTCACTTCGGTTTTCCCCGTGTGACCCACTCGGACCGGTCAGTCTTCTAGGCCGGGACGAGGGGTTACATAAGAGATAGAGCTCTATCTGTAACACCCGGGTTTAGGGGTCGGGTGGAAATAATATTAAAATATTGTTCTGGGTTCGGTTTTATAATTTAAATAATAAAATATTTTCATGGGCTTCGTAATTTCAAAATAATTAAAGTTATGTTGGGCCTATCTCTTAAGTCCAAAATCCATGGACTTTAAGAGATGTGAGTTTTGGCCATTCATTAATGGCATAGTTGTAAATATGATTTTTGGGTGAATTAAAAATAAAACAAAAGATGAGAGCATGTGCTCATCTTCTTCCTCACTTCCAATTTTCAAACCAACGACATTGAAGAGCTCTCTACACTAAGTTACTATTCCATCGCCTATCATCCTCATCTTTGGTCCTTTTCGAAAGGTAATCTCGTTTTTGAGTTGGCCTTGTTTTCCTCTCTTCAAAAGTACCTTTAGATTGCATTTTCATCCATGTCTTGGAAATTTGGTTTTCCATGGAAAAATGAAAAATGCTAAAGCTTTATGGGTTTTTACTAAAGCTATTGATTTAATAATGTTAGATATGTTGTTTATGAAGCATGGGGTCCAAGATATGTGATTTTTACTTGCTTTTATAAACATTCCCGGATTTGGGTTTTGATGGGTTTTTAGAAAGGTTTTGGAGTGGATTTTGGGTGTGTTTTATGTTGAAAATGGAAGGCTAATGTTAGTATGTTAGTTAAGGGTTGTTTTGGAATCATTTGGAAGTGTTAAAAGTGTTGAAATCAAAGGTTTTGGATTGGGCTTATGGGTTGCTCGAGTTTGATAATTTTGGGGTTGTTCATGGCTTGAATTCTTGTGTTTGATGCTTGAATAGTATTTTGGGTTTGCTACATTGTTGTATGAGCTGATTTGAGGTTGTTTGGATTGTGTTGAGTTGTTTAGAGATAAGGACTTGTGTTGGTTAAGCATCAGGAGTGAATCCGGAAGCTTGAGGGTCTTGTCACTTGGTAGTTGAGCTTGGAAGTGAAGGTGAGTGGTTTAATGTTTTTAAAATGGTTTTAAGTATTTTGGTTCAAGCATGTGGGCTAGGTTGGGCTTGGTAGACCCACCTAGAGTTAGGATTAGAGTGGTAGCCTAATCCTAAGCTTTAATTAGAGACTTTGGTTGCACTTTTTAATTATTGTTTATGCCTCATGATGATTTGTGTTGGTGGTGGTTGTGTATAAATGTGTTATACATATATGTTGAGGCATGATATTGATGCATTGTGATATGCATGTGGATTGTTCATGATTGTGATCATGGTGAGTACGTGCTAAGCACGGAAGTGATATGAGATGTTGTGGATTTTGTTTAATGTTGGCACTAGTATGCTTGGGTACAAATGATCGATCATTAGGATGTTAGTGTGCACACGTGAGTCAAATGCGCGCGTGGTCTTGATGATGGTAGTCATCAAGATGGAGTACGGGTTCGCCCGGAAAACCTTTTTATATATATTAGTCGATGATGAGTGTAATCACATCGACGGGGCGTGAGGATGAGTGGAATCCCCTCCGCGAGAACCATGATAAGTGTAATCCCACCGTGAGGTAAAGTTGTTGTTGGATGTGAGTTCCAACGTGTTTATCCGCGTATTCGAGTCATAGCTAGGTGCCAATGTGAGTTGATATGTGTATCAATGTGTTATGAAATGTGATTCCTATTTGGATTAATATATGTGTTTACATATGATGTGGATTGAGCTTGTTGAGCATAACATATTGTGAATTTATGTTCATGCATCATTGACATTTCGGCTCTGGTGGATCGAAGGTAAGGACATGCATTTACCTTGTTGTGCTCGTGCTTGGACCTTGCATTGTCGAGGTTTGTTTTTAAAGAGCTTACCCTCACTAAGTTTCATGCTTACGCTCTCTTTTGTTCGACAATGCAGATCCTTAGTTCGTGGGTTGCTTGTCCAAGAAAGGGCCCTCCAAGTGTGCCTTGTGGTGCTATCTTAGCTATCAAGTATGAGTATTTTAATTTAAGGATGTAATGGCCAAACAATGGGACATGTATATGTTGTTTGAGCCTTTTGAAGTATGTTGATATTGGTTGTTTAGGAGCATGTTAGACTCCTTTAAATGCTTGTGTTGTTTTGGCTTTTGGATGCCATGTTGCTTGTAAACCATATCTATCTTGCCTACCTTAAATTGGCTAAGTGTATGTCTTTTTGAAACATGAACCTTGAATGCTATGTATGATCTTTGAATGGATGCCTATCTTATATCTTGTGTGTCTTGAGCATGGTTGCTATAGGGTGTATGCCTCTAGAGTGTGTTGGTATGTTATGTTTGCTTCTTGGAGTCGTTTAGGACGTTTGGGATCATTTGGAGGTGTTCAAAGTTGATTTTGAAAATTCACAGTGTGCAGGTGTTTCGAAACGGGTAGCCCTGTTTCGAAAAGGGTGTGGTTCCAGGGCCCCGTATCGAAACGTGTATCGATACGTTTTGGCTATTGTGAGCCCCTGTTTCGAAACCAGTTTCGAAACACTTTGGCTACTAGAATTGCATGTTTCGAAACGGGTATCGAAACAGCAAGGCAAAATGAGACCCTGTTCCGAAATAGGGTGGATGCGTTTCGAAACGGGTGTCTGACTTTTTAAACTGGAGCTAGTGTTTCGAAACGGGCTTTGACTGTTTCGAAACACGGGCCTGTAATTGGGCTTTTTGACATATCCAAAGGGTTTCAAGGGTTGGGCTTAGGCCTTGTTTGTTGTTGGGCTTCCGCTTAGGTTTAATTAATGCATCTAGATAAGATAAAATGAAAAAGTTTTTCCTAGGGTCGGTAACTGAAGTGGAGCCTTAACGGGTTTCATCTCGGTTATCCCCGTGTAGCCCACTCGGATCGGTCAATCGTCCGGACTGGGACGAGGGGGTTACACTATCTGATCATTTTATTATCTTATCAGCTCGGTGTGATAGCTTGTCATGCTAGGGTTGACGTCATCATGCCAATGTTGCCTTGCAATCCAAGCTTGGAACAACTTTACCAACATCACTTGGCACCACCTTATCCGCTATTTTTTCGGAAGTTGATCCATTCACGATCTTTTAGGAGCCTGATCCTTTCCTATTTTTTCGGGGTTCAAAAATCTCTTGGCATGACATCAAGTGCACTTCTTTGCCAACAAGTACTTGGCACCTTCTGGCCCTTCTATGCCAATAGCACTTGGCATTCTTCTTGGCAATCCTAATTGTGTTGCTTTTCTACGCCAAATCTTATGCCAAACCTGCAAAATAACCACAAAAACAACCTTTCACCTTGGCATAGACAGAAAACTACACTCCTTATGCAAGTGCATGATTCTAGCATCCTAATGCAACTAAATATACCTAAAAACAAGCAAAAACATTGTAAGATTGGCATTAAAAAACAATGCTTTTGGAGAGGTAACAATTATACATACATTTTATGGTAAGTAATTATACATACACTATACATTATAAACTAATTAAAAGCAATAATTTAAAACAAGCAAGGGACTAAATTGAAATGATCATAAAATTTAAATCGAGACTAAATTGAAAAGTATTTAAAATCGGGAGCCATGACTACAATCCCCATAGAAGTTAAAGGTGGGGAAGCGCGGGCCTAGAGGCCCAAAAACACCAAGTATAAATTCAATTTTAATTCATTAGATACATTTTATTCTCTCATTTTCTGAATTCTCACTCTCTCTAAAGTAATTATCTCGAAAAAATATCTCCCCTCTCTCTAGCAAAACACTAGATTCCCAGATTTTCTTAGTCTTTTTCGATCAAAACCAAAAATTCAACCTTTCTCATTCGTCTGTTCATACCAAAATCCTTGTTTCAATCCAAAAATACACAAAATATTCATTCTTTTTGTGTTTTTTTTGGATCAAAACACAAAAGCCTAAACTTGTTCTTCACACGTTATTCATCAATTTCTTTCCTCGATCTAAATAAACACCACAATCTCTTATTCTTCTTGTTTTTTCGATCACACACAAAAACCCACCCCATGTTCTTCTTATGTTTATTCCAAACACTACAAAAATGTGTGAATTGTGAGGGAATTCGCAAGGGAATTTGATTGTAGTGACGAAATTTCCAACAGAAGAGAGTGGTGAGTAAAACGTTGGTCGAAAATAACATTACCGACAGAATATAATAATTCGTCAGAAACTTTGTGACGGAAATCCATCAGTAAATTACTAACGGAATATTTAAATCCGTCAGAAAATGAGATATACATATAAAATGGCATATTTTATGTTTTCGACTGATTACATATTTTCCATCGGAAATTTAACTTAATTTTTTTAAATAAATTTTTTTGCAGGATTTCAAGCCAATTTTTTTATTCCCTCTAAAATCTGAAAATTTTAATTTTCGAGGGATTCCATATATTCCGTCAAAAATTTAAATTTAAATTTCAAAAAAAAGGAAAAATTTTCCGGGAATTCATATGAAAAAATTTTCATTCCCTCCAAAATTATCTTGCTCCTAAATCATCTAGCAATACACCAGCAACAACAACACCGACTACTGATGTTCCACCCCAAATTCCAAGTTACACGGACGAACACCTCAGGCTCCGACGATCATCAGCCCCAAACCCGTAAGTAAAAATGTCAATTACCCCGTTGTTGGACCTTTGCACTCGACACTACCTTTCATCAAACATCGGTGAAGATGCAACTCCAGGATAGCTGATGTTAGTTGAATTGCTAGCAATTTCTTCATAAAACTAAAAAGAACACATCAAAATCTGCCTTAAAAATTGATCAAGCTTCGCACTCGGAGTATGTTTAGTACCAAAAAAGAAGCAAAAGTAGCAAACCTTGTAACGACCGAAGTAAGTGTCGTAGAGGAAAGCTCCGACCAGGGTCCCAAAATTTGCAGTCTCGTTAAAGAAGTTGATCATAGTTGCGGCTGTAATGCTCTTCAAGTTGAAAACAGTAGTGAGATAAATCAACAAGTTGGCTAAAGTACCAATGGCTCCAAGTTTCTCAAAAGTTCTATTCCCTGCCATGAAATTCATTAAAATCTCAAAAACCAACTTCAAAAAGAACAAAAATAAAAAACATGTTTTGTCCCAAACTTACGTATAATAAATGGCATGACTTTCCAGCCTTTGTAGTTGATTTTAGGCTCATCAACTGCAACTCTCTCGTTCTTCTCCATTGTTTGCTGCTCACTCTTCACCGTACTGTCACCTAATTTTTTTTTGTTTCTTAACAAATCCTCTGCAAGTTTATATCTAGATAAATTGTGAAGGAATGAATATTAGCTTGTCGGTTAAAAAAGCCTATATATATATAATGATATAAATATCATATTTTATTTTTCAGACGGATTACATCTATTCTGTCACAAATATTTTAAAATGGGAGGAAATTTTTTGGTTTCTGACGGATTCATTTTTTTCGTCGGAAATTTAAATTTATTTTTTTAAAATACGGGGAAAATTTTTCAGAGTTCCTATCATTCTCTCCAATATGAATTTTTTAGTATTCGAACATCGAATACGAGTTTGTGATGCCACAAACAATTATTTTTCTCTCTTTTTATCTAGCGAAATTGGATGTAAAGCCATCAGAGAATTTTAAATTCACCCAATCATATAACACTTTTTACCTTTGTTTGTCTAGCGTATAACATGCTTTTGAATATTTATCAAATTCATCTTGATTTGCCAACTCAGAACGATCACAATATAATTGTAAGTCCGCTCTAGATTTCGCATTGTCTTTTTTTTTACCTTCAACATTTGTTATTGTATTGAATATATTCTCAAAAATATTTTTCTCCACATGCATCACATCAATGTTATGACAGATCAAAATTGAAGACCAATATGGTAGATCTCAAAAGATGCTATGTTTTTTCAACCACATAATTGAGTTAATTGGCCATTAATTTCAACAGCGTCCAGCTCAGTAACTTTCAGAAAATCCCAATAATCAATCTCGTTTAGTATCTCTCTTCCAAACTTAATTAGCAGAGAATTGTTCAGAACCTTTTTATCTTTTTTGAAAGTTGTAATATTCCTTCTGAAATGATGATTATGAGGTAAAAAATTCTGATGATTATCAAACCAAGATTGTTTCCCAACATGTTGAAGAGTAAATGTTTCAGATTCCTCCATGCAATATGGACAAGCCGTTCTTCCAGCTGTACTCCAACCCGACAACATGTCATACGTAGAAAAGTCATTGATAGTCCATAACAAGGTGGCACGAAGTAGAAAATTATTCTTGGTTGACAAATCATACGTTACCTTCCATACATCTCACAAATGTATCAACTCAACAATTAAGGGTTGTAGGAATACATCTATATTATATTTTGAATTTCTAGGACCCGACACAATTATTATCAAAAACATAAATTCATCCTTCATGCACATAGAGGGAGGCAAATTGTATGGTGTTACTATAACCGACCACAAAGAATATTGTTGCCCAGATTGACCAAATGGTTGAAAATTATTTGTGTATAACCCAAACCTGACGTTACGAGTCTCATACGAAAATGTTGGATAATCCTGATCATAATATTTTCAAGCACGAGAGTCAGAAGAATGACATATGAGATCGACTTAATCAGTTTGATGGCCAGCATGCCACCTCATATGCTTAGCAGTAACTTCTAAGGCATATAACCTTTGTAACTGAGGAGTTAAGGGGAAGTAATACATTTTTGTAAGCCTTTATGTTACTAGATCCTTCCCCAGCATTTACCCTTATACTGAGGATGACCGTAAAACTTACATTCGTTCAATTCAGAATCACAGCCCCAATAAATCATGCAACTATTTCTACAATAATGAATTTTTTTTTGAACCGGCAAACCCATATCACGAACCAACTTTTTCGCCTCATAAATGTTCTTGGGCGTGACATTATCTTCGGGCATTAACATCTGCATTATCCGACAAACGTCATCGTAGCATGCATTATGAATATGATATTGTGCTTTCAAGTGTATTAATTTGGAAATCATTGATAACTTGGACTCATTGCTACCAGGTCATATCGGTTTCGAAGAAGCATCAAGTCTGTTGTATAACATCTGGGTCGAAACAATCGGTGGTTTATCATCTTCTGTCATATATGCATTTAATTCAGGACCATTAACATTCACCTCACTGGATTCATGATTGCTACCACACTAATCATATGCATACTCTAAAACTGGAGTATTAAAACCCGTCATATGGTTGTAGTAACTAGTAAGAGAATAATGTGCCTTTCCATGATGCACCCAATTGTAATAATGCGGAACAAACCCTTCAGTGATCACATGAACTTTAACCGTTTCTGGATCTTGAAAACTTTTATTTCTGTACTTAGGTTTATTATATAGACACCTGATATTTCCTCGATCCACAAATCTCGAGTTACTTGATGTAAATGTGATGAATTTTAACCGTGGTCGCTCAAAATTTTGATTAATAATGTGATCATCTATTAGCCTATCAATATTGTACATTCAAAATCGATCCATATCGAATACGAAAACTTGTTTTTGTTGTATTATTAAATTAAGATACTTAAATTAGTAAACTTTTAAATAATAAATTTTTACATGTAAAAATATCTTATTTACTCTTTATATTACTATTTTTTTATTTCTAGATAATACAATAAGTAGAACTTAGAGACAGTATACAACTATGTTACATGCAAAAATATTTCCTTTACTTTTCTTAATCTATTTTGCATTTTTTAATTAAAAGGCTAATACTTATAAATTGGTAGCATTATATTTTAAAAAATAAAATTAAAACTTACCTCAGTTCACAAATTCGGTAAAAAGTTTCAGAGTTCTGCAAAATAAAAAATAAAAAAACATCAAAAAAATAAAATTTAAAATATTATTTTTCTTATAAATGTAAAAAAGCTATTTTCGTATTATTAGATTAAGTTAAATCAGTAAACTTTGAAACAGTAATTTTTAATTATTATTTTCTAAATTTTCTAAAACAACAGGAAACATAACTTATCATTTTATTATTGTATATTACATGCAAAAATATTTTATTTACTTCTAGTATATTTCTAAAGAAAACAAGAACTAGAACTTATGGCATTATTAAGTTATATTACAAATAAAAATATTTCTTTACTTTTAATTTATTTTAAATTTTTCTAATTAAAAGGCTAATACTAATGAATTGATAGCACTGTATTTTAAAAACACAAAATTGGTAGACAATTTTAGAATTCTGTAATTTAAAAATTAAAAATTATTCGAAATATAATATTTTTCAACCAACAATTCTTAAAAAAATATTGTTTTTATTACAAATGTAAAAAATAGCTACTTAAAATGAGAAAATTCTATAAAATCAAAGCACAACACTTAGAACTTACCTCAACTTGTAAATTCGGTAAAAAATTTAAAATTCTGCAAAAGAAATAAGAAAATACCAAAAATGAAACTTAAAAATAATTAGAAAAACAATATTTTACAACAAAGCATACCTAAATCAAAGCAATCATAATAAAAAAAAGTGTACAACAAAATGCAAGCTTCTCACCTTCTCACCATCGCCTGCGCACAACATGAGTGAACAAGGCAATGTAAGGTTGAAAGGGTGAGTTTATGGCCAATTAAATTTACCGTTGGTTGGGGGTTGAGTAGTTAATAAGGTTTTAATTAGGTTTATTATTATTTGTATTGAAAAAGAAATTAAGTAGGTGGTGAATTGGTGATTAGAAAGGTGGAGTGAGAAAATAGTTTACTTGTATTTTATTTTTTATTTTTTTCGACAGAATCATAGTTTCATCACAAATTAAATTTATTTTTTATTATTTTCGGCGAAACCATTGTTTCGTCATAAATTAAATTGGCATTTCTACTTGTTTTCGATGAAATTATTATTTTGTCACAAATTAAATTATTATTTTTATTGAAATCAAAAAAAATTCTGACAAAAAGAATAATTCCATCGAAAACTACATCGTAGATTAAAATTTGTGACGAAATATTTTATTTCCGTCAGTAAATTGTGACGAATTTTAAAATTGTTGAAAATTTTTTGTCGATAAATCAATTTTCTTTTGTAGTGAAAATATCTTCTTCATCCAAAATTCAAAAACCCTAAAGTTATATCCGACTTTTCACCTTCTTCTCTGACTCTCCCTCTTCTCTAGCCAAAACCTAAATCTAGAAACCCTAAATTTACCAGATCCAAACAAACTATTGGCTCTTGTGTACTTTTTTATTAACATGTTGCAACTGGATTGAACCTTTAGATTAGATCCGTTTTACTTGTGCTTGTTTCTTGCTTTATTTTAGCTCGGTTAATTTTCTCTAGCAATGTTAAGTGTTCTTAGGGCTTTTGTCCCATATAATGTATGTATTTGTTCCTAGAAAAAGCACACACAGTCATCCATACATATCCAAATGCGCATGCATTCTCACAAATATGTAGGTCCTTGTTTAGCTTTGCTGAAGTCGTTGATATTCTAGTTTCCTTCCTTTTTTTGGGTATGTGTTTGTGTATTCAGATGCTCAATTATGGTTAAGCTTTACAGAAGATATAAGCATTTTGATTTCCTTCGTTTTTAGTATTCCTTTCGTCGCTAGTATGCAACTGAAATATTGAATTTGATTGTTTCAGGAAGATATATCAATCAAGTATCTTAAGTTTTTCCTTGAGGATGATGCTGAACGCGTGCTTACAGGTGAGGTGACACTGAAGTTTTAAGTAAACTAGTAGAAAGACAGCCACAGTAACGAATGAGGTAAGGTTCTCGAACAGCCCCACAGATATATTATGGATCTTCTAATCTCAAAAGTAATTGAATTCAAGACCAAGAATTGATGGGGAATTATTTTGTTATCTTTGTTCCAGATGGTTGATGCATTTATGGCAGTGAGACCCATTTCCAATATATTTGATTGAATTAGTAAAAAACCAGGTAATTAAAAGGGATTTGTTGTGGAAGAACGACTTTTGTATTTCCTTTCTAGATTTTATAAGTTGCTGAATTTAGCTTTGGGGAGAGTGTATTTTGCGGTGCAATGTTAGGAGCTAAGTTGAAGTTTAATGTCTCAAGTCTAGAAGTACAATGAAGGGTGAGGCCTAATAGGTTTAACTCTTCCAATTCAATTTTTTATTCGCATTGTCACGATTTAAATTCTTGCTAAACTAGCTGGTTAGTATAAAAATTGAGATGAAATTTTAAAAGATCTCGATTTAAATCAAAACGAACCAATTAATGTGTATACACAAATATTAGAATAATAATTAAGGTAAACTACAACGAGGCCACCTAAGTGTATATCAATTTATTGGCTTTTGAGCCTTGTAAAATTTTTGTTATAAGATCTGAGAGCTTAAATTTTAACGTAAATTTATTTAGTTGATTTAATTTGTACATTTATAAATTGTGTTAGATTATTAATTTTTCAAAATTTGTAAAGTTACTAAATTTATCAATCTCACGTTTTAATTATTTGATCTTATCAATTTATTATAAGTACAAGTGTACAAATGTACAATCTTATATTCATGTTCAAATATGAAATATAAAAAATATTAAGTTAAATTATACTTAAACTATACATTAATTATTACATCAAAATAATAAATTAAACTTATTGATGTGTAAAGTCACATATTTCTAATGATTAAGTTAATAATCAACAAATGAATTATTTAATAAAATAATTTAATTGTTATAATTAAATTTTTTTAATATAATGATTGTACTTAATACAAAAAATAAATTTATTAATTTAATGGCCATAATTAACAAATTAGTTTAAATTTATAATAATTTATTTTAAAGTTATCAATCTCAAATTATTAATTTAATAAAACTTTTAAATATTATTATATACTATAATTTATAAATTTAGATAGTAAACATATTAATTTAATGATCATAGATAATTATGTACCTTAAATTGTGAAGATGTATTTTGTCACACTATAATATAATAAATTCATAATCTCACAAATTCATCAATTGTAACTTATTAGTTACAAGTCAGGTAAATATTAGATCAGTTCAATAACAAGCCAAGTCATTTACAGGTTAAGTCAATTACAGATCAAGTTCATAACAAGTCAGGTTGATAACAAGTCGAGTAATATCAATTATTTACTAGGTTAGTCTTGGGTTCGAGTTCTTATCAGGTCAGATGCAGGTCAGGTTCGGTTATCACATCATCAGGTTAAATTCGGGTTCAGGTTAGGTTCAGATCCAAAGTTTCCAATTTCAACTTGAGTTCAGGTCAACACCAGTTCGAACTCAGATCGATTTCGAGTTATCACCACCTCAAATCACAAGTAATTTTGACTCAAATCAACTTCAGTCAATTTTACAGATCGAATCAGTTTTTTACATCTCCAACAAGAGTAAAAGTGTAGAGCACAAATGATTCTATCAACGGAGGTTGAATTCAGGTGGTTCCGTACGTTTGAATAAATATATTATCTAATTTAGGACATGACTTCGAACTTTACCAAATGTTTTTATTAAAGCTGAAGGATAAAATTCATTCGAAAATAAAAAATTTTCAAACTTAATTTTTAAAATTTATAAATATCAATATATATATATATATTTATCGATCTCAATTCGATTCAAATAAAATAAAAGTATTAAAACCATCAATCAGTTAGTCTAGTAGGATAAGTCACTATATTTATTAAGTAACATTAGGGTATGAGTCATGAAGTAAATTGAGTTGAGAAGATCATCTACATAATAATAGACCTCTGTAGTACTCGATTCGAATTAGTCAACTAATGAGTATGTGATTATAAAAAAAAATTAAAGTATTAAAAAATCGGATCTCAAACCTGGCCCGGCAACAGCTCATATCTAACCCCTAATTCCCAGAGCCCAGCAGAGTCAAAGCCTTTTCATTCTCTTATTTATATTATCTTTTTCGTTTATAAAAATATATTTCTTCACCTTCTTTGGTTACACCGAAACCAAAACCTCAAAATCAAGAGGTTTCATTTCAATCTACTTTTAAGTATCTGCTCTTTTCTCTTCCAATTTTATTCTGAAAATTCTAATCTCCAATTGTTTTTTTAATTTTGTTATTCAGTTTTTGAACACAGCTATTCGCTCCGATGGCTTCCAATTCGAAGAAGGATTCCACCGGTACTGATCAGCTCAATCTCGGATTCTTTTCCTCTGTTATTTTTTTTATTTTGAATAGATTTTTTAGTTTACACTGAGATCTATTTGTGCCCGTTTCATTATTTCTTAATCGGCTGCGGTTGACTTAATTTAGTGTTCTGATTTCTCTTGTTTTAGTACTATGTTTCGATGTTGAATTGATATTGTTTTCGAATCCAAAGAAAAAATGGCTAACTCTCCTCGTTATTATCGATACTGCTTTGTAATTGTGGATTATAATCCTTTTAGTAATACTAATTTATTCCGAGATCTATTTGAGCTCCGTTTCATTATTTCTTAATCTGTGGTTGACTTAATATAGTGTTGCAGATTATTAGAATCACTCCTGTTTAGTACTATGTTTCGTTGTTGAATTGATATTTTTTTGGACTCCGAGGAGGAAAGCTAAGTTTCATCGTTATTGTCGATACTGCTTAGTGCTTTGTAACTGTGTATTGTATTTATTTTAGTAGTACTAATTTTAGTACTTATAATTGTGTTAGGGATTTTATTGATTGGGGTTGATTAATTTCATTTCTGTTAAGGATTATGGTTAATTAATACCTATTTGGCTCGGTTGTGAAGTTTGTAAATTTATAAGTTTGTTTTTCTTTTATGCTTTTCATGTCTTTCTTAGATGAGAAATCGGGTAAAAGCTCAAAACCAGAAACTTCCAGTGGAGAGTCAAAACCAGTACAGGGTGGAGCTTCACCTGCCACTATGCCTGAACCAGGGTTTGCCCCGCCGAATCCATTTGATTTCTCAGCCATGAGTGGCATTCTTAATGTAAGCTTCTCTTTTTTTATTTTAATTATTGTTTGAATTGTTATGAACCATTTTGGTTAAAAGATAATCATAGCTCATCGTTTCTTATGTCCCTGCTACATGTTGCAGTAGTATAACGTCATGAGGTTTATAGTTGATCTGATTAATTGACCATTTCAGCAGTGTACTTAATGGCTGGGAACTTACAGAATATAACATCCACCGATAACCTTGCAGCTTTGATAAAGCTTGTGAATTAGTTTGTAGTTGCACTTCTACTAGGGTTGTTAAATTTTGTTGGATCTGGCTATGTGGGGGCTCAAAACACATCCAGGTGGTGTCAAGTAGCAGTGGCAAACAGATAAGTTTGGTTGGGTCATTTAGGGTTTGAGTCGTTTCACAATTCACATTCTGGTTGTTATGGCTTCAGGTAATTTTCAAGTCGGGTGTCCCTTAGTATGGACGAATACCATATTTTTTAAATAAATTTGTTATTAATTTTTAGTACTAAGTTCAAAAGGTGTTTGGGTTGGATCAAGCCATTTTAGATTGTATTACTTTGTGTTTGGACTTCGGATCTTTGACCTATTAGTCAATTCAGGTATGGGTTGGTTCTAAATTTTGTTATTCTTGCAACTGACTTGAGTCTGATATTAATCTCATATTTATTCTCCTTTTGGTGGCTGTAATAATTTTGTCTCTAACTCTCTATACCTAAATGTGTTTTAATTTTTTGTCTTATGGTTGTTGATCATTTCGGTTAGGATCCAAGCATCAAGGAACTGGCTGAGCAGATAGCAAAAGATCCTTCATTTAACCAAATGGCAGAGCAGCTCACTAAAACATTTCAAGGGGCAGCAGAAGAAGAGAGTATTCCGCACTTTGATCCACAGCAGTACTATTCAACCATGCAGCAGGTTATGCAGAATCCTCAGTTTATGACCATGGCTGAGCGCCTTGGTAATGCATTAATGCAGGTATGTGTGGGCTCAGTTGCTGGTTTAAGCAGATTTACGATTTTTTATCCGATTTTATGGTTGGTAGATGAAGTTGAGTTTTGTCTTTCTTCAGGACCCAGCTATGTCTAGCATGCTTGAGAATTTGACTAATCCACAACACAAAGACCAGATTGAGGAAAAGATGTCAAAAATCAAAGAAGATCCATCGATGAAACATATTCTAGAAGAAATAGAGACTGGCGGTCCCGCAGCAATGATGAGGTGATTGATCAAAATACTAGGAGATTAAGAGCGTCATACTATCATAAGCTTGTTGGCATAACATTTTCTTCTTTGCAATGCATTTAGGATGTCTACATTCAACCATTTCTTTGCTAAATTACTAATAAAGAAAAACTTTCTGGTCTAGGTACTGGAATGATAAAGATGTTCTGCAGAAGTTAGGTGAAGCAATGAGTTTTGCTGGTTCGGGAGATGCAGCTACCTCTGCTGGTAACTCTGCTGCAGATGAAGGAGATGAAGAAGGAAATGAGGACGAATCTATTGTACATCATTGTGCCAGTGTTGGTGATGCTGAGGTATGTCTTAATGAACACTTTGTACTTATCTTCTTCGTGTTCGACTGATAATCTATAAACTCTTGACTGTATTTATGACTTAGGGTCTAAAAGCTGCACTAGATTCTGGTGCTGACAAGGATGAAGAAGATTCAGAGGGAAGGACAGCACTGCATTTTTCCTGTGGATATGGTGAGGTAAAATAATTTTCTAACTGAACCCCTTTTCTCTCATCACTCTCTACATACATACACACTGTTGCATTACCCAAGATATCATTATCAAGATCACTGTGGTTAACTAATTACCAGGGTCTTTCTAAAGAAAAAAAAATGTAATCATTGGGGTAATCTTATCGATCTTGATATGGAATCATTTTGTTTGCTTAACAATCATTGATTCTTAGGAATTTAAAAATCATTGTAGCATTTGGATCCTCAAAGCATCCTTTTGCTCATAGCATTCATCTTGGGATCTTTAAGATGGGGAAAATTTTATATCGAAACACAAATTAATAAGGCTTTGCTAATTATTATAAGATGTTATCATGGAATCTGTGGGCTATTAAGCTGTGCTTGCTTCTTGGTTTAGTTGTACTTGTACTTGTTGTCATTGCCATCTATTGGGCGTATCCATACCAGTTTCACACTTTGTGTAATCGGGATGGTTTAGATTATGTTCTTGAGTTTTGTAAATTTCCATGCAAAAGAAATGGGTTCGATATCATGTCCATTGTCTGGGTGGGTACAGCTAATACACATCTGATTTTATATTAGGTGAAATGCGCTCAAATCCTTCTTGAAGCCGGGGCAGCAGTGGATGCTTTGGACAACAACAAGAATACCGCACTCCATTATGCAGCTGGCTACGGACGGAAAGAATGTGTGGCCCTTCTACTGAAGAATGGCGCCGCTGTGTAAGTAAATCGAATTGACAGTAGCCGATCTCGGCGAGTATCGACTTTATTTTCCCCTGTAATTCAATTTTTTTTCTTACCACAGAACTCTCCAAAACATGGACGCCAAGACTCCGATTGACGTGGCCAAGCTGAACAATCAGCAGGAGGTAGTAAAGTTGCTCGAAAAGGATGCTTTCCTGTGAGCTGAGAAGAGGCACTGGTAAGGCTATGGCATATGTATGTTTGGGTCTAGCAATGCTACAGTCATTTTACTGTGCTGTTAAACAAATTTACTTTGATAAGTTTGGGGTAGTGATCAAAGCTGGACTGGGTCTTTTTCTTTAATTATTATATTTATATATTATATTTCAGATATGTAATGATAATGTTGGAAAAGATTAATTTGCAAGAGATTGTTTTCACTTATAGGAAAACCAAGTCAAAATTAAAGGGACCGACAAATATGGAATCTCTTGTATTTTTTACCCAATCAGTGATCAGTAATCACATATTTTTCCTCTTTGGACGTTGATCCGTATGTGATCCAATTATCTGAATTTTGTATCGGATATCCGATCCAAATTATTCAAAATAAGAAAATTAGATCGGATCATCGGATAAACACATTGAATTATTTGGATCGGATATTTTTATTTACCCTTACTCAGTAGGCTCTTTTGAATTGTTGAGTCAAACAGCTCCAATCCATGCCCTATCTCTTTTGTTGCTTGGTCCTTTTAGGGGTGCTAACCGAGTTTAGCATCTCAAGCAGCTCGAGCTTCACTCAATCATGCTCGACTCGAGTTGATTCTACTTGAACTTGAGCTCGATTTGAGACATTAATGTGTCAAATTAAATAAGATTTAATTTGACTCGATAAGTTTGCGAATAGTTTGTTAATTTTTTATAGGCTAAACTACAAGGGAAGTCACTCAATTATGGTTAAGATTACATTTGAGTCATTCAATTATTAGAAGTTACATTTAGATCACTCATTTATGGGTAAGGTTATATTTGAGTCAATTATTAAAGGTTACATTTTGGATCACTCAATTATGGGTAAGATAACATTTAAGTTACCCTTCATATTTTTTTAAAAAAAGTATATCAATTTGTGTATTAGATTTGTTAATGATTTCAAATGAAGTATTCTAATGTTAGCGAAGGTATACAAGTGATTTGAAAGAAAAAATTGACTAAATTGATACTTTTTAAATATAAAGAGTGACCTAAATGAACTTTACTCATAATTGAGTGACTCAAATATAATCTTACTTATAATTGAGTGACCTAAATGTAACTTTTAATAATTGGGTGATCTAAATGTGACTTTAGCCATAGTTAAGTGACCCAAATGTAACTTTTAATAATTGAGTGATTCAAATGTAATCTTGACCATAATTAAGTGACCTCTCTTGTATTACCTTTTTTATAATATGTTAATTTATTGTATCTGTGGATGCTTACTTTGGAGTAAAAATTTAAATTGTGGTTTTATTTTCTATCGCAGTATTTTATTGTAGTCGCGAAGATAACAGATGTTGTTGCGGTCATTGCAGGTCGTTATTTTCTGCAAAAATGATTTTAGACGCTACTGTTACCACTATATAACGATCGCTATTGCGGTTGTAGATCGTTATTAGAATTTTTGCTTTGTAGTTTAGATTTTGAAATTATTTCACATTATTTTGATATTTTTGTTAACTTTGTTAATTTGTGTTTATATTAATCTTTATATAATATTATTAGATTTTATAAATATTAAAAAAGTTAAAGATAAAAATTTTGACGAGCATAACGAGCAACGAGTTTTTTTAAGGAACACAAACTGAGTACAATTTTATTAAACTTATCAAGTATTAAATTTAACACAAGTCAAATAATTTTCGAGTCGAGCACTACTAAATTAATGATCGTTTCGTTCGATAAACACCTCCAGCCCTTGGTAGGTTACTTCCTCACCGGCAAATTTCTGCCAACTTACACCACCTCCTCTGCTGCTTTTGCAAGTACTTGTCTCCTCAGAGCAACCCAACCATTTTCACCTACACATACATAGAATTTATGGGTCAATTCGGGTTTGGCCTATATATGAGACCCAACTTTCATATTTTTCCGAATTCTACCGACCTAAAATATAGGTCTCATTCTCACATTTTGCATACTTGTGAGTAGCAATTAATTTAGAAATCAATGAAATTAAGCCTTGGTTATCCCAATTTTTTGGTTTTATTACATTTTAAGCCTAGACAAATTAAACTCTAATTCTTATTTTTTGTTTAGATACTTTCTTTGGTCCCTATCAATTTGATCCCATGGTTTCATCCTAGTTTGGATCTCTATATATACACATGTAAGAGAGTTATAAGGAAAATAGTGAGGTGGTTATGAAATTGGTGATTGGGTGTGCAGATATTCGTACTAGTATTATGCTCCTGAGCCAATATCTATGCATCGGATGTAGGGTTGTAAAAACAAGTCAGAACCTGAAAACCTGCCTGAAACCTGCTCGAGTCATAATTTGATTTGACCTGAGAATTTGATGACCCGAACCCGAACTGTAACTGATTGTTGCTGACCCGAACCCGAGTTGAACCTGTTACTGTAGCAACCGAACCCGATCTGTGTCCGACTGAAAGGAACCCGAACCCGAGACCGACCTGGCAAATTACCTGATATTACCTGACTGAATCGACCCGAGATCCGGTTTTACCCGGCCTGTTTTGAACCCGACCTGTTTTGAAACCGACCTGTTTTGAACCCGACCTGTTTTGAACCCGACCTGTTATTAGACCCGACCTGTTTTGAACCCAACCTGTTTTGAACCCGACCTGTTATTAGACCCGACTTGTTTTGGACCCGACTTGTTTTTAACCCGATCTGTTTTGTACCTGAACTGATATTTACCTGGTTTGATAATTGATACTTAACAAGTAATGATGATATTTTTAATATATGATATGAAGTAATATTATGAACTATTATGAAAAAGTCTATATCTATAATTTGAATAGTTTAAAATGTTAAGTATCTAACAAATGTATTAAAAGATTTATTTTTAATAAATAAAAGATTTGTTTAATAAGTAATTAGTAAAAATAAATATAAACTTGATAAATAAAAATATTTATTTTTAATAAATAAAAATCTAATATACTAAAATACATAGTACATATATAATTTTTACTAAGGCATATATAGACAAATTTACTAAGGCATATGTTTTAGTATATATATTTTAAGTCATACTAATTTGATTTGATATTGTTTATTTTAACTTTTTTTCTTAATATATAGACTAAGGCATACTAAAATACATAGATAGTATATATTTTTACAATTAATAATTTAAATCTTTCTCAATTAATTGACTAATTAGTATTGTTTATTTTAAGTGAAATTTTTTATAAAAATTTACAAAGGTACATTACACCAAAATGTTTTAAGTTTGTAAAATATTTAAGTTTGAATTTTTTTTAATTGGTATTGTTTATTAAAAGGCATTCCTTGTTAGTTTTCTACAATTAGTAATTGGTGTTTGTTTCTTACAAAACAAGTAAAAATAAAATGGAAAGTAAAATGTACAACTTTTTTAAGAAAATGGCCTCATTAAACCCCCTCTAAACCTAAGTAGGGGAAAAGAGTGCCCATAATATTATTAATGAAACTAAAAAAGTGTATAAGTTTACAAACATTGGAATTCAACATCAGACTTACAAATCCATCAGACTTACAAATCTAGCAACAAAATTAAAAATTACAATCCAGCAACAACCACATTTTGCATCGAGCAACAAAAACAACTAAGCATACCAGCAACATCAAAATAACAGCAGCAACAGCAGGTAAATTAGAATCCTACAAAATGAAAACAAAGACTTACAAAAAAAAAAACAATAAACATAAGTATAGAAAAATAGATCACAAACAGAATACAAAACAAAAACAACTATCAAAGTCCATATACCTTAACTAGGAGGATCACAATCCTACAAAAGTTCACACCTCATTTCACTAAGTATTAATGTGCTTGCTTTGTTTAAGGGGGGTCTACACAAGGAATAAGAATCATAAACAATAGATCACAAAAAAAAATCAGAAAACAATAAACATAAGTATAGAAAAATAAGATATACCTTCCTTAACCAATAATTGGATCTGCACCAAAAGCATTAGAGATTGGAGAATCATTCACAACACTAAGATATTCTTCATCTCTTTCCTTTGGTTCAAAGTCATACAACCAATTGCGTGTGGTCACAAACATCTCAACATTCTTAGGCAACAGCCTAAACCTCAATTTGGTCAAAATCCTACCTCCCATACTAAAGGAAGATTCTGAAGCAACTGAAGTAATCGAAATGGCCAAAAATATCTCTAGCCATCTGTGATAGTACTGAAAAAGAAAGAGATTGAGCTTTTTAGTAATGTAAAATATCAAATTTAGCATCTTTAGTGCGAGGAAAAAGGGGCAAAGAAATGTAGGAGTCAACATCGGATTTTCCACTCCTAGAAGCAGCTAAATTGGCATCGAAGTTTTAAAATAAAATAGATAAAAACTTTATAAATAAACTGCAATTGAATCTCAAGCATTAAATAAATTTAAAAACAGAAGCCTAAGTGAACTTAATAAAAATGAAGAATTACCTGAAACAGATTAGACTTTTTGAATGTTTGAGGCCGACCGGAACTCGACACAATTGAACCTTGAGAGGATGAGTTACTTTGGACAAAATAATTTGATGAAGAACAAAGTACAATCTTTGAATAATATATATACATATTAATGAACTCATTATAAATTGTGATTACCCTCATTTTAACCTCATCCTCAACATAGAGGACATCATACAACTCTTTCAAAAGTTGTAATTTATATCTAGGGTCAAGCAAAACAGCAAATGAGAGAATAGTTGAGTGATCGGACCAATATTTTTCATACAGCTCAAGCATTGGTCCTGTCATTGCAGAAATACCTTCACAAGGATCACTATGAGCATCACATAACAGTTTCTCAATGGCTACAACATTTTCTAAGTACAAATTAGAAGTGGGATAGTTGGATCCAGAGAACAAAGTAGTAATCTCATAAAAAGGCTCAAGGAAATCACAAATTAACTGTATTGCATCCCACTCAACATCAGTAATTAAGTTCAAGTCATTCTCCCTATTGACTAACAAATTGATAGTTGATTTAGCATCAAGTGCCCTACGAAGCATCAAGTAAGTAGAGTTCCATCGGGTAGAAACATCTAATATCAACTTCCTAAAAAAATCAGAACCACAATCTTTAATAGCCAAATCAAAGCTACAAAGTCTAGAGTCAGAAGAATCTATAAACTTAACTACTTCACGTAATTTAACAACAGAACAGTCTATTACCTTCAAGCCTTTTTGAACTATCAAGTTCAAAATATGGGCTGCACACCTTACATGAAAATATTTACCATTGCAAGGAATGGGAGAAATTGCATGCAGGTCATCTTTTAGTCTCTTACCATTTTCTCATTAGCAGAAGCATTATCAAGAGTAATTGTAAAAGTTTTTTTTTCAAGACCCCACTCACACAACATCGATTTGACAAACTTATAAATGGACTCATCATCATAGGCTGGGGGAAAATGACGGAAGTTAAGTATTTTAGATTGAAGTTTCCAATCATTGTCCACAAAATGAGCAGTTAAAGCAAAATAAGAACGAGAAGTACAAGCAGACCATCCATCACAAGTAAAACAGATTCGACTTGGAATAGCATGCATGAACTCAAGTACCAATTTCTTATGCTTCTCATACTTTGACATGCAACATTTAGTAACAGTATACCTCGAAATATCCTTCACATTAGGATTCAAATATTGATACAAAGCCCTGAGTTTTTCATTCTCAACCATACTTAGTGCATAACCATGACAAAGTATAACCTCAGCAAATAAATCATAGTAAGTTTTCTGATCAAAGGAACTCTCTAAACTAGTTTTGGGAGTAGTAGCAAGGAAGTCTTTGTAAGCAGGGCATTTTTCAGTATGCCTTTTAGGATTAGAAGTCCCAATATAAGAATCAGCTTTATAAGTTTTGGTTTTGTAGTACTTACATTGAGAAAACATACCTTCTGGAAGCTTAACAAAGGTATAATGACTCCAAACAGGAGAAGTTCTTCTTCCAAAGTCTCCTGAATTTGCAGATGTAGCCCTCCGCTTCGAGGTATGAACAGTTTCAGACAGTTGATCATTGGCATTTTCATTTTCTGGTAGGTCTGGTACAGAACAAAGACAATAAAATGCAATTGTAGTTAGAAAATATATAACAAGTTAAGAGAAAAAAAATAATTAAGAAACAAAATTATTACTTACTTCTTTCAATAGGATAGTCCAACTCATATGAAAAAGAATCCATGTTTGTGTTAAAAACTGAATTTGCAATCTGAAATCAAGCAAAAACTAATACATTAAGTGCTTAGAACTAAAATTCACAAATACTGAAGAAGCAAAATCAACAATGTAAGATAACAAGCAGAATGAAAACTTTTGCAATAGCAACTAAAGTACTGGCAATGTCACTATCAAAATTCCGATACTTTAACCGATGCTCACATCAAAATCCATCAAAGCAGCAAGGAATCAAAACTTTTAACCAACCCAGATATCAAAATCGTGTATCTTTATTTCCTAATAGAATATATATATATATATAAGCGAAAATAACTTTGAAAATCAGTGATATAAAATAAATCAATGAAACCAGATTCATTATACACACATAGGTGTATGTATGCACGTGTGTATATATATATTATACCCAATAATTAATTAAGATAAGCAAAAAGGAAATCTTTAAAAGTTGATTAAGATTTGGGGCTGCATATTCGTCCAAATAAAGAACAAAAAAATGAAGACATCTCACATTCCTGGACGTGTAAAGTAAGCGGTTGGTTAGGAAAGGTAAACCGAGCCTAATAACTAAAAAGAGAACTGAAGCTTACCCACCCTCAAATCGACAGAAAAGAGGAATGGACGGTGGCACAAAGCAAGATCCAAAACGGTTCTGGTTCCGTTTCTTAAAAGAGACGAACGCGCAAACAGGGCTGATTGATGGGGTTCGATCACGTCATGATGTTGGTCACGATGGTTGTGGTCGTGCGAACCACGAACAGCGATGGAGGCTTAGTCAGAGCTTCACCGGTGCTTGGCCAGTGAGGAGATGGTGGGGGAGCTTTAAAATCGGGTGAAAACAAGAGTGAGAGAGAGGGATATCGAGAGAGAGGGGAGGCAGAGATAGGAAGAGCGGCTGCAAATATCAAATGACTTATCCTCCCGTGCTTAATTTCTGATAAAAGAGAATATATACCCAACTTAATGGGTAAATTACAGAGTAAGACCTCAAAATAAATTAGGGTTTACACAAGAACTCTAGTTTTACTCAAATTACAAAAAGACCCCTCAAATTCTATTTTGCTCAATTAATTCCCAAATTCAAATTAGGGTTTTTGATTATAAAAAATTTCCCAAATTTTAGGGTTTCCAAAATTAGGGTTTTTAAATTTTAAATTTCTGAATTAGGGGAATTTTGAGGTGTTACATAGGGCTTATTGCTAGGGCTTAGGGTGTTAGGGTTTAGTGCTTGGGTTTCATGGTTTAGTTTTAAAGGTTTAGGGTTTTATAGTTTTGTTTTATGGTTAGTGATTCAATTTTAAGGTTTTAGGGTATGTGTTTTAGTTTTAAAGGTTTGATTTTTATGTTTCATTTATCTTACGTTTAGGGTTTAGGTTTATTGTTAAGGCTTATGGTGTTAGGGTTTAGTGTTAGTTTAATGGTTTAGTTTTAAAGGTTTAGGGTTTTATAATTTTGTATTATGGTGAGTGATTCAAATTTAGGGTTTTAAAGTATGTGTTTTAATTTTAAATGTTCAATTTGTAGGTTTCATGTTGAGTGGATCGAAAGATCGATATTGACCAAGAGGGGGGGTGAATTGGAAATTTAAAGGATTGTGGTGGAAATTGGCAAATTAAAAATTGATGAACAAGAGATTTAGAGTGGTTCAAGTTCCAAATGAACTCTACATCCACTACCTTAGTCTCACTAAGGATTTGCAACAATTTCACTAAATTGATCTTCCCCTTTTCTAGGACAAGGAGGCAACCCTTTACAATTTCGGTTGATTTTTCTACCCAAAAATCAACCAAACCCTCACACAAGAGAACAAAGAAATTTGTAGGCTAATAAGGTATCTCTCAATACAAATGATAGCCCCAATACAAGCACTCAACCCAATTTTACAAAGTATGAATGAAGAACACAAATTGGGATTTTTACACAAAGTGGGATTTTTGCTCAATTGCTTGAATTTGATGTTTGGATGTTTGCTTTTGGATCAATAGTTGTTGCTGATGCTTTTGGATGTCTCTTTTATACCTTCTCATTGATTTCTAGCCGTTCAAGTGGTTGGGAACATAAATGGAGCCGTTGGAACCCTCTCTTGCCACCATAAATGCAGTCTGCACCAACCCGTTTCGGAACACGGGGTACCTGTTTCGGAACGGACTAAAATAGAAAGAGCCGTTGGGGTGCATTTAAGAGCCCGTTTCGAAACGCCTTAGGGCCGTTTCGGAACGATTTTGCCACTGTCAAGGGTCGTTTCGGAACGGTCTTATCCCGTTTCGAAACGCCGACCGTTCCGAAACGACTTAACGGTTTCCAAAAAGTTAGTTAAAAACTCTTAACGGTCATATTTTCAAATTAATATTGAGACCTGTTCCGAAACGATATGAATCCGTTTCGAAACGAAATTGCTACTGTCAAGGGTCGTTTCGGAACGGGCTTGATCCGTTTCGAAACACCCCTTTATATCTTTAAAAAATCATCAAAAATATTGCAACCGTTAGCTTTTTCAAATCAAATATGAAGAACAGTTTCGAAACGAGTGATACTGTTTCGAAACGAGGTAAAGTGTTTCGATACACGTTTCGGAACGGTGGTCGACAGTGATGAAAACGTTTCGAAACGCCTCAGGGCCGTTTCGAAACAGGAGCTTAAAATTCACTGTTTTGACTTGAAACACTTAGAAAAATATTTGAAAAGTTTGTTTTTAACTTGGGCATAATCTTAAAATTATATGGGGATATTTTGAGGACTTAAAATTCGTTTTGACTTTTTCAATTTAGTCCTTAGGTTTTTAGTTATATCAAAATTAAAATATTTGTTTCACAATCTCCCCCTTTTTGATATAACAAAACCAAAGTTAGAATTTTTGAGAATTTTGAAAGTTTTGAAAATATTCTAACTCCCCCTTAATTTAAGATAGGTTTTTAAAGTTTAAAAAAATTTTGATTTGAAATCCAAGTTGTAAACCTTTAAAAACCTTTTAAGATTTAAAACGAATTTTAGTTTAAAGTGTGGCTCTTAAATTTCTTCTCCCCCTTTTTGTTAGATCAAAAAGAACAATAAAATCTCATAGAGAAGATAAAGGATTAGTACCAAAGCAATAATAAGCAACCATATTATAAATTCATAATCAAAATATCCAAAACATAAATCAAACATTAAGTTCAACATAAAATCCCAAATAAAAAAGCCAAATAGCATAGGTTCTTAAAACATAAGAAAACATAAAGATGCAATCTTAATCCTAAAAAAACATAGATAATATGATATGATATGATATGGAGTTCCTAAGCCTCATCATCATCATCCGAAGTATCATCATCGCTCTTGGCTTGAGAACGGTGAAACTTCGTCCATTGCCCATAAAGAGTGGAGAAGGAAAGATCCAAGTTGGAATGCGAAGTCTCAAGAGTATGAAGACGATCCTCGACATTCTTCAACCGATTGCCCATAGATTCAAAGCCCGAAGTAAGGCGAGTGTCCAAAGCATCGAATCGAGAGTCCAAAGCATTGAATCGCTCGGTAAGGAAAGCCGTAAGGGCATCATTGTTTGCAACTTGAACTTCCGGTGGAGGAGCAACGGGAGGAGGAACGGCTTCTCTATCAATTCTTTCCCAAACATCATTCGCATATGTGAACCCGAACTTGCGAAGGGATGACTCACCAATCTTGGTCTTGCGAGGTTCCGGAGAATCATAAGAACAATCGATGCCAAGATCATGAAATAAGGCGCTCAAGACAATGCCATAAGTGAAAGACTTCAACTCATTTGTGTCAATAAGCTTAATATTATTGACTATCTCGGCAAAAATAATCTTAGGCACATTTGGGCGCTCACCCCTACGGAAACACTCTAGCCAAAAATGACCGGTTTGACGGATGTGGGAGTATTTACCTCCGGAAGGTCGAATGAACCAAGATACCATCAAGTGAAGAACTCGATCGTGCACATCCAAGTGAAGTGCCTTACCGGTGAAAGTGCCAAAGTGGCGTTCATCCTCAAGACCCTCATCCTTAAGTTTAAGAGCAGACTCCAAAAGAGCAACATTAACAGTAAACTTTTTGCCCAATAAGGATGATTCAATTCCTATAATCTCGGTTCTGGACTCATCATAAATAAAATGAGCATTAGAGTAAAAGATGAGTACCATGTTTTTGTAGCGAACATCCGGAATGCTCAAGAAATACATGAGATTCCACTCATCCAAACGGCCGAGATAACGAAATAGGAAACGCTCGGAATTGAGGAAATCAACATCAATGACACGTTCCTTGCGAATTTCGAAATCCTTGACATAAGAGAATCGAGCACGTGCCTCTCGATTTTTAAGAGATTTCTGAAAAAGCATAGAGAGATTTGGACGAATGCTCGAATCACCGGATTGAACGGCCTTGTACTTTTTGTTTGCTTGATCCGCCATCTAAAAACATTAAGCAAGTGTTTTAAAATTAAGTGTATGCATTGATATTTAAAATCAATCCAATAATAAATCCCACTTAGGTTTTTGAAAACAAAATTAAAATAAAAAACAGTTTAAAAAAATACGACTGAAAAATTTTATATTCGAATCAAAAATTTTGAGTTTTGGAAATTTTTTTACAAGATATTGAAAACCCACAACAAAAACATATAATTTATACAAAAAAAAATTTTCTAACCTAAGATTCGAACATAAATTGAAAGAAAAAGAAAAAATAGAAAAATTACCTTAGTTTGGGATTTTGGATGATTTGATTAAAATCCTTGCACAAGATTGATGAAACTTGCTTAGACTTGAGTTGTAGAGTAAAACCCCTCACAATTTTGTGAAAAGCAAAGAGTTTGAGAGGGTATTTATAGAGAGGGAGGCGGTTTAGGGTTTTAAGAGTTTTGATAAAAAGAGAATTGTGTCATTAAAAGCCCTAAATAAAGCATTCCGCGATGCCGTTTCGGAACGGTCAAGACCGTTTCGGAACGGGGCGGCTAAGGTTTTGACCGTTTTAAGACCATAGTCTGACCGTTTCGATACGGTGTTGACTGTTTCGAAACCCCTTTGACCCGTATCGGAACGCGTTCCGATACACCCCTTGGCAGTAGCAAAAACGTTTCGGAACGCCTTGGAGGCGTTTCGAAACGCCCTTCTCTCAGAGCTGGATTTAAGGTATCCGTATCGAAACTGGTTCACCCGTTTCGATACACCTGGGCCTGGAAGTGCAGAAAAGGCTCTAAAAGTGCAGAAAAATGAAGTTCTAAGAGGCCTAACATGCATAAATGTCATGAATGAGCAGGCAAAACATATTTAAGCATAAACATACTCCCCCTAACTATAAGCATGGATGAAATTAGGAGTTTAGACACATCAACATGGCATTTCACAAAATCAAGCATATTTAAGCACAAAAGAGGTCCTAAAAGGTCAAGATAGGCTAGCTAGACCTAACTCTCTCCTAAGGGACCAAAAACGCTCTTTGTCTAAGGGTTTTGTAAAAATGTCCGCTAATTGATTTAAGGTGTCTACATACTCTATAACCACATCTTCCTTAAGGACATGATCTCTAATGAAATGATGCCTTATTTCTATGTGTTTGGTTCTAGAGTGTTGGATGGGATTTTTTGTTAAACAAATAGCACTAGTGTTGTCACATTTTAGGGGTATGGTTTCAACATTAATTCCATAATCTAAGAGTTGTTGCTTTATCCAAAGGACTTGAGCACAACAACTCCCTAAGGATATGTACTCGGCTTCGGTGGTAGATAAGGCTACACTATTTTGTTTCTTAGAGAACCAAGATATGAGCATACTACCTAAGAATTGGCAAGTTCCCGAAGTACTTTTCCTATCAATTTTGCAACCCCCATAATCCGCATCCGAGTAAGCATGAAGGTTGAAGGTAGAGTCTCTAGGATACCAAAGGCCTAAACAAGGAGTGTCTCTAAGGTATCTAAAGATTCTCTTAACAGCTATAAGGTGAGACTCTCTAGGACTAGCTTGAAACCTAGCACACAAGCAAACACTAAACAAGATATACGGTCTACTTGCGGTAAGGTAAAGCAAAGATCCAATCATAGAACGATAAAGCTTAGAGTCAACACACTTACCTCCTTCATCTTTGTCAAGCTTTGTAGATGAGCTCATAGGAGTGGCTTGAGGCTTTGCATTCTCCAAGCCAAACTTCTTGAGCATATCCTTTATGTATTTTGCTTGGTTAATGAAGGTGCCATCCTTCTTTTGCTTGATTTGGAATCCCAAAAAGAATGAGAGCTCCCCCATCATGCTCATCTCAAATTCACCTTGCATTAACTTAGCAAACTCTTGACAATGACATTCATTAGTAGAACCAAAAATAATATCATCAACATAAATTTGAACTACTAAGATGTCATTTTTATACATTTTTATAAAAAGTGTAGTGTCCACCTTACCTTTTTCAAATCCTTTTTCAATCAAAAAATTTGAAAGCCTTTCGTACCAAGCTCTATGAGCTTGTTTTAAACCATAAAGAGCTTTGGTAAGTTTGAAAACATGATTTGGAAATTTTGAATCTTCAAAACCCGGTGGTTGTTCCACATACACTTCTTCATTTATAAAACCATTTAAAAATGCGCTTTTAACATCCATTTGAAAAAGCTTGAAATTATGATAACATGCATATGCAAGCAACATCCTAATGGCTTCCATTCTAGCTACGAGTGCATAGGTTTCATCAAAATCTATTCCCTCTTCTTGAGTGTAACCTTGTGCTACAAGTCTAGCTTTATTTCTCACAATGTTACCACTCTCATCTAGTTTGTTCCTAAAGACCCATTTAGTTCCTATTGTAGATTGATTACTAGGCCTATCAACTAATGTCCATACATTACTTCTCTCAAATTGATTTAACTCTTCTTGCATAACCATAATCCAACAGTCATCTTTCAATGCTTCTTTTATGTTTTTAGGCTCTATGCATGAGATAAATGCAACATGGTTCATTAATTTAAGAGAAGAACGAGTGGTTACCCCCTTGGATGGATCACCCAAGATTTCACCATCTTTGACATAGTTCAACTCCCTTGGGTAGCTCACTTCCTTTTCCTCAATAGCCAAGTCCTTCAAGGCTTCAAGAGGTGGTTCTTGTGTGTCTTCTTCTTTTGTTGGAATCTCATCCTCCTTTGAAGTTTGACTTCCATCAAAGGCATTTATGATTCCTACATCATCATCATCACAAGAATCCTTCCTAGGAAGGAGGTTATCATCGAATACAACATGAATAGATTCTTCTACTACTAAAGTTCTTTTGTTAAATACTCGATAGGCTTTAGAGGTTAAAGAGTAACCTATAAAAATGGCTTCATCACTTTTTGCATCAAATTTACCTAAGTTATCTTTTCCATTATTTAAAACAAAACACTTGCACCCAAAAGGGTGAAAATAGCTAATGTTAGGCTTTTTAGATTTTAAAATCTCATAAGGTGTTTTCTTTAAAATTGGCCTAATCATAACTCGATTTACAATATAACAAGCGGTGTTTGTGGCTTCCGCCCAAAAATATTTAGGTAAATTATTTTCACAAAGCATAGTTCTAGCCATTTCTTGTAAAGTTCTATTTTTCCTCTCAACTACCCCATTTTGTTGAGGAGTTCGAGGAGCCGAAAAATTATGGCTAATACCATTTTCATTTAAAAATTCTTCAAACCCTAAATTTTGAAACTCGGTTCCATGATCACTCCTAATATGAGAAATTTTAAGCTCAAGATCATTTTGGGTTAATTTTGAAAATGTGATGAATTTTTCCAAAGCCTCATCTTTAGTACTTAAAAAGAGAACCCAAGTAAATCTAGAAAAATCATCAACTAGCACAAAAACATAAGATTTACCACCCAAGCTCATAGTCCTAATTGGCCCAAACAAATCCACGTGAATTAATTGTAAGCATCTACTAGTAGAAACATCATTAATGGATTTAAAGGAAGACTTATGTTGTTTACCCTTTGAGCATGCATCACATATTTTATCATTTGAAAATTTTATTTTGGGCAAACCTCTAACTAGATTTAGAGAGACTAGTTTTTCCAAAACACTAATGCTAGCATGTCCTAGCTTCCTATGCCACAACCATGCATCATTTTCATTTTGAGCAACTAAGCATGCATGAGATGTATGTATGTCATCTAAATGCACCATGTATATGTTTCCTATGCGATGACCTATGAGCATAATATTATTAGATTTAATGTCTACAATTTTGCATCCATTTTTATCAAATAAAACATTAAATCCTTTATCACACAATTGACTTATGCTCAATAAGTTGTGTTTAAGACCATCGACATATAAGACATTTTCAATAAGAATGGTAGAGTGATTACCTATGGAGCCAATACCTTTAATGTGGCCTTTGGAGTTGTCACTGAATGTTACTACTCCTCCACTTTTTGGCTTTAGATCCATGAATCGACTCTTGTCTCCGGTCATATGCCTCGAGCATCCACTATCAAGGTACCATGAGTTTTGACTTTGTGCCTTGGCCTTGTAGCAATGCTCCCCCTACAAACAAAGATATTAAACCTTGGTTTTTGGTACCCAAATCATTTTGGGTCCATGAGTGTTAGCTCCCAAAACCTTGGTTCCCTTAGGAATCCAATATGACATAGCAATAATATTATTAGATTTTACAAGTTCCTTAGGAACCCATACACTTCTAATTCTTTTAGCTCTACTATGTCTAGGGTAGCTACCTTGTTTGTAGTAATTAGTCTTTTTCTTAGGTTGGTGTGTTCTAGAGGATTCTCCTACTTCATGCTTGACACTACCAACATTTTTTAAAGACTTTTTGAGCTCATTTAGCTCACCCAACACCTTTTGGTGTTCACTATTGCATTGAGACAAAAGATTATTAAGATCAACATTTTCATCTTGAAAAAATTTAAGTTCATCTTTTAATCCTAAAATCTTTTTCTCAAATTTAGAATTAGCTTGAGTGAGTGAGTCATTTTTCTCATTTAGTTCTAAAATGATTTTCTTGTTTTTAATGACCGACTCTTTAAACCTCTCAACTAATTCATCATATACCTCTTGTAACTCATCATATGCATCATTTAATTCTTCATATGAAAAATCTAAAGTAGATGAGTTAGAGGTTACCAAGGAGGAATCTTCCTCAAGTGCCATGAGACAAAGATTAGCCACTTCTTGTTCGTCATCCTCCGATGACTCCTCATCACTCCAAGTAGCAAGCTTGGCTTTGAGTCTCTTCTTCTTCTCAAAGCCCTTCTTCTTGAGTTGAGGGCACTCCGAACGGATGTGGTCGGGTTGTTTGCACTCATAGCAAATGATGGGATCCTTTCCTTCTTCTTTGTTCTTCCCTTTGAAGTCCATCTTTCTTTGGATTTTTCTACCCCGGTTGGACCTCATGAAGCGTAAGAACCGTTTGGCTATCATAGCCAATTCTTCAAGTTCATCCTCATCACTAGATGAGCTCTCATCAAGTTGTGAAGCTTTAGCCTTGAGAGCTATACCCATCTTCTTCTTCTTCTCAACCTCAAGCTTCTCTACTCTTTTCTCTTCTTTCTTTTTCTCATCTTCCCTTCCTTGCTTCATGATCTCATGAGTAAGGAGAGAACCCACAAGTTCATCAAGCTTCAAAGTCTTCAAATTCTTTGCTTCGATGATAGCGGTTCTCTTCCCATCCCAAGACTCGGGAAGTGAATAGAGTAGCTTCCGGACTAGCTTGTCTTCTGGTATGATCTCTCCATAGCCCTTTCGACCATTGACAATCGTGGAGAATCGATCAAACATCTTTGACACCGTCTCATCGGGCTCCATCTTGAACTTTTCATAACTAAGATTGAGAAGTCCAATCTTAGTTTCCTTGACATCATTGGTGCCTTCATAAGTGGTCTCAAGAGTGTCCCACACTTCCTTGGCACTTTCAATTGATGAGACCTTCGAGTAGATGTCCGGACCGAAAGCACAAAATAGCATGTGGAGAACTTTATCATTGACTTGAATCTTCTTCCTCTCCTCTTCACTCATTTCGGCTTTCTTCTTCAACACCATCTTGCCTTCACCATCTTGCTTCAATGGAATGTATGGCTCATCCTCAATGACATCCCACACAAGATAGTCACTAGACTTGATGAATAGCCTCATTTTATTCTTCCAAAAAGAATAGTTGTCACCATTGAAGAAAGAAGGCTTTGTGGTCGATTGTGACTCGTACATGCCGGAACCGGAGGTTAAAGCCATCTCTTAATATTTTGATGATCACACTCTTCCAAGGATCTCCTCTTGTGGTTGTTAATCCTCAAAGAGTTAAGCTCTGATACCAATTGTTGAGTGGATCGAAAGATCGATATTGACCAAGAGGGGGGTGAATTGGAAATTTAAAGGATTGTGGTGGAAATTGGAAAATTAAAAATTGATGAACAAGAGATTTAGAGTGGTTCAAGTTCCAAATGAACTCTACATCCACTACCTTAGTCTCACTAAGAATTTGCAACAATTTCACTAAATTGATCTTCCCCTTTTCTAGGACAAGGAGGCAACCCTTTACAATTTCGGTTGATTTTTCTACCCAAAAATCAACCCAACCCTCACACAAGAGAACAAAGAAGTTTGTAGGCTAATAAGGTATCTCTCAATACAAATGATAGCCCCAATACAAGCACTCAACCCAATTTTACAAAGTATGAATGAAGAACACAAATTGGGATTTTTACACAAAGTGGGATTTTTGCTCAATTGCTTGAATTTGATATTTGGATGTTTGCTTTTGGATCAATAGTTGTTGCTGATGCTTTTGGATGTCTCTTTTATACCTTCTCATTGATTTCTAGCCGTTCAAGTGGTTGAGAACATAAATGGAGCCGTTGGAACCCTCTCTTGCCACCATAAATGCAGTCTGCACCAACCCGTTTCGGAACACGTGGTACCTGTTTCGGAACGGACTAAAATAGAAAGAGCCGTTGGGGTGCATTTAAGAGCTCGTTTCGAAACACCTTAGGGCCGTTTCGGAACGATTTTGCCACTGTCAAGGGTCGTTTCGGAACAGTCTTATCCCGTTTCGAAACGCCTTAACAGTTTCCAAAAAGTTAGTTAAAAACTCTTAACGGTCATATTTTCAAATTAATATTGAGACCTGTTTCGAAACGATATGAATCCGTTTCGAAACGAAATTGCTACTGTCAAGGGTCGTTTTGGAACGGGCTTGATCCGTTTCGAAACACCCCTTTATATCTTTAAAAAATCATCAAAAATATTGCAACCGTTAGCTTTTTCAAATCAAATATGAAGAACAGTTTCGAAACGAGTGATACAGTTTCGAAACGAGGTAAAGTGTTTCGATACACGTTTCAGAACGGTGGTCGACAGTGATGAAAACGTTTCGAAACGCCTCAGGGCCGTTTCGAAACAGGAGCTTAAAATTCACTGTTTTGACTTGAAACACTTAGAAAAATATTTGAAAAGTTTGTTTTTAACTTGGGCATAATCTTAAAATTATATGGGGATATTTTGAGGACTTAAAATTCGTTTTGACTTTTTCAATTTAGTCCTTAGGTTTTTAGTTATATCAAAATTAAAATATTTGTTTCACATTTCATTTATCTTATGTTTAGGGTCTAGGGTTTATTGTTAGGGCTTATGGTGTTAGGGTTTCATGGTTTAATTTTAAAGGTTTAGGGTTTTATAGTTTTGTTTTATGGTTAGTGATTCAATTTTAGGGTTTTAGGGTATGTGTTTTAATTTTAAAGGTTTAGGGTTTTATAATGTTAATGTACGTATCATGTATGCATGAAACCCTAAACCCTAATCATAATGTATGTATGTAAATTATGTATGTATCATGTATGTATGTAATATGTATGTATTTATTATTTAATGTATGTAGGAACTTAAAAGTTTAAAACCCTAAACCCTATAATATATATACATATGTATAGTGTATACATATACATTAATTAATATACTGTTATATATATATGTATTATAATAATATTTAATTTTTTTTTATAATTTATAGTACTTAACATCTAATTAACTAATTTTATTTCAAGTTGAGCCCTCTTTTTATTTTTATTTTTTAATTTAGACTATTGTTTTTAACTTTTTAATATCGTAATATTTTTTATGTTAGTCTCTAAAACTTTTATTTAATTTTAAATTGATCCCTATTCATTATTTTTTTTATATTCACCCAATGTTTTTTATTTATAATTTGGTACATTTCTTCATTAGTTTTTTAACTTGATGTTTTTTCCATTATAGTCTCCAAAGCTTTATTTGTATTCTAAATTGACCTCTATTCATTTTTTAAAAAAAATTAGCCCGATGTTTTCTAATTTTAATATGATATTTTTGTTCATTATACTCCATAATACTTTATTTTTATTCCAAATTGACCACAATTCATTATTTTTAAAATGTTTCATTGTTTTAATTTGATATTTTTGTTCATTATAGTCCTTAATACTTTATTTTTATTCCAAATTGACCCTAATTCCTTTTTTAGTATTTTATAATCTTTTTTATATATTTGTTCATTATAGTCATTAAAATTTTGTTTTTATTTCAAATTGACACATATTCATTATTTTTCATTTGTCTGATGTTTTATACTTTTAATTTGTTTTTTTCATTATAATCCCCACAAGTTTATTTGTATTTCAAAATGACCCATATTCATTTGTTTTTCAAATGAATGCCCAATGTTTTATAATTTTAATATGATATTTCTGTTCATTCTAGTCCCCAAAACTTTATTTTTATTCCAATTTGACCCATATTCATTGTATTTTTACGTCTTCTAAATTTATTTTGATATTTTTGTTCATTATACTTCACATAACTTTATTTTTATTCCAAATTGACCCATTTTCATTATTTTTAAATTACTTCAACTTGAAATGAACCCGATCTGAAGTCCACCCGAACCTGAAATGAACCCGACCTAAAATGAACTCGACCTGAAATGAACCCGACCTGAAGTCTACCCGAACCCGAAATGAACCCGACCTGAAATGAACCCGACCTGAAGTCTACCCGAATCCGAAATGAACCCCACCTGAAGTCTACCCGAACCCGAAATGAACCGACCTGAATGAACCCGACCTGAAGTCTACCCGAACCCGAAATGAACCCGACCTGAAGTGTATCCGAACCCGAATTAACCTGTCAATTATCTGCTTCGGATCCGACCCGTTTTGACCAGACCTGAAATTGACCCGCACCCGACCCGACTCGAGTCAAGACAGAAAAATGACCTGTATTCGATTTTACCCGACCTGACAGTACTCGACCTGAAACCCATCTGATTACCTGTTTTTACAACCCTAATAGGATGGTTCTCGACTGTTTCATTCCAGGTTTTAGGCCACATGAAAACGGTGCTCGGCATGGTTTTATATCATTGGGCTGGTGAGGCCGACAAGGCTGCACCAATCGTGAAACATGGTTCAGACCAATTAAATTGTTGTCAAAACAGCACAGCATTGACTTAGTAGATAGAGAGCGTACAAACAATACTCCAAAAACAAAAAAAGAAAAATAACTTATATTATTGGAATTCAAAATAAACAATCATATAATAAGATGAACATCGTATCTAAATATTTGATTTAATAGGAGGGATAAAAACTTATTTGGTGGCTTGTGTGATGATAGTGGTGATGGAAGCGGTCTGCTCTTTTACAGTCTCCACCAGGGAATCCTACAAATCAAAGATTGAGTGTTGGATTTTATGAAGAAGCAATGAAATCATAAGTTGGTGTACCTGTGCAGCTACGGCACGTACGATAGTTCTCTTGCCAGGTTCTTGAAGTTCACCAGAAATCAGGATTTCATCCAATATATAGTAAGCCTACCAATCACAAGTTCACCAGACAACTTGGTAGGGTTCAACTGGTCGGATTAAGTCAGGACAGACACGAATAGAGTTTAAGAATCTCTCAAATCCATGATAACAATCATACCTTATGAAAGTTGTAGATCAAGTCCAGTTCACACACCTGGTGGCATCTAAATAAGTCACAAATCCCAGATTTAATAACTCCCAAAAAAGGTCAAGTTTAACTCACACTGCCAAAGTATCTGTCAAGAACCTCAACATAGTGATGGATAATCTCCAGAATCTCCAATTCATTGCCATCTGGATCAATGCACATGCAGAAGTAAAGACTTGCATATCTGCACAATTTCACAATACCCCAGATTTTGTTCATCAAATGGTAAAATAACTTTGACATGTACATGTACTGTGTGTGTGTGTTTTTACCTTTTGTAAACCACTTTTAATCCTCTCCATTCCACAAAATTACAGAGCTTGGGCCCTCTGGTGAGAATCACACCACTCAGTTCCCGGATAACCTTTCTCAAAATGCCATTTTCACAATGCATGCATGAGGAGTCGGAGTAACATAGATTTTATAGTTGAATTGAACATTTACATAAATGAGGAATCGAATTTGCTACTCATACCTTGGTTCTTTCCTTCTGGGAATAAGTAGAATACCATTTTGTTAGCCTAACTTTCCCTTGTCGACTGATTAGAAGTACAAAGTGAATCTGAACATACAAAACCTCATATATTACAGACAGAAGCTCATACATACATATATGGAAACACTTCAAAAAATTAAACATATGGAATGCATATATGTATCTGACACTCGCATCCAAATCTGAATGTCACTGAAAGAATAAAAAACGAATCGAATCTTCCCCTTCAATATGCCCAAGAATGTTTTAATTATGATCAGAAAACAGTGTACTTTTTATGTTGATATATGGAAATAAGTTATCTAATAATGAATTTGATCTATCAAGAAGCCATCAAATACAGTGAAATAGATGATGAGTTATAGATTGGAAAACAAACAGTATATGAGAATATGTGAAGCTTAGATTCAATCAAACCAATATCATTCACAACATTATGACATTTAGTCCCACACAATTGAAAATACTCATTCAAATTTAAATCCTTGAAGGAACTATAATAGGACTTCCAAATATGAGAACGGAGAGTTAGTTACCATCCTTGATGTTGTCGAAAATAAAAACCAGGCTAAGGAAGCAACCGGTATCTCCGATTTGGATTTTTCTTTTTTACAATGTAATCCAATGATTCGAAATTTTGATATTCAAAGTGAGAAATGAAAGTGTTTTTCCAAAGTAATCGGATCGCATGCCATCTATATTTGCCTTAAATGCTCCCATAATAACTTATGCGATTCTAAGTAAATCTGATTAATATAGTGAATATCGATAGTTATAAAAAAAAGGAAAATTCTACAACGTGCGGCGAACACCACTAATGATGAACAATGAACACTATTAAATTAATTAATAAAGATTTAAAATTTCAAAGACCCATAATACAATTAATAATTATTTTTAAAAAGTCAATTAAATTATTTTTTATATATATTAAAATTTTATTTTTTTTAATAAGGGTAAACTATATATTTAGTACCTCGCTTATTTTTTTATTTCTATTGAACCCTCATTATTTAAATATTATTTCAATTTGACCCTTAACCCTCAACCAAAAACCTTAAACTATTAAACCTTAAACTCTTAAACCTATACCCTATACCATATACCTTTAAAAATAACATCGATTCAATTCAATTTAATGAATTGTTGAATTCTCCACGTAATTTAATCTTTTAATTTTGTGCTATCAATCATGGCCTAGATGGTTTTGCAATGGCAAGGGTCTGGTTTCCTTGTTAGCAATGAGGCTTGCTGGTTGTGTTCCTAGTGTTTTGCATCCTAATAATGATGGATATGCATTATTAAAAGTAGTGCCTGATCGGTTGATGATAAATTCATGTTGAGGGAATACATGTTTTAACTGGAGATTTATTTTATAGTATTTGTCCTACAAATGGACAGCCTTTGCTCATGGCGAAACAAAGGTTGCTCAATTGTGCTTGGCTGCGGCCAAAATTAGCTAATGAAGCATCGCTGGTTGGATAAACTCAAACAAAGCTTGGGATTTTTGGGTTGATTCCCATGTATCAACCTGTCTGCAATATATTTTAATTTTTTTGGATAAATTTGTATTTTGATTTGGCAGAGATTAAAAAAACTAATTATAGTTTTTTTTGGTGTTATTGATTGTTGACTGATTATCGATGATGGTGAAATTATTTTTAATGATATATGGTTTAGGGTATAGGTTTAAGAGTTCAAGGTTTAATAGTTTAGGGTTTTAGGTTGAGGGTTAAGGGTTAAATTATTTTTTTATAAAGAATATGGTTAAATTGAAATAATATTTAAATAATGAGGGTTCAATAAAAATACAAAGATAAGTGAGGTACTAAATGTATAGTTTACCCTTATTAAAAAAATAAAATTTTAATATATATAAAAAATAATTTAATTGAATTTTTAAAAATAATTATTAATTGTATGATGGGTCCTTGAAATTTTAAATCTTTATTAATTAATTTAATGGTGTTCATCGGTGTTCATCATTAGTGGTGTTCGTCGGTGTTCGTCGCACGTGGTAGACTCATCCGAAAAAAAATTAATACAAAACAACAACTAGTAAGGATGGCAATAGATCGGACTTCTAAAAAAATTCAAGTCCGAATCCAAGTACAATTATATAGATTCGAGTCTAATATAATAAAATATCTAAAATTTAAATCCAAACCCGAAAATCTGAACCCAGTTAATTCTTTTTTCTTTTTTTAAAGTAACAACTCAAACAAATATCTTTAAATAAAAATAACAAATAATTTTCATCAAATGAATCGAGTGATTAAGGGTGAAGAATTACATGTTTAAAATATGCAATTCTAAATTTGGAGAAGATAAATACCCAAACACGATTCCACGATGTCGATTCCTAAGTCACAACGATAACGCTCCGACCTCTACATAGTTCACCTACTTGAAACGAGCATATAAAACTCTTTAAACTATTTAAAGGATTTTTTCAAAAAGCGTTAATGACTGCTAGATCTCTCACGCCTTTATATTGCCTTTGTAATCTTAATTCAACTTATATTAGGATTTTAATATTGTGAAACCTATGTTTGATTTTGATATGATTAAATTGTTAAGGATCAAATTGAAAATTTGAAATTGATTTCTAAGTCACTTTAATAATTTATAAATCACCAACACTTTAAAACTGATTTGAAAAACTCAAACTCCAAATATTTTCTAAGAGTTCCAAGGCCAAAATACTGAAAACCGTCCAGGTGTATCGATACGCTTCCAGCCGTATCGATACCTTTTTTACAAAGTTGGCTACTGGAAGGACGCATTTCGATACGCCCCTCTACAAAACTGAAGGAGTTTGAATGGTGTACTGATACGGCTTCACTCGTATCGATACGATTTTAATTGAATTTTTAATTTGAAGTATTTTAAATGTTTTTGACCGTTGGTGTCAGTAGTTAGCTAACCAACATTTAAAATGGCAGTTGACCCGTATCGATACGGTAAACCCTCGTATCGAAACGGAAACTTCCAGTGAGCTAAGTTGAGAAAAAGATATCGATATGGTCTTATCTGTTTCGATACGCTCCCTGTCCCGTACCGATACGCTTACGTGTGTTTCGATACCCCCTCTTTATTATGTACAACGACTCTTTCTTTTTTGAGACAGGTATCGATACGACTCCCCGTGTACCGATACATATAACTGCGGAAGTGCATTTATGGTGGTCCCAACGGCTATAATCAATTCCCCAACCACCCAAACGGCTAGAATTGATAGAGGAGGTATAAATTGAAGCTCTTTAAAGACCATCAACAACTATTGCATTAAAGACAAACATCCAAGCACAAATCCAACCTCAAGTGTGCTTAGTTTCCAATTTCTTGTAATCCCCAATTTGAGTTGTATCCAATTCTTATTCTATCTTCAAATTTGGGTTGAGTGTTGTACTTCAAGGGACAAAATTGTATTTGAGAGATATACTTCTTGTCCAATTTCTTCTTTGTTCATTTGTGAGGGTTTGGTCAAATTTTGGGTAGAAAATTTGACCGGTTGTGTAAAGGTTACCTTCTAAGCCTTGAAAAGGAGAAGAACAAATAGTGAATTGTTGCAAATCCTTAGTGGTAGCTAAGGTAATGGATGTAGAGTTCATTTGGAACTTGAACCACTCTAAAATCCTTTGTTCTTCATTTTAAATAGTCCATTCACTCCCACAAAGTTTTAAAATCCCAATTCACCTCCATCTTGGTATTGATCATTCAATCAATCCACTCAACAATTGGTATCAGAGCCTACCTCTTTGAAGGATTCACAACCACAAGAGGAGTTCCTAGGAAGAGTGTGATCAACTAAAAAATCAAGTCATGGCATCTACCTCCGGATCAAGTATGTATGAGTCACAATCCACCACAAAGCCACCATTCTTCAATGGTGACAACTATCCTTTTTTGAAGATTAAGATGCGCCTCTTCATCAGGTCAAATGATTACTTGGTTTAGGATGTCATTGAAAACGGTCCTTACATTCCATTGAAGCAAGATAATGAAGGGAAGATGGTGTTGAAGAAAAAGATAAAGATGAGTGGAGATGAAAGGAAGAAGATTCAAATAAATGACAAAGCTCTTCACATGCTCTTTTGCTCCTTTGGACCCGACATCTATTGCAAAGTCTCATCCATTGAGAGTGCCAAGGAAGTATGAGATACTCTTGAGACCACCTATGAAGGAACCAATGATCTGAAGGAAACCAAGATTGGAATTCTCAATCTTAGCAATGAGAATTTCAAGATGGAGTCCGACGAAACGGTGTCCAAGATGTTTGATCGCTTCTCAACCATTGTCAATGGGCTCAAAGGATTTGGAGAGACTATTCCGGAAGACAAACTTGTTCGGAAGCTACTTTACTCACTTCTCGAATCTTGGGATGGGAAGAGAACCGCCATCATAGAGGCCAAAAACATGAATACTCTAAAGCTTGATGAGCTAGTGGGTTTTTTCCTCACTCATGAGATTATGAAGCAAGGAAGGGAAGAAGAGAAGAAGAAGGAAGAGAAGAGAGTAGAGAAGCTAGAGGTGGAAAAGAAGAAGAAAATGGGAATAGCTCTCAAAGCTTCATTACTTGAGGAAAGCTCTTCTAGTGAGGAGGATGACCTTGAAGAATTGGCTATGATTGCCAAAAAGTTCTCTCGATTCATGAGGTCCAACCGTGGAAGAAAAATTCAAAGAAAGATGGACTTCAAAGGTAAAAACAAAGAAAAAGCAAGGGATCAAATCATTTGCTTCGAGTGCAATAAACTCGGCCACATTCGTTCTGAGTGCCCTCAACTCAAGAAGAAGGGCTTTGAGAAGAAGAAGAAGCTCAAAGCCAAGCTTGCTACTTGGAGTGATGAGGAGTCATCCGAGGATGACGAACAAGAAGTGACCAACCTTTGCCTCATGGCACTTGAGGAAGATTCCTCCATGGTAACCTCTAACTCATCATCTTTAGATTTTACATGTGATGAATTAAATGATGCATATGATGAGTTGCAAGAGGTCTATGATGAATTAGTTGAGAAATACAAGGAGTCGGTCATTAGGAATAAGAAAATTATTTCGGAACTAAATGATAAAAATGACTCACTTTCTCAAGCTAATTTAAAATTTGAGAAAAAGATTTTAGGTTTGAAAGATGAATTTAAATTCTTCCAAGATAAAAATATAGACCTAAATAATCTTCTTTCTCAATGCAATAGTGAACACCAAAAGGTGTTAGGTGAGTTTAACAAGCTCAAAGAGCCTTTTAAATATGTTGGTAGTATAAAGCATGAAAAAGGTGAATCTTCTAAAACAAACCAACCTAAGAAAAAGACTAATAACTACAAACAAAGTAGTTTTCCTAGACATAGTAAAACTAAAAGGATTAGAAGTGTATGGGTTCCTAAAGAACTTGTAAAATCTAATAATATTGTTGCTATGTCACCTTGGATTCCTAAGGGAACCAAGCTATTGGGAGCTAACACTCATGGACCCAAAATGATTTGGGTACCAAAAACAAAAGTTTAATATCTTTGTTTGTAGGGGGCATTGCTACAAGGCCAAAGCACAAAGTCAAAACTCATGGTACCTTGATAGTGGATGCTCGAGGCATATGACCGGAGACAAGAGTAGATTCATGGATCTAAAGCCAAAAAGTGGAGGAGTGGTAACATTTGGTGACAACTCCAAAGGCCACATTAAAGGTATTGGCTCCATAGGTAATCACTCTACTAATCTTATTGAAAATGTCTTGTATGTCGATGATCTTAAACATAATTTGTTGAGCATAAGTTAATTATGTGATAAAGGATCTAATGTATTATTTGATAAAAATGGGTGCAAAATTGTTGACATTAAATCTAATAACATTATGCTCATAGGTCATCGCATAGGTAACATTTATATGGTGCATCTAGATGACATACATACATCCCATGCATGTTTAGTAGCTCAAAATGAAAATGATGCATGGTTGTGGCATAGGAAACTAAGACATGCTAGCATTAGTGTTTTAGAAAAATTAGTTTCCCTTGATCTAGTTAGAGGTTTACCCAAGATTAAGTTCTCAAACGATAAAATTTGTGATGCATTCTCTAAGGGTAAACAACATAAGTCTTCCTTTAAATCCATTAATGATGTTTCTACAAGTAGGTGTTTACAACTTATCCATATGGATTTATTTGGGCCAATTAGGACTATGAGCTTGAGTGGTGAATCTTATGCATTTGTTCTTGTAGATGATTTTTCTAGATTTAATTGGGTTCTATTTTTAAGTACTAAAGATGAGGCTTTAAAAAAATTCATCACATTTTCAAAACTAACCCAAAATGATCTTGAACTTAGAATTTCTCATATTAGGAGTGATCATGGAACCGAATTTCAAAATTTAGGGTTTGAAGAATTTTTAAATGAAAATGGTATTAGCCATAATTTTTCGGCTCCTCGAACTCCTCAACAAAATGGGGTAGTTGAGAGGAAAAATAGAACTTTACAAGAAATGGGTAGAACTATGCTTTGTGAAAACAATTTACCTAAATATTTTTGGGCGGAAGCCACAAACACCGCTTGCTACATTGTAAATCGAGTAATGATTAGGCCAATTTTAAAGAAAACACCTTATGAGATTTTAAAATCTAAAAAGCCTAACATTAGCTATTTTCATCCATTTGGTTGCAAGTGTTTTGTTTTAAATAATGGAAAAGACAACTTAGGTAAATTTGATGCAAAAAGTGATGAAGCTATTTTCATAGGATATTCTTTAACCTCTAAAGCCTATCGTGCATTTAACAAGAGAACTTTAGTAGTAGAAGAATCTATACATGTTGTATTCGATGATAACCTCCTTCCAAGGAATGATTCTTGTGATGATGATGATGTAGGAATCATAAATGCCTTTGATGGAGGACAAACTTCAAAAGAGGATGAGATTCCAACAAAAGAAGAGGACACACAAGATCCACCTCTTGATGCCTTGAAGGACTTGGCTCTTGAGGAAAAGGAAGTGAGCTACCCAAGAGAGTTCAACTATGTCAAAGATGGTGAAATCTTGGGTGATCCATCCAAGGGGGTAACCACTAGATCTTCTCTTAAACTTATGAATCATGTTGCATTTATCTCATGCATAGAGCCTAAGAATATAAAAGAAGCATTGAAAGATGATTTTTGGATTATGGCTATGCAAGGAGAGTTAAATCAATTTAAGAGAAGTAATGTTTGGACATTAGTTGATAGGCCTAGTAATCAATCTACTATAGGAACTAAATGGGTCTTTAGGAACAAACTAGATGAGAGTGGTAACATTGTGAGAAACAAAGCTAGACTAGTAGCACAAGGTTACACTCAAGAAGAGGGAATATATTTTGATGAAACCTATGCACCCATAGCTAGAATGGAAGCCATTAGGATGTTGCTTGCATATGCATGTTATCATGATTTCAAGCTTTTTCAAATGGATGTTAAAAACGCATTTTTAAATGGTTTTATAAATGAAGAAGTATATGTGGAGCAACCACCGGGTTTTGAAGACTCAAAATTTTCAAACTCACTAAAGCTCTTTATGGTTTAAAACAAGCTCCTAGAGCTTGGTATGAAAGACTTTCAAACTTTTTAATTGAAAAAGGTTTTGAAAAAGGTATGGTGGACACTACACTTTTTATAAAAAGGTATAAAAATGACATCTTAGTAGTACAAATTTATGTTGATAATATTATTTTTGGTTCTACTAACGAATGTCATTGCAAAAAGTTTGCTAAGGTAATGCAAGGTGAATTTGAAATGAGCATGATGGGGGAGCTCTCATTCTTTTTGGGACTCCAAATCAAGCAAAGGAAGGATGCCACCTTCATCAATCAAGCAAAATACACCAAGGATATGCTCAAGAAGTTTGGCTTGGAGAATGCAAAGCCTCAAGCCACACCTATGATCTCATCTACAAAGCTTGACAAGGATGAAGGAGGTAAGTGCGTTGACTCTAAGCATTACCGCTCTATGATTGGATCATTGCTTTACCTTACCGCAAGTAGATCAGATATCTTGTTTAGTGTTTGCTTGTGTGCTAGGTTTCAAGCTAGTCCTAGAGAGTCTCACCTTATAGCCGTTAAGAGAATCTTTAGGTACCTTAGAGATACTCATTGTTTAGGTCTTTGGTACCCTAGAGACTCCACCTTCAACCTTCATGCTTATTCGGATGCGGATTATGGGGGTGTAAAACCGATAGGAAGAGTACTTCGGGAACTTGCCATTTCCTAGGTAGTATGTGTTGAGTGTGTAAAAGTTCTATTATTTACACCCTATTTAACCCATATTTCTGCTGCATTCAAGCATTAGTTACTGCATTTAGGTCAGTTTACAGCAAAACATCACAAATATATTAAAAGGCACAGTTTCTACTAAAAATAGCTGTTTTTGCAGGTTGCTGCTGTAGCAGACGGAAAGGGCAGGCGCTGGGCAGTGAAGCAGAAGAGCTGGAACTGAACGAGCAGTCAAAGAGGATGATGCTGCCAAGGTTGCCGCCGTGACAGCAGAGGACGACAACAGTTTTGAGGAGAAGAAGCAAAGTGGACCTCGACAGACAGAGAAAATTCAGCCCGTCTGTCGTGTGAAACCACTATATTTTTCCAAGCCCCAGATCGAAAGGAATGTCAAGCCCAAAGTTCAAGGAGAGAAAATCCCAAGCAAGAAAGATGACGGCTGAAAAGTAGATTCCTTGAAGATTTAGTCTTTATTAGAATTGTACTTTCAATTAAAGTTGTATTCTTGCTATTTTAGATAACTTGGACCCAAAGCCTATATAAGGGCATATATTTCGACCTAGGAGGCATATAACCTATTCTCTAGCTTTCTTCCCAAAACCCTAGCTGTTTTCCTTCCCTCAACATGTTCTAAATTCCCCATAGGGCCACGGGTTGTTTTGTAAAGTAGTTGCAAGGGTTGTTTTGTTTTAGGAATTTTCAGTTCAATAAAATAAACTTCAAGTTCTCTTATTTTGGTTATTAATATCTTGCAAGAGCATCGGGAGAGCATTGTGAGGTTATCTATTTAATTAGCATCGGGAGAGTTAAGTATACGAAAGAAATAAGAGCAAGTTCTCTAGTTTATAGTTGAACTATCTCGGACCTAGGGATAGGACGGGGTTAAGTGGCTAAAGAAGAATTCATCAACATCGGTGTTCATCCTAAAATTCACGCCGAGAGGTATCATCAAAGACGTGATAATCGACATACTTGGACCTAGGGATAGGCCAAGGCACATATGGGATTCTTGCAAAACTTGAAGTACTGAGTTGAGTGTTCGCTGCCGCGACAAGCAACGGACTACTGCCGCGACAGGTGCTGCCGCGACGGGGACGACGACAGAACTGGATTTCCTAAACTCTGCAATACCTGCACTACTGAGCAATTCAATACCAGCCCATTCTCTCTATCTTGATTTCTCTACTCTTCTATTTACGTTTACTTTATTATTTTTGTGACAACTTCTCAATTATTTTCTTTACTTTCGTGTAGTGACTTAAGGTGAAGATATTAGCCCAATCCATGTGGAGACGATATCCGATACTTCATATCACTTTACTACTTGCGTCGTGTATACTTGCACTACCATTGCGGTAGACTATTTTACACGTAACAAGTTTTTGGCGCCGTTGTCGGGGATTGGCAACATAACTCTACCTTTTCTTTTACTACACCTTTTGTTTTTATTTTTATTTTTATTTTTATTTTTCTGTTTTTCTTTGGTGTGTTCAACTCTTGCTTTTCACAAGGTGCCTTGTTTATGCGCAAATCGAAACGAGGTGAAGATCCTGAGTATCCATTAGATCCGGAAATCGAACGTTCATTCAATCTCAAGAACCGACTTCGTTACTTACTAGCCAGGAACGAGTACCTTGAGGAACAGTTAGAGACGATGGCACACCGAGGAGATGACCCTCCTGTTGGAGATGGAGATGTTAGACCGCCTGTCAGCAACCCTGCTGCCGCTGCCAGACGACGGTCCTGTCGTGACTACATGTTGAACGATCATGTAGAACTGGAAACCATGCTGCCGGACATAGATGTTGACAACTTCGAGCTGAAACCTGTCATATTTAGCATGATCAACAATGTCGGTCAATTTAGTGGTGCTGCAACCGAGGATTCTAGGGAGCATCTAAAAACGTTCCAGGAGATCTGTGGTTCGTTTAGACTTCCAGGAGTTAATCCGGAGATACTGAGGCTTCGGTTATTTCCCCATTCATTGAGGGACAGAGCAAAAACTTGGTGGAATAAACTTACGCCGGGTTCTATTAGAACTTGGGCAGATTTATCTCGTGAATTTTTATCTCGTTTTAACCCTTCGCATTTATCTGAGCGATTACGTAATGAAATTGCTACTTTTCAACAAGAAGATGATGAGCCGATGCACGAGGCCTGGGACAGATTTACCACTCTTTTGTGGAACTGCCCAATGCATGGATTCCCCGTCTGGAATCAGGTAACTAAGTTTTATAATGCTGCCAACTTACAAACTCGTATTCGAATTGATTCAGCAGCAAACGGATTACTATTGGACAAAGACCCAGACGAGGCAATGCAAGTATTGAAAAATCTGGCCAAGAATGAGGAGCAGTTTCCGACAGCCAGAAGAGGGGGTAAACGGGTACTAGCTGTTAAGGATTATGAGGCCGACAGCACGATGAAATCACAGGTGGCATACCTTACTAAGGCAATGAAAAAGCTCTTGAATGATGACACACAACGTGGATTTGCTGTCGAAGAGGTATGTGAAATTTGTGAGGGAAATCATAGTTCGGATTAGTTTCCTATACAAATAGAAGAGGGAAAGTATGTTGGAAACTACAATAAGCAGAATTACAACTCCAACAACTACAATCCCAACTGGAGAAAGGATCCTAAGTTCTCTTGGAGTAATCCTAACAATGCCATGAATCCTCAAACACACCATAATCAGAATCAGGGAGGACCTAGATTGTTGACTCGACAGCAGCCGCAGCAACAGCAGCAACAACCACCAGCTGCCACTAACAGTATACTGGAACAGACTCTGGCTACGTTTATGTCTCAGACTGGTACTTATATAGAGAACATGAATCAGTTTGTCAAGAAGACAGAGACGTTCATGGATAAAACAGAGATGCGGATGACAAATCATGAAGCTACTCTGAAATCTTTGGAGACACAAATGGGTCAGGTTTCCCAGCATATCAAGCCTAGGCAGACTGGAGGATTCCCTAGCAATACTGAAAATGCTAGGCAGCCCACACATGAGCAGTGTAAAGCCATCACTACTAGGAGTGGGAAGAAACTACCAGGGCCAGAGAAGGAAGCTGAAACAGTAAAAAAAAACCAGCCTTGGACAGACCTGCCGAGGAAGCTGCCCCGACAGGTAACAAACAGCCTGCTGCCGATGAACCTGTTACGACAGCAGAAGCGATAGAGGAGAAAAATGATGAACCCAAACCTCCTCATATTCGTATGCAGTGGGAAGGACGTATTGCTGATTATCGTCCCCCACCTCCTTTTCCTCAACAGTTACAGCAAGCGAAGCAAGAATCTCAGCTCAAAAAGATTTATGACATTTTTAAGCAGGTTCATATTAACATTCCGCTGTTAGACGCCGTGAGGGAGATGCCCGGTTACGCTAAATTTCTCAAGGATGTTATGTCAAAGAAATCTAAACTTGGGGAATTTGAAACGGTGAAGATGACAGAAGGATGCATGAGCATACTTCATAGGCAGCAACCCCAGAAAAAGAAGGATCCGGGGAGCTTCATCATACCTTGTGTAATCAGAGACAAATACATGGGTAAGGCACTTTGTGATCTTGGTGCTAGTATTAACTTAATGCCAAAATCTGTTTTTTAGAAATTAGGTATTGGAAAAGCTCGACCCACGACAGTACTTCTGCAGCTGGCAGACCGCTCTAACGTTCATCCGGAAGGAAAAATTGAAGATATTCTGGTAAGAGTGGATAAATTTATATTTCCTGCTGACTTTCTTGTTTTAGATTGTGAAGAAGATGAAAACACACCAATCATCCTTGGGCGACCCTTCTTAGCCACGGGAAGATCACTGATTGATGTGGAGAAATGAGAACTCACCATGAGAGTAAACGATCAAGAGATTAAGTTGAATGTTCTCCAAGCTATAAAACATGCTGATGCGAAAGAGGAATGCAAGGTTATCACTGAAGTTACCCTTGATCAACCCTGCATCAGGTCGGGCTGTCACGACATCAAAATTGGTCACTGCCTCGGCAGCCACTTACAGGACTGTCACGACAGCACCGACGACAGCAACTTCTCAGAGTCTGATACATCCGATACTGAAGATCAGGAGGAGGTAAACTGGATAGGTGATCATCCAGGTAAGTTATTCGAACCTTTAAATTACACTTCGGATAACCATGCAATCCAAAAGCCATCTACTGTTGAGCCCCATGTTTTAGAACTGAAACCCCTGCCAAGGCAGCTAAAATATGCTTTTCTTGGTTCAAATGATACGTTGCCCGTAATCATCTCTTCCAAGTTGATGCAGGAACAGGAACAGCAATTAATAGGGATGCTGCAGCAGCACAAAAATGCCATTGGATGGACGATCGCTGATATTCAAGGCATTAGTCCGGCTTTATGCATGCATAAAATCCTTTTAGAGGATGATCATAAGCCGACTATAGATGCTCAAAGGCGGCTAAACCATGCGATGAAAGAGGTGGTGCGTAAAGAAATAATCAAATGGTTAGATGCTAGTATAATTTACGCCATCTCCGATAGCAAATGGGTGAGCCCGGTGCAATGCGTTCCTAAGAAATGAGGAATGACCGTGGTGACCAACGAAAACAATGAGTTAATCCCAACCAGGACTGTGACCAGTTGGAGGGTTTGTATGGACTATCGGAAGCTTAACAAAGCTACCCGAAAAGACCACTTTCCTTTACCCTTTATTGATCAAATGCTTGATAGATTAGCCGGTAAGCCTTACTATTGTTTTCTTGATGGTTATTTAGGGTACAATCAAATAGCTATCGCACCGGAAGATCAAGAAAAGACGACTTTTACATGCCCCTACGGAACGTATGCTTTTAGGAGAATGTCATTTGTATTATGCAATGCACCCGCCACCTTCCAAAGGTGCATGATGGCCATATTCTCCGATATGGTGGAAGACTTCCTTGAAATCTTTATGGATGATTTTTCAGTCTTTGGGGACGATTTTGAGAGCTGCCTAGGCAATCTACAAAAGGTACTTGAAAGATGTGAAAAAGCAAACCTAGTCTTAAATTGGGAAAAATGCCACTTTATGGTGGATGAAGGGATAGTCCTTGGCCATAATATTAGCTGTCGTGGGATAGAAGTCGACAGGGCCAAGATAGAAGTGATCGAAAAGCTGCCGCCGCCGACCACAGTCAAGGGTATTAGAAGTTTCTTAGGACATGCTGGTTTTTATAGGAGGTTCATTGCGAATTTCTCAAAAATCACCAAGCCCCTATGTCATCTTCTAGAGCAGAACCGACCCTTTGACTTTAATGAAGAATGTACTGAAGCTTTCAAGGTTCTGAAGGAAAAACTGGTAACAACCCCAATAGTACAGCCACCAGACTGGACACAGCCATTTGAGATCATGTGTGATGCTAGTGACTATGCTGTCGGGGCAGCACTTGGGCAGCGGAGAGACAAATTATTTTATGTCATATATTATGCCAGCAAGACACTGAATGACGCCCAAGTCAACTACACCACCACAGAAAAGGAGTTATTAGTTGTGGTATTCTCCATTGACAAGTTTCGTTCTTACATACTTGGAACGAAGGTTATAGTGCACATAGACCATTCTGCCCTGAAGTATCTGTTCGCGAAAAAGGATGCAAAGCCTCGATTGATACGGTGGATCCTGCTATTGCAAGAATTCAACCTTGAAATCAAGGACAAAAAAGGGACAGAAAATCAAGTGGCAGATCACTTATTGAGATTGGAGAAGGGACAGAGTCTACTAACAGATGAGACAAACATACTGGAGACCTTCCCAGACGAGCAGCTCTTTGCTGCCGCAGTCACTGCCGCGACAGCCATGGCGGCATGTAAGTCTTCTGAACTCCCCTAGTATGCTGATTTCTTTAATTTCTTAGTTAGTGGAATAATTCCTTCTGATCTTAATTATCAAGCCAGGAAGAGGTTCCAAAATGATGTTAAGCATTATTATTGGGACGAACCGCTTCTTTTCAAAATATGTGCAGATCAGGTTATAAGGAGGTGTGTACCACAAGAAGAGCAAGAAGACATACTTCATCACTGCCATGCTTCACAGTATGGAGGTCACTTAGGAGGCAACAAAACTGTTGCCAAGGTGCTGCAGTCAGGATTTTATTGGCCGTCACTGTATAAAGATGCTAAATTCTTCTACCAGAACTGTGGCAGGTGCCAACGGACAGGAAACATCTCAAGGAGAAACGAGATGTCGCTGCAGAACATTCTTGAAGTCGAAATCTTCGACGTGTGGGGGATTGATTTTATGGGACCTTTTCCATCTTCATGTGGGAATCTATACATCCTCCTGGCAGTAGATTATGTCTCTAAGTGGGTTGAAGCTATCGCCACTCAAAAGAATGATGCCAAGACAATCCAAAGGTTTTTGCACAAAAATATCTTTTCTAGGTTTGGCACCCCTAAGGCGATTATCAGTGATGAAGGGAGACATTTCGACAACAGGGTTATTGCTGCTGCCTTGAAGAAATACGGTGTCAAGCATAGGATAGCGACAGCATATCACCCACAAACCAATGGTCAAGCTGAAATATCCAACAGGGAAGTTAAGAACATTCTTGATAAGATGGTTAAGCCAACTAGGAAAGATTGGTCTTTACTTCTTAATGATGCGTTATGGGCATATAGGACAGCTTTTAAAACTCCATTAGGAATGTCTCCGTACCGATTGATTTTTGGGAAAACATGTCATCTACCTGTCGAGATAGAGCACAGAGCATACTGGGCGATCAAGGCAGTGAATATGGACTTGGACAGGGCAGGGCAGAAAAAGCTGTTAGATCTGAACGAAATTGAAGAAATCCGAACAATGGCCTATGACAATGCAAGAATCTACAAGGAGAAAACTAAGAAGTGGCATGACAAGAAGTTGCTTCCATGACAGTTCTGCCCAGGGCAGCTTGTATTGCTCTTCAATTCTAGACTGAAACTCTTCCCAGGGAAGCTAAAATCTAGATGGTCTGGCCCGTTCCAAGTCGTACAAGTTTTTCCCCATGGTGCCATCAATATCCGATCATTAAAAGACGGGCACCAATTCAAAGTCAACGAACAGCGCTTGAAGCATTATCAGGGGACTAAAGCCCCAGGATTACAGGAAGTGGTTACCTTAGGAGATGCCCCACCTGGTATTCCTAATTTAACCTAATTTTTATTTTCTTTATTTTTAGTTTTATTATTACTTAATATTTATTAGGAATAAGTTTTATTTTATTTGAATAATGTTTTTATTTTTATTGTCTTTAGGAAATAAAGGAGTCAAGAAGAACAGGAGAAGTGAACTCAGCTCACCATCCATCCACCAGCTCAACACAAAACCCAAATATTGAAGCCTGTCGTTCCAGCTGCCGTGATAGACGCGGAAAATACAGGCTATCATCACGTTGTCACGACAGACGCAGAAACACGTCACAGACGCGTAACAGACGCAGAAACGTGTGTCAGACGCGTCAGACACGCTAACGTACAACAGCTGGCCTCGTTATTCGTGCCTGCCATTACAGCTTCAACGGGCAGCAAACCCTTATTTATATAACCCCGTTTCATTTTCATTTCACTCACTTCTGCCTGCCTTACTTGCTCTCTCTCTTTAGTTTTCATTTGCTTTCATTTTATTTTCACAACCCTTGCATAAATATGTCTTCTAGGAAAACCCGACGCAACGCTGCCTCCAGTTCCACACCGACATCGACTCCCCCACGTTCCTTTGCTAACAGAGACATGTGGGAAGAGAGAGGCTTTATCTACACACCGACGGAGGAAAATCTGGGCCTCAAACCATTCATAGCCCGGAAGATTAGAGCATTACAATGGCAAACCTTTGCGGAGCAGCCGGAGGAAATGAATGTCACGCTGGTTCGAGAATTCTATGCTGCCATCAGCAGCAGAACAACGACAGCGGTGTTCGTTCGAGGGAAAGAAGTGTAGTTTGAAGCAGAATACATTAACACCTTATATGGCTTCTACATCGGCATCAATGACGACACCCACCAGCAGTTCCTCAATACATTAGACACTGCTGCCTACGACGTTGTCATGGCAGAATTGACCAGTGTCGGGACTCAATGGAACACCAGCAGAAAGAATCCAAGGACAGTGAAGCGAACCCAGCTGCTGCTGGAGGCAAAGTTATGGAATGCCTTCATAAAGAAGAGGATCATGCCGTCATCCCATAACACCACCGTCGACCAACCAAGGTTAGCGTTGATACACTCTATTCTACATGAACGGCCCATTAATGTGGGCAGCTATATTCGAGAAAGTATTTTGGAGTGTGCACATAGACCGACGGGTCCCCTCTACCTTCCATACCTCATCACCTCGCTCTGCCACGACCATAACGTACCAGAAGTGCGCGCTGATTTGCAAGTCGAAGGAAGAGGTTAGACTGAAAAGAACATCCTCAGCCTTATGGAGTTGACTGTTGCCACACCTCTGTCGTCATTCGACCCTGCTGCCGCCACAGCCGATACGACAGAGCAGCCACACACTGAACCAGCCGCCGCAGCAGCTGCCCCGACAGACTCCTCCGCCCAGATATTAGCTGCCATTCAGAAGCTGGAGGAAAGACAGCTGGGCTTAATGACCTTCATCAGGGACTTTGCTGCCTCTACGGTAACTTTTATTCAAAATTCTTTAAATTTCCCTGATGCTGCATTCCCTACTTTTCCTGCCCATTACTTTACTGTCCCTACACCTGCTCACACTCCTACACCTGCTGCTACACCACGAACACCCTCTGCCACCTCAACGCCATCGCCTGCCCCGACAGCAGCAGGCAGTACCCATGCTGAACCATCTGCCCGAGGAACAAAACGTCGAATGGCATCGGAGGATCTTGATGCCTTTGTTGCTGGGTTCTCTTCCTCTTCTGTTTGGGCCGCCAGTGATAATGAACCCTCGATCAAGAGGAATCTGTCAAAAGAGTTCTCACCGATGAAGAGGCAGAAGCGGATGGCAGACAAAAGTAACATGCCAAAAGCCAGCAGCAGCGGCGGTGACGACAGCAACGGTGGTGACAGCAGTAGCAGCGGTGAGAGCAGCAGCAGCGGCTCTGAAGTTCAGGTTGTGGAGCAACCCCCTCACATCTCCCCAACCAGAATCCAGCCACCAAGGGAGGCCAAGGCAAAGAACACATCTGCCTCTCCCGTGCCCCAGCCCGCTCCGAAAGCCAGAGCCCGCCGCCAGATCCGACTCAGCAGCAGCAGCGAAGACAGCGATTAAAATTTAAGTTTCTTATCTTATATTTTGCTGCCTGCTATATATTTTGTGATGTACTGCCTTATCTTTTGTTTTTATTTGTCATTTGCATTGAGGGCAATGCAACCCTCGAGCTTGGGGGTGGCAATCCTTCATTAATGGAGTGCATCTTAGTTTAAAATTTTGTGTCTTTACTTAGTTTATTTTTGTCAAAAAAAATGAAAATATTGAAAACTTTGGCTGAAAATTGTGAACTGAACTTACCTGTCGTGACAGCTCTGTCGTGGCAGTGCCTTTAGGATAGTCTTTAGGAGAAGTTTAGAGCCTTTCTATAGTTCTGAAAAACTTAAACACCATTGTGACTGTTATACTGCTTAGACTTCTTTTAGCCAAACTAGAATAGAAAGCTTAGCACTTAGAGTAAAAAAAAAAGAGACTAGAATCTCAGGAAACCTAGAGGTGCCTACCACTGGCTCTAGGCAGATAACCAGAGAAAAACTTCTAGAGGTGCCTATCACCGGCTCTAGATAGTTAACTAGAGGTGCCTGAAATATTGGCTCTAGTAGAAAAGAGAAAAAAATTAGAAAAAAAGGAAATAACTAGAGGTGCCCGATTCTGGCTCTAGTAAAAGAAAAAAATGAGTCTCGTAAGAAAAACTCTAAACAAGCTAAAGTATAATATTCTAGTTAAACTAAGAGAGTCTTGGCATATAACTGTTCACAAGCATGCACACACTGCACGAGGACTATAGTGAGACTCCGGACAGATCCTAAATTATCCGACAGGGTGCTGCCATCATAGGGAACGAACGACGGGTAAGGGAAAGTTCACTGTTTAAAGCCAAAACAAAAATATTTCATTTTTCTTTTAGGTCTTAGTTGCTTGAGGGCAAGCAAAAACTTTAGTTTGGGGGTGTGTTGAGTGTGTAAAAGTTCTATTATTTACACCCTATTTAACCCATATTTCTACTGCATTCAAGCATTAGTTACTGCATTTAGGTCAGTTTACAGCAAAACATCACAAATATATTAAAAGGCACAGTTTCTACTAAAAATAGCTATTTTGCAGGTTGCTGCTGTAGCAGACGGAAATGGCAGGCGCTGGGCAGTGAAGCAGAAGAGCTGGAACTGAACGAGCAGTCAAAGAGGACGATGCTGCCAAGGTTGCCGCCGTGACAGTAGAGGACGACAACAGTTTTGAGGAGAAGAAGCAAAGTGGACCTCGACAGACAGAGAAAATTCAGTCCGTCTGTCGTGTGAAACCACCATATTTTTCTAAGCCCCAGATCGAAAGGAATGTCAAGCCCAAAGTTCAAGGAGAGAAAATCCCAAGCAAGAAAGATGACGGCTGGAAAGTAGATTCCTTGAAGATTTATTCTTTATTAGAATTGTACTTTCAATTAAAGTTGTATTCTTGCTATTTTAGATAACTTGGACCCAAAGCCTATATAAGGGCATATATTTCGACCTAGGAGGCATATAACCTATTCTCTAGCTTTCTTCCCAAAACCCTAGCCGTTTTCCTTCCCTCAACATGTTCTAAATTCCCCCTAGGGCCACAGGTTGTTTTGTAAAGTAGTTGCAAGGGTTGTTTTGTTTTAGGAATTTTCAGTTCAATAAAATAAACTTCAAGTTCTTTTATTTTGGTTATTAATATCTTGCAAGAGCATCGGGAGAGCATTGTGAGGTTATCTATTTACTTAGCATCGAGAGAGTTAAGTATACGAAAGAAATAAGAGCAAGTTCTCTAGTTTATAGTTGAACTATCTCGGACCTAGGGATAGGACGAGGTTAAGTGGCTAAAGAAGAATTCATCAACATCGGTGTTCATCCTTCGATTCACGTCGGGAGGTATCATCAAAAACGTGATCATCGACAGACTTGGACCTAGGGATAGGCCAAGGCACATCTGGGATTCTTGCCAAACTTGAAGTACTGAGTTGAGTGTTCGTTGCCGCGACAAGCAACGGACTGCTGCTGCGACAGGTGCTGCCGCGACGGGGACGACGACAGAACTGGATTTCCTAAACTCTGCAATACCTGCACTACTGAGCAATTCAATACCAGCTCATTCTCTCTATCTTGATTTCCCTACTCTTCTATTTACGTTTACTTTATTATTTTTGTGACAACTTCTTAATTATTTTCTATACTTTCGTGCAATGAATTAAGGTGAAGATATTAGCCCAATCCCTGTGGAGACGATATCCGATACTTCGATCATGCTCTCATCAAACAACATTCACCCACAACAACATAATATCAACATATCATACCCATTACACTTTAATCATTCATAAAATCAGCTCACATCACCAGCATAACATCAATACAAATCCACATTAGCTCAATGAAGATTCACAACAAAAAAGCATGTTAAAAACATCAACAATTCGCTCAAAAACACGCATTTCAACCGACTTTCAACCACACATCAGAATAAACATCAAACACATATTACAACAATTTACCATTTCCCCAAGCATTCGCAACTCATCTCTGATACCACCAAATGTAACCCCCTTAGCCCGGCCTAGACGGTTGACCCGAACTACGAAGATTACACGGGGAAAACCAAAGTCAACCTGAAAGTCAACCTTGATTAACGACCCTTTTTTTCTTTTAAACTTGTCTAGATGCACATTAAACCTAGGCATACTCTTGAGATAAGCATACTCAAAAATCACAGCAATCGGAAAACAATAAGGGACCCAATTGCACAAAATACGAATTTAGGGACCAAAGTGTAAATTCTGAAAATTATGAGGACTTTACCAATTTTTAAGTTACCATTATGAAATTAGTCATGTTTCATGCCTCTCTGCCAAATTTCACCTTAAACGGACATCTCGAACTCAAGTAATTGCACATAAAAAAATCAGGACTAAAACGTAAAGATTGCAAACCTCAAAACCATTCAAATTTTGTGCCCAACGGTCAAGTGTTTCGAAACGGGTCTAGGCCGTTCAGAAACACCCCTTGGCAGTGGCCAAACTGTTCCGAAACGCCTCTACCCGTTTCGAAACGCCCAGGCCAAAACAAGGGCCTGTTTCGAAACAAGCAAGGGTGTTTCGAAACACCCTGCCCAGAAACAGCAGATAGGCCTGCCTTATCACACTTAAACCCCAACGAACATGCTCCAAACCATTCCACAATAAATCAACAACATGCCAAGCATCATACCTACCAAAATGCATTAAAATCTAGATACAAAACCACCCCTAGGTGCACCAACTCATTCAGCACATCCAACACTCAATCATGCTTTTAAAACAAGAAGCATAGCATAACGACTTAAGAAAATAGAAGATTCAAACGTTGCAAGCGTTGAACCATATAATTCAAAATCATAAACCAAACTTGTCCAACATACACAATCTCATTAAACATCAACATAAGAGATTCACCCCCATTGCCTTTATTATCTATAGCTATTAACCGAGACATACATCTCAAGTGGAGCTCTCCTTGAATCCCTTGCTTCTTGCTGTCCCAACTTCAAATATCTGCATTGATGGACAAAAAGGAGCGTAAGCACATAATGCTTAGTGAGGAATGCTCAAAACCAAAACACCAACAATGCAGCGAGTCATAAAACTTCTTTAAAAAGGAAACACATTTCGATAAACCAAAGCAATGTTTGAAAACCCCTTTTTAAACAACATGCTTTAAATCATGAATTTTTCAAACATGAAAACCAACCCTTAGCTTAGAAAAGCTAAGTAACTCAGTTCAAAGCACAACCTTGCAAAACCATCAATTTAACATTTCCATGCATGAACATCATATGCAAAGTTAAATACAAAATCCTTGGAAAACACTTCTACTTCACATGATACTTTTCTCAATCTTGGAAATCATCTCATGCAAGAAACCTTTAAAAACCACTTACTCCTTCAATCTAACTCATGCATTAAACAAATGCAACATATGAACCACAAAATCAACATTTGCATTTCATGCCCTTTTAAAACAAGCCTTCACAAGACTTCAATGCACTAAGGAGATTTCATGCACACATGCACCATCTTCAATAGAAAATAACCACTTGTTCAAGCTAACAAGTAATACATGCATTCTTGGTACATTACACACTTTCCATGCAACCTTGCATCATTTCAAGCATCTCAAGCTTTATTACACAAAACCCACACATGGACTTTTAACCACCATTGTGATCTTAACCATACACAAGATCCACACATGGACTTTTAACCACCATTGTGATCTTAACCATACACAAGACTCAATACACAATCGGATACGCGGATTACAAGCGTTGTCCCACACGCTTCATACACACTTCCGAACAACACAAGGTGGAGTTTACCGGTACAATCACAACCCCTCAACACCCGTGATGGAGTTTAACGGTACAATCACAACCCCTCAACATCACTCATCGGAAGTTGTATAATACACTAGCGAGAGACGGGACACATCACAAGGCTTACACATGGAAGCTACCACAACCATTGTAATCACCTTAACCAAGCTCACACACGGGAGCAACCCTCCACCGTTGTGACGCTTAACAAAGTCCACCCATGAGAGCCATCCTCCATCATGGTGACTTTAACAAGGTTCACCCACGAGAGCCATCCTCCATCGTGGTGGTTCTAAACCAAGCCCACCCACGAGAGCCAACCTCCATCGTGGTGACACCAAACCTCAATCGCTAGGATTCTTGGATGGAGTTTACGGTACAATCACAACCCCTCGACATCCAAGGCGACTTTATTCACGGTGCACCCAATCCTATAGCCGGCTAACTATATCCGATTAAAGTAACCAAGAACCACTTACATCACTTGCCAATATAACCATTTTGCCACATTAATCCATTGTTTTACAAGCATAACCAAAATGCCAAAACCACCAATTACCATCATCAATCCACTGTTTTTGAAGCATTACACAAAGTCATTAAACAGCATGCAACACTATGCATCAATTCTACAATTTCAATGTACAAAACCAAGGATCTCTTACCTTGAGCATCCTTCACACATGACTTTCAAAACCAGCATTAAACCATGCTAAAATATGCTTTCAAAACAGAATTTAAACATGCAAATCACAAGCATTACAACCAACAATCACAAGTGCTTTAATAACTGTTACATAACACAAACCAAGAGAGAAATTCCATTTACTTACTCTTGAACTTAGCTAAGTTGTTTAGACTTAAACTAAGCTCCCAAAAACCTTCAAACATTGGTTTCAAAGCTGAAAACCCAACTTCACTCACCGATACACAAAACTAGGCTAGCCAACAAGCCTTCCAAGCATCCGAAACCTTCAACGCCACCTCTATTGCTCACGGATCATTCCCCCTGTTTCAAGCACATAACAACAGAGGATTAATGCATCATCATGCATTAAAAACACCAGCAACACACCTAAACTCGCTACTCTTTGCAAATCCAACATTTCGGCTACCAAACACAACCGAAATCACCTCCAAAAACTTCCAAAACTTAACCCAGCCAAGATCCATCACTTCTAACCATTTTTAGACATCAATTAACATCCAAAATAATCCCAAACACGTCCTTATACCTCCAGCATTAACAAAACACCAAGATCACCCCAAAAACCACCATTTTCACAAGTAAAAACTTAGGAAAATCAACCTATTCGGGATTGCATTGATTAAACCTCAATTACACATCACTTAGACATCCAAAATACATCAAAAAGACATCTCAAAACAGAGCCCAATCATTTATTACGAATTTCTTCAAAATTAAATCCAAATCTTGCATTTTAAGCCAAAATCAAGATCACAACATCAAAACCTTTAATAAAACTCAAATCAAGGATTGAGAACTTGGGAATTTCAGTAAAGAACTGAGTATTTAGAGGAGAAGGACGTTCATACCTCTAAATGTGAGTTTCTCCTTGTTTAGAACCAAGATTCTTGAAAATCCAATAAGCAAGTGAATAGAATTTGGTGTAGAAATGATTAGAGATCAATTAGAGATTGAAATCTCATCTTTAGATGTTAAAATCAGAGGAAAAATGGTTGGGGAAAAGTGTTTGGGCTGAGAGAAAATTTGAGAGAAAAGAAATGGGAAAATTTTGAGAAAAGTTAGTTATGAAATCAAAAATATCTATTTCCCTCTTTTTCCTTTTATAAAAAAGCATTAATTAAATCTTTAATATTAAGAAAATTCTGGAGAAAACTCTTCTTGGGTAAATTAGCTCCTTAAAGATTCAAAGTTTCAATCCTTTTAAAACAGTCACCAACTTTTCAAAAATTACATTTTAGTCACTAACTTGAAATGTCACATTTCCAAACCTCATTTTGTAAAATTGATTTCACCACTCTCTTATATATAATAAAAGAGAATTTTTAGATATTTTTCCATATTTTTAATGCATCCCGAACTAGGCTTTCCTTAAAACCACCTTTTATATTCGAACCGAAAATCCGACCGGTCCAGTTCAAACCCAAAACTTCTAAGCCCAAAATTGGGGTGTTACAACTCTCCCCCTCTTAGGAAATTTCGTCCTCGAAATTTCAACCGGCGAAAAGAGCACAACCAAACTTCTCAAAACAACCCACAAGGCAACACAGGAGACTTAACCACCACTGAACACTCTCCAGACAAAACTCCACCAAACCCAACACCACCACATACTGTTCACGAATACCAGAACACTCAGATGTTAACCACATCTTAACCTTTCACACTTCCGGACTGCACATAGCCCCAACAACAACCTGAAGAACCTCCAAACTTTTACAACATACACCACCTTAACTCATAACTCCCAAGACTCGTACACACGGTGACACCAACCAATCCAATTCAGCCACCATGTGACCCACAACCTTCACTGCTTCTAAAACCCCTTGCACAACTGCTCAACCTCTTCCAAAGGTTACCACATCAAGCAAGAATTCTTAAGCATCAACTGCTTACTCAAACTTCTCAACATATTGCTGACATTCCTTCACATCCGCTGCTATCATCACCATAACGACTCACCAGGACTACTCACGTAACATCCGAAAATCACGTCACAAAACCCCAACCTTGACCCGCCAGCCATTCCACACACCACCAGCTGACTTTAGAAGGAATTTACTTATACACAACTAGCCATCCACTCCTCACAAGAACCTGTCCAACCAACGATGACCCTTGAACTTACATTGCCTTTCCACTTCAAACTTTAACTACAACACTAGCCTTACCAGGACACCGCCCATTCTATACACACATACATATTAAGATTACGAAACTTCTATTCTCCCAGGCTAACCCTTTTCTACAACCCTCAACACAACCTCTTCTCAACTCCTCAAAGGTTGCTACGAACCCTCACCTACATAAACAACCCTTCTACTACAACATCAATGCCAAGTTACCTCAGCACTCCGGAAACACATCCACTAACCTGCAACATCACTTAACACCAAGGAACTACCACTTCTACTAGCTATTCAAAACCACCTGACCGGTTCTAACTTCAACCGGTAATCTCCTCACCACCACACCACTAAACTCTTTATGTGCCAAAACACTTTCCTTCTGCCAACATGCTATATCGCACTCACTATTACTAACAGCTCGCTTAATACCCTCTATTACTTCTAACATTCTCCTAGCACCAAAACAACTTCTAAAACCCATCATCCAACCTAACCCTATCACAACACTAACAGACCCGATTAGTTATTAGCGAGTGTGAATGTTCGTATGCATGGTCACTTATATGCCCTATCAATGTCTGTGTACATGTATGCAAAACCTCTAATGTCATGTCACATGTATGCATGGACCAGCACATATATAATATATCATATAACAATGGTTTTAACTGTGCATGTATGTCGGTTCACACCCACCAATAACATCCCCAGGATCCGTCTAAGAACAACCCCCTATCTCATTTCCAACTTGTCTAACCCTACCGTTCTAATATCCCATTAACCACAAAATACCCACTAATACCCTCTTCACACTAAAGTTGTTTTCAAAACAACACCAACTACTACCCCAAACATGCTAACAACGAGACCATACCCACTACGCAAGGAAAGACCAAACCGAAACCAAACTAAGATAACTAGGGCAAAGGTTACTTAACAAGGTTACCTGTAAACACCTCACTGCCTCGGAGCTTCAACAGACGAGCTCTCTTCCTCACAGAACCATCATCCTCCAGCCGCACCGCTGCAGCACCAGCTAACACATTAAGGTCATCACCATCTCCCTGTGGTAAAGAACCCTGGCTACCCCAAGCCAACATCAAACAATTCCGTCTCAAATGCCCAACAGACCCACAATTCCAACAGGTTTCATTCCCCAAGCTCCTCACACCTTTCCGCCCTTCCTGCCACCTTCGAACCTTGTCTTGGCCGTGCCCACGACCCATCAGAGACCCTTTTGCTACCACTAAAGCTGATCTCACCACCTGAGGACAATTCCGCTTCACATGCTCTTTAGAACCACAGTTCCAACAAACTCTTGCACCCCAACAACCTCCAACATGACACTTCCCACATCGGTCACACATCGGCAACCGAGCTATCCCTCCTTGATCAAGTAGCACTTGCCCCAAATCTGCACTACCATCCAAGCTTCGATTCAAGCAAAACCTTCTATCACGTAGCCTCTTACGCTGACCGCTCCGGAGATCAGTACCCACAGCTCTCTTGCTTAAACTTTTCTCACCTTCACAAATTGAAACCACACCCTCACATTGCTTAACCCTTGGAAATTTCTCTCCAAGGTACCTTTCATAAAAGGCATACACAAAGAAGTCCCAATCTATATCGTGGATATGCGATGCCACCGCCACAGATGTCCACCAGGCACAAGCGTCCTCCAACATCAATGAGACAACACTTCCCAGCTTACAGGCATAGTCACAACCTTCCTGATCCAAAATCAAAACTACACTGGCTAACCAGGCCTCGAACGTCTCAGGTGTCGAACCATGATACTCCACAGCTCCCAAATCATGTAAATGCTATTTCGACAAACCCGCGTGTCCCACAACCGACACGTCTACAGGCCTCACTTTTGCCACAGCCTGAGATGTTCCCAACACCTCTTGAACTATAGGTGATGAACCCTTCATCACAGAACCAGCTTCTTCCTCCTGCCTCACTACCTCAACTCCAAGCACAAAAGACTGAGACGAAACACCTCTTCTAAAAGGTGAATTCCACGCCTTAACAACCTGCTCTAAAGCAGCAACCATCTCACCCAACTGCCATTCTCTCATCATTTTCACCATGCTATTAACAACAAGCTATCATAACAAAACAAACAAAATGACCAGGCCAGCTCCAAGCAAGGATTCAAGACTCCAATAACAACATAACACAATAGCTATAATAATAAGGCAATGGGTATCCCGAATTCTCCCCTTTTACATGACATAACAGTCAATAAAAACATGGATATCACAACATCAAGCATATCAATCAACATACTTCGATCATGCTCTCATCAAACAACATTCACCCACAACAACATAATATCAACATATCATACCCATTACACTTTAATCATTCATAAAATCAGCTCACATCACCAGCATAACATCAATACAAATCCACATTAGCTCAATGAAGATTCACAACCAAAAAGCATGTTAAAAACATCAACAATTCGCTCAAAAACACGCATTTCAACCGACTTTCAACCACACATCAGAATAAACATCAAACACATATTACAACAATTTACCATTTCCCCAAGCATTCGCAACTCAGCTCTGATATCACCAAATGTAACCCCCTTAGCCCGGCCTAGACGGTTGACCCGAACTACGAAGATTACACGGGGAAAACCAAAGTCAACCCGAAAGTCAACCTTGATTAACGACCCTTTTTTTCTTTTTAAACTTGTCTAGATGCACATTAAACCTAGGCATACTCTTGAGATAAGCATACTCAAAAATCACAGCAATCGGAAAACAATAAGGGACCCAATTGCACAAAATACGAATTTAGGGACCAAATTGTAAATTCTGAAAATTAAGAGGACTTTACCAATTTTTAAGTTACCATTTTGAAATTAGTCATGTTTCATGCCTCTATGCCAAATTTCACCTTAAACGGACATCTCGAACTCAAGTAATTGCACATACAAAAATCAGGACTAAAACGTAAAACTTGCAAACCTCAAAACCATTCAAATTTTGTGCCCAACGGTCAAGTGTTTCGAAACGGGTCTAGGCCGTTCAGAAACACCCCTTGGCAGTGGCCAAAGTGTTCCGAAACGCCTCTACCCGTTTCGAAATGCCCAGGCCAAAACAAGGGCCTGTTTCGAAACAGGCAAGGGTGTTTCGAAACACCCTGCCCAGAAACAGCAGATAGGCCTGCCTTATCACACTTAAACCCCAACGAACATGCTCCAAACCATTCCACAATAAATCAACAACATGCCAAGCATCATACCTACCAAAATACATTAAAATCTAGATACAAAACCACCCCTAGGTGCACCAACTCATTCAGCACATCCAACACTCAATCATGCTTTTAAAACAAGAAGCATAGCATAACGACTTAAGAAAATAGAAGATTCAAACGTTGCAAGCGTTGAACCATATAATTAAAAATCATAAACCAAACTTGTCCAACATACACAATCTCATTAAACATCAACATAAGAGATTCTCCCCCGCCCCCCATTGCCTTTATTATCTATAGCAATTAACCGAGACATACATCTCAAGTGGAGCTCTCCTTGAATCCCTTGCTTCTTGCTGTCCCAACTTCAAATATCTGCATTAATGGACAAAAAGGAGCGTAAGAACATAATGCTTAGTGAGGAATGCTCAAAACCAAATCACCAGCAATGCAGCGAGTCATAAAACCTCTTTAAAAAAGGAAACACATTTCGATAAACCAAAGCAATGTTTGAAAACCCCTTTTTAAACAACATGCTTTAAATCATGAATTGTTCAAACATGAAAACCAACCCTTAGCTTAGAAAAGCTAAGTAACTCACTTCAAAGCACAACCTTGCAAAACCATCAATTTAACCTTTCCATGCATGAACATCATATGCAAAGTTAAATACAAAATCCTTGGAAAACACTTCTACTTCACTTGATACTTTTCTCAATCTTGGAAATCATCTCATGCAAGAAACCTTTAAAAACCACTTACTCCTTCAATCTAACTCATGCATTAAACAAATGCAACATATGAACCACAAAATCAACATTTGCATTTCATGCCCTTTTAAAACAAGCCTTCACAAGACTTCAATGCACTAAGGAGATTTCATGCACACATGCACCATCTTCAATAGAAAATAACCACTTGTTCAAGCTAACAAGTAATACATGCATTCTTGGTACATTACACACTTTCCATGCAACCTTGCATCATTTCAAGCATCTCAAGCTTCATTACACAAAACCCACACATGGACTTTTAACCACCATTGTGATCTTAACCATACACAAGATCCACACATGGACTTTTAACCACCATTGTGATCTTAACCATACACAAGATCCACACATGGACTTTTAACCACCATTGTGATCTTAACCATACACAAGACCCAATACACAATCGGATACGCGGATTACAAGCGTTGTCCCACACGCTTCATACACACTTCCGAACAACACAAGGTGGAGTTTACCGGTACAATCACAACCCCTCAACACCCTGATGGAGTTTAACGGTACAATCACAACCCCTCAACATCACTCATCGGAAGTTGTATAATACACTAGCGAGAGACGGGACACATCACAAGGCTTACACATGGAAGCTACCACAACCATTGTAATCACCTTAACCAAGCTCACACACGGGAGCAACCCTCCACCGTTGTGACGCTTAACAAAGTCCACCCATGAGAGCCATCCTCCATCATGGTGACTTTAACAAGGTTCACCCACGGGAGCCATCCTCCACCGTGGTGGCGCTAAACCAAGCCCACCCACGAGAGCCAACCTCCATTGTAGTGGCACTAAACCAAGCCCACTCACGAGAGCCAACCTCCATCGTGGTGACACCAAACCTCAATCGCTAGGATTCTTGGATGGAGTTTACGGTACAATCACAACCCCTTGACATCCAAGGCGACTTTATTCACGGTGCACCCAATCCTATAGCCGGCTAACTATATTCGATTAAAGTAACCAAGAACCACTTACATCACTTGCCAATATAACCATTTTGCCACATTAATCCATTGTTTTACAAGCATAACCAAAATGCCAAAACCACCAATTACCATCATCAATCCACTGTTTTTGAAGCATTACACAAAGCCATTAAACAGCATGCAACACTATGCATCAATTCTACAATTTCAATGTACAAAACCAAGGATCTCTTACCTTGAGCATCCTTCACACATGACTTTCAAAACCAGCATTAAACCATGCTAAAATATGCTTTCAAAACAGAATTTAAACATGCAAATCACAAGCATTACAACCAACAATCACAAGTGCTTTAAAAACCGTTACATAACACAAACCAAGAGAGAAATTCCATTTACTTACTCTTGAACTTAGCTAAGTTGTTTAGACTTAAACTAAGCTCCCAAAAACCTTCAAACATTGGTTTCAAAGCTGAAAACCCAACTTCACTCACCGATACACAAAACTAGGCTAGCCAACAAGCCTTCCAAGCATCCGAAACCTTCAACGCCACCTCTATTGCTCACGGATCATCCCCCATGTTTCAAGCACATAACAACAGAGGATTAATGCATCATCATGCATTAAAAACACCAGCAACACACCTAAACTCGCTGCTCTTTGCAAATCCAACATTTCGGCTACCAAACACAACCGAAATCACCTCCAAACACTTCCAAAACTTAACCCAGCCAAGATCCATCACTTCTAACCATTTTTAGACATCAATTAACATCCAAAATAATCCCAAACACGTCCTTATACCTCCAGCATTAACAAAACACCAAGATCACCCCAAAAACCACCATTTTCACAAGTAAAAACTTAGGAAAATCAACCTATTCGGGATTGCATTGATTAAACCTCAATTACACATCACTTAGACATCCAAAATACATCAAAAAGACATCTCAAAACAGAGCCCAATCATTTATTACGAATTTCTTCAAAATTAAATCCAAATCTTGCATTTTAAGCCAAAATCAAGATCACAACATCAAAACCTTTAATAAAACTCAAATCAAGGATTGAGAACTTGGGAATTTCAGTAAAGAACTGAGTATTTAGAGGAGAAGGACGTTCATACCTCTAAATGTGAGTTTCTCCTTGTTTAGAACCAAGATTCTTAAAAATCCAATAAGCAAGGGAATAGAATTTGGTGTAGAAATGATTAGAGATCAATTAGAGATTGAAATCTCATCTTTAGATGTTAAAATCAGAGGAAAAATGGCTGGGGAAAAGTGTTTGGGCTGAGAGAAAAATTGAGAGAAAAGAAATGGGAAAATTTTGAGAAAAGTTAGTTATGAAATCAAAAATATATATTTCCCTCTTTTTCCTTTTATATAAAAAACATTAATTAAATCTTTAATATTAAGAAAAATCTGGAGAAAACTCTTCTTGGGTAAATTAGCTCCTTAAAGATTCAAAGTTCCAATCCTTTTAAAACAATCACCAACTTTTCAAAAATTACATTTTAGTCACTAACTTGAAATGTCACATTTCCAAACCTCATTTTGTAAAATTGATTTCACCACTCTCTTATATATAATAAAAGAGAATTTTTTGATATTTTTCCATATTTTTAATGCATCCCGAACTAGGCTTTCCTTAAAACCACCTTTTATATTCGAACCGAAAATCTGACCGGTCCAGTTCAAACCCAAAACTTCTAAGCCCAAAATTGGGGTGTTACAACCTATTCTCTAGATTTCTTCCCAAAACCCTAGCCGTTTTCCTTCCCTCAACATGTTCTAAATTCCCCCTAGGGCCACGGGTTGTTTTGAAAAGTAGTTGCAAGGGTTGTTTTGTTTTAGGAATTTTCAGTTCAATAAAATAAACTTCAAGTTCTTTTATTTTGGTTATTAATATCTTGCAAGAGCATCGGGAGAGCATTGTGAGGTTATCTATTTACTTAGCATCGAGAGAGTTAAGTATATGAAAGAAATAAGAGCAAGTTCTCTAGTTTATAGTTGAACTATCTCGGACCTAGGGATAGGATGAGGTTAAGTGGCTAAAGAAGAATTCATCAACATCGGTGTTCATCCTTCGATTCACGCCGGGAGGTATCATCAAAGACGTGATCATCGACAGACTTGGACCTAGGGATAGGCCAAGGCACATCTGGGATTCTTGCCAAACTTGAAGTACTGAGTTGAGTGTTCGTTGCCGCGACAAGCAACGGACTGCTGCTGCGACAGGTGCTGCCGCGACGGAGATGACGACAGAACTGGATTTCCTAAACTCTGCAATACCTGCACTACTGAGCAATTCAATACCAGCCCATTCTATCTATCTTGATTTCCCTACTCTTCTATTTACGTTTATTTTATTATTTTTGTGACAACTTCTTAATTATTTTCTTTACTTTCGTGCAGTGAATTAAGGTGAAGATATTAGCCCAATCCCTGTGGAGACGATATCCAATACTTCGTATCACTTTACTACTTGCGTCGTGTATACTTGCACTACCATTGCGGTAGACTATTTTACACGCAACAATATGCTCATATCTTGATTCTCTAAGAAACAAAATAGTGTAGCTTTATCTACCACCGAAGCCGAGTACATATCATTAGAGAGTTGTTGTGCTCAAGTCCTTTGGATGAAGCAACAACTCTTAGATTATGGTATTAAAGTTGAAACCGTACCCCTAAAGTGTGATAACACTAGTGCCATATGTTTGACAAAAAATCCTATCCAACACTCTAGAACCAAGCATATAGAAATAGGGCATCATTTCATTAGAGATCATGTCCTTAAAGAAAATGTTGTTATAGAGTATGTTGACACCTTGAATCAATTAGCGGACATCTTTACAAAACCTTTCGACAAAGAGCGTTTTTGGTCCCTTAGGAGAGAGTTGGGTCTAACTAGCCTATCTTGACCTTTTAGGACCCTTTTGTGCTTAAAATTGCTTGATCTTGTGAAATTGCATGTTTGTATGTTGTAACTCTTAAAAATATTCATGCCTATAGCTAGGAGGAGTATGTTTTTGTTAAAATATGCTTAGAACTGCTCATTCATCATTTGCGTTCCTTTAGGAGGTGTTAGAATCGAGCTTTTGGTTGTTCCCAGGCCTAAAATGTATTTCTGGGCTTAGGGTATCGATACGTCTCTACGCGTATCGATACGAGTACTTCATTAGTTTCTCAAAATTCATTTTGCCTTAAACGGGTATCGATATGGTTAAACTCGTTTCGATACGAGCTACAATCGTTTTGATACGGATTGTATCTGTTTCGATACGATCCTTCAACGGGCATTTTTATGGGAATTACGTTTTTACCCCTGTATCGATACACCCTCAGGCGTATCGATACGCGATTGTGCAGTCTGCTTTAATTTGGCATTTAAAGTGTTCAACTTTTACCAAAATTAAAATTCCTCAAAACCCTAAAAACCCTAGCCGTTTTCAGCCTATAAATAACCTCTTCCTCTCTCATATTTTCAAACCACAACTCAAAAATATCAAGAGGGTTTCAAATCAAGCAAAGCTCTAAGGCTTTTTCATCAATTTGGTGCTAGGCTTCTCTTCCATTCTTCTCTAATCACTATCAAGGTAAAACCCTTTCTTTTTCTTTTATTTATTTTTTTTTGTTTTCAAACTTTTTTTGTTTTTAAAATTTTGTTTGTCTTCTTTACCAAACTTTATTTTAAAAATCTCCTTTAAAAATTTTACTTTAAATTTTTTACCTTAATTTTTGATTTTTCAATGAGTTGAATGAAGAGATCTTAATGCATACATTTGTTTTCTAGTTCATGGCACTTTCTAGGAAGAGAACACGTCTTAATGAAATCGGTGAATCATCCAATACCGGAGAAAGTGCTCGTCCGAATCTCACTCAAATCTATCAACACTCTTTTCAATCCCAATGAGCTCTCACCTATTTTTGTCAATTCCAAAATTACAAGATCCGTCCGGAAAGGGTAATCTCTATTCCTTTTCTTGACTCGGAGCGATTCAAGTTTGCATATCTACCTTTGCTCCAACAATGGAAGTTTATGGATTTTCTCTCCATTCCCGGGTTTTATTTTCGTATTTTGGTTTTAATCTTTTATGCTAATTCCAAATGTTGTGCTAATCGTGATGGGGTTGTTACCGCGGTTAATTCCTATCTTATGGGTAAGAAAGTCACTATAGATGTCAAATCTATTTGTGAAGTCTTTAAGTTGGAGGATGAAAGCCTTGACGCTGAGAATGCTCTTGGCCATGTTCTTAGTGGATCCGTCACCGCCCTAAATGCTCAGGATCGAATCCTCCATTTGATGGTCTCTTGGTGGTTTACGCCCTCCGAAGGGAAGTACTCTACCATCCGTCAAATGGATGACTTTTGGATTCGATGTTTCCATGATAGACAACGTCCGAACCTTGCTCGTATCATGTTTGCGGAGATCGTCTATCTTGTGCAACATCGCCACATCACCCTTGTCACTTCCTTCACCTATGGTACGACCCTAAGCTACTTCTTCCTACAAAAGGAGATTGATTGCTCGCATGACTACCCATCTCCCCTCATCGATCCCATCGATGAACGTTCTCTTGCAAGGGGTAAGTTCCATTATTTTAATGGTAATTGGTTACGTCTATCCGAGCTCCCTACCGAGGTCGCAGAACAATTTGTTAATCCACAAGTTGAACAAGTTTCTCAAGCTCCTCCTCCTCCACCTTCCATGGATGCTCTAATGACTTTCCTCAATGAGTAATTCACGGGATTGCGTACGGACATGGCTTCGAGGTTTACCATGATTGATACTCGTTTCACAAGCCTTGAAGAACGCATGACGAATGTGGAAAATCGCCTCACCTCTCTTGAAAACGATCACAATTCTATGAATATCTCTCTCGCCGCTTTCCATAATGAGTGGCGTAATAGCATGAAGAATGACGATCTAATTGTGGATGAAGATGAAGATGAAGATGATGAAGAAGGCGATGATGATGCATAGTAGCCTCTCTTTGCATTCCATGCATATCACATAGGATATTTTATTTATGCACCTTTGCTTCATGTTTTTAGGATTAAGTTTACTTTTTTTAAACCTATGCTTTGATTTTTCTGTTATTTTGGATTTTTAAGTTGATGTTATGCTTTATTTGAACTTAATGATAATTATGTTGCTTGCCTATTTATACCTTTGCCTAAGTTATGCACTTTACATTGTCTCAATTATTTTTGATCTAACAAAAAGGGGGAGAGGGAAGCTCACAACACTTAAAAATTTTGATTTTCAACTTAAAAGTTACCTAGCTAATATTAAGGGGAGTTAATTTAGCAAAGTTTTTCAAAGTGTCAAAACTTTCAAGTTTTGGTTTTGTTATATCAAAAGGGGGAGATTGTGAAACCTGTGTTTGACTTTGATATAATTAAATTGTTAAGGATCAAATTAAAAACTTGAGATTGATTTCTAATTCCCTTTAATAATTTATAAATCTTCAACACTTTAAAAATGATTTGAAAAACTCAAACTCCAAATATTTTCCAAGTGTTCCAAGGCCAAAATACTAAAAACCGTCCAGGTGTATCGATACGCTTCCAGCCGTATCGATACCTTTTTTACAAAGTTGGCTACTGAAAGGACGTGTTTCGATACGCTTTTAACCGTATCGAAACAGCGTATCGAAACAGATTCCATTTGTATCGATACGCCCCTTTACAAAACTGAAGGAGTTTGAATGGTGTACCGATACGCTTCACCCGTATCGGTACGATTTTAATTGAATTTTTAATTCGAAGTATTTTAAATATTTTCGACCGTTGGTGTCAGTAGTTAGGTAACCAACATTTAAAATGGCAGTTGACCCGTATCGATACGGTAAACCCTCGTATCGAAACGGAAACTTCTAGTGAGCTAAGTTGAGAAAAAGGTATCGATATGGTCTTATCCGTTTCGATACGCTCCATGTCTCGTACTGATACGCTTACGTGCGTTTCGATACCCCCTCTTTATTATGTACAACGACTCTTTCTTTTTTGAGACAGATATCGATACAGCTCTCCGTGTACCGATACGAATAGCTGCAGAAGTGCATTTATGGTGGAAAGAGAGGGTCCCAACGGCTATAATCAATTCTCCAACCACCCAAACGGCTAGAATTGATAGAGGGGGTATAAATTGAAGCTCTTTGAAGACCAACAACAACTATTGCATTAAAGACAAACATCCAAGCAAAAATCCAACCTCAAGTGTGCATATTTCTCAATTTCTTGTAATCCCCAATTTGAGTTGTATCCAATTCTTATTCTATTTTCAAATTTGGGTTGAGTGTTGTACTTCAAGGGAAAAAATTGTATTTGAGAGATATACTTCTTGTCCAATTTCTTTTTTGTTCATTTATGAGGGTTTGGTCAAATTTTAGGTAGAAAATTTGACCGGTTGTGTAAAGGTTACCTCCTAAGCCTTGAAAAGGGGAAGAACAAATAGTGAATTGTTGCAAATCCTTAGTGGTAGCTAAGGTAGTGGATGTAGAGTTCATTTGAAACTTGAACCACTCTAAAATCCTTTGTTCTTCATTTTAAATTGTGCATTCACTCCCACAAAGTTTTAAAATACCAATTCACCACATCTTGGTCTTGATCATTCAATCGATCCACTCAACAAATATATATAATACCAATTCAACTTAATTAGAATTTCAATATATATCTATATTAATATACATAATCCCAATTCAACTTAATTAAGATTTCAATATATATCTATATTTTTAAGTCTAAGATTTTTAAATATTTTTATTCGGATTTATATATGGATCAGACTCAGATCGAATATAAATTTAGATCGGATCATGACAATGTCCATATCCGAACCACCTCCTATTAAGATTCGAACATTTTTTTTTGAATTCGGATTCGAACATTTTTCGATCGAATTGTAATCATTTTTTTAAATCAAATCGGATTCAGATTATATTTTCATCCGAAGATCAAAACATTATACCCAAAACACTATGAATTACCTTGACCAAAAGATAGTAAGATGAACTCAATGACATGGCTCATATTTATTAACAGGGAATTCCATCTAAATCAACTCATATTTATATACATGAATTCAAGTCCATGAGCTAGTTAAGCATATATATATATATATATATATATATATATATATATATATATATATATATATATATATATATATATATATATATATATATTATGAATTTATATTTAATATTCTACTGTATTAATGATTCTATGTTAACAAATTTTAACTGGTATGTTATTTAATTAAAAGATTGAAGATGTTAAATTCAAGGGTAATTATTTTATGCACAAATTTGTTTTCACAAGCACCTTATTTTCAAGGTTTAGAATTTTGTTTAGGGAGTAGTGTTTAGGAATTTTAGTGGATGAGTTTTGAATTTTGAGGGTGTGGTTAGAATTTAGGGTTTAGGATTTAAAACCTAAATCCCCAATCATATTACATTAAAAACTAAACTCCAACCTTTAAACCCTAAATTCTAAACTCCTACACTTTAAACCCCTAACCTGGATCCTTAAACTATAAAATTAAGATATTTGTAAAAAAATATTATTTCCACTGCCAAAATATGAGATATTTTTCTCTAAGTTTAATCTTGAACGTTTATATTTTTATTAATTTAATTTTAATTTTTAGTTAAATTTGATCGTGAACCTTTAGAAAAGGTCATTTTTTAATAAAAATATGTTTCTAAGGACATGTACTTCATGATGCTAGTATAACATTATATTACGTCAACAAATAATTTAAAAATTATAAAATATTTGAAACAATAATAAGTAGAAATAATTTTTAAAAAAAATATGAAATATATGTGGATTGTTATGTAACACGTCATTAAAAGTTTAACATTTTAATTAATATTTAGATCTAAAAACAACATGTAGGTTTGTTGTGCGGCAGGTTAAAATGCGACTATTATACGCGGCACCTGTTTTTCCAATTACAAGTTACCAATCAATTCAAACAGGTTTTGGTTCAGATTTTTAGTTGGCTGATGAAATGTTTTACTGTTAAACTGGGGTTTTTCTAACATTTTAGGTGTTGAGTTAATTATTTCCCTTTGAACTTAAAAAGTGGAATAAGCTCGTAATATTTTAGGTTCCTTAACCACTGAAACTCCTTTTTGGTAACATTTTAGGTAGCGAATGAAATGTTTTACTCAACTTAAAAAGTTCAACATCTCGCTAATAATTTAGGTTCACCAACACCAAACTGAATGTAGGTAACATTTTAGGTGTCGATCACGAAATTGAATTTCATTAACATTTTAGATTCAAAATGAAACCTAGGTAACATTTTAGGTGCCGATCTCGGAATTGAATTTTATAAATATTTTAGGATCTGAACGCCAAACTGATTTCCGCAAACATTTTGGATTCAGAAGGCAAAACTATTTTTTGTTCACATTATAGGTGACGAACCCCAAACTCGTTGCCTATAACATTTTTGTTAAACCCCAAACTGATTTTTCGATAATATTTCAAGTACCGAACCTCAAACTGAATACCATTAACATTTTAAGGTCCAAACCTCAAATTGATAACTAGCAATGTTTTAGGTGCCGAACCTCAAATTGAATATTGATAACATTTTAGGTGCCAAACCCCAAATTGAATTTTATTAACATTTTAGGTATAGAACCCCAAACTGATTATCGGTAGCATTTTAGGTGTCGAACCCCAAACTGAATATCAATAATATTTTAGATGCCAAACCCCAAACTGATTATCGGTAACATTTTAGGTGCGGAACCCTAATTTTACCCTTACAAATCTTCTATAAATATTCATATTTCCTACCCTACCATATTATGCAGAAATTAATTATTAAAAAGGGTAAAGTACACAGACGGTCACTAAACTATACCCAAAAAAACAAAATGGTAATCAAACTTTCAAAAATCACAAAATGGCAATTAAACTTTATGTTTTATAACAAAACAGTAACTAGACGTTAAATTCCGTTAAGTTTCTGTTAAAACTTTGGTATAATAACATATTTAGTCCTTCAACTTTATATAGTCAATTAATTTAGTCCTAATTTGAAACTATTCACTAAATTTAGCCCTTTTTATTTAAGCATTCTTTCAAATTGGTCATTAAAGCAAAATTTCAAAGTATGTTACATGATAAATTATTACAATTAAATTCTTATAGGAACTCGAAAACTCGACTCGACTTGGCTCGAATCGAAAAAATTCAAATAAAGTTTGAGTTGTAAAATATGACGCGTCAACTCGAATAACTCGAAATTTTTTGACTCGACTCGATCAAACGCCCACCTCTATCTTAAGATATGACGTGTCAACTTGAATAACTCGAAATATTCTTATATTTTAAATCATTTTTTCTTTTAATCGAATATTTTTTAAAATATAATATTTAATATTTTCATATTTAAATCACATCGAATATTTAATAACTACTTTAAATATTTGATTTAATTTAAAAATATTCGATTGAAAAGAAAAAATTGATTTAAAATATTCGAATATTTAATTAATTTTTTATAGGAACTCGAAAACTCGACTCGACTTGATTCGATTCGAATAAAAAAATTTCAAATAAAGTTTGAGTTGTAAAATATGATGCTTCAACTCGAATAACTCGAAAATTTTGTACTCAACTCGGTCGAACGCTCACCTCTATCTTAAGATATGACGCGTCAACTCGAATATTCGAATATTTTAAACCATTTTTTTCTTTTAAATCACATTGAATATTTAATAAATACTTTAAATATTTGATTTAATTTAAAAATATTCGATTTAAAAGAAAAAAATAATTTAAAATATTCGAATATTTAAAGTAGTTATTAAATATTGGAATATTTAAAAGAAAAATATTTAATGTAGTTATTAAATATTCGAATATTTTAAATCTATTGTTTTTTAAATCGAATATTTAAAGAAGTTATTAAATATTCGATGTGATTTAAATATGAAAATATTAAATATTCTATTTTAAAAAATATTCAATTTAAAAGAAAAAATGATTTAAAATATTCGAATATTTCGAGTTATTCGAATTGATGCGTCATATCTTAAGATAGAAATGAGCGTTCGATCGAGTTGAGTCAAAAAAATTTCGAGTTATTCGAGTTGATGCGTCATATTTTACAACTCAAACCTTATTTGAAATTTTTTCGATTCGAATCGAGTCAAGTCGAGTTTTCGAGTTCCTATAAAAATTTAATTAATTATTCGAATATTTTAAATCAATTTTTTTCTTTTAAATTGAATGTTTTTAAATTAAATCGAATATTTAAAGTAGTTATTAAATATTCAATGTGATTTAAATATGAACCATTAAATGCTCTATTTTAAAAATATTCGATTTAAAAGAAAAAATAATTTAAAATATTCGAATATTTCGAGTTATTCGAGTTAACACGTCATATCTTAAGATAGAGGTGAGCGTTCGATCGAGTCGAGTAAAAAAATTTCGAGTTATTCAAGTTGACACGTCATATTTTACAACTCAAACTTTATTTGAAATTTTTTCGATTCGAGTCGAGTTTTCGAGTTCCTATAAAATTTAATTGTAATTATTTATCATGTTACCATACTTTGAAATTTTACTTTAAGGGCCAAATTGAAAGAATGCATAAATAACAAGGGCTAAATTTAATAAATTATTTCGAATTAGGACTAAATTTATTGACTGTATAAATATGAAGGACTAAATGTGTTATTATACCAAAGTTTTAACAGAAACTTAACGGAATTTAACGTCTAGTTACCGTTTTGTTATAAATCATAAAGTTTAATTGCCATTTTGTGATTTTTGAAAGTTTGGTTACCATTTTGTTTTTTCGGGTATAGTTTAGTGACCGTCTGTGTACTTTACCCTATTAAAAATTATCATGGTAAGATTTTCTGCAAATGTTTTCTTTTTAGAAACGTACCTCTACACTTCATTCAAAAGCAACATCAAGAAAGATGATTTGTTTGAGTTGATTTCCACAGAGGTTAGCAAATCAACAAGGAAGAAATTGGCTTCATTGGAGCCTGACCCCGAAGCTCATTACATGCTACATATATGTAATGTAAGCGACCTTCACAAGATGTGTAAGAGATACAACCGTGTAGGGGGTACCAACATCGAGCTGTATGTAAAATTTGATGAAGGTGTTAGTTCATCAAGAATCGCATGAGGTTCTCCTTCTTCCGTAGACGCAGGCGATGTTTGTTTACGTAATTTCATGATACGACATGAGAAAGAACAAATAATTGAGGAATTGAACATCACATCTGATATATCTACAGACTACAACAACATGGAAACAAACACTTTTTTCGTTCATTTTAACTGAACTAAGCTAGCTTAGTAGCAATGAACCATGCATCTAATTTCATATCGTACTTTTTAATGTAATTTGTGTTGCTAGCTTAATAGCAATGAACCATGCATCTAATTTCATATCGTACTCTTTAATTTAATTTATGTTTGTGTTGGTGATCATATTTCTTTCGGTTCCTCGAACAAATGTCCAAATGTAATGGGAGTTGTCAACCAGCTTAATCAGAGCTGAGTATATCATTAAACACGATCGACATCATTTTAGCATCGATCAGTATCGATACTATACTTCGTGTTTTGATATTATTGAACATGAACGTCAAATCTTACACAATATTGTAACATTTAAGGTGTCATTCTCGTTATAAGTACCGCAACTCTTATATACATTTCGATACTCCCAAATACGTATGAACATGTAAGTATAAATGAGCGTGAACATTATAGACGATTAATATTGAAACTATACAGGAATGGGTACTTTTTGTTAATGTTTGAGTAACGTAACTCTTAGTTATGTTACAGCTAAGATTCCTAAAAAGAGAAGATGTGTCAAGCTCGTACATCAGAGAATCCTGATAACCAGATGACGTGCCAGCGACGTGCATAAGATATTCCTAACATGAGTTGACGATAGTCACAAGTAGTTGTTAGTTTCATTTTTTGTTTCTGGAAAAGGTAAGTTGGATCGTGTTCGCATTGTAGTTTTTTTTATCACAACGTAACACAAGATGATTATTCAAAACAAACTTGTCGAACATCGCATTATTTTTAGGTTTTTTCTTTTGACTTGAAATTTCTCCATTTTTTGTACAACCTTGTTACTTCATCCATATTCACCAATTTCTGCAATTTGCCATTATGAATTGTAATTTCCTATTTTTCAGCGAAGAAGGTTGGAACCCGATATCTGAATTCTTCAACATCGATTGAATATCCATGATTGTCACCCATTTAAAGAAAGCACATCGGCTCTACAAATGTACATAATAACGTATTAATCGAAACACTGGAACAATAACGCAACTTATTACTTAAAACCTCGAGGCTTCTTATGGCCATAAAATCTATTCCCTTTGCGCCGAGGTACAATTGAAGTGTAAACTTGTGATTGCAATACACAATAATAGTGAACAAGGTTTCCTTCGACACGTGATTTAAAACTTCCAGAGTTCTAGTACACATTGTGGAGGGAAAACTCAAACAGTTGCTGTTGCTCTGTACAGAGATGGAAGTAGAGAGGAGTATAAGAATAATATATAAATGTGGGTAATAAAAAAAATTAAAAAGCAATGCAAGTTTATGTTTGCAGAAATGTAAGTGAAATAAAATAAAATGAAGAACATAAAAATCTGCATCAAATTCCAAAAAATATTAAAAGTTCAAAAAGTCATGATATTAAAAGGGTAGTAAGGCGTCTTGCGCGCGGGTACTGAATTCTTGACGAAGGGAGTCTGTTTCCTTGAGAATCTCAGCAAACTGAATAACAGTATGCTTGCGAAGCTTAGCAAATTGAGAATTAGCATAGTTTTGAAGCTGCACTAACTGCGAATCAGCATGGTTATGAAGGTTAGCTAAATACGGATCAACATGGTCACAACAATTAACCATGTACTAAAGCAGTGACTTCATCATAATCTCCTCTAGAATTGTAGAAGAAACTTGTTCGGTAGGCGAAAGGGAATGTTCTTCCTCATTTTCTGCATTTGCGGCATCTTTTGTGTCCTTATAAATTCAACGCTTTTCTTTTTCATCAAAGTTGTATTCGCATTTGTGGGTGAAATGTTCGTCAATCTTTTCCTTCAAAGGGATAAGGGGTCCAAATAAAAATCGATATCATTCTTGTGAATGATGTGTGTAAGAACACAAGCATAAAGAAGAGAGGTTGGGGCCCTATGACCCTTAGTGACAAAGGATACTATCTGGAGGAAAATGATTTTGGCAATGTTAGGAGCAACCTCAGTTCAATATTGGTTCAGCCACCAATAATCAATCTCTCGAATTGTTCCTGCCTTCCCACTAGACGGTCGAAGAAACTATGACACAATAAGGTGAAAGATTCTCTCTTCAAAAGGAAGATTTTTGGGGCTATACACTTTGTACTTTATAATAGATCTGATATCAGTTTCATCGTGAAGGACTTTATTTTCAATACCCAAATCATCTGCAATTGATTGGGGGTGATAGAGAGTTCCTTATGCATAATAAAATAGTTGATGGCAACGATCTCAGATGAATTTTCATCTTTTACAGTTCTGGCATTACAGTAAAAGACCCATACAAGTATTTCACAAACTCTCGGTTGGATGTCAAGGAAAGCATTCCAACCCAATTTGTTGGTTGCATTTTAAAGTTGAAGGTTTCATTCTGAAGGAAATTCATGGCCACAACACGTTCTTTGCATCATGCTCTCTAAAACAGGATTCATCAAAAGTTGGTGTTGGGTGAACGGTTCGTTGACGTTTGGTTGGCTGCTACATGGTTAATGGGTAGAGTGAAGAAGAGTTCAATGGAATTTAGGTTTAGAGATCCTATAAGAAATAAAATAATTGTTTGGAAGTCGATCAACATCATAAATTTAAGAATTTGACCAACCCTATCAATAAATAATATTTAAAAACAGAATAAAATTCAGAGGAACCCATCAGTTATATGAACTGTGTTTTGAACATGAAGCCAAGCCCATCGATAATATCAACCAATTTGAAAGTTGAAAGCTAAGACATGGAAATAATTGGGGTTGGAATGCATAAAGTAAACAAAAATAAAGTGATTATATCAACTAAATATTCAAGAGCAAGTGTCATCCATAGAAAGTAAATGAAAATCAAAGAAGAACCAAACTGATCAAGGGTTTTTTTTTAACAAAGTTAGGGATTCCAGAAATATACCTTTGCGTGCTTTCAGCATTCTCTTAGTGAACTGGGTTTAAGGATCATGTAAAAAAGTTAAACAAAATAATCACGAAACATGAAAAAACCCATCAATAATAGCAATATCTTTAACATGAACGGTCAGCCATGGAAAGCACTTGAAATTCAAAGAGAAAAGCAAGGCTATTTAAAAAACTAGAGGTTTTCAAAAATACCTACGAGTCTTGTATACTGAAATTTAAAACAAAGGGGATGGGGAGATGGTGTTTAGAAGGAGTAATGGATGAAAAAATAAGTTGAAAAAGTAAAGATTGTGAAGAGAAGGAATGGAGGAATCCAATTGGTTCGCACTTTCGCAGAACTGAATGAGAGAAAAAAATTTCCTTTTAAGGGTGACCTTCCAGCTTTTCTATATATATATTCCACATCAAGTAGTAGAACTAGATCATAAGTTGCGCAACTGTTAATGAAAAAGGAAGTGAGAACGGAAACTGAAAATGTTATATGTGTTAAGTTTATAACTGAAAATGTTAAAACCTAAAGTTGAAATATTATTGAAGTGTTGAAATCTAGATCCCCATTCCTATACTTTGATAGCAAACAATGCAACATATGACATTTCGTCAGTATCGAAATTTGATAGTAAACATAACATATAATTGCTCAATCTTACATTTTAAGTTGATCTTTAATTCTAGTAGTACCGAATCTTGGTTGCATGATTTTGAAATATTCTTTTTTTATTAGAAGTATTTTTAATTAGTGTGGTCAGAAATGTTGTTAGGGGGTGCAACTATATTGTTTGGTTTATTTCGTGAGAATGTAAGAATAAATTTTTGGTTGAGAGCATTTAAAATTACTTCCAAGAAATGTTTTACTAAATTATAATTGTGATACATAATTATTTTGTTAACAAGTCAAACTGTCAAATATTAATTTAAAAATAGTTGCTTGAGGATTCATCTCATTATACTTATTATATCCCTATAACAAATATACTCCTAAAATTCTAAAGCATGAATGAAATAATAAAATAAATAACAAATTGCATCAAATACCAACCATAGTCAATTTAGAAAATAAAAAACTCTAACTTTTTCCTTTAGCATTTCAGCCACTGCGGCTATTAGCCACAGTTCGCTAGCGAGATTGTCGCTGCGCGCCTTCGTCTCCGCACGACTGCCGTTCGAGCCAGGCCACCGTTCAGCGATTGATATTTGATCCAATTATTTAAAAAGAACTCTAAATTGACAAAGGTTGGTATGTGAACCAAATATTAAAAAAAGTTAAAAAAATATTATATATATATATTTAAAATAATTTAATTAAAAATGTAATTTAAATAATTATTAACTACATGTTGAGTCTTTGAAATTTCTAATCTTTATTAATCAATTTAATCAAGAAAAATGATAAATATGAGATAATGATCGTAGCCTGAAACACCAAGTTCTGACAATTTGTAGGAAATATACTCTAAGATTATCTTTGTTTGTATAGAAATATGCCATGCCTCTAATTTTTTTTCTTACCAAAATTTTATAGAAATATGTATTGTTTGTAGGAAATATTAAAATTATTGTTTAATATGTGTAAACCATTTAAATGTTAAACAAATATAAAAATAAATTATTTAATAAATGTAATATAGGTCATTTATCTTAGGAGGATATATATATCAATTGTTTCTTGTGTAAAATGAAAGCAAGAAAATTAAATTACAGAAATTAAAAACAGTAAACAACCCATAGTACCCCAAGGTTCCAACTAAGCTATGCTTACAAGTATTCCTAGATATACAACAGTTTTAATTCATTCCTCATCTATTTGGGGCATATCCCTTTAGTTCCTCCACTTCAAATGGGAGAAGTCTCGAGATTGCATCAATAATGGTATCCCCACTCATTGTTCCACTCCCGCCTTCGCACATAGTGCTGTGATCAGGTTGGGAAAAAATAGATCTTGTGGTCTGCTCATTGACGCAGCTCTTTCGACGATGGCAGCGTGAATCAGCCGCACCGGGCATAGGTCACGTCCCTTGACGAGGGAGTCGAATATCGAATAACAACATCTTGCAAAGAGAAAAAGTTTCTCAATTTTAGGTTGGTAAAAGTCGATTATTGATGATATAGGCCTAAAATTTTGAATCTGATAGAGGTTGTCGCCATTGCACCTTTCTGTCATGGCCTTCTCCATTCCATTGAGTTTTTTGAACACAAAGGTCCCGCATAATGGAAGAATATGTTCGGTCTGCATTAAAGGCCATGAAAGTGGTGTGAGCTTCATGGTTGTCTGAGAATTCATAGTAATTTTCAATTGTCATTTTAGTTATTTTATACCACATTTTTTACGCAACTTTTTCTTAAACTACGTAAAAAAAACCAACAAAGGACAAAACTTATGAAACGGAGCAAGTAATATATTTTTAATAATAATCAAGTTTATATCATGATAGACCTCCTCATGAGTTAAATGGCCTACACTGTCAAATCAAATTTAAGACAAAATATTTCGTTTCACAAACAACTAGGGGTGTAGCCTAAATGAACTTGTGGTGTTATGATCCATTCAAAAATTTTAAGTTGAAAAAATTTAAATTAGAATATAGTAAAATTGTATTCCCTTTAAAAATATATTCTGCCTCAATATAATTATCACATTTATTTTTAAAATTGTCTCACTTAAATAATACTTTAAAAAATTCAACATTTTTTATAAAACATATACTTTTTTTGTTTTTTTAATAAAAACAAAAGTTAATTTTGTAAAGAAAAACTTGTTATTTAAATTATTTCACATCACACATTTTATGTAAACTTTTTTCTTCTTAAAATTTCGTGAAATGTCAACATGTAATAAGAAAATTGGGACGGAAGAAATATAATTTATAATGTTGTCCTTCCCAAATTTAAATACTTTTAAATAATCCTCTCAATAAATAACGTCGTGTTTCACCATTGTAAACAATTCTAAATGAACCTAAACTAAACCTAGTTTTCTCTGAGAACATTATCGCCGCTCTTTCATTTTATTTTACTTAACCGGCGGCGGTATCGGTTTGATGCTAGTTGTCGACAATCGGATTTGTTTTTTCATTTATTTTTAAATTTTTTTAATAAAAATAATTTTACCTTTGTAGTACGTTTTTTTCTTCCTTTGTGGCACGTTTATCTATGTCTTTTGGCATGTTTTTTCTTCTTTCTCGATCGTTTGGCCTTTCTTTTATCTTATGTTTTTCTCAAGGTTAAATTTGACTACGCCATGACTGATCAAGATGACGCTTATTTGTAATCCCGCTAATCTTTCATGTTCTAGACCCTCCGATTGAATTTAGATACACGATTTGCGCTCGTGGATAGTTTCTCACGACGTTCGGCTCTGATTTCGGTTCTCGGTGGTCTTTCAATAGCTTAATCCCCTTTTGTGGTTTGTTTTCCGATGGAGTCAATTTGTTCGTATCTATTTTTTATTCGAGTTTTTTGATGGCTTTTTAACATTTTCATGTATGGTCGTTGTATGATTTAAAGTGGCTAATTTTAGAAAAATGTCTAAATTATGTATTTAATTTATGCCTATAATTGTAAACCTTTATTATAATTTTAGGTATTTTCTCGTTTAATAAAACTAACGGCTTCTATTAAAAAAAATTCTAAATGAACCTTGATTCGACCTAATCCATGAACGTAGGTACACCATGGCATTGACCTAATAACGCCTCTACAACATGGTGCTAGCTAGGGATGGGCACGGGTCGGGTTGGGTCGGGTTTTTGGCCCACCCGAACCCGACCCGAAAATAAGTATCTTAAAACCGAACCCGACCCGACCTGATCTATTTTTTTTAAAAACCCGACCCGACCCGACCCGAAAATAAATATGCTAAACCCGACCCCGACCCGACCCGACCCGACATATAGAAAAAAAAATAATTTTAGGGACTTAATTGTAAAAAAATAATTTTAAGAGGCATATTTATAAAAAATAATAAATTTAAGGACTAAAATGTAAATAAAAATTAATTTTAAGGACCTAATTATAAAAGAAATATTTAAAGAGGGGGTATTATTATAAATATCCCTAAAAAAATAGGGGAAAATTACACTAATAGTCCCGGGTCGGGTCGGGTCGAATTTTTTCACCCTAAAACCCGAACCCGACCCGACCCGACCTCACCCTACATAAAACCCGACCTGACCCGACCCGAACCCGATTTTTTCATAAAAATACCCGACCTGATCGGGCCGGGTCGGGTCGGAACCCGTCGGGTCCGGGTGAAATGCCCATCCCTAGTGCTAGCCTAACCCAAATTAATCACTTTCACGCTACCATTCGATCTAATTCGACCATGAATACCTCTGCAGCATTTTTTTTACATATTTAGTACTTTAATTATGCTCGTGTTACTGTTTTAGTACTCTAATTATTATCTTTCACAAAATGATACTTGACGTTGCACTTTTGTTCTGTTTTGGTACTTCTTCCGTTTAAAATTAACGAAAATAGTGACGCGACTTGTGTTAATAATAATTTTTGTCTAACAATTTATGCAACCTATCAATTTAGTCTAAAATTCTATCAATTTAAATATTATTTTAATTTTACATTAAAATTGTAAATTCTTCATTTTTCCTTCCAAATAAACATTTTTTTGAGTTTTGGAGTTTAAAAAACACGCAAGGGATAATCAAAAGTTTAGGATTTAGAGATCAATAGGGGCTAATGCAGGGTCCATTGGAGGACCCAAACTCCACGATCGGGATACCGACAGTGATACGAGGGGTGGAAAAGGGATGAGACAAAATTCTATCAAAATTAAGATGATGTTTTAAAGTGATGAATTTTGGACTAAATTGATAATATATATATATATATATATATATATATATATATATATATATAAGTATTTGGACTAAAACTGTGATTATACCAAGCCGCGTCATCATCTCCGTTAGTTTTTAACGGTCGAAATATTAAAATTAAACAAAGACGTAACGTTAAGTATTATTTTACAAAAATGATAGTTGGTACCAAAACAACAATATGGTTATTGTTGGATACTAAATATATAGTCCCCCCAAAAAAACTTGGCACATAGACTTGATATGTTGTTGGGCTTGGGCTAAAAGCCCATTAAGACTTTCAAGGGCTAACAATTCATTTGGAAGGTTTAGTTTCAGATAAAATTTCACAATCACAAGTAAACAACATCACCCCATTACCTCAACAGTAGCTTTTAATTTTGTTTTGTAGTTCAACAACAGTTCAATTATCCCCTCCTCTTGTAAGTTGTATCTTCTTTCATTTTTTGTTTTCTTTTAAAAAACTCAAAACCCAGGGTCCAGGCCGAACCCAAGGGTTCAACTCGCAGCTGAGTCCTTGACTCATTCCTTCCAACGAAGACACCAAGTGAGTTCCTTTTTTTCCCGTTTTGTTTAGGGTTCATAATGCCGTAAGCTCCCTGGGTTTATGTTTTGGACATTTGTTTTTTCTTTCATGGTTCTTTTTTGCAGGTCTCAGGAGAAAAAGAAACCCTTTTTTGTTTAAAAGTTTTTGTTTTTATTTCATGGTTCTTTTCCCGTTTTGTTTCTTTTATGTTGTAGTATAAATGAGAACAAAATGGAGTGATCTTTGTGTGTGTGTGTGTGTCATTGGATTTTTGTCTAAAGAAAGTGTTTTGATTTATGGGTTTGTTCTGTTTTCTCCATTTTGGTGTTTAGGAAACTGAGAAGGTGACTGGTAGTGTTGGTGAGGCTCAAATGGATGATTCCAAACCAGTTGTGGAAGAAGCTGAAACTGTTGTTGTTGTTGTTAAGGCTGAAGCTGGGGGTCAAGCTCCTATGGAGGCTGAGGCTGGAGCTGGTGAAGGGAAAGGCCAAGTTCAAGTTGAAGAACCTATAAAAGTTGAAGAAGATGATGGGAAATTGCAGGCTAAACCGGTTGGTGACATCCCAGATTCCGTGGAACAACAAGCCCTTGAAGACACCGGCAAAACTCTCAATGTCTATGATACCAGTGCTCGAAATGAGGAAAAATTAAAGCCCGAGGAGAGTGTTGATGTTGAATTTAAGGATGTTAAGGACAAATCTTTGGTTGAAACTGATACGAAGATGGGTGATGCTGGACATCATGCTGCTGCTGCTGCTGCTGCTGATGGCCTCATTCATTCGCATGATAATGGACTTAGTAGAAGCCCCAACTCTGACACGAAACCCCAAGATGGCATTGACAATGAGGAATTATTGAAGGATTTGTCTACAGAAAAGGAGATTACTACCCCATTGTCTTTGTCAATCCCTAATTTATGCTTTGACAACTCGGGGTCAGACACGGAGGAGGAGCAAGCAGCTTTTGTGAAGGAGGTTGAAGCTTTTTACAAGGAGAAGAACCTTGAATTCAAGCACCCTAAGTTTTACAAGGAGGATCTGAATTTGCTAAAGTAAGCCTTTCGAGTTCTCCTGTTTATGCAAACTGTTTCTTTCTTTGTCGAAAAAGAACCCATTGTGCTAAGCTTTCATCACTGTTTTCCCTTTGACTACAGGTTATGGAGAGCTGTCATTAAATTGGGGGGCTATGAACAGGTTTTCCCTAAGTTTTGAAAACTATCTCTGCCAAAATCTACTACAATTTCATAACATGCGTGTACAAAGGATGACCGGTTTAATTGAAAGTGTGTAAACTAGAATGGAATATTATATGAATCTTTTAATTTTTGGGTAGTAAGCGGTTTTCCTGATTCTGATTTCCAAGTATATGCAGTGTTTGCATATAAAAACTTGTTCTTGTCCTTGACACTGAATTGTAGTTATTCGGGTTTGACACAACCGGTACTAGATGATTAGTTTGGTTGTCATGTTTATTTATGATGATCAAGAAAAAATCTTTCATTTTTGGTTAAGAATAAGACAGAGTTATGGACTTGCCTTTTTAACCGTGTTGTGGACTCTGTAGGTAACCTCATGCAAATTGTGGAGGCAAGTGGGCGAATCATTTAATCCCCCGAAGTAAGGATAATGTCTACTCTCTTGTTGATGTCTTTCTTCTAGCATACTGAGCAAATTTTAGGGTTAAAAAAATTAAATCTGTTAGCTCTTTCTGTATAGTTATGAATACATTTTGTTAATGAGGCACCTTTATTATTTGGTTTTTTGGTGTAGGACCTGCACTACTGTGTCGTGGACATTCCGTATCTTTTATGAGAAGGTTTCGCTCTAACTGATAATTTCTTTTTTAGATTGAAAGAACACATACCGTGTGATTTAAGGCCATAACTCCAAGTTATTCCTCTGCCAACTCTAACTTTTATTTTCTTTATTTGTTAATTTAACTCGTTGTTCTCCTGTAATTTGGTTCCATAAATTTATCAGGCACTGCTCGATTATGAAAGGCATAAAATACATGGTGGCTTGATCCCTCACTCGGATGCTCCCTTTATTGAGCCTAACACAGTTGAAACACAGGTAAATATGCTTGCTGATCAGCTTCAACATCAATGTTGTTTGTTGCAGCCGTGTTTTATGTTTATCCAGTTGTCTTTCATGTAACTTTTATGAGTTCCTGCGGTGAACAAGCGAGATTTTGGCTATTAAATATAAAAAGTTGCCTTGTTTTGAAATGATACTAACTTTACTAAGACAATTTACATTTGTAATAAAAATGCTGTCATCAAAGTAACCATTGGTGCCTAAGTTGGCAAGAGAAAGGAATCAAGGAGGTAGATCTTCCCTGAAAGGTATGCTTTAATTTTCTTCGTAACACGTGTTGTATTTATGGGAATAGAGATTTTTAAGAAGGGAATCGAAGATTTAGGCGCTTTCACAATTCATGTAAAATCTCTGGATATTGCTCAAAGCTGCAAAGGGGTATCATAATACGTAATTGTACCCGCACTCGTTTTGACAGATATATTGGCTTCTGCAATGATATGATGGATAAGTTGCACAAAATGAAAAATTCGATGGTTGTTGGTGTTTGAAATTACGGTGTTAAATGCAGGGGGTCCTTAACCCTAATCGTACTCTTAGTAATATGATTGGAATTTGTCTTGATAAATATTATCATAATCCTATATATATATTTATCCAGTGATTTCTATTACTTTTTTGTAGGCTGGTAATAATCAAGCTCCTGGGTCAGGTAGGGCAAAGAGAGATGCTGCTGCTCGTGCCATGCGAAGCTGGCATTCTCAGCGTGTTCTCGATAACGGTGAGGTCTGTCATCCAATCATCAAGGTTTGTGGAGACCTTCTAATCTATATGTGTTCACTGTGTTGTTTTATCTTTTCGCTTTTTCCCTTTTTGTGTGCCTTGATTTTGCCCTTTTTATGCAATGTTTTCGATTTTTCCAGGACAAGACATCTAGTCCGACACTAAAAAGTGACAGACAACTTAAAAATTTTGGTATTCCTAATATGCTTGGCCTAGCACATTCAACAACTACAATGCCCAAAATTGTCTTTATTTATGAGACTTGGTCATTGTCTCAGGTTTATTAAAGCGTAAAAAGTCATCCACCGTGGAGCCTGGTGCCCGAGCTTCTCATCTTAAAGCAACTAAACCACAGTTACGATTGCCAGTTATTCTTATTTCCCCCCGTTTTTATTATGTATACGAAACAGTATCTTGACTTTTCAAGGTTCCAAAACTAGGTATTCTTTTGGCAGGTTGGATACAATGGTTGTTGATATTGGAGCCCCAGCTGATTGGGTGAAGGTTAACGTGCAAAAAACTGTAAGTATTTCGTGCGTTATTCTCAGGATGATGTGATACATCCTAAGATACATCACTAATTTTCCATTATTATATGGCTCTCTCACAGGTTGACTGCTATGAAGTATATGCTTTGGTTCCCGGGCTTCTTCGTGAGGAGGTTCGATATCTACTTTATGACAATGGAACTTTACTAGGATATCTGTTTCGATGGCCAAGTGACTTTGTGGTCATCGACCTGAGGGAGTAAGGCTGAAAGAATAATGGGGAAAAACTTAAGGCCGTTGAAATAAGCTGATATATCATTAGGTTGACCACTTAGGTTGTTAGTAGAGTTTTTAATGTGCCAAGTTTGCATTAGTATAGCCATTCTACATGTTCCACATGAACACGCTATTTCTGGTAAATTTCCAGGATTGCAACTAGCTAAGTATATTAATTTCGAGATCTCTATCCTTCTCGGTAAGATTCGTAATTTAGTACGGAAGAGGATCCCAATAAGAATTGCATTAATTGCTGAATCCATTTTTCTTCTTTTTTTCTTCATATAGATTGTGTTTGATTTTTGTTGATGGATTATACCGTATATGCCAGGTGCATGTTCAGTCTGATCCAGCAGGACGCTTGGTTATATCCGGTCAACCGAATCAACTCGATAATCCTTGGGGTGTCACACCTTTCAAAAAGGTTAGTCCGAGTTTATGAAATTTCAATGTAGTGTATCCATTTATCATCGGTTTTGATATTGTGGCACGATTCCGGACAACCATTTTTCGTGTGCATTAAAGGTATCAGTATGCAATTTGTGTCCAGGTTGTCAGCCTGCCATCAAGAATTGATGCACATCAGACGTCGGCTGTGGTTACCCTGCATGGTCAGTTATTCGTACGAGTCCCATACGAGACACCCGATGTATAAGAGTTGATTGTAGGGTTTTATTTAAGAGATTTCTTTAGTTTGAAATCAATCTTGACATCTAATTCTGCAGTGCACATGTTTGTTGGTTAGTTTATGTGAATATGACGCAGGGATTGTGTCTCATTGCTTGACCAGTTTGAAAATGTAAACCATGGCAAGGGAACTCATAACCTTCCTTAAAATGTTACATGTGTGTTTCTTAACATGTTACATGCGACAAACTATTAGAATAATCAATGTAATAATATTGGAAATTTTGATCACCCAAAGTTGTGGCAGAATTGATAAGATGGTTGTTACTAATAAGTAGATGACATAATAATGTAACAATATCTTTTATGTGTTCGAGTAACCGTTGTGTTATCAAGTCTAAAAATAAGTATAAACACTATTCAATTTCTTTTTTACTTGAAACCACATTAAATGAGTATTCGAAAAAAAAATTACGATAAAGTCCGTCCTTTAAACTGTGAAAATATTGGTTATATATAGCAAACGTTATGGGGTGACATAATAACTTTTTAAGGATTATTTTCCTGTTTAGGGAATCAATTTAGTGTTAAGAGATTTTATTGTATGTATTTAGAATTTAGGGTTCATGGTTAAAATTTAAGGTTTAAGTCATAGGGTAATATGGTTAGGAATTTAAATTTTAACCTATAAACTTAAATTCTAACCATAAACTCAAAATTTTATCAACAACCTCTAAATTCAAAACTGCTACACTTAAACCTCTAAGCAGAGTCTATAAACCCTAAAATTAAGGCGCTTATATAAGCAAAGTTTTCACATGCGCTTGTGCACGGAATAATTACTTAATTTTTTATGGATTATTGTGCCATACAAAGTCGGTGGAAACTTTTTATTTTCACAAGCACATCAATTTTAGGGTTTAGGTTTTTAGTTTAGAGTTTAGGGGTTATAGTGTAAGGGTTTATAATTTGAGGTTTAGGATTTAAGGTTTAAGGTTAGAATTTGGTTTTAGGTTTTAACCTATAAACCCTAAACCTAAAATTCTATCAACAATCCCTCAATTCAAAACTACTACACTTAAACCATAAACCCTAAATAAAATCTCTAAACACTAAAACTAAGGCACTTGTGTAAATAAATTTTTTACCAACACTTATACATGGAATAATTACATTTTTTATCGATGGTTAACATGCCTATGTTGTAATATCCAATCGGTTGAAATTTGTTTTCTTATAAAAATTGAAAATATTAAAAATTATTCAAAAATTAAAAACAATTAATACAATTTTAAAGTCTTTAAAATACTTCAAAAATCATAAAAACATCAAAATTAAAAAAATAGAGTTCTTTTTAAAACTAAAAATATATAAATCATAACCATTCTTGAAAATTCTTAAAAAATATATTTAAGAAATTTTAAAATTTATAAAATAAAAGTAATTATTTTATTATATTGTTAAATGATTTTTTTATTCGTACAAAAATTTTACTAAAAAGATGTTGCAGAAAAGCAAACACGTTTATATCATGCAGAATTCTAGTACATTATTAAATTAACACTCCAATGAACGCTTCAAACTATGAGACAAACATCTCAAATAATTATCACAATAGTAAAAAATTTGAGAAGAAAGGATTGAGAGAGATAAAGAGATTAGAGAGAAAGAAGAAGAATAGAGATTAAAATATCATTAAGATAATTCATAATAATTATTTGCACCTCTCTCTTAGTAGCATATAGGATGTGCATACACATAAAAATAAAACATACTATTGTACTATTCATTCCTACATTCATTACATCATATTCCTAATAACAGTAACTACCTAATTGAGTTGCTATTGGGCATGTCATCCATGTCTACGGATTGGGCTCAGCCATGTCCACTTTAACAACTTGGTCCACATTCTCTTTGACTACGACGTTGTCGTTTGATGCGGCCATGTCTTCATTCTCAGAGGAATCATCGATCTTCACATTCAATTCTTCCAACTCTAATTTTTCATTAATGGCCATGACATTATCCCCGCTGCAGACGATCCTTGACCCTAAGGATCAAATTTCGAGAATTGCGACTATAGCACAGTAAAGTCCTCCCATGTGGTTTGCTTGACGTTGAGGTTTGCCCATTGAATTAGGTGCTATGTGACGGCTTGGTTGTTGCATTTGACCATGCGTTTATCAAGAACCTTCTCTGAAAATACCTTGATGAATCCATCATCAGCAAGTTCTGGCGGGTCAATGGAAGAAGTAATATGATCCCCAATTTTTTTTCTTTAAGAGGCTTACATGAAAGACATGATGAATTTTTGCTATTGGTGGTAATTCAAGGCGATAAGCGACTGAGATGATTTTGTTGATGACTTTGTAGGGTCCATAGAAGTGAACAGAGAGCTTCAGATTCTTACGGAGTGCCACCGAGCTCTGGCGTTAAGGCTACAATTTTAGGTAAACATAATCCCCAACTTGAAATTCTCACTCATATTATTTTTTATCAGCAATTTGTTTCATACGGTGTTGGGCTCTCTGCAATTGTTTTTGTAGAAGTCGACTGATTGTAGTTCTCCGTTGAATGAAGTCTTGAACACTGACAACCTGAAATTTAGGGATCCAGTTCATTGTAGATGCTTTGTAGCCATATAGTGCTTCTAACGATGTGGTGTTGATTGCTGAGTTATAAGTGGTGTTATACCACCATTCAGCGTGAGGCATCCATTTAACCTAGTCCCTATGCTGTAGAAAACAGAAACTTCGAAGGTATTGTTCAAAGCATTGATTCAAACGCTCTGTCTGGCCATCTGTTTGTAGGCAGTGTTGAACAAGGTGGTTGTGCCCAACTGCTTCATGAACTCTTTTCAAAATATGTTAGTGAAGGATTTGTCTCGGTCTGAAATTGTTATTTTAGGTTGGCCATGTAGCTTGTAGACCTGATCAAGATAACATTTAGCAACATGTAAAACTATATAGATGAGCTAGACAGATAAAATGAGCATATTTAGTAAACTTATCGATCACCAAAAAGGATACAATTGAACTTATTTGAGGTAGGAAGCCCTTCAATAAAGTTCATAGTAATCAATTTTCAAGCTTAGCTAGGAATTGGCAGTTACAAAGCTATAAGTACTACCACTGTCTACTAGAGTGTTCAAAGGCCTTCCTTTGATTGAGCCTTAAATTCTAATAGTGCTATGGCCAACACTGCCTGTTAAGGCTTTGATAGAGATTTTCAGTGTCCCTTCCTCTTGCTCTGCTTCTTCTTGAGATATGGCCTTGCTTTCATCTTCCTCATGTTCCCCTTTCATTTCTCCTTCTTTCATCATATTGAGTTGTTTTGGCTTACAGTGATGCCTGAACCAAATCTTTCACCACATTTGAAGCATAGATTGTTTGCTCTTCTGTATTCTATCACCCTTGTTTTTTATTATTCCGAATTGTTGTCCCCTTATGGGTGATTTGGGGTGCTGCACTAATAGTCTTGGAGGTCATATTAGTGTTGCCCGTGGTGTCACTTCTGTACCCAAACTTATACTTCTTGCCTTCAACTTCAGTTGCTAACTCATACAGTTTTGCTTTTCAACAGGCTTCAGCTAATGTCTTTAGCTCATGGACCTTCACCTTATGCTTAAGGTCTTTCTTCAGTCCACTGATAAAGCTGGACACAAACTATTCCTCCTTCAAGAGAGCATTGTGTTGTAACATAAATGGTTGCAACTCCTCAAATCTTTCTCGGTATTCTTCAACTGTTGACTTCTACATCAACTTCTTGAATTCTTTTATAACATTCTCATGTACTTTATCATAAAATCTATGATAAATATCATAAACAAATTCTTGCCAAGTTATCTTCTTTTTTTTTCATTATATATCCATCAAATCAACCTTCAGCTCTACACGTCAGATATATGGTAGCTACCTCTAGTTTTTGGTCCTCCAAAATAACAAAAATTGCTACACTTTTTAACCCAGTTTCTAGTGTTGTATCCTTCAAACATCTGCAGCTCAATCTTATGCCTAGGTACAAAAGAGTTAGAGTTACTTGAGTTACGTTTCTCCCATGTTTCAATTTCTTTAAAAAACAAGGAACCACTCATTTTGTTTGTGTTATCTCCTAACTTCTGTTGAGTAGGGCTAGCCAGAGTCCCTTGGTGTTCGATGGTTGGCTTAGAAGATAAGATTTCAGACTTATTAGGATTAAAGAAGTATTTTTCATTTTCGTTTATCATTGTTACCTGAATAGGCTTCTTGCCTTCTTGAATCAGTTTGGCTTTTGCGGATTGTGAAGGGTTGCTACTCCCAAGGGTAACTTGTCCAAGTTCAGCAGCTCCTTTGAACAGCAAGGCCAGGATTCTTTGTAAATATCTTCTGTTTTTCTCATTGCTTTGCTCAATAACTGTTATTCTTTCTTCAAGTTTATTCCTTTGATCATCAAGTTTTCTCCTTTGCTCCCCCCACCAGGTCGGAATGTCACTGTCACCTTTAGATTCTTCTGTAGATGCTTGTGCTTCTGAGTTTTTTTTTCTCGTTTTCACTCATTTTTTTATTTTCTTGGATTTCCCCAGCATGGCAGTGGATCAACTACAAGGCTCTGAGATGCCAATTGTCACAACCGTAAGAGATTTGAGAAGAAAGGATTGAGAGAGATAGAGAGAATAGAGAGAAAAGAGAAGAATAGAGATTAAAGTTTCATTCAGATAATTCATAATAATTGTTTACACCTCTCTCTTGGTAGCATATAGGACGTGCATAGACATAAAAATAAAATATACTATTGTACTATTCATTCCTACATTCATTACAACATATTCCTAATAACGGTAACTAGCTAATTGGGCATGTCATCCATGTTTAAGGATTGGGCTCTGCCACGTTCACTTTAACAGCTTGGTCCACATTCTCTTTGACCATGACGATGTCGTTTGATGCAGCCATGCCTTTATTCTCAGAGAAATCATCGATCTTCGCATTCAATTCTTCCAACTCTAATTTTCCATTCATGGACATGACAATCATACAACCAAGTTTAATACTTCTCACTTTATAATTATTCTAATGTTAATTAGTAATAGTTTTTTATAATTCTTTTAAATTTATAGTTAGATTTTTAATATTTTTAAATAAATTACTAAAAATTAAATAAAAATAATAAATATTTAAATTCTAAAGACCACAAACTATTTATTTTATAGACAATCCTCTTCAAAATTTTATTTTTTTATGACCTCTTTTTTTTGCATAAAAGAGAAATTGTATTTCAATTTGATATTTTTTGTTTTTGTATTTTAAAATTTTGATAAAATAATCTTAATTCCAAGAGTGACCGTTAAATTTTGTTATGTCATATTTTAATACTAGTCATTATATTTAGGGATGTAAAAAGTTGACCCGACCTGAAAACTCGACTGAAACCTGCTTGAGTCGGAACCTGATTTGACCCGAAGATGCGATGACCTAAAATCGATCTGTAACTGACTGTTGTTGACCCAAACCCGAACCCGAGTTGGACATGTTACTGTAGTAACAGAACCCGACATGCATCAGATCGAGAACGACCCGAACTCGAATTGGACTTGTTACTATGGACCCGAAACTCGACCTGCACCCGACTGAAACGAACCCGAACCAAATACTGACCTGGCAGATAACCTATATTATCCGACTGAATCGACTCGAGATCCGATTTTTCCCAACCTGTTAATTGATCTGACTTGTTTAGGACTTGACCTGTTGTTGACCTGAACTGATATTGACCTAGCTTGATATTTGCCTTAACCTGACATGTTAATTGAGGAAGTCTATGACTTGATAAATTTAAAGTGTTGATAAATGTAAAGTATTAGGTGTTGATAAATATAAACTATTAATTTTTTAAATTAATTTAAAGTGTTAAATAATATTTTTTGTATATATACATATATAATCAATTAAAATATATAAAAAAGGAAAGATTTGCTTAGTACTAACTCATTCAATATAAATTATCTGTGAAGTTAATAAGAATTAACATATTTATTAGGATTCAGAGATTAGGTTTATACTTTAATTATTAGTGGTTGTAAGATTTAAGGGTTGAGGTTTGGGGTTTAGGGGTAAATGTATTAAGCTGAGTGTTTTTGGTTATAAGATTACTTTAGGGATTTGGAGTTTATTTATGTTCATATTAGTCCTTAATTTTTAACCGAATTGATCACTATTTATTTCAAATTTTTATAATCTAGTCCAATGTTAAAAATATGATGATATTTTTGTTCATTATAGTCCCTAAAACTTTATTTTTAGCCGAAATTGACTCATATATATTTCTCTTTTTGGTAATTTAGTCGAATAATATTTTTGTTTATTTTAGTTCCTACAATTTAATTTTTAGTCAAAATTGCCCCATATTTATTTTATATTTTTGAAATTTTGGTTCAATTTATTTTAGTCCTAAATTTAACTTTTAGTCAAAATTGACCTCTATTGTTTTAATTTAGTACAAAATTATTTTAAAAAATGCCCGCCCAAATCCTAATCTCATATTTCAATTTGAAAATCAAAAGAAATTGATGTAAGATTTATGAGGGAATCTACCCGTCCAATATTTTAAGGGTTATTTGCACTTTAGGTCATTACTAATTTAGGAGCTTTACACTTAAGGTCTTTTTTTATTCTTTAGTTTTAGTTTGATTCATTTTAGTCCTAATTTTAGTTTAATTTTCTTATACCTTTAGGTTTAGGTTTATGTTATTTTTTAATTAGATCTTCCTTCATAAAATTATTTAATAAATAAACATTCTAAAGGGCCAACTTATTTCGGTTGTACCCAACCCAAAACGATCGATGGCGACTCCAAACGTTTGAGAGACTTTTGAAGGCCTAATTTATTTTGGCCCGGACAAAAAACGACGTCGACAATTATAATGTATTTAATTAAAATTATGAATGGGGCTATGGTATTAGTTTATATATTATGGGATTAGGTTTGCACTTCAATTATTAATGATTGTAAGATTTAGGGCTTGAGGTTTGGAGTTTAGGGGTAATTGTATCAAGTTGAGTGTTTGGGTTATAGATTAGTTTAGGGAATAGGGGATTATGCTTGCACTTTAATTATTAGTGATTGTAAGATTTAGGCGTTGAAGTTCGGGGGTTTAAAGGTAAATATGTCAACTTGAGTGTTTGGGTTTATCGTATTAGTTTAGGGATTAGGGGATTAGACTTGTACTCTAACTATTAGTGATTGTAAGATTTAGGGGTTAAGATTTGGGGTTTATGGGTATAATATATGTTTCAAGTTGAGTGTTTGGGGTTATAGGATTAGTTTAGGGATTAGGGGATTTAAGTATTAGGCTTGTACTTTAATTATTAGTGATTGTAAGATTTAGGGGTTGATGTTTTGGGTTTAGGGGAAAATGTGTCAAAGTTTTGTGTTTGGTTTGAGTCATTAGATTAGTTTAGGGTTTGAGTTTGTACTTTAATTATTAGTGCTTGTAATATTTATGGGTTGAGGTTTTAAGATTTAGGGATTTGAATTGACCACTATTTATTTTAAAATTTTCTAATCTAGTCTAATATTTTTAATATGATGATATTTTTATTCATTACGGACCATAAAACTTTATTTTTATTCTAAATAGACCCTTACTCATTTCTGGTAATTTAGTCCAATGTTTTTAATTTTAATTTAATATTTTTGTAATTTTTTTAAAATTTAACTCATAGCCTGAGAGAGAAAAGGGTGGAACTTGGGGTTCAAATTTGGGGTTTAATGGTATAAACAATACATGTTTTAAGTTGGATGTTTAGAATTGGGGTTATGAGATTAGTTTAAGGATTAAGGGATTAGGGGGACTTGTCTTGTACTTTAATTATTAGTGATGGTAAGATTTAGGGGTTTGGGGTTTAGGGAGAAATGTTTCAAGTTGAGTGTTTGTGGTTATAATATTAGTTTAGGGATTAAGGTTTATTTTTTTCGTATTAGTTCCTAATTTTTAACCGAATTAACCTCAATTTATTTCAAAATTTTCTAATCTAGTCCGGTGTTCTAAATATGATGCTATTTTTGTTAATTATAGTCCCTAAAACTTTATTTTTAGTCTAAATTAACTCATATATATTTCTATTTTTGATAATTTAGTCAAATAATATTTTTGTTTATTCTAGTCCCTACAATTTAATTTTTAGTCAAATTACCTTATATTTATTTATATATATTTTTAACTTAGTCAAATTTATTTTAGTCTCTAAAATTAATTTTTAATTCAAATTGATCCTTATTATTTTTTTAGTAATTTAATCCAAAATTTTAATATATATATATATATATATATATATATATATATATATATATATACCGCCATTTTTTAGGGTGGCCCGCCTAAATTTCTAGCCGAAAACGGTACAAATAAATGAATAATGTACAATCCCATAGCCAATTACCCATAGCCCATAGGTGATTAGCCTGTCGTCTGCCATATCAATTTCAAACCAAACAATCATTTTAAATTTTTTAGGGGTTATTTGTACTTTAGGTCATTACTATTTTAGGAGTTTTACACTTAGGTTTTTTTTAGTTTTAGTTTGATTCATTTTAGTCTCAATTTTAGTTTAGTTTTCTTAGGGTTTATATTTTAGGGTTTATGGTTTAGTCCCAATATTAGTAAATATTTGATTCATTTTATGGTGTAGGGTTTACAAATTAGGGTTTATGATTTAGAATTTATTGTTTACGGTTTGATTCATTTTAGTCTCAAATTTAATTTAATATTTTTGTTCATTACCGTCTCTCAAACTTTATTTTTATTCCAAATTAACCCATATTATTGCCCTTAAAGCAAATTACTAATCAGACTTAATGTGATTTGTGTTCGTGAAAGATATTAAATAATTCACTCGGAATGACCCAACCCAAAGTCTATTGACTATTTGTATCAAACTCAAACTTAATACGAATTTGAAACCCAAATTGACCCGACCTAAAATGAAACTGACTTGAAATTACCCGACTTGAAATGAACCCGACCTAAAGTCTACTCGAGCTCGAATTAACCCGTTAATTAACATATTTGGACCCGAACCATTTTAACCTGACTTGAAATGAACCCGACCCGAAATGAACTCAACCTGAAACTGATCTACACCCGACCCAAATCGAGTCGGAACATCAAATTGACCTGAAATGACCTTTATCTGATTTGACCCAGCCTAACATGACCCAACCTGAAACTCATGCGAATACTTGTTTTTACATCCTAATATTATGGCCAAGTTGAAGGTTTAGTTTTTACTTTTTCAATTTGATCGGTTTTAATTATTTTACGGGTAAAATACCTAAATCATCACTCAATTTTGCTTTAGGGCCTATTTTGGTCACTGAACTTAGGGGTGTTCATTCGGTCGGTTCGGTTAACCGACCGAATTGAACTACCAAAATTTCATTAACCAAACCGAAAATTTTCAATAAATTTTAACCGAACCGAAAAAAGTTCGGTTAACTTGGTCGATTTTCGAATTAACCGAAGTTTGTTATAAAATTTTGGGTAAATTACACAAATGGTCACTAAACTATTTTAAAATGATCTTTTTGGACACTGAACTTTTAAAAATTATAAAACAACTATTAAACTTATCGAACTATTACAAAATGGTCATTAACTTGCACGTTATAAATTATTGATAAATCATTTTGTACTAATTTTATAAAGTTTAATGACCATTTTATAATATATCAAAAAATTTAATGATCATTTTATAAATTTTAAAATTTCAGTCACTAAAAATAAATATATGAAATATATATAATATATAAAAATTTCGGTTAATTAACTGATTTCTAACCGAATTAACCGATAACCGAAGTTTGAAAAAATCATTAACTGTTAACCGACCGAACCTAAAATTAACCAAAAAAATTTCGGTTCGGTTCGGTTAATTCGGTTTTAACCGAAGTTTGAACACCACTAAATGAACTTTCAAAAATCTCAATTTACTCATTAAACTATACTTTTTGACCTATTTTGGTCACTTTGAATTATTTTATTAATATTTAGGTATGACATGGCACATTTTATTATTATTAAATATAAAAAAAATTAAAATTAAAATAAATTATATTTTATTTATTAATAAATAAAAAAATAATTTAAAATAAAACCCTAATCCCAAACACCCCCAAATATCACAAATAGAAACCACCTAAACTCTCAAACCCTTACGGCGGCCACCACTCTCTCTGCCGCTGACGACAACATCGCCCGTCGCCGACGGTGTCATCGCACTTGTTTCTCTAATTGTTTACTCTGCTGACGGATAGTCAAAGAAGAGGATGTGGTTCGGTTCAATACTTTTGTTGGTGCAGTGGATACCGAGGAAGACTGTTCTGCTGTTGTTCTTGCTAGTTGGACAGTTTGCTTGAGAGTTAAATACAGATCAATGGAAGGCCGTAGGGAAGTAGCCGTTGGTTGATCCGGTATTTCAAGAATGCCTAAAGCCTTCTTCACCCCAAAAGCATTAAGCACTGTGAAAATTAAAAAAAATCGAGGTAAATGAGATATCGACATAGTCAGATATCTCGAGAAAAATCGGAATCGTAAGGACTCACCTAGTCCATAAGAGAGGGAAAACAATTTTGATGTAATCTAATAACAAAATATGGCTTGTAGAATAAATCGAGATGGAAATTATCATCATCAACATATGAACACACTCGACAGAGAGGCAAATTTCCATTAGAGCATCAATTCTTTATGGAAAAACTTTGAATATCCACATAAATCTCTACATCAAGCACATCTTCTTCTTCAACTATCCGTCAGCGGGGTAAAATATTAGAGAAATAAGTGTGATGGCACTGTCGGCGGCGGGTGATATTGTCGGCGGCAGCAAAGGGAGTGGTGGCCGCTAATGAGAGTGATGCCGAAAGAGTTTGGGTGTTTGAGATTTGTGATATTTAGGATATTTGGGGTGTTTGGGGTTAGGGTTTTTATTTTAAATTATTTTTATTTATTATTAATAAATAAAATATAATTTATTTTTATTTTACATCACGTTTTTATATTTATTAATAATAATAATAATATATGTCATGTCATACCTAAATATTAATAAAATAATTTAAAGTGACCAAAATAGGTCAAAAATAAAGTTTAATGAATAAATTGAATTTTTAAAAGTTTAATGACCAAAATACGTCGTAGAACAAAGTTAAGTGATGATTTAAGTATTTTATCCTTATTTTACTTTAGTCATCTTATTATTCATTGTATTTTTTAAATCAATACTAAAATTTTAAAATTCTAAATGTACAACTATCAAAATCAATCAAAATAAAATTTAAAGATTAAATCAACTACTAAAACATATCTTCTTAAAAAACTAATATATATCACATTGATAATTAAATAATTTAACAAAGAAAATACATGGTCTTATATAATTAGTTTTTTTCTATTAGAATTATTATTTTGAGATTAATTTTCATAGAAAAAATAATTTCACATAAAAAAATCCTTTTAGTTTTACTCCTTAAATCATCCCCAAAAATCTATACTCTAATATTTCTTCTGTCTCATTAAATTTGGCTAATAAAACTATTTTTTCTTTTAAATTTTGATAGTAATTATTTAAAATATGTAACACCCTGTATCTGCCTATGCGTTATACCTAAGTTACAGAGGATTATCACAACATATACATATATGACATGTATTTAGTTTTCATGAAAATCAGGCATCACTATAGAGTGATCAAGATAATAATAGGTAAACATATCCATTCTAAAGTCTCGTAACGGTGATACTCACATACCATCGAATCAACTATCAAGTTCATAATCTAAAATCATTTCAGAGTTGGAGTTACAAAATAATGCCATCATGGCTAACTAGTAAAGTATATCTTAACAAAATATATGCTCATGTCACCCAAAATAGACATTATGGTGGATAAGAACATTACAACAAAAGTATAGTAAGAATGTGCCGATCCTTCAAGTGCCAAGTCCACAGGTAGCCTATCCAAAAGTATCTGAAAGGGGAAAGTTTGAGGGTGTGAGCTAGGAAGCTTAATGTGTTCCAATAAGTGTAAGAAAACATATATATACAATTCAGATATGCATAAGACATTAAAAACATGCCATAAGAGCAACCAAGATTCCATTTTAACCTATCTACCCTCCAACCGAACACCAAAATGCAATTCCCCATGAACTGCATACTGAAGGACTTATCTTAGGCCCGAAAGCGTAGGAGCCTACCCAGAAAGTCTTACCCTAGGCCCATTGGGCGTAGGAGCTTAACCGAAGATTTTACCAGCTGGATCAGGGCTGTACCTGCAGACACTTCAATCACATCCCGAAAGTATACCCCAAGTAGTGCAATTCAGTTTAATATACAATCAACAGAGCTCAGACAACAGACAGATAACATTTCTATCATTTAGAGACCATATATTTCTAGTTCAGATCAGACATGAGGTATAACTTCTAACATATCACGATAAACAGACTTTCATCATATCATAATTATACTTTTCAAACAGAAGGTAATCATGCTTTTAAAAAAAATCATGCTTTCAAGTAGTCATGCATTTCAAGTACAAGTACATTCTATAACATTCAGAGAATCGTAACAGGACCTACATATGCATATATGTATATATAACAGAAATGTAGAACACATGGAACACACCTCAAAAGCTGGTCAGAAAATCTATCGGGCTCCTGCCTCGCTACGATCTGACGTTGTGTTAGATCCTAAATCAATAAAGAATCATGGTTACTACAAGGTATAAGTGATAATTCTAATAGCTTACAAGGTTTACAGATTTATACTAGTAACTATCGGAATGAGCGGAGGAGCGGATCGAGAGGAACTAGGCTGAGCAGACGAACGGTCAGTGGAGTCTCGATTACCTTTAAATAGATAAAAGCTTATTTTAGCCATATATTCGATTTACATTTAACTCAATGAAACAATTTAAACATATATGCATGGTTTGGGTTTAGGGACATATTCGGAGGTCTTCGAGTTAGAATTTCGCAAAACGGGCTTCAAAAACGGACTCAGAACATCAAAAAACATAAAATAGGGTCTTTTCAGAAATTTTGACTTTTTGGTCAAAGTCAACGCTGACGTCAACATGTCAACGCTGACATTAGCAGGTCAAGGTCAACGGGGGGTCAGGGTCAACGCCGACGTCAGCGATCAGCAGAAAGTCAACTGAATTGACTAGGTGAGTTAACTCACCAAGTCAACTCGGGCGAGTTGACTCAGTCTCGGGTCGGGTCGGACTCGGGTCGGGTTGGACTGATTTAGTTCGGACTACTTAGGTCGGCCGGTTCAGACCGGTTCTTACCCTTAGGAGATCGGGCGCCGCCGGACGGTGACCGAAAAACTCGCCGGAGAGCTCAACGGACGTGGTTCTGCCGAAAAAACACAGATCTTTAGACCAAAAATTCAACCCATTCATTAGCAACGTGAAACAAGCCGAAAAAATAGGCCGGATCTCACCTTAAAGACTCGAAAAGGCCGGAAAACTCGAAGCTCCGGTAAAACCTTTCTTGGCGTCGGAACGACGATTGGTCGGGTGGATTTTGATCGGCTCGACAAGGGGAGTGGAGAACCGGTGGCCGTTCCTCGAACGAACGTCGAGGACGGTCAGAAACGGGGAAAAACAAAGGCAATGGCGTTAGGGATTCGTCGAAACCTTAATCGGCTCTCTCGGGCAGACGGCGGCGCAGCTATGCGCGTGGCCAGTGGCTCGGAGAAGGGCAGTGCGTACGGTGGTGGTGACGGTGTACGCCACGGAGCGGCAATGAGGGGCTGACGTTGCTTGCCGGAAAAGAACGAGGAAGGTGAAGGTTCCAGAGAAAAAAACTTTGAGATTCGAATCAAAAATAAATGAGGGTAGGTGGAAAGGCAGATAAAATTTAATGGGGTTCGGAGTTATTTTTAACTAAGTTAAAATCAAGGTTTGGTAACCTTTGACAGAAATGAGCCCTAAGCTCAGTGGTAAGGACATTGAATGGTGAGGGGTGAGGTCGCAGGTTCGAGCCTCCACACCCTCACCGATATATATCAGGGTGTTACAACTCTCCCCACCTTAAGAAAATTTCGTCCTCGAAATTTACCTGAATCAAACAGATATGGAAACTGCCTTCTCATAGATCCTTCGATCTCCCAAGTAGCCTATGCAGGGCTACGATTGCTCCACAGAACTTTAACCATAGGAATACGTCTGTTCCTTAGAACCCTCTCGTCTGAGTTTAGAATCTGTATTGGTTCCTCCTCATAGGTCAAGTCTGGCCTCAATTCCACATCCTGAATCTGAATGACATGGCTCGGATCAGGATGGTACTGCCTCAACATGGACACATGGAAGACATCATGGATACGGTTATGCTGGGGAGGCAACTCAAGCTGATAGGCAACTGGCCGAACTCTCTTCACAATACGATAAGGCCCAATAAATCTCGGACTCAACTTACCCTTTTTCCCAAACCTCAGAACTTTCTTCCATGGTGATACTTTTAGAAAAACCTGGTTACCGACCTCAAACTCGATATCCTTCCTTCTCCGATCAACATAAGACTTCTATCTGTCAAACGCCTCCTTCAGACGATCACAAATCAATCTGACAGTCTCTTCGGTCTCTTGGATCAACTCCGGACCCAAAGTCTTCTTATCATACAACTCAGTCCAATAGATAGGTGCCATGCGAATACTAGCCTGGTAGCTGTTATTATAAGCAAACTCGGCCAAGGGCAAGAAGTCTTCCCCACTACCGCGGAAGTCAATCACGCACCCCCTCAACATATCTTCAAGAACCTGAATTACCCTCTCAGACTGACCATCGGTCTGTGGATGGAAGGATGTACTAAAATTCAAACGTGTACCCAAAGCATTATACAAGGCCGACCAGAAATGAGAAGTGAACCTCGGATCTCGATTAGATATAATAGATAAGGGTACACCATGCAATCTAACGATCTCTGAGATATATAGTCTAGCCAGCTTCTCTAGAGAATAAGTAACTGTGAAACCGATATTTTAATTTTGATATAACTAAAGAACCTAAAGACTAAATTGAAAATGTGAAAACAAATTTTTAAGTCCTCAAACATCCCTATATGATTTAAAGAATATGCCTAAGTTAAAAACTAAGTTTTCCAAATATTTTCTAAGTGTTCTTAAAGCCAAAATAGTGATTTTCGAGTCACCGTTTCGAAACGACCTAAGGCGTTTCGAAATAGTTTTGAAACTGTGAACCTATGTTTCGAAACGGGTATCGAAACATTTTTAACACTGCCAACCTGTGTTTTGAAACAAGTTTCGAAACGGCTTTAGAACATAGAGAAACCGTATCGAAACGACATTCAGTGTTTCGGAACGGTTCTTCATTTGATTTGAAAAATATGACCGTTGCAAGTTTTTAACTGATTTTTAACAAACTGTTAAGGCGTATCGAAACGATTTCAAGCCGTTTCGATACAACCCTTGACAGTGGAAAAAGTGTTTCGAAACGGCTCTTAGCGTATCGAAACTGGCCTGACCGTTTCGATACGGGCTCTTTAATGCACCCCAACGGCTCTTTCTATTTTGGTCTGTTTCAAAACAGGGTCGGGCGTTTCGAAACAGTTGGTTGCAGAGTGCATTTATGGAGGTGAGATAACACCCCCAACGGGTCTATTGATGAATGCAACAACCACAACGGCTAGAAATCAATGAGAAGGTATAAAAGGGACCTCTAAAAGCTCCAGCAACAACTATTGATCCAAAAGCAAACATCCAAACATCAAATCCAAGCATTTGTGCCTAAATCCCAATATTGTCTAGAAACCCCAATTGTATTTTTCATTCTTATCATTCCAATTTGGTTGAGTGCTTGTAATTGGGCTACAATTTGTATTGAAAGATACTTTCTTAGCCAACAAATTCTTTGTCTTATTTGTGTGAGGATTGAGTTAAATTTTGGGTAGAAAATTTAACTAAAAATTGTAAGGGTTACCTCCTTAGCCTAGAAAAGAGGAAGAGCAATTAGTGGAATTGTTGCAAATCCTTAGTGAAGCTAAGGTAGTGGATGTAGAGTTCATTTGGAACTTGAACCACTCTAAAATTCCTTGTCTATATTTTTAATTTGCAATTTCCACCACCTAGACCTTTAAAAATCCAATTCATCCCCTATTGGTTTATTTCGATCATTCGATCCACTCAACAATTGGTATCAGAGCCTACCTCTTTGAGGATTAATAACCACAAGAGGAGTTCCTACGAAGAGTGTGATCATCCAAAAATCAAGAGATGGCTTCTACCTCCGGTTCGAGCATGTATGAGTCTCAATCCACTACAAAGCCACCCTTCTTCAATGGTGACAACTATCCGTTTTAGAAGAATAGAATGCGCCTCTTCATCAAGTCTAATGACTACTTGGTTTGGGATGTAATTGAAGATGGCCCCTACATTCCATTGAAGCTAGATAGTGAAGGGAATATGGTTTTGAAGAAAAAGGTGGAGATGAGTGAAGAAGAAAGGAGAAAGATCCAAATAAATGACAAAGCTCTCCACATGCTCTTTTGTTCATTTGGTCCGGACATCTATTCCAAAGTATCATCCATTGAGAGTGCCAAAGAAGTGTGGGACACTCTTGAGACTACCTATGAAGGAACCAATGATGTCAAGGAAACTAAGATTGGAATTCTCAATCTTAGTTATGAAAATTTCAAGATGGAGCCCGATGAGACGGTGTCCAAGATGTTTGATCGGTTCTCCACCATAGTCAATGGGTTCAAAGGATTTGGAGAGACAATACCGGAAGACAAGCTTGTCCGGAAGCTACTCTATTCACTTCCCGAATCTTGGGATGGGAAGAGAACCGCCATCATAGAAGTTAAAAATTTGAAGACTTTAAAGCTTGATGAGCTAGTGGGTTCTCTCCTTACTCATGAGATTATGAAGCAAGGAAGGGAAGAAGAGAAGAAGAAAGAAGAGAAGAGAGTAGAAAAGATAGAGGTAGAAAAGAAGAAGAAGATGAGAATAGCTCTCAAAGCTTCATTACTTGAGGAGAGCTCTTCTAGTGAGGAGGATGAGCTAGAAGAATTGGCTATGATAGCCAAACGATTCTCACGCTTTATGAGGTCCAACCGGGGAAGAAAAATTCAAAGGAAGATGGACTTCAAAGGTAAGAACAAAGAAGAAGCAAGGGATCAAATCATTTGCTTCGAGTGCAATAAACCCGGCCACATATGTTCGGAGTGCCCTCAACTCAAGAAGAAGGGCTTTGAGAAGAAGAAGAAGTTCAAAGCCAAGCTTGCTACTTGGAGTGATGAGGAGTCATCCGAGGATGACGAACAAGAAGTGGCCAACCTTTGCCTCATGGCACTTGAGGAATATTCCTCCATGGTAACCTCTAACTCATCATCTTTAGATTTTACATATGATGAATTAAATGATGCATATGATGAGTTACAAGAGGTCTATGATGAATTAGTTGAGAAATACAAGGAGTCGGTCATTAGGAATAAGAAAATTATTTTGGAACTAAATGATAAAAATGACTCACTCTCTCAAGCTAATTTAAAATTTGAGAAAAAGATATTAGGGTTGAAAGATGAACTAAATTTTTTTCAAGATGAAAATGTTGACCTTAATAATCTTTTATCTCAATGTAATAGTGAACACCAAAAGGTGTTAGATGAGCTAAATAAGCTCAAAGAGTCTTTTAAAAATGTTGGTAGTGTCAAGCATGAAATAGGTGAATCCTCAAAATCAAACCAACCTAAGAAAAAGACTAACTACCACAAACAAGGTAGCTTTCCTAGACATAGTAGAACTAAAAGAATTAGAAGTGTATGGGTTCCTAAGGAACTTGTAAAATCTAATAACATTATTGCTATGTCATCTTGGATTCCTAAGGGAACCAAGATTTTGGAAGCTAACACTCATGGACCCAAAATGATTTGGGTACCAAAAACAAAAGCTTAATATCTTTGTTTGTAGGGGGAGCATTGCTACAAGGCCAAAGCACAAAGTCAAAACTCATGGTACCTTGATAGTGGATGCTCAAGGCATATAACCGGAGACAAGAGTAGATTCATGGATCTAAAGCCAAAAAGTGGAAGAGTGGTGACATTTGGTGACAACTCCAAAGGCCACATTAAATGTATTAGCTCTATAGGTAATCACTCTACTATTCTAATTGAAAATGTCTTGTATGTCGATGGTCTTAAACATAACTTATTGAGCATAAGTCAATTGTGTGATAAAGGATTTAATGTTTTATTTGATAAAAATGGATGCAAAATTGTTGACATTAAATCTAATAATATTATGCTCATAGGTCATCGCATAGGGAACATATACATGGTGCATCCAGATGACATACATACATCACATACATGCTTAGTAGCACAAAATGAAAATAATGCATGGTTGTGGCATAGGAAACTAGGACATGCTAGCATTAGTGTTTTAGAAAAACTATTTTCCCTTGATCTAGTTAGAGGTTTACCCAAGATTAAATTCTCAAACGATAAAATTTATGATGCATGCTCTAAGGGTAAACAACATAAGTCTTCCTTTAAATCCATTAATGATGTTTCTACAAGTAGATGTTTACAACTTATCCATATGGATTTATTTGGGCCAATTATGACTATGAGTTTGGGTGGTAAATCTTATGCATTTGTACTTGTTGATGATTTTTCTAGATTTACTTGGGTTCTATTTTTAAGTACTAAAGATGAGGCTTTGGAAAAATTAATCACATTTTCAAAACTAACCCAAAATGATCTTGAACTTAGAATTTCACATATTAGAAGTGATCATGGAACCGAGTTTCAAAATTTAGGGTTTGAAGATTTTTTAAATGAAAATGGTATTAGCCACAATTTTTCGGCTCCTCGAACTCCTCAACAAAATGGGGTAGTTGAGAGGAAAAATAGAACTTTTCAAGAAATGGCTAGAACCATGCTTTGTGAAAATAATTTACCTAAATATTTTTGGGCGGAAGCCACAAACACCGCTTGCTACATTGTAAACCGAGTAATGATTAGGCCAATTTTAAAGAAAACACCTTATGAGATTTTAAAATCTAAAAAACCTAACATTAGCTATTTCCATCCTTTTGGTTGCAAGTGTTTTGTTTTAAATAATGAAAAAGACAACTTAGATAAATTTGATGCAAAAAATGATGAAGCTATTTTCATAAGATACTTTTTAACCTCTAAAGCCTATCGAGTATTTAACAAGAGAACTTTAGTAGTAGAAGAATCTATACATGTTGTATTCGAAGATAACCTCCTTCCAAGGAAGGATTCTTGTGATGATGATGATGTAGGAGTCATAAATGCCTTTGATGGAGGACAAACTTCAAAGGAGGATGAGATTCCAACAACAAAAGAAGAGGACACACAAGATCCACCTCTTGAAGCCTTGAAGGACTTGGCTCTTGAGGAAAAGGAAGTGAGCTACCCAAGGGAGTTCAACTATGTCAAAGATGGTGAAATCTTGGGTGATCCATCCAAAGGGGTAACCACTCGATCTTCACTTAGATTAATGAATCATGTTGCATTTATCTCATGCATAGAGCCTAAGAATATAAAAGAAGCATTGAAAGATGATTTTTGGATTATGGCTATGCAAGAAGAGTTAAATCAATTTGAGAGAAGTAACGTTTGGACATTAGTTGATAGGCCTAGTAATCAATCTACCATAGGAACTAAATGGGTCCTTAGGAACAAGCTAGATGAGAGTGGTAACATTGTGAGAAATAAAGCTAGACTAGTAGCACAAGGTTACACTCAAGAAGAGGGAATAGATTTTGATGAAACCTATGCACCCGTAGCTAGAATGGAAGCCATTAGGATGTTGCTTGCATATGCATGCTATCTTGATTTCAAGCTTTTTCAAATGGATGTTAAAAGAGCGTTTTTAAATGGTTTTATAAATGAAGAAGTGTATGTGGAACAACCACCGGGTTTTGAAGACTCAAAATTTCCAAATCATGTTTTCAAACTCACTAAAGCTCTTTATGGTTTAAAAAAAGTTCCTAGAGCTTGGTATGAAAGACTTTCAAACTTTTTAATTGAAAAAGGTTTTGAAAAAGGTAAGGTGGACACTACACTCTTTATAAAAATGTATAGAAATGACATCTTAGTAGTTCAAATTTATGTTGATGATATTATTTTTGGTTCTACTAACGAATGTCATTGCAAAGAGTTTGCTAAGCTAATGCAAGGTGAATTCTAGATGAGCATGATGGGAGAGCTCTCATTCTTTTTGGGACTGCAAATCAAGAAAAAGAAGGATGGCACCTTCATCAATCAAGAAAAGTACATAAAGGATATGCTCAAAAAGTTTGGCTTGGAGAATGCGAAGCCTCAAGCCACACCTATGAGCTCATCTACAAAGCTTGACAAAGATGAAGGAGGTAAGTGTGTTGACACTAAGCTTTACCGTTCTATGATTAGATCATTGCTTTACCTTACCGCAAGTAGATCGGATATCTTGTTTAATGTTTGTTTCTGTGCTAGGTTTCAAGCTAGTCCTAGAGAGTCTCACCTTATAGCCGTTAAGAGAATCTTTAGGTACCTTAGAGATACTCCTTGTTTAGGTCTTTGGTACCCTAGAGACTCCACCTTCAACCTTTATTCTTATTCGGATGCGGATTATGGGGGGTGCAAAATCGATAGGAAGAGTACTTCGGGAACTTGTCAATTCCTAGGTAGTATGCTCATATCTTGGTTCTCTAAGAAACAAAATAGTGTAGCCTTATCTACCACCGAAGTCGAGTACATATCCTTAGGGAGTTGTTGTGCTCAAGTCCTTTGGATGAAGCAACAACTCTTAGATTATGGCATTAAGGTTGAAACCATACCCCTTAAATGTGATAACACTAGTGATATATGTTTGACAAAAAATCCCATCTAACACTCTAGAACCAAACACATAGAAATAAGGCATCATTTCATTAGAGATCATGTCCTTAAAATTGCTTTAGACAAAGAGCGTTTTTGGTCTCTTAGGAGAGAGTTAGGTCTAGCTAGCCTATCTTGACCTTTTAGGACCTCTTTTGTGCTTAAAATTGCTTGATCTTGTGAAATGTCATGTTTATGTGTTTTTACTCCTAATTTCTTCCATGCCTATAGCTAGGGGGAGTATGTTTATGTTTGCATATGTTTTTCCTGCTCATTCATGTCATTCATGCAAGTTAGGCCTTAGAAAAATTCATTTTTCTGCACTTTTAGAGCCTCATCTGCACTTTTAGGCCCAGGTGTATCGAAACGGGTCAACCTGTTTCGATACGGTTGCTTTAAATTCCTATCTGTGAGAAGGGCATATCGAAACGCCTTAATAGGGTTTCGAAACGTTTTGGCTATTGCCAAGGGGTGTATCGAAACAAGTTTCGATACGAGTCAACGGGGATTCGATACGATTAAACTCGTATCAAAACGGTCAGCTGAAGTTGAAAAGTTGGTCAATCTTTCATGCCCGCGTTTCAAAACAGTCAATACCGTTCCGAAACGGATTCGCGGACTGCTTTAAAAGGGCTTTTAATGATAAAGTTTAACGCAAACTAAAACTCTCCCCAACCCTAAAAAACCCTAGACTCGAATTTTTCCTATAAAAACCCTCTAAACCTCTTTGTTTTTCACCAAATCTTGAGGGTTTTTTTTTTCTCTTAAACACAAGTCTAAGCAAGTTTCAACAATATTGTGCAAGGATTTTCACCCATTCATCCAAAATCCCAATCTAAGGTATTTTTCATCTTTTTCTTTTCCCTTCAATTTGTATTCGAATCTTAGGTTAGAAAATTTTATTTTTGTATAGTTTATATGTTTTGATACTTGGGTTTTTCAAATCTTGTAACAAAATTTCAAAATCTTAAATTTTTTTGATTTGAATATAAAATTTTTCTCTCGTATTTTTATTCATTGTTTTTCTCTTAAATTTTTTTGTTTGTTTTGTTTTGATTTGTTTATTTGATTTTAAAAACTTGTTTTTAAACCTAAGTGAGATTTATCCTTGGATTGAATTACGAAATCTCATGCATACACTTAAATTTTTTTCGCTTGCTTAATGTTTTTAGGATGGCTACGGACAATATTCACAAAAAGCGTAAGACCAGTCAAGTTAGTGACTCGAGTATTCGTCCAAATCTCACCCCGCTCTTTCAAAAATCTCTTCGAACTCAAGAGATGAGGGATCGCTTCAAGTATGTCAAGGAGTATGAAGTTCGTCGTGAGCGTGTCATTGATCTCAACTTCCTTGACTCTGAGCACTTTCTTTTCCGTTACCTCGAGCGTTTAAGAGAATGAGATTTCCTTGTCTCGTTGAGCATCCCGAACATTTGCTACAAACACATGGTACTTCTCTTTTACTCTAATGCTCAATTTATCAATGATGAAGACAACTCCGAAGTTGTTGGGATTGAGTCTTTTATTTTGGGGAAGAAGATTGTCATCAACATCCCTCTCTTGGAGTCTACATTTTCTCTCAAGAATGAAGGAATTGAGAATGAAAGTCACTTTGGTTCTCACATCGGTTCGGTGCTTACTTTGGATGCGCACGATCGTTTCCTCCATTTGATGGTCTCATGGTTCCTTCGCCCTTCCGGAGGTAAATATTCTCACATCCGTCAAGTAGACTATTTTTGGCTTGAGTGTTTCCATCGTGGTGAGCGCCCTAATCTAGTTAAGATCATATTTGCCAAAATGGTTAACAATGTTAAGCTTCGTGACACCGATGCACTAAAATCCTTTACTTATGGAACGGTTTTATGTCACATCTTTAGCAAGCTTAACCTTGATTGCACCTACGACTCTCCGGAACCTCGCAAGTCAAAAATTGGTGAGTCCTCTCTCCGTAAGTCCGGTTTTCACTATGTCAACAATGGACATTGGGAACGTGTTGATAGGGAAGCACCTCCTCCTTCTCCTCTCGTTGAACCTCAACCACAAGCTCAAGTTGCAAACAATGAAGCTCCCACGGCTTTAATTACCGAGCGGTTCAATGCCATGGACACTAGCATGGCTTTGGGCTTTGGTGTTATCAATACTCGTTTGCAAAATGTAGAGGATCGACTCCAATCCCTTGAGAATCAACACTCGGCCATGGATATGTCCTTCTCTACCTTTTATGGCCAATGGATGAAGTTTCGTCAATCTCAAGTCAAGAGTGATGATGAGACCTCGGATGATGATGGTGACGACGAGGCCTAAGATATTCATGACATGTCATATTAGCTATGCATTTTAGGATTAAGTTTGCATCTTTATTTCCTTTATGTTTTATGAACCTATGCTTTTGATTTTATTTGGGATTATGCTTTGAACTTATTGTAGAAGATTTATGTTTTGGATATTTTAATTTTATGAATTAATATTATTGTTGCTTATTGCTTATTGCTTAATGCTTATTGCTACTAACCCTATCTCTTCTCTATGAGCCTTGTTTATTATTTTTGATCTAACAAAAAGGGGGAGAAGAAATCTAAGAGCCAAAAATTCGTTTTAAATGTTTAAAGTGTTTTTAAGTTTTAAACCTTGAATTTCAAAGATAAATCTTTTTAAAAACTTTAAAAACCAATCTTAAATTGAGGGGGAGTTAGAATGTATTCAAAATTTTCAAAACTCTTAAAAATTCTAACTTTGGTTTTGTTATATCAAAAAGGGGGAGATTATGAAACCGATATTTTAATTTTGATATAACTAAAGAACCTAAGGACTAAATTGAAAATGTGAAAACGAATTTTTAAGTCCTCAAACATCCCTATATGATTTAAAGAATATGCCTAAGTTAAAAACTAAGTTTTCCAAATATTTCCTAAGTGTTCTTAAAGCCAAAACAGTGATTTTTGAGTCACCGTTTCGAAACGGCCTAAGGCGTTTTGAAACATTTTTGAAACTGTGAACCTATGTTTCGAAACGGGTATCGAAACGTTTTCAACACTGCCAACCTGTGTTTCGAAACAAGTTTCGAAACGGCTATAGAACATAGAGAAACCGTATTGAAACGACATTCAGTGTTTCGAAACGGTTCTTCATTTGATTTGAAAAATATGACCGTTGCAAGTTTTTAACCGATTTTTAACAAACCGTTAAGACGTATCGAAAAGATTTCAAGCCGTTTCGATACGACCCTTGACAATGGCAAAAGTGTTTCGAAACGGCTCTTAGCATATCGAAACTGGTCTGACCGTTTCGATACAGACTCTTTAATGCACCTCAACGGCTCTTTCTATTTTGGTCTGTTTCGAAACATGGTCGGGCGTTTCGAAACGGTTGGTTGCAGACTGCATTTATGGAGGTGAGATAACACCCCCAACGGGTCTATTGATGAATGCAACAACCACAACGGCTAGAAATCAATGAGAAGGTATAAAAGGGACCTCTAAAAGCTCCAGCAACAACTATTGATCCAAAAGCAAACATCCAAACATCAAATCCAAGCATTTGTGCCTAAATCCCAATATTGTCTAGAAACCACAATTGTATTTTTCATTCTTATCATTTCAATTGGGTTGAGTGCTTGTAATTGGGCTACAATTTGTATTGAGAGATACTTTCTTAGCCAACAAATTCTTTTTGTCTTATTTGTGTGAGGATTGGGTTAAATTTTGGGTAGAAAATTTAACCGAAAATTGTAAGGGTTACCTCCTTAGCCTAGAAAAGGGGAAGAGCAATTAGTGGAATTGTTGCAAATCCTTAGTAAAGCTAAGGTAGTGGATGTAGAGTTCATTTGGAACTTGAACCACTCTAAAATTCCTTGTCTATCTTTTTAATTTGCAATTTCTACCACCTAGACCTTTGAAAATCCAATTCACCCCCTCTTGGTTCATTTCGATCATTCGATCCACTCAACAGTAACTCGTACATGAATAAAGTGAGCTGACTTAGTGAGTCAATCAACAACAACCCAAACAGAATCCTTTTTAGAAGAAGTTAGAGGCAACCCGGTAACGAAATCCATCGTGATACGCTCCCATTTCCACTCAGGAATCTTAATGGGCTGTAATAAACTAGAAGGATGCTGATGTTCTGCTTTGACTTGCTGACAAGTCATGCACTTTGATACGTAATCTGATATATCCTTCTTCATACCCTCTCAGCGGTACCTTTGCTTCAGATTCTGGTACATCTTGTCTCCACCAGGATGCATGGCATAAGGGCTACTATAAGCTCGCTTCAGGTCAACATCATCAGGAACGCAATAACGACCCTTAAAGCACAGAACGCCATCCTGATCGAAGGCATAAATAGATGTGGATCCCTGCTCAACTTGCTGTATAACTGGGAGTAGGGAACTGTCTAAGAGTTGCTTGGCCTTAATCTCATCGGCCAAGGTTGGTTTAACCTGCAATTTTGCTAGCAAACTGCCATCACTATAAATGTTCATCCTGGAAAACAGGGATCTTAGGTCGGATATGGCCTTACGACTCAAGGCATCGACAACGATATTGGCTTTTCCCGGATGGTACTCAAACACACAATCATAGTCCTTTAGAATTTCCACCCAACGACATTGCCTCAAATTTAAATCCCTTTGAGTGAGGATATACTTTTAGCTCTTGTGATCAGTAAAGATATAGCACTTCTCTCCGTCAAGATAGTGCCTCCAGATCTTCAGAGCAAAGATCACTACAGCTAACTCGAGGTCATGGGTCGGATAGTTACACTCATGAGGTCGTAACTAACGTGATGCATAAGCGATAACCTTCCCATCCTGCATCAGTACACAACCGAGCTCGGAGTGTGAAGCATCACTGTACACTGAGAAGTCCTTTCCAAACTTGGGTTGTGTAAGAACCGGGGCTTGAGTCAAGGCTGCCTTCAGTTTCTCAAAACTAGCTTGCTGGGCATCAGACCAAACAAAAGGAACATTCTTCCTCAATAGCTTTGTCAAAGGGGTGGCAATGATGGAGAAACCCTGGACAAAGCGTCGGTAGTATCCAGCCAAACCCAAAAAGCTACGGATCTCATAGACATTGACACGCGTCGTATAGTGTCAAAAATAAAACCTTAAACTCAAAATAAATAAGATTTAAATTAATATAGCGGGAGTAAGGGTCGATCCGCAGGGAATAGGAACTCTAACACCTTTCTTCTGATTTAGACCAATAACCTGTAGAAAATAAAGGGGGGTTTTAGAATAGTGATTTGAATGAGAAAAATAGAAAAAACGTAAAAATAAATTGAGAATGAATTATGGATAGAAATAGCCTCAAGCCACGCTTTGCCACGACATCTTCGATCACTGAAGTTGATTTTTCTTCGACTTTCCTGCAGGTTACAGTCTACAAGGCCCAACCCTTGTAACTTACTTCTCGTTGGTAGATCCGACTTCCAGGGCAATCCTTGAAGTCAAACTTTAGTGAATTAGCCACGGCAATCGATGCTAACTCAAATCTAAGTTAGTGCTGGAGAAGCCCGTGCTCGGATATTCGTCTCGATGAGAATTGTTTCCGATTTTGATTCCCCTTAGTGGACCGCCACTAAGTTTGTTCTTAGGGAGTTGAATTGGCTACAAGCTTTTCCTCGTCCCCAACGATGGATCTAAACCACTTCAAGCCGATGCGCTCTCTCGGAATGAAACAATTGCGATGCCTAAAGATTAGGCCGATTGCCTAATCAATTTTATAGAGAATCTAAAAAGGAGTTGTTGAAGGATTGAAGTATTTTCCTAATCTCACGAGATTTGTCGGGTTTGGCGTTGCTTTTGGCTAAAGGGAATTTAGTTAAGCATGGTTTGTGAAAAAACCATACTTAATAAAATAAATAAAAATGGAGAAAAGAAAATGGAGAAAAATAGAGAACTTTATTACTCAAGGAAGAAGAGAACAATGGAAAATGTTTGATGAATAATTCACCCTCAAAGTGGGGTATTTATAGTAGTTGAAAAACCCTAAAAACCTAAGATGATAAATCCTAAAATAAATTTAAATAAAATTACATAAGATAAATATCAAAGTTTTGAATTTAAAAGATAAAATTCGGATGATAGGCTATCTTGATAAGTGGACTGATAAGTTATCAAGCTTGCTGACGTCATCTTCTAGAAGGTGCTGATGTGGCGCCCAGTCAGCATTCATGCCCTGGTTCATGCCCATGAATCTGCCCACGAATTCAGTATTTTCTGCAGCACTTCAACTCGTTTCTGGCATTAAGTAACTTGCACGAGAACAACACAAAAACAGCCCAATTACGTCCCTCAAACATATATATTCGATCAAAACAAGGACTAAAAACATAACCAAAATAAACACTTATCAAATTCCCCCTCACTTATCCGATGCTTGTCCTCAAGTATCTCAAAATTAAATAATCTTAAGTTCAAGTTTTCATCCTTAATTTCACGAAGTCTCAAAAATTCTCAATATGATTAAGCATCTAATTATGAGAGAAAACTAAGGAGCAAAAAATAGATAAATGGTAAGACTAATAATTTAAAGCTAAGATGACATTCTAAAAACTCTACTAACATCAATGATGCAAACCAAGTACCCTCACAAGGAATCGCTCATGTCACTCAAAGTGTTTAAGGGTAGAGAAAAATCACTCGAGCCAAAGCTAATTAGAGCATAACCATAAGCTTGTGTTTAAATCTAATCTCCACTACTAACATGAATATGATGCAAAAATCAAGAGGTCTTAAATAAGGGTTGTAATGGGGCTAAGGTAAGGGTAGGATAAAGGCTGAAAATAAGGGCTAAAACTCAAGACAAAAAAAATCATCTCAAAAAATATATTCGAAACTTTTTTTTTCATTCGAACCAAAACTGCTCGACAGTGTACTTTTTTTTTCTTTCTTTTCGAACTGCACTGTTTTTTTTCTGCAGACTCGAACAATTTCCTGCACTGTATATTCGAACCAATTCTGCACTGTATATTCGAATCAACTCTGCACAGTTTTTTTTGCACAGTGTAATACACTGCTGCACTGCATTTATTCGAATTTTTTTTAAGACGATTTTTGTCTTGAAAAAGGGAACAAAAGTAATGGAATTGAGAAGAAAAAATGGATTAGGCTTAAAATGTGGTGATTTTCAAGAAAAAGGCTAAGGCTCAAAATTTGTTTCACTAGGGGAAATTAATTAAAGGGTAGGTGATTTATTTGGGAAGAGAAGTGGTTAAAACCTAGTGCCTCTATCATATTAAAGCATCATAATCAATCAATGTAATCTCAAAAAGAATTTAAAAACAAGTTCTAGAATGCAACTAATTTAGCTAGGCACACTCAAAGAAACAAAGAGCAAATATCATGCATGCTCATTAGGCTCAAAAACTCACAAATATGTCTTGTGTACTTAGGTAAGCATCATGTGGATTAATAGAGAAATAAAATGTCATATAAAAGATTAAAAATTAATCATGCCAAAAATCTACCATGCAACCTAGAGTTTTCTAACAAGATAGATTCATAACCATGTGAAAACAGTGAGACAAGGCGAAATTGAGGATTTAAACAAAAAACTTAAATTAATAAATTCAAGATTTCAAGCGAACAATCAAGACGGATAAGCAAGATAAAAAAAATGATAAGCATATCTCCCTCCCCCTCACTTAGATGCATTTTGTCTCAAAATGAACATAAAATAAAATACAAAAGAGAGGATGAAAATACTCCCCGATTGCAGAAGAGCATGTTTCGGTAGTGGGCTCCGAGTCTGGTGTGGGGGCGTAATGGAGGTTGACGGAGGGGTTTAGTTTCGGGTGGCTGTTTTGGAAGAAAAGAAATAAAAAGAGAAGGGTTTGGTATATATGCGGCAGGTGAGTAAATAAATAAGAAAGGTTTGATGGGTGCTTGGGGGGTGTGTAGGTCAAAGTTGTGGGTTTGGGTGGGGTCCACGAATTTTACGGTGATTGGGTTGAGGTGGCTGGTAAAAATAGCAAAAGTAGGAAAGAAAAGTTGCGGCTAGGGAGAGAAATAAAAGGAAAAAATTAAAGTGGGTGATTGGGTGTTTGATCGGGTAGGAAATTGTGTAGGTGGGGTCCATGGGTATTTAAATTTGGTTTGGAGTGTGGTGGTTGACCGGGTAGATAAGGTTGGAATATGTTTAAAATATGGGTTTGATTGGGTGGAAAAGGGATAAAATCCGAATATTAAAAATTCAGCCCACAAAATCCTGATAGCTTCTCATCTCTTTATTCGATCTAAATTATCTGGTTCAGACTACAGGCATTGCGACAAATACTTCTTCCAGTTCTTGCGCTTTATCCAACTGAGTATTTCCCTACGAGAAATTTTGCGATTATGGAGTTTTTTTACTGGAAAAATTTCTCTTTCACTCTTCAATTTATTTGAAGGTAATTTTAACTCCAAATTCAATTCCTGCAAAATGAAAGAAAACATTTTAGATTTTGATGGAGTTAGGCGTAAATCAGAATGAACAGAGGAAACATTTTTCAACTCCTTAATTCCTTTGTCTTGATCCTTCAAATCCCTGCACGAATCATCAACAGATTTAGATTCTATAAATTCTTCAACGGCGGGCTCAATAACATCTATAAAATTTATACTAGCAACATTATCAGGATGTCGCATCGCTTTGTAAACATCAAATTTTACCACATCGCCATTAAACTCCATTGTAAGGATCCCGCTTCTCACATCGATTTTCGTATTTGCAGTACTTAAAAATGGACGACCAAGGAGGATTTCGGAAGAATTATTAGTCCGATCGTTTTCCATGTCTATGACATAGAAATCTACTGGAAAGATTAAATCTTTTACCTTTACCAGGACATTCTCTAGTAATCCTTCTGGGTAAATTATAGATCTGTCCGCCAACTGTATGGTTACCTTCGTATCCTTCAAAGGCTCAGCAGAAAGTGAGTTATAAAATGAAAGAGGCATAACATTAATAGAGGCCCCTAAGTCACACATTGCTCGTTTAATACCCACTTTACCGATTTTGCAGGGAATGACGAACATACCTTGGTCCTTTAATTTTGGTGGCAACTTTCGCTGGAAGACCGCCGATACATGCTCTCCTAGATTAACCTTTTCAATTCCAATAAGACGACGTTTATTAGTACATAAATCTTTAAGGAACTTAGCATACCTTGGGATTTTTCGGATTGCGTCAAGGAATGGAATATTGATCTCTACTTTTTGAAACACATCTAGGATCTCCTTTTCTTCAGCTTGTTTGTCTCTTTTCATTAGTCTCGACGGGAAGGGTGGTGGTGTAGCGTAGGGAGAAGGTACAGGGGTTGGATCGGGCATACCTTTTCTAGTAGGGGGTGATTGATTTTCTTCTTCTTTTTGTACGCCATCTTCTTTAGCTTTAGGTTCGATGACTGTACCGCTTCGTAGAGTGATGGCGTTCACAATCTCTCTTGGATTAGGCTCCGTTTGAGAAGGTAATTTCCCTTTGGATTCTAAACGACTTACTGCTAACGTCAGTTGACTTATTTGTTTGTTAATTGCCTCAAAGTGAGCTTCGGTCTTTAGTTGAAATTTTTCTTGGGCTAGCGCTAACTTTTCAACAATTGACTCCAACGATGGCTTCTGCGGTTGATATTGTTGTGGTGCAATTGGTTGATAAGCTTGATTTGGCCTCTGGTTTTGCGCGTAACTGAAGTTTGATTGGTTTCTCCATCCTTGATTATATGCATTTCCTATGGCGTTGGCTTGGGCGACATCATCTTCTTGAATCATCGGACAACAGTCTGTCGGATGTTCTGGGCTGGTACAGATTCCACAAAGTCTAGCTGTTTTTCGCTTATCTGCAACAAGAGTTTGCACTATTTCAGCTAATTTATCGATTTTGTTTTCTAATGAAACTGTACTTACCTCGCGAACCCTTCGAGATGGTTCGCTAGACTGATTGAATCTTTGAGAGTTGGCGGCCATGGTTGATATCAGTGTTTTAGCCGTTGTTGGTGTCATGTTGACTAAAGCTCCGCCACTTGCCGCATCTATCACCTTCATGTCCATAGGCGTTAATCCTTCGTAAAAATATTGGAGGAGGGTTTGTTCTGACAACCCATGTTGTGGACAATTTGCACACAACTTTTTAAACCTCTCCCAGTATTCATACAAGGATTCAACTTCTTTTTGTTGAATGCTTAGGATGCTGCGCCTGATTTCGCTTGCTTTCACTGCAGGGAAGAACCTATCAAGAAAAAGTTTAGCCATGTCAGTCCATGTTGTAACAGAATTAGGGGGTAAATCAAATAACCAATCTTTCGCTATATCAGCTAAGGAAAATGGAAAAGCTCTAAGCTTGATTTGGTCATCGGATACTCCCTGTGGCTTTGTAGTTAGACAAACCATGTGAAATTCCTTCAAATGTTTATGAGGATTTTCTGTCGGTAAGCCGTGAAAGGTAGGCAAAAGATGGATCAAACCCGTTTTTAGCACGAACGATGTTTCGCCGTTCGGGAAAGTTATGCACATAGGTTGTTGGCCATCGGGCGCCGCATTAAGTTGGCGAATGGTTTGATTTTCGTCTCCCATCGGATTGGGCTCGTAACTCGATTCTGCTTCGGATGTGATTTCTAGATCGCGTTCGAGTCTCTGTTGGCGTCTTTTGTTTTTCTTTTCCCGAAGTGTTTGTGCGTTCAACTTTCGGGATAGTGCTACGATTTCCGGGATAAGATCAAATTGTTCTCCCGGATTGCTCCTGGTCATAAATCAAATAAAACGATATTAGTAATTTGTCGTATTCCCCGGAAACGGCGCCAATTTTGACACGCTTCGTATAGTGTCAAAAATAAAACCTTAAACTCAAAATAAATAAGATTTAAATTAATATAGCGAGAGTAAGGGTCGATCCGCAGGGAATAGGAACTCTAACACATTTCTTCTGATTTAGACCAATAACCTGTAGAAAATAAAGGGGGGTTTTAGAATAGTGATTTGAATGAGAAAAATAGAAAAAACGTAAAAATAAATTGAGAATGAATTATGGATAGAAATAGCCTCAAGCCACGCTTTGCCACGACATCTTCGATCACTAAAGTTGATTTTTCTTCGACTTTCCTGCAGGTTACAGTCTACAAGGCCCAACCCTTGTAACTTACTTCTCGTTGGTAGATCCGACTTCCAGGGCAATCCTTGAAGTCAAACTTTAGTGAATTAGCCACGGCAATCGATGCTAACTCAAATCTAAGTTAGTGCTGGAGAAGCCCGTGCTCGGATATTCGTCTCGATGAGAATTGTTTCCGATTTTGATTCCCCTTAGTGGACCGCCACTAAGTTTGTTCTTAGGGAGTTGAATTGGCTACAAGCTTTTCCTCGTCCCCAACGATGGATCTAAACCACTTCAAGCCGATGCGCGCTCTCGGAATGAAACAATTGCGATGCCTAAAGATTAGGCCGATTGCCTAATCAATTTTATAGAGAATCTAAAAAGGAGTTGTTGAAGGATTGAAGTATTTTCCTAATCTCACGAGATTTGTCGGGTTTGGCGTTGCTTTTGGCTAAAGGGAATTTAGTTAAGCATGGTTTGTGAAAAAACCATACTTAATAAAATAAATAAAAATGGAGAAAAGAAAATGGAGAAAAATAGAGAACTTTATTACTCAAGGAAGAAGAGAACAATGGAAAATGTTTGATGAATAATTCACCCTCAAAGTGGGGTATTTATAGTAGTTGAAAAACCCTAAAAACCTAAGATGATAAATCCTAAAATAAATTTAAATAAAATTACATAAGATAAATATCAAAGTTTTGAATTTAAAAGATAAAATTCGGATGATAGGTTATCTTGATAAGTGGACTGATAAGTTATCAAGCTTGCTGACGTCATCTTCTAGAAGGTGCTGATGTGGCGCCCAGTCAGCATTCATGCCCTGGTTCATGCCCATGAATCTGCCCACGAATTCAGTATTTTCTGCAGCACTTCAACTCGTTTCTGGCATTAAGTAACCTGCACGAGAACAACACAAAAACAGCCCAATTAAGTCCCTCAAACATATATATTCGATCAAAACAAGGACTAAAAACATAACCAAAATAAACACTTATCAGACATTTTTAGGTTGCTTCTAATTGGTGATGGCCTCGATCTTACTTGGATCCACCTGAATGCCTCGAGCAGATACAACATGTCCCAGAAATGTCACTTCTTTGAGCCAAAATTCACACTTGATCAGCTTAGCATACAAACAATTCTCTCTCAAGGTTTGTAGAACAACCCTCAAGTGCTCAACATGCTTTGCTTCTGTCTGTGAATAGACCAAAATATCGTCAATGAAAACCACAAAAAATTGGTCTATAAAGGGTCGGAACACACGATTCATCATGTCCGTAAAAGCAGCTGGCGCATTAGTAAGACCAAAAGGCATCACTAGAAACTCGTAATGCCCGTATCTGGTACAGATGGCCGTCTTAGCAACATCAGAATATTTTATTTTCAACTGATAATACCCAGATCGAAGATCAATCTTCGAGAAAACAGTGGCTCCCCGAAATTGGTCAAATAGGTCATCAATCCTGGGTAACGGATATTTGTTCTTCACAGTCAACTTATTCAACTTTCGGTAATCAATACATAACCGGAGTGAACCATCTTTCTTCTTCACGAAGAGAATATGAGCTCCCCAAGGCAAAGAGCTGGGTCGTATAAAGCCTCGATCAAGAAGCTCTTGTAACTGGACTTTTAACTCTTTAAGCTCTTTAGAGGTCATACGATAAGGATTCATGGACATAGGCGCAAACCCCAGATAAGTCTCGATTTCAAACTCAACATCCCTGTCTGGTGGTAACCCGGGTAACTCTTCTGGGAACACATAAGGAAACTCATTAACAATGCGAATGTCCTCAATCTTAGATAGAGAGCCCTTCATGTTCAAGAAACAAGCAATGAAGGTTTCATATCCTTTCCGGATCATTCTATCGGCAGCTAGAGCGGATACCAAATTAGACAGGTACCTTCGATGCTCTCCGACTAAGATCACTGGTCGACCATCTGAAGTCTTCAAGGTAGCCCTTTTTAACTCACAATCCAGACTAACCCGATGCTCTGTCAGCTAATCCATACCCAGAATCAGATCGAACTCCTCCAACAGAAGTTCCATGAGATCGGCCAGAAAGATTTCCCCTTGAACCTCAAGAGGACATCGCCTAAGTACTTTGTCCACATTCACTGACTGACCCACTAGGCTTATGACTGTAACAACACTTTCTGTTGCTTCTAAAGGAATCTGAAGGTCTCGAGATACTGATCTTGAAATATATGAGTGGGTGGAACCATTGTCGAGCAATGCAAAGTATGGAACAGAATAAACGGTAAATGTACCTGCAATAACATCTGGCTGGTCTCTGTCATCCCGGCGTCTAGTGGCATACACAAGTGCCGGCTGTCTAGCCTCAGATAAAACTGGTCCTCCACTCTGATATGATCGGGCTCTAGTGTCAAACCTGGCAGAAGATGCAGAAGGTCTACTTTGACCACGACCTATAGTTGGGGTCTGAACCGAAGTCTGTAAACGTGCAGGGGTCTGGGAGGATGTCCGAAATGTAGATGGTGGAACTGGGTAGCTCTTCAAGAAATAATCCCCAGATCCACAATGGAAACAAGTACCCGCCATCTTCCTACACTCCCCTCGATGCCATTTGCCACAATGCTCACAAAATGGCGTCTGGGGGAAACGTGACGAACCACCACGACTAGCTGTCGGGGCTGGAGGGGCTGGAAGTCTAAAACAAGTGTCACTCCTCTGTGGTGTAGCAGTACGAGCCTTCTTACTTGCCCGTGCTGAAAACTCGGTACTAGAAGACCTCTTAGATCGGTCTCGATCTACTTTGTCACCCTCAGTGGCCATCAACTCTATCTCTTCTAAATCTTTCGCCAACTCAACCACCTTATCGAAATCTTTATCAAGATGGCCTATAGCCTGCACACGTAGCTCGTGACGGAGACCCAGTACAAACTTGCGACACTTCTCTTTTTCGGTGGATGCCAAACTGGATCCAAACCTCAAGAGGTCTAAGAACCTCGTCTCATACTCAGATACAGTCATATCCCCCTGTGTCAGAGTCCTGAACTGCTCTTGCATCTGTCTCATATAACGCTCTCCGATAAAACGGCTCTTGAAGCGTTCTTTGAAGAAGTCCCATGTCAGACGAGTAACAGAGACACTGCTCACAACAGACTCCCACCAAGTGCGGGCACTCCCATAAAGTAGTGAAACAGCTCCCAAATATTTCTTGGAAGGCTCAAGACCCAACGAATCCATGCGTCTCTCAAGATCGTGAAGCCACTCTTCTGCCTCAGTCGGGGCTCCACTAGTAGGGCCATCAAAAGTCTTAGCCCCGTTAGTGATTAGGGTCTAAGAGATAGGAACATGAAGCACAACCCCCGCAGCTCTAACTGCACCATAAATCAACTGTAAAAACTGCATGCTAAGAGCCTCATCAGACATTGTCGTAGATGGCTCGGTACGGGGTGCGGGTGCTCCTCTAACCGGAGTCGTCATATCGATACCAGAGGTAGGCGGTGGATCAACCGGGGCTGTAGGACCTCTAGGGACAGGAGGAACTTCTAAGGCCAGAGGATTGTTAGTTACATTGTCAAGCAGGTCAGAAAACCTAGCAGGTTGACCTCGCCTCCGAGCAGGTCGAGGACCATGTCTAGTACTCATCAGTTGGTCCCGGCTCTACAAAACGAAGAACCTAAGGTCAGAGCTGACACTAGAGTACCTAACACAATCAAACATATAAAACTTGGTGACATGGCCCTTTTTTGAAACTATATAAATATTTAAAATGTTTTATAAAACATAGCGTTTAGGACTCACTCACATTCCGAGGTTTATAAAATCAAAAGCTCTGATACAAATTAAATGTAACACCCTGTACCTACCTATGCGTTATACCTAAGTTACAGAGGATTATCACAACATATACATATATGACATGTATTCAGTTTTCGTGAAAATCAGGCATCACTATAGAGTGATCAAGATAATAATAGGTAAACATATCCATTCTAAAGTCTCGTAACGTTGATACTCACATACCATCGAATCAACTATCAAGTTCATAATCTAAAACCATTTCAGAGTTGGAGTTACAAAATAATGCCATCATGGCTAACTAGTAAAGTATATCTTAACAAAATATAGACTTATGTCACCCAAAATAGATAGTATGGTGGATAAGAACATTACAACAAAAGTATAGTAAGAATGTGTCGATCCTCCAAGTGTCAAGTCCACGGGTAGCCTATCCAAAAATATCTGAAAGGGGAAAGTTTGGGGGTGTGAGCTAGGAAGCTCATTGTGTTCCAATAAGTGCAAGAAAACACACACACACACACACACACACACACACACACACACACACACACACACATACACACATATATATAGTTCAAATATGCATAAGACATTATAACCATGCCATAAGAGCAACCAAGGTTCCATTTTAACCTATCTACCCTCCAACCGAACACCAAAATGCAATTCTCCATGAACTGCATACTAAAGGACTTATCCTAGGCCCGAAAGCGTAGGAGTCTACCCAGAAAGTCTTACCCTAGGCCCATTGGGCGTAGGAGCTTAACCGAAGGTTTTACTAACTGGATCAGGGTTGTACCTGCAGACACTTCAATCACATCTCGAAAGTATACCCCAAGTAGTGCAATTCAGTTTAATATACCATCAACAGAGCTTAGACAATAGACAAATAACATTTCTATCATTTAGAGACCAGAAATTTCTAGTTCAGATCAGACATGAGGTATACCTTCTAACATATCACGATAAACAGACTTTCATCACATCATAATTATGCTTTTCAAACAGAAGGTAATCATGCTTTTCAAAAAAATCATGCTTTCAAGTAGTCATGCATTTCAAGTACAAGTACATTCTATAACATTCAGAGAATCGTAACAGGACCCGCATATACATGTATGTATATATAACAGAAATGTAGCACACATGGAACACACCTCAAAAGCTGGTCAGAGAATCTATCGGGTTCCTGCCTCGCTATGATCTGCCACTTTGCTAGATCCTAAATTAATAAAGGATCATGGTTACTACAAGGTATAAGTAATAATTCTAATAGCTTACAAGGTTTACAGATTTATACTAGTAACTATCGGAACGCGCGGAAGAGCGGATCGGGAGGAACTAGGCTAAGCAGACAAACGGTCAGGGGAGTCTCGATTACATTTAAACAGATAAAAGCTTATTTTAGCCATATATTCGATTTACATTTAACTCAATGAAACAATTTAAACACATATGCATGGTTTGGGTTTAGGGACAGATTCGGAGGTCTTTGAGTTAGAATTTCGCAAAACGGGCTACAAAAACAGACTCAGAACGTTAAAAAAACATAAAATAGGGCCATTTCGGAAAATTTGACGTTTTAGTCAAAGTCAACGCTGACGTCAGCAGGTCAACGCTGACGTCAGCAGTTCAAAGTCAACGGGGGGTCAATGTCAACGCTGACGTCAGCGATCAGCAGAAAGTCAATTGAATTGACTAGGTGAGTCAACTCGCTGAGTCAACTCGGGTGAGTTGACTCAACGAGTTGACTCAGTCTCGGGTCGGGTTGGACCGGTTTAGTTCGGGCTACTTGGGCCGGCCGGTTCAGACCAGTTCTTACCCTTAGGAGATCGGGCGTCGCTGGACGGTGACCGGAAAACTCGCCAGAGAGCTCAACGGACGCGGTTCTGCCGGAAAAACATAGATCATTAAACCAAAAATTCAACCCATTCATTAGCAACGTGAAACAAGCCGGAAAAGTAGGCAGGATCTCACCTTAAAGATTTGAAAATGCCGGAAAACTCGAAGCTCCGATAAAACCCTTCCCGGCGTCAGAATGACGATCGGCCGGGTGGGTTTTGATCGGTTCGACGAGGGAAGCCGAGGACCGGTGGCCGTTTCTCGAACGGACGTCGAGGACAGTCGGAAACAGGGGAAACAGAGGCGATGGCGTTAAGGATTCGTCGAAGCTTTAATCGGTTCTCTCGAGCGGACGGCGGCGCAGCTATGCGCGTGGCCCGTGGCTCGGAGAAGGGCGGTGCGTAGGGTGGTGGTGACGGTGTACGCCACGGAGCGGCGGTGAGGGGCTGACGTTGCTTGTCGGAAAAGAACGGGGAAGGTGAAGGTTCCAGAGAAAAAAACTGAGATTCGAATCAAAAATAAATGAGGGTAGGTGGAAAGGCAGATAAAATTTAATGGGGTTCGGAGTTATTTTTAACTAAGTTAAAATCAAGGTTTGGTAACCTTTAACAGAAATGAGCCCTAAGCTCAGTGGTAAGGACGTTGAATGGTGAGGGGTGAGGTCGCAGGTTTGAGCTCCACACCCTCACCTTATTTTCTCCCTTATTTTTATAAGCATATAAATATATATATCAGGGTGTTACAACTATTTTAATTAATTAAATTTATAAAAATATATATATTTAAAATATTTGATTTTAGTGTTTTAAATATTTTTTCACATTTTTTTATATAAAATGGTGATGTAACACCACGTGCCTCGTTAAAAAACCCCATACACCTAAATGGGAGAAACGAGTACACATGGTGCTACGGACAAGAGAATGATTCTGACAAATACAAATACAAATACACAACAGTACCCCTCAAGCAATATCAACTGCAAGCAACTGAATCACTTCATATGGCGGGCTATCAAAGACCAAGTCTCTTAAAAGACAACTCTAAGCCAAACTCGCTAATTTATCAGCGACCATATTCGCTTCACGATGAATAAACTTCACCGACAAACTCCACTCCTGAAGGACAAGTCTCTGCAAACGTTGAACAAGAGTGTTTTCCAACAAGATACCATACTCCATGTTAAGAATTGCAGCAGTTATTTTACTATCGGTTTCCACATCCACGAAACAAAAACCACGCTCCCAAGCAAGAGTAAGAGCATCGTGCACCGCCCATAACTCCGCCATGAGCACCGTACAAGACCCACTGTTCCTAGCAAAACCAAGAATCCAAGATCCACTGTTACAACTATTTTAATTAATTAAATTTATAAAATATATATTTAAAATATTTAATTTTAGTGTTTTAAATATTTTTTTCACATTTTTTGATATAAAATAGTGATGTAACACCACTTGCCTCGTTAAAAAACCCCATACACTTAAATGGGGGAAAAGAGTACACATGGTGCTACGGACAAGAGAATTAATCTGACCAATACAAATACACAACAGTACCCTTCAAGCAGTATCAACTGCAAGTAGCTGAATCACTTCAGATGGCGGGCTATCAAAGACCAAGTCTCTTAAAAGACAACTCTAAGCCAAACTCGCTAATTTATCCGCGACCATATTCGCTTCACAATGAATAAATTTCACCGACAAACTCCACTCCTGAAGGACAAGTCTCCGCAAACGTTGAACAAGAGTGTTTTCCAACAAGATATCAGACTCCATGTTAAGAATTGCAGCAGTTATTTTACTATCGGTTTCCACATCCATGAAACGAAAACCACGCTCCCAAGCAAGAGTAAGAGCATCGTGCACCGCCCATAACTCCGCCATGAGCACCGTACAAGACCCACTGTTCCTAGCAAAACCAAGAATCCAAGATCCAGTTGAATCACGGAAAACACTTTCTATCGGAGCTATCTTCTCCGATCCCCTAACCGCCCCATCAACATTTACCTTCACACGCCCCTGAGCCAGCAACTTCCATCTCTCAATCACCCGTGCACCCTGCCCATTCCTCGCAATATTCCCGACGCCACCAACCCCTACAGCGGCAACACACTCATCTCGCAATATTTTCGACGCCACCAACCCCTCATATTTTTATTGATAATAAATTTAAGTAATAAAAAGTCAAAATAATAAAAAAATTATCCAAAAGAATTAATAGTGAACAAATTTAATAGATGGAAGAAGTAAGTAGTATTTTTTTCTGAATTTTTTGTCAAAAATAAATAAAAAATCAATTAATATTTTTTTGGTAAATTGTACAGGCAAGTGATACATATATCACTAGAGAGACTGTTCGTCTAAGAAACATATACAAAAATGAAATGCAAAACAGGCGAGGGACTGAGAGAGGCCTTTTCCGGCGCTCAGGGGAACTCAAAGCCACCGTTGGCGGTGTTACTGGCCGTTCCGATGGAATTGATGCCACCGGGGTTGAGTGCCATCCACAGCAACGAGATGATAATGGAGATGAGACCGGCCCAGACGAAGACGATGGTCGGCGTCTTCCGTCGCCGCCCCATCAACCCTTTAGCGAAAGGATACAAATGGCACAACACCCAGGACGCGAAGAATGCACCGCCGATGAACATGTTCCACTGCCCGCTGCCGAACAACGTCCTCGAGAAGGCGATGACCAGTGCCACGATGTTAACCAAGGCGATGACAATCGGCGGGATCATCAACGAAGTCCACTTCACTAAGTACAGATCAGCGTATATGTCGTCCTCATCATCGCCGGCTGATTTCGATGTTAATGTGAAAGATATTTCGATGCCGGCGATCACTTTCAGAAGACCTTGAATGCATGCGGCGAAGTGAGAGCTGGTGCCGGAGATGAGCCAGAACTGTTCGTTTCTCCACCATTCTTCTAATCCGATCTCCGCCCATCGTACCTCCAGGAGGGCTGATCCGATGAGGCAGCACGTGATGATCATTAGGTAAACCAAGAACCAGATGTTAAGCTCTTGGACGATGAACTGGCCGGAGATGAGTGACATTGCCGGAAGGAAGCAATAGAGGATGAGGAAAAGTGAAGTGAAAGGGTATATTCCGACGTTTAAATAAGCTAATCGTTGAAGGAATTTGAGCTTGAAGGTGGCGAGCAAGGCATTGTTTCTGGAGAAGAAGATCTCGACGGAGCCTGTTGCCCATCGGAGCACTTGGTGGAGACGATCGGTAAGGTTAATCGGCGCTGAACCACGGAAGGCGTCACGCTTGGTGATACAGTAAACCGACCGCCAGCCACGGTTGTGCATACGGAAGCCCGTCACCACGTCTTCCGTCACTGAACCGTAAATCCACCCTACTCGTTCACCCCATTCTGTCTTGTCCTCGTACCTGGTCGGACAAAAAAAAACAGGAAACATGATTTCATCATTTCAAGTTATAATAAGTTATAAGATTACGGCCGCGTTTTCGATTGCATTGTGTATATTGCGAGACATACCAGCAAGAAATGACGGAAACAGATTCGCCAACAGTGACTGCATCGAGTGGTTCACGAGGGACCCTGAGAGCACCCGGAGGCCTTCCGAATTTGATGGCAGGGTGATCGGCAAGGGGTCGGCCTTGGAACTCGGCGACCGGTATTGATTCCGCCAGCAATGTCGAATTCCCGAATCGCTTCGGCAACAAATTCACATCTAAGTTAGGATCAAAATCACTAGTCGCCAATGGTTGTGTTTCGTTTTCTTTAGACACTATCATTTTATCAGGATTTGGAGGATCGAATGCGTACAGAGCAAATCGCCTGAACATACAACCAGTTCCGACATACACCGGGCCTTGCACACCGTCAAGTGCACGCATGTTGCCATCGAAAAACACGGTGTTGTGATTAGCATAACGATCCGAAGGATCGATCCCTTCGAACCTCTGAGGGAACTGAATGTAGCATATGTCTTCGCCGCCTCGATCCATCATGAAGCACATCCCTTCTCGAACAGCCCTGCAGTTGTTTATGTAATGATCGCAATCGAGATTGAGGATGAACGGACCGTTGGACAAGATCGCCGATGATCGCACCAATGCATTCATGGCGCCGGCTTTCTTGTTATGATCGTACCCCGGACGCTTCTCTCGTGACATATAAACAAACATGGGCAGCCGTATGTCGACATCGACGAAATTCATGAGCTTATCTTCGGTATTTCCCCCGGTGAGTGGATCGTGGCTGGGTGGCTTCAACATGACTTGCAGGATTCCGGCATGGTCTCCTTTGGAGTGTTCCTTGGATGGGTTGTTCCAAGTTCCAGGCCAATGGCTGCCATCAGCCATCCATGTTGCCTTTTGTACCTTTGGTTTCTCCATTGGGTCTGCCCCTGTTTCCCTTAGGTGTTTCAACAACTTCATTTCTTCCCTTGCATTAAACGCCTCGGACCGCCTTCGGATCGCGTCGGGGAGCCCGTTGATCCTCACTTTGAACTCTTCGTACTCCCTCTTTACCCTTCTTCGATCCTTCACGAAGTCGGCCCGGCTCTTGCCTTTAGTCGGATCGCCTTTTAAGTTGAAGTAGGCATCGGGATTCCTCGGCTCGATGTCGTGTTTTCGACAAAACGGAACCCATAAATCGCCAAAACTACAGGCTTCCGCCATTGCTTCGAAGGTGAGGAGGGCGCCACCGTCGTCGGAGACATAACACGCTACCTTTTCCACCGGATAATCAACTGCTAAAATAGAAAGGATGGTGTTGGCAGTGGTGAGCGGAGGTTCCTTCTCCGGATCGGCAGTGGATACGAAAAAGTCGATTCCCGGGAGATCGGAACGGCCTGTTGGATTGGAAGGCGATGGTAAATCGAACTTTTCTCGCAGGACCTCGAGATCCGTTGAACGGTTGATCGGACACAATTTAGGAATCTGATCAAGGATCCAGGAGAAGGCAAACCATATTTCACATATAATCGACATTAGCCACAACCATATAGCATTATTATTTGGATTCACAACTCTCCAATGTAGGAAGAATCCCAGCACCACCAATCGGACGAAAATCAATAACCTACAAAAACAAAACTGATTAAATTATATTCTGAATCGAGTCGAGAATAAAAGAAAAGCCGGAGTAAATTTACATTATACCTGTAAGGGCTAATGATGCTATTTTTTATGGGAATCACACGACTTAAGGGTTTCCAAGGCTTGTCATTGGTCTCCAAGTCCCCCTGGAGCCTTTCGTCACCACCATCACCGTAATCGTCACGAAACGCATTGCCATATCCATATGTACCACTCGTCTCGAACAACCATCGATTGTGATCAAAGTCTCCTCCCGTTTTCATCATAGACATGTTATTACCATCTCTTTTCCCGCTCGGAGCTGGTAATTTCAACGTCCCGTTCGAATATTCCGGCTCGTCCTCGTAGTCCATGACCTTGTATGATTCCTTGCAACCGGGGCACGCGCCTTTGTCCTTTTGAGCATCCATGTAACAATCTCTGCATATTTTGAACCTATTGGACAAAAAACACAACAATGTCAATTATTACCAATCAAGAATGTAAGCTTTGTTTGGTTATAAAAATTATAATGTACCTGCATGGGCATGGCGTAATGTCATTTCCACGTTCATCCTTCATGACTTTGCCATCGCAAGCATTCATAGAACACGACGCACCCTTCGCGCCCGCCATCTGCGGATGAGTAACCTCGGAATCGATCACCTTATCCATCAGATGCGCCCGTGTAACGCTGTTGAAACCGCCGGTGAACAACGAGTTCGAGACGTATTGTTCCTCGGCCTTGGAGGCGATCGAGTTGTCCATCGGCTGATTATCGGGCGTGGGCGGGATATGCACGGTGTAGTTCATGTAATCCCCTGACAGCTCCCCCGACATATCCATGTCTTCCCTCGACAAACTAACATAGCGTCCGCTAGACGTCCGGCGGGCGAATTTCACCTGTTGTCCAGTCCCGCCGGCGGAATTGTTTGACCCGCCCTTATTCGGTTTTTGGGATGATGATGTGGCCATTGTTGATTAAAATTAAAACGTAAAATAAATAAAAGTAAAACAAAATTACCTTTCCCTTGTCAAGTTATTAAAGGTAAAAGATCTCCTCACCATGGCATTAAACTATTTTCCAAGCTTTTGAAAAAGGATTTTGCCTGGAAATTATTATTTCTGCTGAGTTTAGAGATTAATGACAGGGAAAGGTAGAATGGTGCTCAATTGTTTGTAATTGATTAACTCGTTCCATTTCTACTAATAAACACACCCAATGCTGGGACCAAACTGGAATTTCCAACGAAAGATTTGGTGGTGGGAGACCAAGTCCGAGGTTTCACGACTTTTGTGGAGATATTTGCGGTTCAATGTTTGGTCCATGTAAATTTCTGGTTCCTGCTTTATTTCCTCCATGTTGGTTTGTTTCTTTGATTTAGTATTCAGTGTTATTCGATTAATGGGGAATTGAGTGAAACAAAAAAGGAGAGCGTGAACTTAGGTACATATCCCTCTTTATGATAAAAAAAAAAGAACTTAGGTACATATCAGTGGCTTAATTCCTTTTCCTTCAGTTGCATTTCGATAGAAAATGGTGAGCCCTTAAAAAACCTGCAAATTCTCTTTCATGAGAGGAGTGTTGCAGGGGAAGAAGAAATAGGATGGTTGATGAACTATTTCGAATTAGGATCTAATTGGTAAATTATATATGTTTTGGGGATTAAAATTATAATTATACCAGTCTATGTTATTATTTCCTTTAAAATTTAAACCAAAACAAAACTAAAATGTAACGTTAGTGACCAAAACAGTAATACGCTCCTAGTTGGGTGACCTTAGATGTAGTTTACCATTTAGTTTTTTGTGATGGGGCACATAAACACCAAAAACGACGTAGAATTTTTGTTCCATGTGATTTTCATTATATTTGTCTTAAACTTCTGAACAAAAATATTATTCAACTTAAGATAAAAAAGTGTAAATATTGATATACGAAACATCATCTCTGAATTTTTATTTCCCCCACCTAATGTTGCTCTTTCTTTGCTTAAAATAAGTTCCACAATAGCAAGAATGTATACTACGTGATAGCGAGGGTAATTGATTGTTGGCCTTTAATAAGAATATAGGGATAATTAATGTGTAGCACGTTAAGTTATGGATGGAGGGCGGATAAAATTCGGCTCGACTTGAAAAGATTGAATTTTTAGACTAAACTTGACGTTATAAAATTTGACTCCTCTTTATTTGAATCGTAATTTTTATAAACTCGACTTGGAAATTTTCAAATAAAGTTTGAGTTGTAAAATAGAAGTCTGAATAACTCGAAATTTTTAATAATTAATAAATCAGTTTTCAAGTTCAAGTCGAGTCTCTCAACTCTACCTGATATATGCATATTGCATACAAATATATATATATATATATATAATAAGGATAAATATTCTATACACAGGCGGTGGAAACTAAAAGTTTCCACAAGCGCCTTAGTTTTAGGGTATAGTGAGTTAGTTTAGGGTAGAGGGTTTAGGTGTTTAGGTGTAGGGGGTTAGAATTTATGGATAGTTGTTTCAATTTAAGGTTTAAGGTTATAATTTAGGGTTTATATGTTAAAACCTAAATCCTCACCATATTACCCTAAAACCTAAACCCTAGCCTATAAACCTTAAATTATAACCCTAAATCTTAAATTAAAACAACTATCCCTAAATGATTACTTGAAAGTCGTTTAAATTGTAATTAATTACTACTATAATATAATAAGTGTTTATAGTTAAATTTAAATAAAAACTCGAACAACTAAATTTAACTTCGCTCGAATTTCATAAATTCAAAACTTTTAATTTGAGTCAATCGAATGTTCAGTTTTAAGAGTAATATATGAAGGTCTTAAAACTACTTTGAAACCAGGTAGAATATAGTAATGATTACTTTCTTTTCAGGTTTATTGACTTTTGATCCTTGATTTCAAAAAATTAATGTTTTATTAACTTACGTTTTAGTCGTTCGAATATTAATTGCTGTTAGACAATTGATAGCGTGTTGACTTCACATTATAAAAAGATGGGTAAACTACATAAATAGTCCCCCAACTATGCTCCAATTATCTTTTACGTCCCCGACTATTAGAAGTTACAAATAGGTCCCTTGACTTTAAAAAAATAACAAATTGGTCCATCTCCGTTAAAAATTTAACAGGCAATTAATATAAATTGATATAATTATATAATTAGCTCTCAACTTCTACACTTATTTTAATTCGACCCTAATTCTAAAAAAATGACCCACATAATTTTAATAATCTATCATTTTAGTCCATTTTTTTATTTCTCAGAAAAACTCATTATAAGTCCGAAAATAAGCAATTGGATCAAGTAAAACGAAACTAGAGATCCAGAATATCAATAATTTGAGAAGAGCCAGAGCAAGAGAAATGCTGGGAATTCTGTCTGTGCAATGCTAATCGCAAGTCTTTCGTGTTTTACCAACCCCACTTTCACCAAGAATCGGGTTATTCTTGGTGCGACGACAAAGTATTTGAATAATTTTTGAACTTCAATCTCTCTGCCAATAATAGGATCAACGAATCCCTCACTTACACGAGATGTAAGATCCACGCAGAATTGAGCCAAAGCACTTTTCCCTAACAATAACATGTTAGGTGCAAAGCATTACCCTTTGTTATTCTAAAAAAATCACGGAGAAAGCAAACGAATACATCATATTTCTACCTTTTAACTTGTTAGGGGACCTCAAAACAGCAACATTACTGGAAAGAAATTTTTCAAACGTCTTTTTGGACGATAATGAAGGTTCCCTGCCATCTTTAATAAGCTCCCCTTGCAATTTGGCGACCGCTGCGGCTGCCAAGTGATTTATATTTGCTCCCAATATGAGATTTTTAACAAAATAAATAAATAAATAATGACATGAAACTTGCATGTGTCTCAAGCAGATGTGAATCATCTGGGATAGAAATCAAGTGCATAACTAGTATGTTATCTCTAAAGTCAAATGGTAAGTTTAAATTGTTATTTTGTCTCCATACAAAAAGTCAACAAATAAATTTCTTTTACATTTTAAGAACTATATGTTAATAAATGTTACATAAGTTTCCTTCATGTCTCTGCCCCTCTGCATGAATGCAGGCAATGCAAAGTAAAAGCACCAAATATTACAGTAAATCGTAATGAAACAACAAAAATCATGTGGGTTAATTTGAACAAGGGAAAAAGGCCTTAGGATCTATATTTTTTGGGGGCTCTTAAATGGATTTTGGGGGTGAAAATGAATTGAAGAATAAAAGGAGAGGAGAAATAGAAAAAAAAAGATGGACTAAATTGATAGATTATTAAAATTATGTGGGTTATTTTTTAGCATTAGGGTCAAATTAAAATAAGTGTAGAATTTGAGGGCTAATTATGTAATTATATCAATTTATATTAACTGACACGTCATCAACCGTTAAATTTTTAACGACACCGGACCAATTTGTTACTTTTTTAAGTCGGGGGGACCAATTTGTAACTTCTAATAGTCGAAGGATGCAAAAGATAATTGAAGCATAGTTGGGGGACCATTTATGTAGTTTACCCTAAAAAGAATGATAAATTACTTAGATAATCACTAAATTATTACTTCACTCATATTTTGACCACAAAATTAAAAATAATTTGTATAATTATACATTTAGTCCTCATATTTACATATACAATTGATTTACTCCTAAATTCAATATGAAAAAAAATAAATATAATCTATCAATCAGATGGTTTATGTAAGAGTACTAAATGTGTAATTATAAAAATTATATTTAGTTCGGTGGTCAAGATAGGAGTGAAGTAATAGTTTATTAACTATCTAGGTAATATATTTATTTTTTACAGTGCAAGTCAGCACGTCGTTAGTTGTCTAACGACAATTAACACTGAATGACAAAAATTTAAAAAAAAAACGTAAATGACCAAAATATTAATTTTATTTTGAATTGATAACCAAAAGCGAATAAAACGTAAACGAAAATAACCATTAGACAGCTTACCCCGAAACAATCATTTTCTTTGACATCCCGACTGAGCTTCACACATTGGTCGTCTAGGAAAAGCCTAGTTCTCTCCTTGTTACCGATGTTTTGTCTCAAATATATGACTTAGGTCACATTTCAATTAAAAAGCAATATTTTTATTCTATAAGTAATATTTAAATGTTGTTGTATGTTCTAAATTTAAAATAATAAAATTTTCATTCTCCTCCCCTAAGTAAAAATTATAATAATAATAATAATAATAATAATAATAATAATAATTAAATTTAAAAACACTAAAAATTAAATTCTAAATGTCCTATATCATTCATACAATTCTACTTGTAAAATAAAATTTTCCACAACTAAATAGGGTGAGAATTATGGGAAATATTCGAAAATCGTGGAGAATCGAACCACTGGATGTGGAATAACTAAAAATTTTACCTATAGGGACGAGAATGGGGAGTTTTATCACCGAAGCTCAAATGAGAATGAGGACGGAGATTATTATATCAGAACTGTTGGGATAACCTAACCGTATAAATAGTCGTAGGGATCCCAAAAAATATCCACAAAGATCCCGATATTTTACAAAATTTTGAAAAAAATATATTTATTTATCTATATAGCCCTAATATATATGTATATATATATATATATATATATCTTAATAAAAAAACCTAACTATATTATTATCACTCTAACTTTCTCTCAAACCTAGCCACACTTAAGTTTATCAACATGTTTCTATCTTAGTTTTCAGATATAAGCTAAAACTTTTGTCTAAATCTTCGCCAACATAACACCCTTTCAATCTTCATCATCTTATAATTACTTCTGATCGAAGTATGCAAACTTTATATTTTGAACTGAATTGGTCATTTATTTTAGTTAGTAAAATAATAATTTTATTTAATTTTTTAGGATATACATTCCTCGAAAATTGTGGGGATCCGCGCAGGGGTAAGGGGACGAAAAAATACTTGGAGCATTTAATGGGATTCTTAGAAACCATAACCGCAAGTGCTGGGGAGTGAGGAATGCAAAATCATCTAAGCCAACCGATTCCCACCCCTAGCACTAATACATGAGGCAATAATTCGAAACAAAATTTCTGTCTTTTTTGATGTTTCTTTCTGTGTCTTAATACTAAAAACTAAATCATACACCTTAATCATAATTCTAAATCTTAAACCCTAAAAATAGACTATATAACATAAATTTTAAACTCTAACTCTCAACCATACTTTTAATTTTAAAGCATACATAAGGACACTAAAAATGAGATAGAAAATTTCTATTCCAATAATCCTATAAAGAGCGTTACTAAAAATTAACAAGAAAATCTACGAGTACAAGTACCACAAATATAAAATATGAGTTAACTATCTTAGGGTTAGCTTTTCTCTCAAATTCGGTGCCGCCTTAGGGTTGGTTGTCGACCGTCGGTCACCCTTTTCTATTTATTTGCTTCGTTCGTTCTTTTTCTTTTAGTCCTCTTAATTCAATATTTTTTTTTCTTTATAACACGCTTTTCTCTACATTTTTGTACGTTTTTTTGCTTCTTAGTATGTTTTTCTGCCTCTTGGCACGCTTTCCTGTTCTTTATTTTTTTGTCAGGGTTGGATTTGACGTTGCCACGACTGATTAAGATGACGCTCTTTTGATTATCATGTTGATCTCCTTGTTTTAGACCATCGATTTGGATCTCGATGCAAGTTTCGCCACCGCTCTTGTTCGCTTATTGAGTTGTGGTAATAAACATGTTGTGAACGTGCCCCAATTCTGTAATATGCATTTTTTAATGTCGTTTGTTGATGGTTTTTACCTTCATCGTCGAGCTTTGGAGATGTTTATCTACTTTTTCGAGTCTTTGATTTAGATTTTACCTTTTCTTTTCTTGGATCTTGTTTATGATCTAGAGACATTAGTTTTCGTGCTTTTAGGATTATGTCCGGATCATGTTTGTTTACCTGCATTGTAAACTTTTATCTTGAATTTTTTCTTTTATTAATAAAACCGAAGTATTCATATTCAAATATATATATAATATGAGTTATTTAACCAATAATCAATATATGAATTAAGAATAAGATAAATGAAATGTTTGTGCGTAGGGATGGGTATGAGACTGGGATATTTATATAGGGTTGGGTTTAAAAAATAGGGTTTGGATCGAGTTAGTTATGGTGGAAATTACTAAATATTAGCTCGAGCCAGGTTCAAGTTTTGGATGAAAAATATATCACCTGAGATATTTATATAAATTTTCTATATATTTAGGAGTAATTATTATAATGTTCTCTCATTATATATTTTTCTTGATAATATGTATGTTCGTTTTACAGTTCATGTTCTGGGTACGAATTTGTCCCTCCCAACAATGTTCTTCTCCTTGGGAGTGTTATGTGTCTTACCAATGCACCCAACACTTGTTGGTTCATTATATATTTTTTCAATTGCATTTTAAATTTTACCGAATAAAAAAAGAAAAATAACGATAATTACTATAAATACCTCTATTTTCCCCTTTATTTTTAATAAAATAATTTTTATTTTATTTTTCTCAGGTTGGGTTGAAGAAAAGTTTTAATCCTAAAAATTTGGGTTAGATGAAAATTCACCACATGTCGAATCGAGTTCAAATAGAACCTTTATATTTTCGAATTAGGTTCTGAGTTGTTAAAAAAATCAATCCAACCTGACCATGTCCATCTCAATTTGTACGTTTGTTTAGTTGATAATTTGCAATTTTGTTCTTTAAATATATTATTTTATTCTGATGAATGTATTCTATTGTTTCTTTCTAGGTATCTTTTATTTTACATAATTTCTATTTTCAATGTTTTTAAAGTCCCAAAACTAAAAATTATCCTTTTTCCCACTTCTCGGAATTTTAGGATTTTCTTGATAGCGTTGCTAGCTTCCCCAAAACCAACCCAATACAATACTATAGGTAGCCGATTAAACAATTATATATTAATTGAACAAAAATTATCCGCTTTTTATGTCCCTATTTATACTTAAAAGACTAAATTTTAGATTTTAAATTCTAAAAATTAAACCATACACCTTAAATCTAATCTTTAACTCTAAATTTTAACCATTAATTCAATTTTTTAGTGTTGAACAAGGACGAAGTCAGGAATTAAAAGTTAAAGGTCTAAGAATAAAATGTTACGATAAGAATTATAAATAAATTCGAAAAAAGACAAGACTAGAAATGTCAATAATAGGATTTCATCTGAGCAAGCACATTTGGTCGCTTGACCAAGCTGCTCATCTTTGTTTCCTCATATTTCCTTAGATGAGTTAGGTCTGGAGGTGTTCACCGTTCGGTTAAAAACAAAATAACAGCCAAATTGAATTATTTCGGTTAAACTGTCAGCGGCCGAAGTTTTTTTAGTCGATTAACGGTTAAAAAAAATTAAAATTTAATTATCGATTAATTTAGTTCAAAATCGATTAATTAATTAAATTAACCAAATTTCCCAAATTTTAAATATTATATAAATTATATATATATATATATATATATATTAAGCCCAACCCTAATAAAAATTTGAAACCCAAAGAAAAAATACCGGAAATTATTTAAAATTTAAACAAAACTAAAAAACAAAAACTAAAATCATACATTATCCTTCATTCTTGTTTTTGACACTTGTTTAATAGAAATAATGTTTACATTTGATCTCTATTAAGTTATGCACGATTGATTCTCTTGATAGAGATTCAAGTATTCTATTTATTTTATCAAAGTTCAAGTTAATCGACTACTTAACTTGGTGTTTTTCTATTAGTAGAACTTGCACTTTTTTGTTACTTATTTTTAATGCAATGTTTAATCTAAATTATAATTTTTTAACTAGATATTGATTAAATTAACGCAAATTTTCTAAACTAAAAATTATTTTCGAGGATTTTTATTTTGTGAATTAAATTATATTTTTATTTTGTTTAGGATTAGAAAATTCATAAAAATTGTTTAATTTAAAAATTAATCGAATTAACCGCATTTATTCGGTTCGGATAATTTTTTTGAAAAAAAAATATTAGTTCGGTCAACTGTTAAAGAAAAAAACTTTGATTAATTCGGTTAATGGTAATTCGGGACGAACGATGACCGAATTAACCGTTTGAACACCCCTATTTAGGTCATGAGTTTTAGGCTCACTAGGAGCATCCATTTTCTTCCCCTAGGCCTAGAGTCATTACTCTTCTCTCTAGGTAGAATTATGATTTATCAAAAATAATAATAATAAGATTTCATCTATTGACTTTAAGTAAAATAAGTTTACTTCCACTTACACACTATACCACTATGTTAAAAATTATTTAATGATATTGGAGTAGATGAAATAAATTATAATTTAAATTTTTATTCAAAATTAAAAAAAAAAAAAGTGGATTGTAAAGGTAAAAATATAGACAACAAGGGTGAACCACGGAGGCCATGCCTAGGGGTGGGCAAGAAACTTGATTACTCGATCTTCGTCTCGGACCCGGTGAATTTTTACTCGGAATTAGTTTTGGTAGGACCGGGACTGGATCCAAAATTTAGGTCCCAATTGCAACCGGTACCGGGACTGGATCATGCTTTTTTGGATCCGGTACTCGGTGGGTATCCAATAGGACCGAGACCAGTACCAGGTACCCGGTACTTGTATGGTATAGAATAACATTGAAGAGGTTGAAAACAACTAAAGGCGCTCCTTTATTTCTCTTTATGTGTGAATATTATGAGTATGACTCGTTTTAAGACTTCAACATTCAAGCCTACAATATTCTGACTTTGTTATTTAATATTATTATTGATTGTTGGAATTTTTTCCCCTGCTGCTCAAATTTTATTAATAATAGACTAAATGACTGGGTACCCGATATTGGTACCGGTTCCCACTAGTACCAGGACCGGTTCCTGAAATCTTGGACTCGGTCTAACCGGGACGGGTACCAATAAACTCTAAATTATAAAACTAAAATCTCATGCATACATGGTAATTTTTTTTTTGTTTCTACAAGCACTTTAGTTTTAGGGTTCAAAGTATTACTTTAGAGTTTATAGTTTAGTTTTTTTATTGTAGGGGTTTAGAATTTAGGGTTCATGGTTAGAATTTATGGTTTAGTGTTACAATTTAGGATTTATAGGTTATGGTTTAGGTTTTAAGGTAATATGATTAGGGATTTAGGTTTTAACCTATAAACTCTAAATTTTAACCCTAAACACTAAATTTTATCCACAACTCTTAAATTCAAAACTACTACATTTAACCCATAAACTCTAAACGGATGCCTTAAACTCTAAAATTATGAGACTTATGTAAGTAAAGTTTCAACAAGTGTTTGTACATAAAATAATTACCCTTAATTATATATAAGAATTCACTTCATCATATAGGTTTTGATTAACAAGCCAGTGCCAATAAAATTAAGAATTACTTAATTATCATTTTAGTTTTTTATACATGATATTAAAACGATACACTAATTCACTAATTTTTTATGGAATTATACTTTATGAATATGAATCAGATATAAACCGATTTAAAACTGGCACTTCTCAATTTGTGAGAGAGGGGCTGGTGAAAAAGGAGAGCCTGCATGTTATCCAATTGTAATGCCCGAATTAGGTTGATCATTAAAAAGTAAATTATAATATAAATGAATAATTAGCAAAAAAAAAAAATATTCAACACAAAAATGAACACATGCATGCAAAGAATGATCCAAAATGGAAATTAAAATTCAAATAACAGCTCTTTCCCGTTATTAATTTTGAAGACAAGGCTAGTAAAATATACATTTATATATAGTTTTAGAAAATCTTCATTGTTCATAAATAAATTATTTGAGAAAATCTCAGTAAAAAAACAGAAAAGAGAAATATATGGAGTAGTATATATAAATATGGTTTATACAAAAAATACTCTAACTTACTGATGGAACATTCTTCTTCCTGGGAAGGTACTAGTTCTTTAGGCAGCATTATATCAATGTCGTGATCACAGATTTATCTTCTCTTCGGATCGAACTTAAAGACCGGACTCAGATTCATAATCCTAAAAGGAGAAGAAGAAAAAAATCCAGAACTTAAACGATTGTTCTTGATTCATGGTGAACATTAGAAGGAAGGTCTTGTTGCACTCCAATTACCAAACACATCACCTGGAAAAGGATAAGTTCCCATGTTTGATCCCAAATTATAGAAAGGTACGCCTCCGCCGCCGCCAGTTCCGGTTGCGCCACCACCGTTTCCACTACCTCCGCCACTTCCAGTCAATGCAGACGATTGTGAAGCTGCCGGCTGATGTTGTACTTGTTGTGGGTCTTCTTCTTCTTCTTCAAGCGGTAACCTATCGTAAACCGCATTCGCAAACGATGCAGCCATTAATACAACCGGACCCGAAGCCATCAACGGACCCACCACGCTCCCTCCGACTACTTGACCCTGAACGCCGGCGAGATAAACCGTCAATCCACCAGCTCCAGGCGGCGCTGGCGGTGGGAGAGAAGTTCCAGTTAAAGATAAAATCTCGAACCGCCCGTGTAATGTTACGACACCTCCGGGTGGAGCACCCGGTTGCCGCAACGTAACATTGGTGACAGCACCGGTCCCACTGAGTACACAAACGCCCCGACCGCGCCGACGCGCGTAGTCCGACACCGAATCAACTATGTCCGAACCGGACGAGATTTCGAGCACGTGGGATCTCAGTGCGTTCGGACTGTCGCGAGTAACGATTATGGGTGGCTTCGGCTTGTTCTTCGACCCCGCCGGACGTCCACGTGGCCTTCTTCCCGGAGTCATACCTCCTCCGCCGGAGCTTGTGGTGGTTGCTGCGTCGGGATGATCGGTTCCCTGCTTGTCCGGTGAGTTTCCGAGCAGCTGATGAACGTAGCGAGAATCGGTGGCCGATTCCATCGCTAAAAGTCCCACTTTCAAACACTTTTAATATCGAACTTCGATCTAACACTTTGATTAAAACTGGGAAATTAAAGAGAAAAATTGATCAAAAAACAACAGGAAATATTCTTTTGAAGGGCTAGGTTTTGTCATGAATATGAACTTACAGTTCTTGAGGAATTCAACTCAAAAACAAGTTAAAACTTTAAGCTTTTTTCCTCCAAACCCAGATCCAGATCTTTGCAAAGAAGAAAATTTATAATAAATATGTGAAAAAAATGAAAGAACAAATCAAACCCACTCCATGAACATCTAAGTATATATATAATTAAAATGAATGAAAATTATTTATTCCATTTATATATTGGAGTTGTTTTTCTTTTCATTACCTCAAAATCTATGGGTTTGAATGTCTGAAACTGGAGCTTTGAATGGATTCAAGGAGAGTTTGATTTTCCTTTTTCTGGGGAAAACAAAGGAGTGAAGCAAAGTGAGGAAAAGAGGGAGAAATTTTTCCTATTTAATGTTAAAAGCTTAAAGATAAAGAAGTAAGCTTTGTTGACAAGCAAGGCATGAGACTACCATGAAGAGAGATACAATTATGTTGGTGAATATAATATAAAACAATTATTAAATATGAATATATTAGAATCTATATTATTTAAATATAAAATAGTTATATTTCGGTACTCCCTCTCAGTTCGTCTATTAATTTTATATTTTATTGACTTTTTAAAAGTTAAATATTCTAATTTTAGATGATTATTTTAAATAGTTAAATTTTATAATATATATATTTTAAAACCACTCAATTGAAAGTTTATAAACTATATTTTGTATATTTTTATTAATAATAAAATTTAAATAACAATGAGTCAAAATTAAAAAAAAAATTAACTAAAAAAGTGAATAAAAGACAAATTTAATGTCACATAGGAATTATATAATATGTATAAAAAATTGTATAAACTCAGTAGTCGAAGTATGGATAAAAAATTATATAGTCAATACAAAGCTTTGTAATGCTTGGGGCTTCCTCTAAAAATGTATAGCTTGAGGTCTTTTTATGGATAATATGTTTATTGTAGCAGTTTATTGTTTTTTAGATAAATAATATACAACATTTTATCTAAAAAGTTATATGTATAGAAATTACACATTCTTTTTCGTTTAAATAGAAAATCGGGATGAGATGTTATGTCTTTTAAGAGAAGTTAGAGATTTGAATTTTAATATTGTGAACATAAAAAATTAGGTTAAGAGGGTCGCTCTTATATTGGGCATCTTCAAAATTCGATGTGAATTAGTTGACCAATAAATATGATACAAATAGCTAAAAAAATCAAACTATTATAAGTTAAAATTTGAGTCGATAATTGAACAATATAACATAAATACCACTAAATTAAATATATATATATATCTATATATAATAGATGAGATTAAACACTCATATTTTTTCCTTAAAAATTTTCTTATTTTTAATTTTTCATCTCATCTATCTATTTTACTCATTCAATAATTATAAATTAGTGTAAAATCAAAAAAGTTTTACCTATGTAAGTATATCCTAATCTAATATAATATTAAGTAAATATCATATTAATATCACAATTATTATATTTAATATATAATTCATAAAACATAGGATTTGCTATCCTTTGACCAAACAAATGGTGGCAGAGTTGGAGAGACTAAGAATACGAGACACCTTATAATTATATGATGTAAATATAGTATATTATAAAAACAAATAAAATATTATACGAATTTACTAATATTTTATAATATATAATATAAGAATATTTATATATAAATAAATAAATAAATAAATCACAATATCCGAGGAGTCAAATGCAACATCCACGTCTGCCCAACGTGTCAGACACGTGGGGAGTGTCCGCATCATTGGAACTTGCCAGTCAGACCAACGTATCTTATTCTTATCCTTTTTGTTTTTCATCTTTTTCTTCATATAATAGTAATAAAGGTAAATTCGGTCAGGTACCACTGAACTATAGTAGGTGACTTATTTTTACCATCAATTTTTTAATTGGTTTAAATTTACCATCAAATTTTATTTTTTGACTCGTTTATACCACCCTGTCATTAAATCGTTAACTCCGTGATGACATGGACGCTACACCAAAACGACGTCGTTTTGGTGCCGCTATTTGGATACTAAATGGCCCAAAAAGATGTCGTTTTGCTAGAAAAAATATATGTGAAGTTGTGCACTAAATGAGATTTGAACCTAGGACCTTAAGTATTAAAGACAACCTCCTAACCACTAAGTCAACCTAATATCTTTGATTTATTCCTAACCACTAAACCCTATGTAAAACCTATGTTTGATTTTGATATAACAAAGTGCTTTAAGGACTAAATTGTAAAACTTGAAATGAATTTTTGTAACGCCCGGGTTTAGGGGTCGGGTGAAAATAATATTTTAATATTATTTTGGGTTCGGTTTTACAATCTAGATAATAAAATATTTTCGCGGGCCTCGGGATTTCAAAATATTTGAGACTATGTTGGGCCTATCTCTTAAGCCCAAAGTCCATGGACTTTAAGAGATGTGGGTTTTGGCCATTCATTAATGGCATTTGTGTAAATATTTGATCTTTACAAATAAAACCCATTTTTATTTCATTATAATTCAAATAAACCAAAATTTCATCATCTTCTTCTTCAAAAGCTCAAAACCAACGACAAGAGGAGAGTTTTTCTCCAAGTTTCTATCCCACCTTCTTTCTCCTTCATTTTAGCTCGATTTTGTAAGGTAATTACATTTCCGACTTGCTCTCATCTTCCTCTCTTTAAAAGTACAAGTAGATTTCATTTTGGTTCAAGTTTTGGAATTTGGGGTTTTTCAAAGTTTTGGTTAAAGGTTGTGACTTTATGAGTTTTTATCAAGGCTTTTGGTTTATTTATGTTAGTTATGTTGTTTGTGAATCAAATAGTCCAACATATATGATTTTTAGAGTATTTTAAATGAATTCCCGAAATTAGGTAAAAATGGGTTTTTTTGGAGGGTTTTGGGTGAGTTTTGGGGGTTGTTTTCGGTGGGAATTGATAGCCCAATGGTAGTGCTATGGTTAGAGGTTGATTTGGGATCATTTGTTGGTGCAACGGGTGTTGGAAACATGAATTTTGGAAGGGGTATGTGGGCTGTCCGAGATTGCAAAGTATGGGGTTTGATCATGGCTTGCAACGTTGTAAATTGAATTTGAATTGTGTTCCGGGTTGGTCTTTTGATGTTGGGCTGATTTGGAATTGTTTGAAATGTGTTTGAGGTTGTTTAGAAGCGGGAATTCGTGTTGGAAAAGCTTCGGGAAGAAATCCGGAAATTTGAGGGAGGTTGCTTGCTTGGCTTGGAGCTTGGAAGCTTAGGTGAGTGGTTAAATATTTTTAAAATGGTTTTGAGTATTTGGTTCAAACCTAGGATGGGCTTGGTAAACCCACCTAGAGTTGGGATTAGAGTGGTAGCCTAATCCCAAGCTTTGATTAGAGACTTTGGTTGCACTCTTTAATGGTTGTATATGCCTCGTGTTAAATTGTGATGGTGTTGATTATATATGTTGTATACATGTATGTTGAGGCATGTTGGATGCATTGTTATATGCATGATGATGATAGATGTGATATGGTTATACACATGTGCAAAATATGATGTGATATGTTTGATAATGATGTACATGTGGTGTTGTCATGTGAAATGAGATTATGAGGTGATTGCTTGATCCGAGGATCATGGTGAGTACATGCTAGGCATGGAAATGTGGTTTGTGCATGACGGTAAGTCATGGTGAGTACGTGCTAAGCACGAAAGTTGTTAATAAATGATATTGTGGAATGTGTTAGTATTGGCACTAGTATGCTTGGGTACAAATGATCGATCATTAGGATGTTTAGTGTGCACACGTGAGTCAAAATGCGCGCGTGGTCTTGATGATGGTAGTCATCAAGATGGAGTACAGGTTCGCCCGGAAATCTTCTTATATATCTATATGTCGGTGATGAGTGGAATCCCATCGACGGGCGTGAGGATGAGTGGAATCCCCTCCGCGTGAAATGAGGCGTGAGGATGAGTGGAATCCCCCCCGCGTGAACGGTGATGAGTGTAATCCCACCGTCAGGTAATGGTAGAGTTGTTGGATGTGAGTTCCAACGGTTATCCGCGTATTCGAGTCATAGCTAGGTGCCAATACTGATTGTAGTTTATGTTGCCAATATGTGGTTAATTGTGAGCCAATGTGATTTGGGATGTGTTGCTAACATGGTTTAATATATGTGATTTCATATGTTGAGGTTTTAAACATGTTGAGCATGACATGATATTGAATATATGATCATGCATCACCTATAATTATGGCTCGTGTGGATCAGAGGTAAGGTCATGCATTTTATCTTGGTTGTAGCTCGTGCTTGGACCCTGCATTGTCGAAGGTTTGTTTTATGAGCTTACCCTCACTAAGCTTTTAAGCTTACGCTCTCTTTTGTTCGACAATGCATATCAATGGCTTGTGGGTGGCAAGGGCAAGGAAAGGACTCCAAGTGTTGCTTACGGTTAGCTCAAGTATGATAGTTAAATTTAAAGATTGTAATAGTAAAGCAATGGGATAGGTGTCGCGTTATGATGCTTTTGGAATATATTGTTGTTATTGTTTAGGAGCATGTTAGACTCCTCGTATGAGTTTGTTAATTTGGCTTTGGGATGCATGCCTTGCTTGTATCCATGTTAGTATTTTTGCTACCTAGAATTGCCTAAGTGTTGGACATGTTAAAGTTAATATCTATAATGACATGTATGGATGTGTGGCTTGTGATGTTGTGCCTTGGTGTTTAGTCTTGATATGATGTTGCTCAAGCATGCTTGTATGTTGGTTAGCCTTAGGCTTGTTAATAGTGTGTTGTGGGAGGTTTTGGTGGGGTTTAGGGACACCCTTGTGCCTTAAAACCGCTAAAACCAGTCTGCAGACAGAGGGTGTTTCGAAACGGGCTACCCTGTTTCGATATGGTCCCTTTGTTTTTGGTCGAGCGTTTCGAAACGGGTAGGGGCCGTTTCGGTACACTTTTGCTACTGGAATTTTGAGAAATTGGCGAGATAAAAGTGTTCCAAAACGGGTCTATGGTGTTCCGAAGCGGTCAAATCTCGTTGACCACGAGAAGTTGAACAGGGAGGGTATTTCGGAACGATTGACCCCCGTTCCGAAACGGCTTCCTCGTGTAGGCTTAGAAATGTTGACCAGGTCAAGGCGTTTCGATACACCTTGAGGGTGTTTCGAAACAGCCTGTTAAATCACATAAAATGGACTGTTTGGTTCAGGTTGTTTGAGTCTTGGTTGCATGAATGCTTGTCTTCCGTTGCTGTGATCACATAGGAATTAAATGTGCATTTAGGGAAGATTAAATTAAAAAGAAATTGTCTGGGTCGTTAACCGAGGAGGAACCTTAACGGGTCCCGCTTCGGTTTTCCCCGTGTGGCCCACTCAGACCGGTCATCCGGCCAGACCGAGATGAGGGGGTTACATTTGTTGGTATCAGAGCCTAAGGTTACCGAGACCTTGGGCAGGTAAGTGAGGTAAGTTTCAGTTTTGAATTGATATGCACGGTGTTTGCTTGCTTTGTAAGTATGATTGCTTATGTGACAAGTATGTTGATTGTTTGTTTGAAAGCATGTCGCTCGTTACCCGTGTATGCTGTGATGTGTGATTGTTTGATTGAGAATATATGTTGTTTGATCGTACGCATGTGTTGCTTGTTTAGCAAGTATGCCTTGTTATATGCTTGGTTGAGCATGTATGTGTGCTGATTTGTTTGAAACATGTTGATTAGAGTCCCATTGCTTCTATTACATCGGAAAAAGGATTTTAAGTGAGGGAAATCATACTTGAGCCACTTGGACCTTTCCTTTGCTAACCCAACTTGTATGTTAAATTGTTGATTGATTTATTGCTTTTAGTAAGTTTGGGGCCTGTGTGTGGGCCGTGAATCGGTAAGTGGAAGTTGTGGTTTTGAAAATGTGGATGATGTGGAAGAAGTTCTTTGCTATAGTTAGGGGAGTATGGTTGTACCGGAGTTGAGGTACAATTTGTTTGCTCGAGTCCGTGTGTATGTGAGTTGACTCTTGTTGGTGAGGGACGATGGGACCGATTCTGGTATTAGTTGGTGAAAAGAAGCGAAGACCTATGAGTGGGAGTCAGAGTGGTATCTATGTTATAGTAGATAAGCCCTTGGTACAGTTTTGAGTTTGCCTCTTCCGATTGGTTCTGAGTCCGTACTTCCGTATGTTGTTAACAAGCATGCAAGTTTGAATATACCTGGCGAAGTGTTAGAGGTAGGCGTGAGTACCTTGGTTCTTTCAGCAAGATCAAGGTAGGGGTCTTGTATGAGTAATCTGAAGTTCAGAAGTGTTAGTTGGTGACCGTTGGGGTTCAGCCTATGATTTCGATACAAGACAGCCGATCAGTATCAGTGAATGGAAACTGATTTGTGTGTTTGGGGCCAGTGTGCATCTGGGTGGTTTTCTAGCATGGTTGTCTGTGTGTGCTCAGAACTGCGTTTTTGAAGTTTTGAAATGCTCTACGAATAGTCTAGAAGAGACAGACTTTGTTGAAGAATCAGTCTAAAAACAAGAGGACCGAAGACTATCAGTTGTGTACTTGTGAAGTTGCCATCCCTGCAGATTCGTCCGTTTGTGTGAGCATGCAAAGAAATTAGATATCCTTGTTGAGACCTTAGATGTAGGGACACATGTGACTAGCCTTTAGGGAGATAGTAGTGATCAGAAAGATGTACAGAAGGTGTTTGTTGGTGGTTCAGAATTACTAGTTTCTAGTAGATGTAAAGTGATTGTCTTCCTACGGTTTCGATGTACCTTTTGACATGGTTTGGGCTTGTAGAACTCAGAGCTAGAGTATACGTTGAGACGAAGAGAGAGTTGCCTTGAAGTTGCAGATTTCTGTGTGACTGTAGTAGTAGGTGAGGAGGTGAACTTCTTGTCGAATGTTGATCCAACTTTAGAGATCGAAGATTGATTGAGTTTAGTTGACAAGCTTGCTTAGCAATTGTGATGAATTTGATTTTTGAATGAAGATTAGGCCGCAGAATGTTATGATAGTTTGTGTTTTCTTTTCCTAGAAGTGTTTGGAAGAATTGTCAGCTTATCTCTTGTTTAGAGGATAAGAGTTTGATATTGAGACCGTCTTCGAGTTTGCTCCTGTTTTGATTGCTCTATATCTTATGATTTCCGGAAGAATTGAGAACGTTGAAGAATTAACTTCGAGACTTGTTAGACCTTAGGTTCATCAGGCCTAGTGCACCATCTTAGAGTACGACAATACAATTTGTGAAGAAGAAAGAAGACAATACGAGAATGTGTTTAGATCACAGGTAGTTGAAACAAGTGACAGTGAATAATTAACATCCATTTCTGAGTGTCAGTGATTTGTTGATCAGTAGTGTGTGCTTCAGTCTTTTCGAAGAATAATTTGAGATCCGATTACTGCCAGTTGGAAGTGTGAGAAGCTGAAGTTTTGAAGACAACTTTTGGAGCAAGATGTGATCGCCTTGAGTTCCGAGTTATGCCGTTTTATTTGACTAGTGTGTTAGTTACTCTTATAAATATGTTGAGCAGAATAATTCCCGAGTTCCTTGATCAGTTGTAGTAGTTCTCATAGGTGACACATGTGTATATTCACGTACCGAAGAAGGTCATGACAAGCTTTGAAATTAGTGTTGTAGGTCCTATTAGAGAATTAGTTGTATGCCAAGTTATGCAACGTGAACTCTGAGTTAATGAAGATGTTCTCCTAGGACATGTAGTTCAGCCGAGTGTGTTAGTGAAAATCCCAAGTAGGCAGAAGAAGATGTGAGTTGGAAGAAATCGAAGACTGTGACAGATATCTATAGTTCCTAGGTCTAGCATTGTTACTCTCAGAGAATTGTAAATAGTCTTTTGAAGATAGTTGCTCCATTGATAGATTGCTACAGAAGAATGCTCAATTGTGTGGTTAGATAAGAGACAATAGGCCCTTGAGAAACCGAAAGAAACTTTGAAGAGAGCTTCGACCTTGAATCAGTTTATATCAGAAAAAAGAGTTTGCGAACCATAGTGATGTGTTACATGTAGAGTTAGGTTGTGTGCTTATGCAAGACAGAAGATTGTGGCTTGTTCATCAAGCTAGTTGGAAGATTGTGAGAAGAGTTATCCGATATGAGACATAGAGTTAATTACAGTTGTATTTGCTTCGAAGACTTAGAGACAAAGCTTGTATAGAAAGAATGCACAGTGTGTATGTACATATTATCAGAACTTGAATTGTTAGACAACCTAGGAAGGGTTGGAACTTGAACAACATGAGTTGTTAGAATTGCTTGAAGACTGTGATCCCAAGATTGAGTACCATCCGAAGATAGCCTCCGTAGTGACCGATGTTCCGAGTTGTAATTGTTGTTAGATTAGTAGTTGAGTTGCGAGTTGTATTTGCCGAATTCAGTTACCGAATGCCAGTATTCTTGTGGCCGCGTTTCATGTTAAACATACATTGAGTCAGAATGCTTGAAGAGAAACAGTTGCAAGACAGGTTCTTGGCACCTCACGTGCAAGACATGGTAGAAAGAAGACCTTCAGAATACAGTTTCAGAGATGATAGAGTTTTGCATTTCAGAGACAGAATAGTTGTACAGATTGACATAGTGTTTTGAGACGTATTGTTTTGGCCGAAGCACACGATAGTTCATTTGTATTGCATCTGAGTAGTATGAAGACGTATTGTGGGTTGAAGATGAATACTTCGGGATTGAGATGATGTGTGATGTGGTTCAGTATGAGGGTAAGTGTATATTTTGCCAGCATGTCAAGACCGAACATCATTTTTCTTCTAGTTTGTTACATCCGTGGAAGGTTCTTAATGGAAGTGAGCAATAGAGGTTCGAGATTTCAACTAGATTATTTTTGAAGACGTTTGTATAGTGTTTGGTTACCTGTTGGAGTCAGATGGTCAGTCAGAGAAGGTTATGAGTCAAGTGTTCAAACAGTGTTGTATGCGGTTGTGAATCGGGCTAGTTCAGTTGTTTATTTGTTGCGGTTACCACCAGAGTTAGAAAGAGGTTTGTAAAGGGTTCTGTGTATCTATGATTCGGAAGTGTGAGTTAGATCTGTTCTGTGCTATGTCTGTAGAAGAGATTGAGTTGAGTTTAGAATTGGCATGCCTTGAAAGAACCGTTGAGATCTTAGCATCAGATATCTATTGTTGCGTGATAAGTCTATCGGTTGGTTAGTATGTTGTGGTGAGAAGGAAAGTGGGTAAGAGCGGATTTTGTGGAAACTTCTGTCCGATAAATTTCGGGGACGAAATTTCCTTCAGTGGGGGAGAGTTGTAACGCCCGGGTTTAGGGGTCGGGTGAAAATAATATTTTAATATTATTTTGGGTTCGGTTTTACAATCTAGATAATAAAATATTTTCGCGGGCCTAGGGATTTCAAAATATTTGAGACTATGTTGGGCCTATCTCTTAAGCCCAAAGTCCATGGACTTTAAGAGATGTGGGTTTTGGCCATTCATTAATGGCATTTGTGTAAATATTTGATCTTTACAAATAAAACCCATTTTTATTTCATTATAATTCAAATAAACCAAAATTTCATCATCTTCTTCTTCAAAAGCTCAAAACCAACGACAAGAGGAGAGTTTTTCTCCAAGTTTCTATCCCACCTTCTTTCTCCTTCATTTTAGCTCGATTTTGTAAGGTAATTACATTTCCGACTTGCTCTCATCTTTCTCTCTTTAAAAGTACAAGTAGATTTCATTTTGGTTCAAGTTTTGGAATTTGGGTTTTTTCAAAGTTTTGGTTAAAGGTTGTGACTTTATGAGTTTTTATCAAGGCTTTTGGTTTATTTATGTTAGTTATGTTGTTTGTGAATCAAATAGTCCAACATATATGATTTTTAGAGTATTTTAAATGAATTCCCGAAATTAGGTAAAAATGGGTTTTTTTGGAGGGTTTTGGGTGAGTTTTGGGGGTTGTTTTCGGTGGGAATTGATAGCCCAATGGTAGTGCTATGGATAGGGGTTGATTTGGGATCATTTGTGGGTGCAACGGGTGTTGGAAACATGGATTTTGGAAGGGGTATGTGGGCTGTCCGAGATTGCAAAGTATGGGGTTTGATCATGGCTTGCAACGTTGTAAATTGAATTTGAATTGTGTTCCGGGTTGGTCTTTTGATGTTGGGCTGATTTGGAATTGTTTGAAATGTGTTTGAGGTTGTTTAGAAGCGGGAATTCGTGTTGGAAAAGCTTCGGGAAGAAATCCGGAAATTTGAGGGAGGTTGTTTGCTTAGCTTGGAGCTTGGAAGCTTAGGTGAGTGGTTAAATATTTTTAAAATGGTTTTGAGTATTTGGTTCAAGCATGTGAACCTAGGATGGGCTTGGTAAACCCACCTAGAGTTGGGATTAGAGTGGTAGCCTAATCCCAAGATTTGATTAGAGACTTTAGTTGCACTCTTTAATTGTTGTATATGCCTCGTGTTAAATTGTGATGGTGTTGATTATATATGTTGTATACATGTATGTTGAGGCATGTTGGATGCATTGTTATATGCATGATGATGATAGATGTGATATGGTTATACACATGTGCAAAATATGATGTGATATGTTTGATAATGATGTACATGTGGTGTTGTCATGTGAAATGAGATTATGAGGTGATTGCTTGATCCGAGGATCATGGTGAGTACATGCTAGGCATAGAAATGAGGTTTGTGCATGACGGTAAGTCATGGTGAGTACGTGCTAAGCACGAAAGTTGTTAATAAATGATATTGTGGAATGTGTTAATATTGGCACTAGTATGCTTGGGTACAAATGATCGATCATTAGGATGTTTAGTGTGCACACGTGAGTCAAAATGCGCGCGTGGTCTTGATGATGGTAGTCATCAAGATGGAGTACGGGTTCGCCCGGAAATCTTCTTATATATCTATATGTCGGTGATGAGTGGAATCCCATCGACGGGCGTGAGGATGAGTGGAATCCCCTCCGCGTGAAATGAGGCGTGAGGATGAGTGGAATCCCCCCCGCGTGAACGGTGATGAGTGTAATCCCACCGTCAGGTAATGGTAGAGTTGTTGGATGTGAGTTCCAACGGTTATCCGCGTATTCGAGTCATAACTAGGTGCCAATACTGATTGTAGTTTATGTTGCCAATATGTGGTTAATTGTGAGCCAATGTGATTTGGGATGTGTTGCTAACATGGTTTAATATATGTGATTTCATATGTTGAGGTTTTAAACATGTTGAGCATGACATGATATTGAATATATGATCATGCATCACCTATAATTATGGCTCGTGTGGATCAGAGGTAAGGTCATGCATTTTATCTTGGTTGTAGCTCGTGCTTGGACCCTGCATTGTCGAAGGTTTGTTTTATGAGCTTACCCTCACTATGCTTTTAAGCTTACGCTCTCTTTTGTTCGACAATGCAGATCAATGGCTTGTGGGTGGCAAGGGCAAGGAAAGGACTCCAAGTGTTGCTTACGGTTAGCTCAAGTATGATAGTTAAATTTAAAGATTGTAATAGTAAAGCAATGGGATAGGTGTCGCGTTATGATGCTTTTGGAATATATTGTTGTTGTTGTTTAGGAGCATTTTAGACTCCTCGTATGAGTTTGTTAATTTGGCTTTGGGATGCATGCCTTGCTTGTATCCATGTTAGTATTTTTGCTACCTAGAATTGCCTAAGTGTTGGACATGTTAAAGCTTAATATCTATAATGACATGTATGGATGTGTGGCTTGTGATGTTGTGCCTTGGTGTTTAGTCTTGATATGATGTTGCTCAAGCATGCTTGTATGTTGGTTAGCCTTAGGCTTGTTAATAGTGTGTTGTGGGAGGTTTTGGTGGGGTTTAGGGACACCCTTGTGCCTTAAAACCGCTAAAACCAGTCTGCAGACAGAGGGTGTTTCGAAACGGGCTACCCTGTTTCGATACGGTCCCTTTGTTTTTGGTCGAGCGTTTCAAAATGGGTAGAGGCCGTTTCGGTACACTTTTGCTTCTGGAATTTTGAGAAATTGGCGAGATAAAGGTGTTCCGAAACGGGTCTATGGTGTTCCGAAGCGGTCAAATCTCGTTGACCACGAGAAGTTGAACATGGAGGGTATTTCGGAACGGTTGACCCCCGTTCCGAAACGGCATCCTCGTGTAGGCTTAGAAATGTTGACCAGGTCAAGGCGTTTCGATACACCTTGAGGGTGTTTCGAAACGGCCTGTTAAATCACATAAAATGGACTGTTTGGTTCAGGTTGTTTGAGTCTTGGTTGCATGAATGCTTGTCTTCCGTTGCTGTGATCACATATGAATTAAATGTGCATTTAGGGAAGATTAAATTAAAAAGAAATTTTCTGGGTCGTTAACCGAGGAGGAACCTTAACGGGTTCTGCTTCAGTTTTCCCCGTGTGGCCCACTCGGACCGGTCATCCGGCCAGACCGGGACGAGGGGGTTACAATTTTTAAGTCCCCTAAAAGTTTTCAAATCAATAAGGCTTTGCTCTAATTTGAAAAACTCAAACTCCAAAATATTTTCTAAGTGTTCCAAGGCCAAATTGCTCAAAAACGTCTACGCGTATCGATACGCTCCTTACCGTATCGATATTTTTTTTACAAACTTGGCTACTGAAGAAAAACGTTTCAATACGCCCCTTAACGTAGCGAAACAGATTCCATCTGTATCGGTACGCTCTCTCTATAAAATTACAAGGAGTTTGAATCGCGTACCGATACGGTCTCACCCGTATCGATACGGTTTAAAAGTAATTTTTAAATTCAGACCCTTAAATGTTTTGACTTTTGCTTTGTCAGTTGTTAAGAAACTAATTTTTAAAGAGGTGGTTAATGAGTATCGATACGCTCTTACCCGTATCGAAACGGTTCCCTAACCCGTACCGATACGCCTACACGCGTATCAATACGTCTCTCTTGTAATTGTGCAACAACTCTTTCTTTTTTGAGACAAGTATCGATACGCTCCCTCGAGTACCGATACAGTAGGCTGCAGAAGTGCATTTATGGTGGAAAGAGAGGGTTCCAACGGCTATAATTAATTCCCTAACCACCAAAACGGCTAGAATTAATGGAGAAGGTATAAAACAAGTCTATTGAAGACCAACAACAACCATTGCATCCTAGAGAAACATCTATACAAAAAATTCAAGCTCAAGTGCCAAAAGTCTTATTTTTGTAAAATCCCAAATTGTTCTTAAGTGTAATTTCTATCTTGTATTTCAATTTGAGTTGGGTGCTTGTATTCAAAGGGGAAAATTTGTATTGAGAGATATCTTTATTGCCTTCAAATTCTTCTTTGTAACATGAGGGTTTGGCCAATTTTGGGTAAAAATTGACCAGTGTTGTAAATGTTTCCTCCTAAGCCTAGAAAAGGGAAAGATCAGTTAGTAGAATTGTTGAAAAATCCTTAGTGAAAGCTAAGATAGTAGATGTAGAGTTCATTTGAAACTTGAACCACTATAATTGAATTGTTCTTCATTTTTATTCATTCCACACATCTTCTAAAATTTTAAAAATTCAATTCACCACTCTCTCTGCTTTGATCAATCCATTAATCCACTTAACACCCTAAAACCATAAACCCATTAGCAACCAAAATAGATGGATTTGGGGTTTCAGCTTTAAGATTTTGGTGAATTTTTTGGTCTTTTTGTAAATTTTAGAAATTTTATATTTTTTTAAATCAATTTTTTAGTTTTTATAATAATATATTATTTATTTATATATTTTTATACTATTTGTTTATGAATAAAATTTTAGGGTTTAAAGTTTATAGTTTAGGGTTAGGGTTTATGGGTTTAGAGATTAAGGTTTTGTCAAATTTTGGATTTTTAAACAAATTTTGTTTTGAATATTAGTCTTCAGTTTTTATAATAATATATTTATCTATTTAATATTATTTATAATATAAAAATATTTATATGTTTTTAATTTATTTATTTTTTATGTATTAATATATGTATACCAATATTTGAATATTTTTATATTAAAAATAATATATTTATATTATTCGGATAAAGTAATATTATTCATATGACAAACTATAGTTTAGAATATATATTATTTGTTTTAGAAATAATTTAAAGATATTAGGTTGGCTTGGTGGTTAGGAGGTTGTTTTTGATACTTAAAGTCCTAGGTTCAAATCTCATTGAGTGCACAATTTTACATATTTTTTTCTAGAAAAACGGCGTCGTTTTGGGCTATTTAGTATCAAAATAGCGGCACCAAAACGACACTGGGTGGTATAAACGAGTCAAAAAATAAAGTTTAGTGGTAAGTTTGGACCAATTGAAAAATTAGTGGTAAAAACATGTCACCCCCTATTGTTCGGTGGTACCTGACATAGTTTACCCTAATAATAATTATTATTATTCAATACACAAGCGGCGAAAACAAAAACTTTTCACAAGTTCATTAGTTTTAGAGATAGATTTAGATTTTAAGGTTTAAAGATTAGGAGTTTGATTTAGTGGTTTAGAATTGATGGGTTTTTGTTAGAATTTTGGGTTTAAGTTACAATTTAGGGCTTACAGGTTAAACTTAAATCTCTAACTATATTACACTAAACTCTAAATCTTAACATCTAAACTTTAAATTCTAACTCTGAAAGCCTAAATTCTAAACCCTTACACCTAAACCACTATCCTATAAACACTGAAATTTAATTTTAGACCCTTCAACCAAAGTGCTTATGGAAACATTTTATTTCCACCGCATGTGTATTGAACATAAATCTTAACAATAATACTTTCATTTTTTGAGATAGTTATTCTCTAAAATATCCTTGAGTTTCTGTCTTTGTTAGTGTCGTCTCTGGTGATATCTTTTATACCGTCAATTAGGTTTTAATTTTTATATTAATTGTATATAAACAAATTTTTTTACGATGAAAGATCATTTGTTATTTTTTAGTTTCAATTTTCTATGAAAGTCATGTTACATTGACTTTTTTGGTTGTTTTCATTTGTTTGTATGATACCTTTTTATCCATATTTTTATAGATTTTGTTTGACTTCGTGACAATATTGTCTGTCATTATGGTAGTTGAGCGTTCATATAACAAGTATTATCAAGCGTTTTTAATCTTAAAACGATCAACGATATATTATTTTTATGATACTTTTGTGGTAATTTGTCGGTATGCTAAAAACTCGTAGCAAAAAAAGTGTTTGATTTATGAAACTTTCTCGTCGAACTATACATTTATTGAGTTATTATCGAGAAGACAGAGTAAATTTTTCAAGGAATGGATGCGTTTTAATTTTATTTTCTAGACTTTCAAATATCTTATATTCTTTATAGATTACTCTTCATAAATATTCATGACTTAAAGTGTGTTTATGTTTTTGTAACTTTTTTTTATTTAATTAAATTCAATTTCGATTTTTTAAAATAATAATAATACCGTTAGTAAATGTCATTTTAATTGGTCGCTCACATATCATAAAAGGGATGGTTGATGGCCCCATAATAATAGCCTCCACAACGTATAAAATATATAAAAACTTGACCACATGCATCCATCATTTGCTTATTATAATGGGATTCAATTGACATAGATTTAATAATTTAGGTTAAAAATGTAATATAAAATAGAATAATGTCATAAAGAATTGTTAAAGATTGGAGATAATTCACATGGTCTCGAGTGTCGTTATGGGTGGTTTAAGTGAACTAAAAGGTTTTGAGAGTAGTTTTATAAAGGCTCAATATATAAAATGTTTAAATCATATATTTTTATTTTAAGTTTTTATTTTTTTTGTTGTTTAATTTTAATTTTAATATTATTTTAAGTGTTTAATACTTTTTCTCGTTAACATTTTAAACTCGATCCGTCATTTTTTTCGACATCCAATCGTTGCTTGACATTTGACTATGAATTTAATTTCTTTATTTTTAAAATTTTAAATTTCTTAAATATTCAAAAAAACTCTAAATTTCCCTAATTTCTCACAAAAATCCTAAATTCAAAAAACACCCCAAATCCTTAAATCCTTAACCCCAAATCTCCAAATCTCTCTTATTCGTCGTCGTTGTCGCAAAATGAAGTCTCTTCCTCTCGACGACATCGTTCATCATTCATTCATATGTCGTTCGTCGCTTGATTGGAAGCTTTCGAGGTTCGATGTTTGAAGTCCTATCGACATTCCATTTGTTGATTTTTTTGTGACAAAATAGTAGGGTATTCGATAGTAGAGTCCAACGACGAAAGAGGTGGATGGTGATAGTTGGTTCGACGATTTTCGTGGATGAATTAACCCTTGTTGGATTAGGTGATAATGAAGTAGGTTTTGAAAAATCACAATCAAACAAGTCCTTGGAACTTGATTATAAATTTTCAAATAATGACTCAGTTGAGATGTGTTGTGTAACACCCGAGTTTAGGGGTCGGGTGAAAATAATATTTTAATATTATTTCGGTTCGGTTTTATAATTTAAATAATAAAATCTTTTCATGGGCCTCGGGATTTCAAAATATTTGAGACTATGTTGGACCTATCTCTTAAGCCCAAAATCCATGGACTTAAAGAGATGTGGGTTTTGGCCATTCATTAATGGCATAGTTGTAAATATTATTTTTGGGTGAATTAAAAATAAAACAAAAGATGAGCATGTGCTCATCTTCTTCCCCACTTCTAATTTTTTCAAACCAACGACAATGAGCCCTCTCCCTCCCCCTTTCACCATTTCATCTCTTCCAACTTCATCTTTGGAGCTTTTCAAAAGGTAATTGTGTTTTTGACTTGGCCTTGGTCTCCTCTTCATTTTGGTATCTTTAGATTTCACTAAAACTATGTATTTTGTAATTTGGGTTTTTGAAAGTTTAGGTTAAAGGATGGAGCTTTATAGGTTTTTACTAAAGCTTTTGATTTATAATGGTTAGATATGGTGTTTATGAACCAAATGGTCCAACATATATAATTTTTAAAGTGTTTTATTGAGATTTTCGAATTTGGGTTTTAATGGGGTTTTTGGAGGGTCTAAAGGTTTATTTTGGGTGTGTTTTATGTTGGAAATGGAAGGCTAATGTTAGTATGTTAGTTGACGGTTGTTTTGGAAGCATTTGGAAGTGTTAAATGTGTTGAAATCACAAGTTTTGGGCTGGGTATAAGGGCTGCTCGGGTTTGGTGTTTTTGAGGGTTGTTCATGGCTTGAAATTATTGTGTTTGTTGCTTGAATGGTGTTCCAGGTCTGCTACATTAATTGGTGAATTGATTTGAGGTTTTTTTGATTGTGTTGAGGTGATTAGAAGCGAGATTTTGTGTTGGTGAAGCCTCGGGAACAAATTCGGAATCGTTGGAAGCTTGATCGGCTAGTATGGTTGAGCTTGGAATTGTCGGTGAGTGGTTAAAATGATTTAAATGGTTTTGAGCGAATGGTTCAAGCATGTGGACTAGGTTGGGATTGGTAGACCCACCTAGAGTTGGGATTAGAGTGGTAGCCTAATCTCAAGCTTTGATTAGAGACTTTGATTTCACTCTTTAATGGTTGATTATGCCTCTTGATTAAATGTGATTGTGATGTTATGTATGATGTGATATACATGTATATTGAGGCTTGGATTGATGCATTGTCATATGCATGTTGATGATAGGTATGATGTGGATATACATATGAAAATATGATGTGGTATTTGTATTAATAATATACATGTAGTGTTGACATGTGAAATGATATTATGAGGTGGTTGCATGATCCGAGGATCATAGTGAGTACATGCTAGGCATGGAAATGTGGTTTGTGCATGACGGTAAGTCATGGTGAGTACGTGCTAAGCACGGAAGTTGTTAGGAAATGATATTGTGAAAGAGTAATGAAATGTGTAGTACTGACACTAGTATGCTTGGGTACAAATGATCGATCATTAGGATGTTTAGTGTGCACACGTGAGTCAAAATGCGCGCGTGGTCTTGATGATGGTAGTCATCAAGATGGAGTACGAGTTCTCCCGAAAATCTTCTTATATGTATATTAGTCGGTGATGAGTGGAATCCCATCGACGGGCGTGAGGATGAGTGGAATCCCCTCCGCGTGAAACGGGCGTGAGGATGAGTGGAATCCCCTCCGCGTGAACGGTGATGAGTGTAATCCCACCGTCAGGTAATGGTTGTGTTGTTGGATGTGAGTTCCAACGGTTATCCGCGTATTCGAGTCATAGCTAGGTGCCAATACGGATTGTGGTTTATGTTGTCAATGTGTGATTATTTGTGAGCCAAGGTGATTTGGGATGTGTTGCTAACATGGTTTAATATATGTGATTACATAAGTTGTGGATTAAACATGTTGAGCATGACATAATATTGAATATATGTTCATGCATCATCTATATTTATGGCTCATGTGGATCAAAGGTAAGATCATGCGTTCTACCTTGGTTGTATGCTCGTGCTTGGACCCTGCATTGTCGAAGGTTTGTTTTATGAGCTTACCCTTACTAAGCTTTTATGCTTACGCTCCTTTTTGTTCGACAATGCAGATCAGTAGCTTGTGGGTGGCAAAGGCAAGGAAAGGTCTCCAAGGGTTGCTTTTGGTTAGCTCAAGTATGAACTTTAAATTTTAGATTGTAATAGTCAAGCAATGAGATAGGTGTTGTTGATTTGTGCTATTGTTGGTTGTTTAGGAGCATGTTTAGACTCCTTAATTATGTTGTTTTTGATTGGCTTGTTGATGCCATGTTTGGATTGTAAACCATGTTTAAATTGCTTACCATGTGTGTTGGTCATGTGCCTTGTGAGAATGCCTAAGTGTATGGGTGTTGAAGCATGAAACCTTAAGTGCTTGTTTGCCTTCTTTTGAATGAATGCATGAATTCCTTGGTTGATTGAGGTATGCTCATGTTGGGTGTCAAGTATGACTAGTTTATGGTTAATAGATGTTGTATGAATGTTTGATTGGGTCTAGGGAGGTCTTAAATCACATCTAGGTTCGAGTCTTGTATGTTTTTGCTGAAATTGGAAGACTTGCAGTGCAGGGCGTATTGATACGCCTAAGGGTCGTATCGATACGGTCTTGCCATCAGGACTCCATTTTGGCTGCACGTATCGATACACGAGGGTGTATCGATACGGTAAATGCTCACTGGAATTCTGAGATTTTGGTGAGTTATTACCGTATCAGTACGGTGTCTTAGCGTATCGGTACGGGTTTATCTCGTTGACCACGAGATGTTGACTGGGGAGGGCGTATCGATACGCTCAAGGGTTGTATCGATACGCTCAAGGGCTGTATCGATACGCTCAAGGGCTGTATCGATACGGTCTTCCCGTATTGACTGTTGGGTGTTGACTTTGGTCAAGGCGTATCGATACCCTTGACAAGTGTATCGATACGGCCTGCTTAATTACAGAAAATGGGCTGTTTTAAAGGTGATATCTTGAATGATCGTTTTTGTATTGCTCTTGTTTCCGCTGACGTGTTTCACATAGGATATGATAATGCATTTAGACAAGACAAATAAAAGAAATTTTCTAGGGTTGCTAACCGAGGTGGGACCTTAACGGGTTTCGCATCGGTTTTCCCCATGTGGCCCACTCGGACCGGTCATCCGGCCAGACCGGGACGAGGGGGTTACATTTGTTGGTATCAGAGCCTAAGGTTTCCGAGACCTTGGGCAGGTAAGTGAGGTAAGTTAAGTTCTTATGTTAAATTGCACGGTGTTTGCTTGGCATGTGAGCATGTTTCTTGTTCTTCAAGTATGCTGTGACGTGCGAATGTTAGATTGTGAAAGTATGTTGGTTGAACGTGCGTGTGTGTTGTTTGAAGCACGTTGAGTAGAGTCTCATTGCTTCTATTACATCAGAAAAAGAGATTTTAAGTGAGGGAATCATACTTGAGCCACTTGGACCCTTTCCTTTGCTGACCCAGTTTGTATGTCAATGTGTTGTTGTTGTTAGTTTATTGCTTTTCGGTAAGTTCGAGGCCAAGGCGTGGGCCGTAAATCGGTAAGTAAAGTTGTGGTTTCTGAAAAGGTGGACGATGTTGAGGGAGTTCATTGCTGTAGTTAGGGAAGTATGGTTGTACCGGAGTTGAGGTACAATTTGCTTGTTGATGTTAGTGTGTATGTGGGTTGATCCTTGTTGATAAGGAACGATGTGATCGATTCTGGTATTAGTTGGTAAAAAGAGGTGAAGACCTATGAGTGGAAGTCAGAGTGATACCGATGATATAGTAGATAAGCCCCTGGTACATCTTTGAGTTGTTTTCCCTTCTGATTGATTCTGAATTTGTACTTCTGTATATTGTTAGCCAGCATGCAAAGTTGATTGTGCCTGGTGAAGTGTTAAAGGTAGGTATGTGTACCTTAGTTCTTTTGGCGAGATCAAGGTAAGGGTCTTGTGTGGGTAATCTGAAATTCAAAAGTGTTAGTTGGTGACCGTTGGGGTTCGGCCTGTGGTTTTAATACGAGACAGCCGGTTAGTGTCCGTAAGTGGGAGTCAATTTGTGCGATTAGGCCACTTGGGAGAGGAAGGAGGATATGGAAAGACAGTTTCCGTATCTCTTTCAGATAGGTAATTTCGGGGACGAAATTCCTTAAGTGGGAGAGAGTTGTAACACCCGTGTTTTGGGGTTAGGAGTTAGTCGGGTTAGTGGTCCGAGTCGGTAAATTAAATTAAATCTTTTTGGCCATGACATGAGTTAATCGAAATTAAATAAAAAGGGGAGGGACCAATGGGGTGATTTTACCCAAAAGAATTTTAAAAGGAAGACAACTTTTAAATAAGCTAAAAAGAACAACAAAAAAATGGTTTTCTTTACTTCCCCAAACGTGAGAAACCCCAAGCTCTCTCTCAAACCACCAAATCACTATTCCATTGAGTTTCTTCTTCATTCCAAGGTCTTTTTCAAAGGTAAAGATATATTCTCACTCTCCTCTTCATTTCCTATCTATTCATGGTTATAGATTTTAAATCTACCTACTTTTGAAAAGTTAGGGTTTAATAAAAGTTAAGGTTTTTATGAAGATTTTCAAGTTGTTTTGAAATGTAATGTTGGGTTTTAGGTTATTTACCTTATAATGAACATAATATGTTAAAATGGTTGGGTTTTGGTGAAAACCCGAAATGGGTTCTTGAGGCAATTTTTGAGATGTCTAAAACTTGGTTTTTGGTGGGTTTTAGGTTGAAATTAGAGGGTTGATGGTTTATGTATGTTAGGAGGATGTTTTGGGACCATTTGGGGGTCTTTTGGATGATTGAAAATGGAATTTTCAGCTAGGGTTTGAAGGAGCACGAAAATGGGTATATTTGGGGGATTAATTTGATTGGAAATTTGGTTGAAGTTAGATTGGGCTCAAGAGTTGAGTGTTGACTGAATTTTAGCATTGATTGGGAATAATGATTGTGTTTTTGATTGGCTAGAAGCAAGAGGAGACGTTGAAGAAGCTTTGGGATCGAATCCGGGCTCGTAGGAGGCTTACTTTGATTGCTAAGGAAGGGTGGTGAGTGACTTTAAACATGTTTTAAAGTTTGGTTCGAGTGTGTGTAGTGTGAGAGTTGAAATGTGCTTGGTAGGCCATTTCTATGTGAATTTAAATTGTTAATTTAGCTCTTGATTTCCATTAAATGCTATTGTGGTTGCCTATTTATGCTCTTGTGAAATGTGGGTTAAATTGTACATGTGTACCATGATATGTGTATGCGATGAGCATGTGATATGATGGATGGTTATGTGATGTGGTAAATGAAAATTGGCACTAATTAACTTACCGGGTGTAAATGATCGATCATTAGGATTAGCGTGCACACAAATTGAGTTAAAACGTACGTGGCCTTGATGGCGTTAAGTCATCAAGGAGGAGTACGGTGATGTAATATTCCACCGGAAGCTTTTATATATTCTACGGGATGATGAGTGGAATCCCATCCGTAGGGCATGTGGTGATGAGTGGAATCCCGCCCATGCAAGGTCCGGTGATGAGTGTAATCCCACCAAGGTAATGTGATTGTTGAGATTAAATCCGCACATCCGGGTAACTAATAGTGGCCAATTAAACTTGTTCATATGATTGCGATATATGATGTTGATATATGATGTTGATATATGAGGTTAGAGCTTAAATTATTAATATGTTAAATATTAAGTAAATTATAATTTTAAACTCGAGTATAATATAAAATAGAAATATTATATAAATACTTGTATTTCCAAACTTCATGTCAGATACAGTAAGGGATGTGCATGTAATGACAATGGTTGAAGTTAAAATCAAAACAAATAAGTGTAATTAATTTTTTTTTCAATTTTAATAAATATAATATATTAAATAAAACTTAAACAAATTTAATATTTTATAAACAACATTTGAAATGCACTAAAAATATATTTTTATACATGCTATTAATGATTACCCCATATGCAAATCACCATCATGAATATTGATTTAAATATATATCGATAAAACTTTTATGAAGTGATGTTTAGTATTTTAATTATGATAATAAAAAAACCCTCTTCCGGTTGGTGGGATTCTAAAGCAAAAGGGAAATTAACATGCTTTGCAATATTGGATTTAATATTAATTAAATTATTTTAAAAATACATTATTATTGTTATTAGTATTACTAACAATAGAAAAAATATTTCACAAGTGATATTTAACTGGAAATTAGAGGCCTCAGTTGAAAATAAAAAATTTAATAAAAAATTTTAATATACAAAATTTTAGAATTTTTTTAAATTATGACACCAGTATTTAATTTTTTTAGTTGTTATTGTCATTATTTTTTTAATATAATTAAAAGACAAATAACAACCGCACAACTTATTTCTAAAATAATTTTTTAAACATAATTATTTTTAGAATAATTTTTATCGTTGGTGTATAAAATGTTATATTTATTATAATATTATTGTACAAGTACCTTTCTTGAGCCACCAAAAAGGTTCTATATTAATATATAAATTATTGAGTAGTTCAATTAATCTAAAGTTTGGTCAAATTCTATTATGACTCTATTCAATCTTCATGGAAATATTATTTTATTCCCAGTTGTTCAAAAATAAAAAATTGTAAATATATATATATATATATATATATTAATTGAAGTTGAATTATTTATTTAACACTTCTTAGGGTGGAATCTGAATTAAATTAATTAGAAAATGAGAAACAACCTTTTCCCTATTATTATATTATTTTTATCAAATGATTATTTCTTTTAAATTAAAAATTAAAAAGTAGTATAAAACAGGGAATAAGATAATTATCATAATAAATATAGAAAAATGGATTTAGTTTTTATAAAACCAATTAAAATTACAAAACACCAAACATGTGCATAAATTACTTCATCTATTAAAAAATGAAAGTGTGTTCGATCCATCATTAAAAAGTTCCATTTCATTGAGAAGGATATTTTTCAACATTTAACATTTATTTTTTAATTATGTTTGATGATCATTTTAAAATTGCACTTACTAAAAAAATTTCAACAAAAAATTGAATAGGATAAATAAATAGATACCCACTTTATCACTTAATGTAAAAAATGTTAAGTTAATTTTATTTAAAAACGAGCATGCATTGATGGCTGGACGGTTAGAGCTGCTCACCTGCTCTTTTTTCCTTTCTTTTTCCTTTAAGTTTCGGGTTCATGACCCAATAAGAACATTCCTTCCTCTAGAGTCTCCTCTCCCCTCTCTAGATAAAAGTAGAAGTAGTATTTATAAAAAAAAATTAAAAACAATATTTCAAATAAATTATCTTATCTTTTTTGTTAAAAGATGAAATAAGGGTGTATTTGGACATCCGTCATGTAAATTGAATTTGAGTGTGATTCTGTAACTATATAATTGTGGTGGGTTAGAACAACCATCCTAATTTGTGGGTCAACTGAATTGGATGTAATTGGAAGTCCTACTCCTAGTTACACTTCAATTCTTATGGAAAAGACCGAGAATTGGTGTAATTACATGGATAATTACACTCTTTAATTAATTAATTTATTATTATTACTACATTAAAGTTTTATAATAAGTAACATTTTTTTGAACAATTCCTACCTAGAAAGAGCGGAAGAGAAAAAATTGTTCCTATTAAATTTAGAAGCCACAACTTTAAAGAGAAAAAAATGTCAACCGAAAGTTTTAACCACTTGTTTTAGAGGGTGTTAATAGTAACAATAAATTTTTTTATTTACATTTTTTTCCAACTTTATATAGGACACTTTAATTTCCTTATAGATATGTGTGTGTTTTATTTACTTATCTTATAAATTCAGCTTACAAATTCTTCTTTTTCTTCTTCTTCTTATTACAGGTTAAGGTGGGTTTGGATTGCAGAAAAGAAGATTACTATGAGAATAATTTTTTCTAGCATTTTAAATCGCGTTTGGTTTCCAAAGATTCTCACTAGGGGGTAATACAACATTACCAACAGTTTTTCTTTTTGGACTTTATACTGAGAATCTTATTCCCTCCAATTTCTTTGGTATTTGACAATTCCTCCTATTTAGGACAAATTTACCCTCATAAAATATGAAAGTTTCAGCCTAGTCTTTCCTTACAATATAAAAATATGAACCATAAACCTTAAATCTTAAACCCTAAAAATTAAAAAGTATAATTTTTCATCGTATTTTTTAAACTTCTTTTTAAAAACGAATATCGTTTGATACGTAAACCTTAAACCCTAAAAAATAAAAAGTATATTTTTTCATCATATTTTTAAACTTCTTTTTAAAAAATAATATCATTTGATACGTAAACCCAAACCCCAAACCCTAAACTCTAAAAATTTTAAAGTATATTTTTATCGTATTTTTTAAACTTCCTTTTAAAAACCAATATCGTTTGATACGTAAACCATAAACCCTAATCCTAAACCTTAAAATTTTTAACTATAATATAATAATCTCAACATATTTACACGTTGTAAATAAGTTATATTTTCTCAAACTTAATTACAATTTACACCAGTGTAAATTTGTTATTTTGCCAATATATATCACAAGGATAATTTGGTAAAATATACATTTAAGTAATATTATATTTCTCCAACCAAACATTGTCATCTTACATTCCTGCCAAATAAATCAAACAAGGGAATATAACATTCTCAGTAATATGTCAGATAATGTTACATTCCAGTAATCTTATTCTCAGAAATAATCATATTTTCCGTGAACCAAACGCATCCTCAGGGTTTTATAATAAATATTAGATTAAATATATTTATAAGATCTTTTTCAACCCTAGTAATTTTATTGTTTAAGATTTATCTAAATAATAACAAAATATTTTTAAGGTTTAGGGTTAATTCTTTAATAATACTTAATATTATTTAGAATTTAAATTTAAATAACTATAATTATAATTTATACAACCAAACATGACATGAAGAATTAAGATCTAATTACATCGTACTTGTTAAACATGTCTAAACAATTAAAATTCCTAATAATAATTATATTTTCATGCAATAACGTTGTGGTTCCAAATATACCCTTAACTTTCATTCAAAATTATTTGATATAATAAAATTGAAACGTTAGTTTAAAATTATGAAACAAGAAATTTTCAAAATAAAATTTCATTATAAAAAACGTAATTATATATTTACTAAAATACCAATAAATTTTCAAAATCGACTACTTAATATGTACTAAAATTAGAGGGGGAAACGAGTAATTCAGTTTGGGTTCGGTTCAGGTCATTTCGAGTCTGATTACATTCGGTCTAAGTTCGGTTTGGGTCTATGGTGATTTCGGTTCGAGTATTGGGTCAGGAAATCTAGTCGGTTGATTTTTGGTTCGGCTGACTTTCGGTTTGATTGATTTCGGGTCGGGTCAATATCAGGTTAATAGGATATCGATCGGTTTTAGATGAGTTTTCGGGTCGAGTTAGTTTTTTTCCAGCATATATATGACTTTATATAACATGTATATTTGACTTTTTGGCGAGTCGTGCGACAGTTCACATCTCACATTTATTTATTTATATATATTTTTTATTTCGAATTGCCTTCGGTTCGGTTGAAAATCAGTTTGGGTCCATTCAGTTTGGTTGAAAACCAGTTCGTGTCCATTTTCGGTTCAACTAAAATTCAATTCAATTTCGGTTTGATTTATTTCGAGTTCCGGGTCATCGTGTTCGGGTCTATTTCGGGTCTCAATTTAGATAAATCGATTCCGTTCTCGAGTCTCGAGTCGAGTTTGCCAAGTAGTTGGATAAATTTTATAATATAATTGTAAATTTCATTTCTAAAAATTCAGTAGTTGGTTTTATAGAATTTTAAAAACATAATTTTCCTTTTCTTCTCAACCTTTTATATATATATATATATATATAAACTTGCAAACATGGATAATGATTTCTTCCCTATATGAACGTTTAAATAACAACAATTAGTTGCTCCAATAAGATGAAATATTAGATTTTTTAGATAAAATTTGTGTTCGAATTCTAACGTTTATAAATAGAGTAAATTAGGTTGGAAGGAACGTCCTTTATAATGGACCTATATATATAATATCTAATCTAAATTAATCCGTCAATAAACCAGATACAAATAATTATAAAAAACCTTAAAAAAGGGAAATGCTTGAATCGAAGGATTGGAAAAGCTTACAATAGATGACAAAGGTTTATAGCAAACAATTAAAGAAAATACTAATTGTTACATTTTATAATATAAAGTAATGTTGTGGGTACACCCATTGTCATTCTTTTTGCTTTCTTTAATGGGTTAACTACTGTAATAGTCACTTATGTTTTTTCTCAGTATAGAGTTCGATTTTGAAAAACGACCAGTAAGGTCAATTACGTTTTCGGGGCGTAAACTTTTGGTCACTCAGTCGTTTGCTGCCGTTAAACACGGACAGATTGCTGACCTGGCAACGAAAAAATAAGAATAAATTACTGCAATGACCATTAAAGTTTATCTCATGTACATTTTTGCTCCCCAATTTAAAAAAATAAACATTATAGTCACTAATAAAAATATTTCTTTATAATTTCACCCTTAAATTTTTTAAAATTTAATTTTCAACCCTAATACTTTACAATCAATTAGTAAAATAATATTATAAATGCTTAGATGAAAAATAGTTGCCCAAATTGCTCCTATTTAATAACTAAACTTTCAAATTTCCCCTATTTTTTCACTCTGGATTATTTTATTATTATTATTATAACACGCCATATCATTTTTTATTATTTTTAAATTAAAAATAATTTAAAATAAAATAAGATTATTTTTATTATTATTAAATTTAAAATATTTAAAAAATATTAGTTTTTAAAATAATTTAGGTGTCTACAATATTTTTTTGTAAAAATTGGTGCCCAAAGTTTATATAGTTACAATTTTAGGTGCCCGGTTGTTAAATGGATGTTAAAAAAATTGTCAACCAATCGGTGCTTTACACGTAGCATTAATTTTATTTTTTAAAAAAAATTTAATGGAAAATACTCAAAATTTCAAATTATTATAAAATCTTAAAATTTTACAAGCTTTACAAAACAATCCTTAAATCTCTAAAAATTCTCAAACTTCCGTCGTCGACTGTCGCCGCTTCCACCGTTGGTCACCGTCGCTGACCACACCCACTTGGTCGCCAGACCAAGGTGACAATTTCCCCTAACATGACGTCGCTGGAAACGCCCAACGACGTGTAGTCGAACGTCAAACACGAACATTGATTTCGTGTTTAACATTTGGCTGCACGCCGCTGGGCGTTTCTGACGACGCTGTGTTGGGAAAAATGATCGCCTTGGTCCGGCGACCAAGTGGGTGCGGTCAGCGATGATAACTAGCGGTGAAAGCGGCGACAATCGACGATGGAAGTTTGAGAATTTTTAGGGATTTAGAGACTATTTTGTGAAGCTTGTAAAATTATGAGATTTTATAATAATTTGAAAGTTTTAAGTATTTTCCATTAAAAATTAATAAAATTAATGTCATGTGTCAAGTACCGGTTGGTTGACAATTTTTTAACACCTATTTAACACCTGGCACCTAAAATTGTAGTTATGGTAAATTTGGGCACCTATTTTTACAAAAAAATACTTTAAATACCTAAATTATTTTAAGAAGTAATATTTTTTTACTAATATTTTAAATTTAATAATAATAAAAACGATTTTATTTTATTTTATTTTAAAATTATTTTTAATTTAACAATAATAAAAATGACATGTCGTGTTACAATAATATTAAAAACAATTCAGAGTGGAAAAAAATAGGAACAATTTGAAAGTTTAGTTATTAAATATGAGCAATTTGAGCACCTAAATTTAAAAAGTGTATAATTTGGACAACTATTTTTCATTTAAGCCATTATAATATTATTGTACTAATTGATTGTAAAGTTTTAGGGTTGAAAAATAAATTTTTAAAAATTCAAGGGTGAAATTGTAAAGAAACATTTTTATTAGTGACTATAATGTTTAATTTTTTAAATTTGTGAGCAAAAATATACATGAGATAAACTTTAATGGCCATTGCAGTAATTTACCCTTATTTTTTCGTTGCTAGGTCAACAATCCATCAGTGTTTAACGGCAACAAACGGCTGAGTGACCAAAAGTTTACGCCCCGAAAACGTAAGTGATCTTACTGGTCGTTTTTGAAAATTGGTGATCAACTCTGTACTGTGAGAAAACATAAGTGACTATTCCAGTAGTTAACCCTTCTTTAATATGGTATCTCTAATTGCATGGTTAATTTATTGATCGGTCTTAATTCAATGCCCCCAAAAATTTTATTTGCAAAAGGTAGTGGCCGGTGCTTGAAATATGTTAGTTTTAAATTGTGACCAATTATATCAGGCTTCTAGTGAAGTAAAATATTAGTTGAGAATAAGACATTAGTTTTTTTGGGTAAACTACAATTAGTGGTCACTGAACTATTGAAATTTTTATGTTTTGGGCACCAAATTAGTTTTTTACAAGAATAGTCACTAACATTTCTTTTTTATTTTGGTCACTTGTCGTTAAATTTCACCGTTGACTTATTGAACATGATGATGTGGTATAATAACACTTTATTCTCCAAAATTTATACATTTTATTAATTTAGTCATAATCCAAAAGGATTCAATAAATTTCCAATGTCGAAACAATCCTTAAGCTCGACATTTTTTTTTTCAAAAGCAGGTTGTATTTGGATTTTGTTGAAAACTCGAATTTTTAATAAAAATAGAGTTGGCATTGATCATTTGAGGTTAAACATGATCGAACACTTATAAAATTACCTTTAAAGAGAACCATCTTTCGGAACATCCCAATCCATTGGGTTCGTTTTTTCACAAAAAAGCAGCAAAAGTCTGCAAAATATTATATTACATATTATTCATCACATAAAATAATTATTTGATACACGGTATAAAATAAAATTTACACAATCATATATGTTGTATTATACAATGTTCATCATATAGAGTAATTGTTTGATCCCATTCTACATAATCATATATACACTCTACAGTCGCGGTTCAAAGGTTTGCAGGGCCTTGTGCAGTTTATTAAAACGAAGCCCTTTAATTTATAATCTCAAAATATATAAGGTTTTAAAAAATATTCTTAGTAAAAAAATATTGTGGGCCCTCTTTAAAGTCATATATTTTTTTAAATTTTCTCTTAATTTATTAAAACAAAATCTTTTGTTTTCTTATAAACATTTAATTTAACTAATTTGGAGCTCCTCTTTTTTTGGGGCCCCGTGCGGTCGCTCCTCTCGCGTATGTTCAAAACCTCCGCTAACAGTCTATATAAATTCATTCTAACATAAACCAGGTCATGTATAGGTTATGTTTTATTTATATTTTACAGTAATTAATTCTACTTTTTTGGTGTTTTGAATGTATTATTACCTCTATAATTATCGATTAGTATATAATTGTAAACCTTCCCAAATAAAATATTAGTTTATTTTTTCCCTCAAAAGTAGTGATAGCTATAACATTTGTAGAAATTTGGAGAAAGTAAATATTTAGAATGGAGGGGATGTTGAAGAATATTTAAGGATATATGTTATTTTCTACTGTATACAGGAGACCTCGCCACGTGCAGGTGGCAATGTCTATCTTTTTAATAAATTTTTTCTTAAACCTCGCCAAGTTTAGGTGGCGAGGTCTAATTTTTAATACTTCTTTTTTAAACCTCGCCATGTGCAGGTGGCGAGATCCCCGTGTACTATAAAAAAGGGCCTATATCTTCAAATATTTTTCAGCATCCCCTATATTTTAAATATTGACTTCCATTTAGCCTAAAAATCTAACGTAGCCATAACATTTACCCTTAAGTATGCAAAATAGTGTATTATATTTTTCTAATATCATTATATAGAGTAATTATTTGATATTCAATCTTAATTTTTAAAACTTTAGATACTAAACCTTAAATATAACATACGACATTAAAATAGATAAAAGGCTTAACCGTCAAATAGGTACTCAAATTATGTTCTTTTTTTCAGTTAGGTGTCCAAACTATTTTTCAGACCAAATTGGGACCTAAAGTTTCATTCTGTGACCCATTTAAGGTTCGCCGTTAATTTTCATTGTTAAGTGCCACGTGTCACCTCCAGAAAAATCTAAAATTATATTAAAAATAAATCAAATTAATTAATTTAAAAAACCTCTAAATTTTCTAGATTCTACAAAACACCCCTAAATTCCAAAATCCCTAAACCCCATGACACGCGTCGTATAGTGTAATAAATAAAACCTTAAACTCAAAATAAATAAGATTTAAATTAATACAGCGAGAGTAAGGGTCGATCCGCAGGGAATAGGAACTCTAACACCTTTCTTCTGATTTAGACCAATAACCTGTAGAAAATAAAGGGGGGTTTAGAATAGTGATTTGAATGAGAAAAATAGTAAAAACGTAAAAATAAATTGAGAATGAATTATGGATAGAAATAGCCTCAAGCCACGCTTTGCCACGACATCTTCGATCACTGAAGTTGATTTTTCTTCGACTTTCCTGCAGGTTACAGTCTACAAGGCCCAACCCTTGTAACTTACTTCTCGTTGGTAGATTCGACTCCCAGGGCAATCCTTGAAGTCAAACTTTAGTGAATTAGCCACGACAATCGATGCTAACTCAAATCTAAGTTAATGCTGGAGAAGCCCGTGCTCGGATATTCGTCTCGATGAGAATTGTTTCCGATTTTGATTCCCCTTAGTGGACCGCCACTAAGTTTGTTCTTAGGGAGTTGAATTGGCTACAAGCTTTTCCTCGTCCCCAACGATGGATCTAAACCATTTCAAGCCGATGCGCGCTCTCGGAATGAAACAATTGCGATGCCTAAAAATTAGGCCGATTGCCTAATCAATTTTACAGAGAATCTAAAAAAGAGTTGTTGAAGGATTGAAGTATTTTCCTAATCTCACGAGATTTGTCGGGTTTGGCGTTGCTTTTGGCTAAAGGGAATTTAGTTAAGCATGGTTTGTGAAAAAACCATACTTAATAAAATAAATAAAAATGGAGAAAAGAAAATGGAGAAAAATGGAGAACTTTATTACTCAAGGAAGAAGAGAACAATGGAAAATGTTTGATAAATAATTCACCCCCAAAGTGGGGTATTTATAGTAGTTGAAAAACCCTAAAAACCTAAGATGATAAATCCTAAAATAAATTTAAATAAAATTACATAAGATAAATATCAAAGTTTTAAATTTAAAAGATAAAATTTGGATGATAGGCTATCTTGATAAGTGGACTGATAGGTTATCAAGCTTGCTGACGTCATCTTCTAGAAGGTGCTGATGTGGCGCCCAGTCAGCATTCATGCCCTGGTTCATGCCCATGAATCTGCCCACGAATTCAGTATTTTCTGCAGCATTTCAACTCGTTTCTGTTATTACGTATCCTGCACAAGAACAACACAAAACGCCCAATTAAGTCCTTCAAACATATATATTCGATCAAAACAAGGACTAAAAACATAACCAAAATAAACACTTATCAAATTCCCCCTCACTTATCCGATGCTTGTCCTCAAGTATCTCAAAATTAAATAATCTTAAGTTCAAGTTTTCATCCTTAATTTCACGAAGTCTCAAAAATTCTCAATATGATTAAGCATCAAATTATGAGAGAAAACTAAGGAGCAAAAATAGATAAATGGCAAGACTAATAAATTAAAGCTAAGACGACATTCTAAAAAAACTCTACTAACATCAATGATGCAAACCAAGTACCCTCACAAGGAATCGCTCATGTCACTCAAAGTGTTTAAGGGTAGAGAAAAATCACTCGAGCCAAAGCTAATTAGAGCATAACCATAAGCTTGTGTTTAAATCTAATCTCCACTACTAACATGAATATGATGCAAAAATCAAGAGGTCTTAAATAAGGGTTGTAATGGGGCTAAGGTAAGGGTAGGATATAGGCTGAAAATAAAGGCTAAAATTCAAGACAAAAAATCATCTCAAAATATATTCGAAACTTTTTTTTTTCGTTCGAACCAAATCTGCTCGACAGTGTACCTTTTTTCTTTTCGAACTGCACTGTTTTTTTTTCTGGTTTTATTTTTCTGCAGACTCGAACAATTTCCTGCACTGTATATTCGAACCAATTCTGCACTGTATATTCGAACCAATTCTGCACTGTTTTTTTTCTGCACAGTGTAATACACTGCTGCACTGCATTTATTCGAATCTGTTTTTTTGTTTTTTTGTTTTTTTTAAGATGAATTTTGTCTCGAAAAAGGGAACAAAAGTGATGGATTTGAGAAGAAATTGGATTAGGCTTAAAATGTAGTAATTTTCAAGAAAAAGGCTAAGGCTCAAAGATTGTTTCACTAGGGGAATTAATTAAAGGGTAGGTAATTTATTTGGGAAGAGAAGTGGTTAAAACCTAGTGCCTCTATCATATTAAAGCATCATAATCAATCAATGTAATCTCAAAAAGAATTTAAAAACAAGTTCTAGAATGCAACTAATTTAGCTAGGCACACTCAAAGAAACAAAGAGCAAATATCATGCATGCTCATTAAGCTCAAAAACTCACAAATATGTCTTGTGTACTTAGGTAAGCATCATGTAGATTAATAGAGAAATAAAATGTCATAAAAAATTAAAAATTAATCATGCCAAAAATTTACCATGCAACCTAGAGTTTTCTAACAAGATAGATTCAGAACCATGTGAAAACAATGAGACAAGGCGAAATTGAGGATTTAAACAGAGAACTTAATTTAATAAATCCAAGATTTCAAGCGAACAATCAAGACGGATAAGCAAGATAAAAATTGATAAGCATATCTCTCTCCCCCTCACTTAGATGCATTTTGTCCCAAAATGAAAAATTAAAATAAAAGAGAGGAAATGAGAGACTCCCCTAATCAATTGCGGCCACCGATGACGAGTGGTGGCTGTTGTGGAAGAAAAAAAAATAAAAATAAAAAGAGAAGAAGGGTGGTGCAAAAGGCTGCGGCTTGGGGGGAAAAATAAAGAAAAAGGTTGAAATGGGTGATTGGGGGGTTGTGCGGGTGGTAGGAGGTATATAAGGAAAGGGTTTAATGGGTGGGGTCCATGGAATATGTATTTGGTTGAGGGTTGGCCGAGTAGGGAGTTGTGTAGGTGGGGTCCATGGGTGTTTTAATTGGGTTTGAAGTGTGTTTAAAATATGGGTTTGATTGGGTGAAAAAGGGATAAAATCCGAATATTAAATTAAAAATTCAGCCCACAAAATCCTGATAGCTTCTCATCTCTTTATTCGATCTAAATTATCTGCAAATAAAACAAATAAAAGATCAGATAAAAATAGAATTCGAAATAAAAAGGATAAAATGATGAGATAATAAAATAAATTCAAAGAGATAAATAAAAAGATATTCAAAAATAAATATGATGAGATAAAAATAAATTTAAAAGTAGATAAGAAAATATTCAAAATATGAAAAATAATGAAAATAAATTTGAAAAAAAAAATAAAATCAAAATTAAAAAATCTTTAAACAGATTAGTTGATTTCGATTCTTCTCTTTTTTTTCTTTTTTTATTTTAACTAAAAGAAAATTTAAATAACATTAAATTATGCAGTTTAAAATGGAATAAAATAAAATAAAGAAAAATAAAAATAATTAAAATAAAAAGAAATGGGTTGCCTCCCATGTAGCGCTTTATTTAACGTCGTTTAGCTCGACGACCTGGTTCAGACTACAGGCATTGCGACAAATACTTCTTCCAGTTCTTGCGCTTTATCCAACTGAGTATTTTCTACGAGAAATTTTGCCATTATGAAGTTTTTTCACTGGAAAAATTTCTCTTTCACTCTTCAATTTATCTAGAGGTAATTTTAACTCCAAATTCAATTCCTGCAAAATGAAAGAAAACATTTTAGATTTTGATGGAGTTAGGCGTAAATCAGAATGAACAGAAGAAACATTTTTCAACTCCTTAATTCCTTTGTCGTGATCCTTCAAATCCCTGCACGAATCATCAACAGGTTTAGATTCTATAAATTCTTCAATGGTGGGCTCAATAACATCTATAAAATTTATACTAGCAACATTATCAGGATGTCGCATCGCTTTGTAAACATCAAATTTTACCACCTCGCCATCGAACTCCATTGTAAGGATCCCACTTCTCACATCGATTTTCGTATTTGCAGTACTTAAAAATGGACGACCAAGAAGGATTTCGGAAGAATTATTAGTCCGATCGTTTTCCATGTCTATGACATAGAAATCTGCCGGAAAGATTAAATCTTTTACCTTTACCAGGACATTCTCTAGCAATCCTTCCGGGTAAATTATGGATCTGTCCGCCAGCTGTATAGTTACTTTTGTATCCTTCAAAGGCTCAGCAGAAAGTGAGTTATAAAATGAAAGTGGAATAACATTAATAGAGGCCCCTAAGTCACACATTGCTCGTTTAACACCCACTTTACCGATTTTGCAGGGAATGGCGAACATACCTTGGTCCTTCAATTTTGGTGGCAACTTTCGCTGGAAGATCGCCGATACATGCTCTCCTAGATTAACCTTCTCAATTCCAATAAGACGACGTTTATTAGTACATAAATCTTTAAGGAACTTAGCATACCTTGGGATTTTTCGGATTACGTCGAGGAATGGAATATTGATCTCTACTTTTTGAAACACATCTAGGATCTCCTTTTCTTCAGCTTGTTTGTCTCTTTTCATTAATCTCGACGGGAAGGGTGGTGGTGTAGCGTAGGGAGAAGGTACAGGGGTTGGATCGGGCATACCTTTTCTAGTAGGGGGTGGTTGCTTTTTTTCTTCCTTTTGTACGCCATCTTCTTTAGCTTTAGGTTCGATGACTGTACCGCTTCGCAGAGTGATGGCGTTCACATTCTCTCTTGGATTAGGCTCCGTTTGAGAAGGTAATTTCCCTTTGGATTCTAAGCGACTTACCGCTAAGGTCAATTGACTTATCTGTTTGTCAATTGATTCAAAGTGAGCTTCGGTTCTTAGTTGAAAATTTTCTTGGGCTAGTGCTAACTTTTCAACAATTGACTCCAACGATGGCTTCTGCGGTTGATATTGTTGTGGTGCAATTGGTTGATAAGCTTGATTTGGCCTCTGGTTTTGCGCGTAACCGAAGTTTGATTGGTTTCTCCATCCCTGATTATATGCATTTCCTATGGCGTTGGCTTGGGCGACATCATCTTCCTGAATCATCAGACAACAGTCTGTCGGATGTTCTGGACTAGTACAGATATCACAAAGTCTAGATGTTTTCCTTTTATCTGCAACAAGAGTTTGCACTATTTCAGATAATTTATCGATTTTGTTTTCTAATGAAACTGTACTTACCTCGCGAACCCTTCGAGATGGTTCGTTAGACTGATTGAATCTTTGAGAGTTGGCGGCCATGATTGATATAAGTGTTTTAGCCACCGTTGGTGTCATGTTGACTAGAGCTCCGCCACTTGCTGCGTCTATCACTTTCATGTCCATAGGCGTCAATCCTTCGTAAAAATATTGGAGGAGGGTTTGTTCCGACAACCCATGTTGTGGACAATTTGCACACAACTTTTTAAACCTCTCCCAATATTCATACAAGGATTCAGCTTCTTTTTGTTGAATGCTTAGGATGCTGCGCCTGATTTCGCTCGCTTTCGCTGCAGGGAAGAACCTGTCAAGAAAAAGTTTAGCCATGTCAGTCCATGTTGTAACAGAATTAGGGGGTAAATCAAATAACCAATCTTTCGCTATATCAGCTAAGGAAAATGGAAAAGCTCTAAGTTTGATTTGGTCATCGGATACTCCCTGTGGCTTTGTAGTTAAACAAACCATGTGAAATTCCTTCAAATGTTTATGAGGATTTTCTGTCGGTAAGCCGTGAAAGGTAGGCAAGAGATGGATCAAACCCGTTTTTAGCACGAACGGTGTTTCGCCATTCGGGAAAGTTATGCACATAGGTTGTTGGCCATCGGGCGCCTCATTAAGTTGGCGAATGGTTTGATTTTGGTCTCCCATCGAATTGGGCTCGTAACTCGATTCTGCTTCGGATGTGATTTCTAGATCGCGTTCGAGTCTCTGTTGGCGTCTTTTGTTTTTCTTTTCCCGAAGTGTTTGTGCGTTCAACTTTCGGGCTAGTGCTTCGATTTCCGGGATGAGATCAAATTGTTCTCCCGGATTGCTCCTGGTCATAAATCAAATAAAACGATATTAGTAATTTGCCGTATTCCCCGGCAACGGCGCCAATTTTGACACGCGTCGTATAGTGTCAAAAATAAAACCTTAAACTCAAAATAAATAAGATTTAAATTAATATAGCGAGAGTAAGGGTCGATCCGCAGGGAATAGGAACTCTAACACCTTTCTTCTGATTTAGACCAATAACCTGTAGAAAATAAAGGGGGGGTTTAGAATAGTGATTTGAATGAGAAAAATAGTAAAAACGTAAAAATAAATTGAGAATGAATTATGGATAGAAATAGCCTCAAGCCACGCTTTGCCACGACATCTTCGATCACTGAAGTTGATTTTTCTTCGACTTTCCTGCAGGTTACAGTCTACAAGGCCCAACCCTTGTAACTTACTTCTCGTTGGTAGATTCGACTCCCAGGGCAATCCTTGAAGTCAAACTTTAGTGAATTAGCCACGACAATCGATGCTAACTCAAATCTAAGTTAATGCTGGAGAAGCCCGTGCTCGGATATTCGTCTCGATGAGAATTGTTTCCGATTTTGATTCCCCTTAGTGGACCGCCACTAAGTTTGTTCTTAGGGAGTTGAATTGGCTACAAGCTTTTCCTCGTCCCCAACGATGGATCTAAACCACTTCAAGCCGATGCGCGCTCTCGGAATGAAACAATTGCGATGCCTAAAGATTAGGCCGATTGCCTAATCAATTTTACAGAGAATCTAAAAAAGAGTTGTTGAAGGATTGAAGTATTTTCCTAATCTCACGAGATTTGTCGGGTTTGGCGTTGCTTTTGGCTAAAGGGAATTTAGTTAAGCATGGTTTGTGAAAAACCATACTTAATAAAATAAATAAAAATGGAGAAAAGAAAATGGAGAAAAATGGAGAACTTTATTACTCAAGGAAGAAGAGAACAATGGAAAATGTTTGATGAATAATTCACCCCCAAAGTGGGGTATTTATAGTAGTTGAAAAACCCTAAAAACCTAAGATGATAAATCCTAAAATAAATTTAAATAAAATTACATAAGATAAATATCAAAGTTTTAAATTTAAAAGATAAAATTCGGATGATAGGCTATCTTGATAAGTGGACTGATAGGTTATCAAGCTTGCTGACGTCATCTTCTAGAAGGTGCTGATGTGGCGCCCAGTCAGCATTTATGCCCTGGTTCATGCCCATGAATCTGCCCACGAATTCAGTATTTTCTGCAGCATTTCAACTCGTTTCTGTTATTACGTATCCTGCACAAGAACAACACAAAACGCCCAATTAAGTCCTTCAAACATATATATTCGATCAAAACAAGGACTAAAAACATAACCAAAATAAACACTTATCACCCCAAAAGCTAAATCTCTATTAGGCCCGATTCGGCCGCCGATTGCCACGTCGCCGCCCACCACATCAGTCGATGGACCATCACGACCATTTCCCCTACCATCACGTCGTCAGAAATTTACCGATGCCGTGCGAATCGATGAAGTTGTCGAATGATTCTTTTGAATGTTTCGCGACGAACAACGACATGAGGTGTAGAACTAATGTTTTGATATATCCAAACAACTTGAAATTATGTTTAGGGAAGTTTTTAAAAGGGTTTTACATGTTTTTCAAGCCAAACTTCACAAAACTGTCCATGCGTTTCGAAACACCTTAGGGCGCTTCGATACGGCAATTCCAGTAGCAAAAATATTTTGATACTCGTATCGAAATGAGCTTTCCCTAGATATGATTTTTGCCCAGCATTTCGAAACGGGCTATGCCGTTTCGATACACCTACGTGGTATGGACCACAACGGTCATAAACCCCAACGGCTATTTCCCAACTAACATTTAAATGCAGGGCGTTTCGATACGGGTCTAGAGCGTTCCGATACGTGTTCCGAAACGGCCAGGGGCGTTCCGAAACGGGTGCCCTGTCAGACTGCAACGGCTCTTTCTACTTAAAGGGTGTTTCGAAACGGGTTCGAGCGTTTCGAAACGGAGAGCTGTAGAACTGCATTTATGGTGGGAATTAAAGTCCTCAACGGCTCCAATTCAATCCCAACGGCTAGCAACGGCTATAAACTCATCAAGGAGTATAAAAGGTACCTCCAAGCATCAAGTAAAGGCTAATTCTCATATTGTCAAACATCAAATGATCAAGAATTGTCTTAGAGCTTAAATTGTCATTTATTGTATAGACAAACACTAGTGAGCCAAAATTGTCAAATTTGCTCAAGTGTTTTAGGTTTTGGGTGAGTGCTTACTTGTGCAAACAAACACCTATTAGAGGGTTTTAAGTTTGCTTCTTGTTTCTCTTTGTAAGAGAGGGTTTGATCAAGGCTTTGGGTAGAAAGCTTGATCGGTTATAAGGGTTTCCTCCTAAGCCTAGAAAAGGGGACGAATCAATAGTGGATTGATTGAGAAATCCTTAGTGGGGAGCTAAGGTAGTGGATGTAGGCCTTGGTTAGAAGGTTGAACCACTATAAATCTTTGTGTCACATTTCATTTTAGCTTCCACAACCCTTCCACCCAAAAATCCACCTCTCCACCACTTGGTGAGCAACATTGATTGATCGAATCGAGCTCCACACAACTCAACAATTAGTATCAGAGCAAGGCTCAATTGAGGAGGATTCACATCCTATTGAGAAGATCCGGCAAGCTCGATCACTATTTCATCAACCGGCTCAAATGGCACAATCAATCGACAAACCGCATTTCTTTGGCGGAACCCACTATGCCCATTGGAAGACAAAGATGGAGTTCTTCATCAAATCAAGAGATTACAAGCTATGAGATGTAGTTGAAGATGGTCCGTTCGTGCCTTAAAGAAGCAAAGCGGAGTGGAGTGTCGACGATCGCAAGAAGATGGAGCTTAATTGCAAAGCCTTGCACATCTTGTTTTGTGCTTTTGGCCCAACCATCTATGAGAAGATGTCTTCTTGTGAGAGTGCCAAGGAGGTATGGGACAAGCTTGAAGTCACATACGAGGGGACCAATGAAGTCAAGGAGACCAAGATTGGGCTCCTAACCTTAGAGTATGAAAACTTCAAGATGGATCCAGAAGAGAACATCGAGAAGATGTTTGATAGGTTCTCCACTATCACCTATGGTCTCAGAGGCTATGGAGAAGTCATCCCGGAGGAAAAGCTTGTTCGAAAGCTCATCTACTCACTTCCCGAGTCTTGGGACTCAAAGAGGACCGCCATCATCGAAGTAAAGAATTTGAAGACTTTGAAGCTTGATGAACTCATGGGGTCACTCCTTACTCATCAAATCATGAAGAAGAATAAAGAGGATGCGAAGAAGAGGGAAGAAATAAGAGCTATGGGAGAGAAGAAAATCAAAGGGCTTGGCATCAATGCAAGTGCCATGGCTCTCAAATCCTCCACTTGCCATCACGTTGATTCAAGTGAAGAGGAGGATGAAGAAGAAGAGATAGTCTATCTCTTCAAGAAGTGTGCCCCGTTCATGAAGAAAGCTTTGAGAGAGGTTGAACGAGAATCAAAGAAAAAGGAGAGGGCAAGCACTTCAAGCCATAAAAAGAAGGCACATGTGGCTACTTGGATTGATGAGGACTCCACCGACGATGAACAAGCCAACCTTTGCCTTATGGCCATCGAAGAAGATTCAAGGGTAACTTCTAATTCATCTACTTCATGTTCTTACTCTTTTGATGAATTACAAGATGCCTATGACGATTTGGTTTTAGACTTTAAAAATCACATTTCGAAAAACAATAAAGTGATTTCAAAGTTGAAAATTCAAAATGATTTGATTTCTAAAACCAAACTTGAACTTGAAGCAAAACTCAAGGAGTTTGAACAAAAATGTTTTGATTTGCAAAACTTGCTTCAAAAAGTTCAAGAAGAAAATGATTTGATTTCCAAAGAGCTTGAAAAGAAAAACAATGTTAGAAAATCAAATTTTTATGTAAGACAATCTAGTGCCCCTAGATTTGTAAAAGGAAAATGTTTTAGAAGTGTTTGGGTTCCAAAAGGACTAACCACTTCAATTAAAAAGGATGACATTGAAAAATGGATTCCTAAGGGGACTAAAATTTGTGCTGCTAATGTTCATGGATCCAAAGAAATTTGGATACCAAAAATTACTTGATTGTCTTTTGCTAGATGTGATGGAGATGTTCAACAAGTCAAACATTGAGGGGGAGCTCCATGCACACAAGGAAGAACACTTGAAGAAGGAAGGCTTCACATCCTCCCTTGGGTTTAAGTGTTGGTAAAAATCTAGTTGTTTTTGCATTTATTTGTTTTATGTTTTAGTTTAAATTCAACAAAATGATCATATATGTTGGACTAACATTTTTGATGATGCTTTGAGTAAGGGGGAGCCATTTTAAAACCAAACTCTTATTTTTGTCAAAATTTTTACCACTATTGTTATTTTGAACTTAATGTTTTAAATTCTTTTTGATATAACAAAAAGGGGGAGAAATGGTTTGAAAAATTGAGTTTTTCAAATGAATAAGGGGGAGCTTTATTTGATTTATATCTTTAATTCTCTTATTCACATTTTTAAAGTTAAAGGGGGAGAATCCCAAATAATTTTTCAAGATAGTTTTATTATATCAAAAAGGGGGAGATTGTAGAACTAATGTTTTGATATAATAATTGAAAAATGTTTTGGACTGATTTAAAAAGTATTTAAAACATTTCCAAAGTCCAAACAACTTGAAATTATGTTTAGGGAAGTTTTTAAAAGGGTTTTACATATTTTTCAAGTCAAACTTCACAAAACTGTCCAGGCGTTTCGAAACACCTTAGGGCGTTTCGATACGACAATTCCAGTAGCAAAAATGTTTCGATACTCGTATCGAAACGGGCTTTCCCTGGATATGATTTTTGCCCAGCGTTTCGAAACGGGCTATGCCGTTTCGATACGCCTACGTGGCATGGACCACAACGGTCATAAACCCCAACGGCTATTTCCCAACTAACATTTAAATGCAAGGCGTTTCGATACTGGTCTAGAGCGTTCCGATACGTGTTCCGAAACGGCCAGGGGCGTTCCGAAACGGGTGCCCTGTCAGACTGCAACGACTCTTTCTACTTAAAGAGTGTTTCGAAATGGGTTCGAGCGTTTCGAAACGGAGAGCTGCAGAACTGCATTTATGGTGGGAATTAAAGTCCTCAACGGCTCCAATTCAATCCCAACGGCTAGCAACGGCTATAAACTCATCAAGGAGTATAAAAGGGACCTCCAAGCATCAAGTAAAGGCTAATGCTCATATTGTCAAACATCAAATGATCAAGAATTGTCTTAGAGCTTAAATTGTCATTTATTGTATAGACAAACACTAGTGAGCCAAAATTGTCAAATTTGCTCAAGTGTTTTAAGTTTTGGGTGAGTGCTTAATTGTGCAAACAAACACCTATTAGAGGGTTTTAAGTTTGCTTCTTGTTTCTCTTTGTAAGAGAGGGTTTGATCAAGGCTTTGGGTAGAAAGCTTGATCAGTTGTAAGGGTTTCCTCCTAAGCCTAGAAAAGGGGACGAATCAATAGTGGATTGATTGAGAAATCCTTAGTGGGGAGCTAAGGTAGTGAATGTAGACCTTGGTTAGAAGGTTGAACTACTATAAATCTTTGTGTCACATTTCATTTTAGCTTCCACAACCCTTCCACCCAAAAATCCACCTCTCCACCACTTGGTGAGCAACATTGGTTGATCGAATCGAGCTCCACACAACTCAACATGAGGGGCGACGAACGACATGTGGGTTGTTTGGCGAGGGGAGGACGCTTCATTACGTCGCCGACAACGCGGCTGTCGGTGGTGGGAGTGGTCGTATTTGTGGGGTTTAGGGATTTGGGGATTGTTTTGGGAATATTTGAAAATTTTAGGATATATTTTTATTTTTATTAATTTTATATATTTTTAATATAATTTTTAGAATTTTCAGGAGATGACACATGTCGTTTAACAGAAAAAATTAATAGTGAACCTTAAATGAGTCACGGAATGAAACTTAAGGTCCCAATTTGGCCCGAAAAATAATTTGGGCACCTAACTGGATAAAAAGACGTAGTTTGGGCACCTATTTGCCTATTAAACCTAGATAAAATCATGTAAAATTTATTTTACACAACATACGTATCGTATAATTTCCCATCAAATGTTACATGTTTTTTTCATTCATTTTTTTTAATACGATGGTGGTAGCTTTGATTTTATAAACTTTTCGTACAACAACATCTAAGATAAAATCATACATATTTATTTCTATGTCATTGTGAGAAATATGAATGAAATCTTTGAAATATTTCTAAAGACTTTTTTTTATTAAAAAAGGAACATTTTCATTAAACTAAATCCAACATTGTATTGTGCAGCAAAGGCCTAAAACAGAAGAAAAAGACAACAATGACTATGGACAAAAAAAGGGAAATAGAGGCCCAGGCCCATAGCATAACCCATGATACAAAAGCCTTTGGAAAAGTAAAAGAAAATCCTAGTTGAAAAGCAAGCAAGGCATGTTTAACGATGAGTTCTGTAACACCCAGATCGATACGATTTGTTTGATCCAATCTGAGGTGTCACATTAGGCCACCGGAACGATCAACATTATAAATTCAGATAAAAAATTGTCAACTCATTTAAAATTATAAAGCAAGATTTTAATTAAAAATATAAGTCTAGAAATCATTCAAAAAATGAAACATAAATCATGATACAAGTTACAAATACGAGTTTCAGATTCTGATATAAAAACAAGACGAAACATACATGCCCCCTAATTACATGGGTACCATACTCCACATGCAGTGCCGAATAAACTCCCAAAGTAATGTCGATAACTGCACCATGTTCATGCTTTATAACATGTGATGGTAAACAAAACATAAGCTTGGAAGAGCTCCGTAATACAGAACTACCAAAAGATACAATAGGCACAAGCAAGTATATGACAAAGCAATAATAGCGACATGATGATCCAAGCAACAACATGTTCCAATTATGAGTTGATATTCATAGGAACGATATACTTGAAGGTAACAAGGTTGTTCTTTATCTGATCGTTTGAGTACCAGACAAGGTGCATACAACAGATCTTAACACATGACAAGTCCAGTCAACATCAGTCGCTGACCGTAAGTTGACTGACAATTTCCATCCAACGGAGATATATTTGGACCAAATTAAAATGTTGGGGGGTTGTTTGCTCCAAAAAAATAGGGGGCCAAATGACAAAACATGCAAACGTTGGGGGCATCTTTTGTCATTTTACTTATTTTAAAAGATCGGATTCATAGTGACGATAGAGAAAGGATTATATAAGTCGTTCAACTAAAATATTTATCTTTCTTGTCGAAGAAATTATCAGAATATGTAACCCCTCGACCCGGTCTGGAAGATAGGCCGAACCGAACGGGTCACACGAAAAATATTGAAGTAAACCGAGAAGTTTACTCAAATAAACGATACACCCCTTCATTTTCGCTAGTCTCAAGATATTTATCTTTCTTGTCGACAAACAAGTCTCCAAATTCAACAACTCAAGACCCGTATCGATACCCTCTCAAACCGCACCGATACATAAATTTCCAATAGCTCAAAACCGTATCGGTACGCCCCCGAGTATCAATACACCCCTTCATTTTCACTAGGTTTGTATCGATACTCTTTCCATCGCACCGATACACTAAGCCTAAAATGGCTTACTGGTACCGATACATGTTCTCGAGTATCGGTACACCTGGACCAGAAATGTCATATTTTGCTGGTTTTTCACACTTTAAACCATTCTAAAGAATTCCAACATGCATACACCATATTTAAACATCAAACCACAACCATACATGGCAGAAACAACATCATAACAAGTCTATATGCATCAAAGGAATTTATAGGCATGCAACCTAAGCAAAATAGCCACTCAAGAGTCAAAACACCAACCAAGGCATAAACCAACAATTAAAGATCATTTACAAGTCATTAAGGGCATTTCAAACTTTCCACAAAACAGAGAGTTTCAAAACACATCTCCCAAAACAAAACAAATCCTCCCATTGCCAACTATTATTACTAATAAGCAAATGTAAAATCATACTTGAGCTTAACCACACTTCTTGGAATCCTTCTTGCCTCTTTGCTGCCCAAATATGCTAATTCTCCGCATTGATGGAAAAAGTGAGCGTAAGCACATTTGCTTAGTGAGTGATGCTCAAAACAAACCAACACAACAATGCATTTTAAATCCATTTCTCATTTAGAAATCTCTATCTCATCATGCTCTTTCTATCTCACGCTTGAAATTATTTTCAAAGCAAAACCACATCATTTAAACCACATGTACCATCTATCTCATGCATTCTTCAAAATGCAAAAGCTCAAGGCAAAGCATTTCTCAAATCATATTCTCATATGCAAAACACAATGCATAAATTCATTTATAAACAAGGTACATGTGAATCTCATATATTGTCATTTTAGCAACATTACTTGGATAAGCAGATAGCTTGACTAAAATGTCAAGTCATACCTCGGTGGAATCTCATATCACTGGAATCTCATGGAGGCATCTCTCATCGCCACAAAGCTTGATGGAATCTCTCATCATCAAGACCTACCGTGGTGGAATCTCTCATCACCACACTCTCACTTTGAAACGGGATGACACTACCCCCATTGCCCGAACCAAAGAGCACGTACGAATTTTGCATATTATAGTGCACTTCTCATCCTATTGGTCGACCAATTATATCTGGTAACAATAATATCATCTCATGCCAATATACTCATTTTTTAAACATCATTACCTACTGTTTTTCAATGCATAAACACATATCTATCTCATTCAATTTCAAAAGCATAAACAATGAATAGCATTTTCTCAAATAGTTCTATCTCATTGAAATAACATTTCTATCTCATGGGATCATGAAAATCATCATTTCATTTCTCAAAACATACATAAAACAGTAGGTGTAATTCTATATTCAAAACAAGAGCATGATCATAAAATTAATGAGACAAAAACCGAGAAATGAGAGAGAAACATCTCAAACTTACTTCTGGATTTAGGTTAGTGTTTCAAACTCAACCTAAACCCCTAAACCTTGCTTTCAAGTCTTTGAAAGGCTTTTAAAACCAATTTCACTCACCGACAATGCCACGCTCGATTTGTCGAAGCGTAATCAAGCTTCCGGAGCTCCCGGAACTTCACCAATGTCGTTCGATATATCCTCCACTGTTTATAACACACAGGAATAGAGGATTAATGCATCTCAATGCATTAAAACAACCAGCAAACAAATCTACCCCGCTGCTCTGCCCAAAAACACCAAAACGACTATCCGAGACAATCGAAAACACCTTCGATTACTCTCCAAACTCAACCCAACCAAAACCTAATACTTCCATCCAATTTTAATCATCAAATAACATCTAAAAACCATCTAATTTCATCCTTATACCTCCAGCAACACCAGAACCACATTAACTTCACAAAAACCCCAAATCTAACCATCTAACAACTAGAGATCCAAACCAATTCGGGATTATTGTGATAAAATCTTTATTTCAACATCATTTAACATCCAAATCATGATTAATATCAGCCTAAAATCAATTAAAACAATAGCATTACGAAAATCACAATATTTCAACAATGATCTTCAATTTAACAAGATTTCTATGATTAACTCATCAAAACAACTTAGAAAACATATGTAAATGATTGATAACTTGGGAATTTGAGTAAAGAACTGATCATTAGTGGAGGAGAACACACCTTACTTCTAATGGATGAAATCTCTCTCAATTGGATGTGTTTTTCTTGAAATACCAAAGGAAAACCAATAAGGTTTTGTAAATCAAGATTAAAGAATCATTTAGAAATAAACAACGCAGTAAATTAAGAGCATTACCTCAAGTTTCTTGAAAATGGTGAGTGTTTGGCTGAAGGAAAACTTTGAGAGAAAATAGAATGAGAGAAAATAACGTAAAATGAGTTTTAATGAAATAATTAACCCTTCTTTATTAAACACCTTTTAATCCTTAATTAAAACCTTTTAAAATGCTCCAAATTAAGAGAGAAATCTGATAAAAACAAATATGTAAATTAGCCCCTTAAAGATTCAAAGTTTCAATCCCTTTACAAAATAGTCACTAAAACAACTTTGTAAAAATCGCGTTTTGGTCACTACTCAAAATGTCCCACTTCCAAAATCCTTTTCTTAAAATTGATTTTTACCAAAATCATTTATATAATTAATAATGATTTTTAAGCATTTTCTCATATTTTTATCTTAACCCGAACCTTGCTTTCTCTGAACCACTCCTAAACTAACCCGAATCTCTAGTCAACCTCAAATACTTTTAGGCCCAAAATTGGGGTGTTACAACTCTCCCCCACTTAGGAAATTTCATCCTCGAAATTTTAATTGATGGAAAAAGATAAGGAAACTACTTCTTCATGTCATCCTTCCTTTCCCAAGTGGCTTCCTCAACACCACGATGTCGCCACAAGACCTTGACCAACTCAATGGTCTTACCACGAAGAACCTTGCTGTCCGAATCCAAGATCTTAACCGGTTCTTCATCATATGGCAAATCCGGATTCAACTCAATCTCCTCAACATGCATAACATGAGACGGATCCGATCTATATCTTCGAAGCATGGATACATGGAAAAATATCATGTATCTTCTCCAACTCGAAAGGCAACCTCAACTTATAAGCAACATGTCCAACACGCTCAAACACTTCATACGATCCAATAAACCTCGGACTCAACTTTCCTTTCCGGCCAAATCTCATCACCTTCTTCCAAGGTGAAACATTCAAAAACACCTTATCTCCCACAACATACTCAACCTCCTTACGCTTTAAATCCGTGTAAGACTTTTACCGATCCGAAGCCGCTTTCAACCTCTCACTAATAAGCTTCACTTTTTCCATAATGCCCTTAAGCACAATAGGTAAAGAGACCAACTTCTGCCCTGCTTCCGCCCAACAAAGAGGTGTTCTACACTTCCATACAAGGCCTTATAAGGAGCCATTTGAATGCTCGCCTGATAACTATTATTATAAGAAAACTCTACCAAAGGCAACCGTTTCTCCCAAGAACCTTTGAAATCAATGACGCAACATCTTAACATATCCTCCAACACTTGGATCACTCGTTCTGACAGACCATCCGTGTGAGGATGATACGAAGTACTAAAATTCAAACGCGTACCCAACGCTTGATGAAGGCACTCCCAAAACCTCGTTGTGAAACGTGGATCTAAATTTGAAACAATGGACTTAGGCACTCCATGCAACCTTACAATCTCCGAGATGTACAAATTCGCCAACTTGTCTAACGTATACCTAGTATGCACTGCCAGAAAATGTGCACACTTCGTAAAACGATCATTAATCACCCAAATGGAATTCTTTTTGGATGGTGTCAAAGGCAAACCCATCACGAAATCCATGGTGATTCTCTCCCATTACCATTCTGGAATCTTTAACAGTTACATCAACTAGAAGGAAATTGATGCTCAACTTTAACTCGTTGACAAACCATACACTTACTAACAAAATCAACAACGTCCTTCTTCAAGCCAACCCAATAGTACTTGTAACACCCCAAATTTTCCTTAATTCAGAAAAACTAAAATTTGAAATCCCTAATTCAAAAACCCTAACATTTGAGAATTTTATATTCGAAACCCTAATTGAGAATTGTGAATTAAATTAGTTTTTAGTTATAATTTCAGTGACCTAATTGAATTAATTCGAAACGTTGGTGTCTAATCTATTAAGTGGGTTAACCTAGAAACCCTTATGTTGTAATTTACCCAAAATTTAGGTTTTAAACCTAAATTGTTTGAGTTATACCAGCTGGCAGGTCTTATTTTGTTGTTTTGGGGGCAACAAACGTTTCTCTATATCCCTCATCTTTCACAATGTCTCTCCCTCACCCTCTTTCTTATTTTCCGGCGAAGCTCCGATCGAGCTTGCCTTGTCGTCCGTGTTGCACACGGCCAACACCATTTCGTCCATCGTCATCTCGCGAGACAACCCAACCCTCAGTTTCCCCTTATCGACTCTCGTTTGCTCAGAAACAGCGTTAAATCATTCGACCTTCCCTTGTATCATCGTTCGCCGCCATCCTCTTCGACCCTTCGTTCACCGTCTGTTGCTTGCACGGCTAGTACCACCGTGACCGCCATCATTCCGCGAACAATTCCACTCCCCATCATTCCCTTGACGTTCGTTGTCCGAATCGAATTGAAGAGGAATCATTCAGATCTGTCTCCCTCGCCGTCTTTCTCTGTTTAATGTATGTAGGTAAGCTTTGAATCCATAATTTTTGGCTATAAATCAGTGATTTGAGTTATGGGTTGTGTTTGATTTCAGATTCCATTTGAGTGATGGCCGTGAGTGACCATTGCAGTCACTTTTGTATGTTTTTCAGTGAGCCACTGCTATCCTTGCCGTTTTATGCCACCGCCGAAGGGGTTTGTGAACCCTAGCCTTGTGTTGCATTAGAGAAAAGGGCTCAATCTGTTGAGGGTGGTCACTGCCGTTCACGACGGTTCGTGTGCCTCTCTCCACCACCGCCATTGTCACAATATCTCACCGCCGTGCATGTTCAAATCGGCCGCCGAGTTATGAGTCTGCACCGCCTCCGTGGTGTTATGCTGCCGCCACCATTTGGCATCTGGAAACCCTAGTTGCTTAACAATGTTCTTGTGTGCAGGCCATCAGATTTGGCCCAAGGGGGGAGCAAGCCAAGTGTGGGTTATTGGGTTTAAGCCCAACCATTGTAGTTCTTGGTTGTAGGTCTATGTAAAGCCTGATTCAAGTAAGCCTTGTGTTATAGCCAGGACTATGTTTGTGACCCAAATCGAGTAAACCCAATTTTGAACAAATGTGAATAGGTTGTGTAATGTGAACCGAGGTGGACCTTAAATCGGACCAAGTGAATCAATCAATATTGGACCGAACCAAACCAGACTGTTGACTGAACCGAACCGATCTGAATTTTTGAACCGTTGACTGTGAACCGAACCAAATTTGACTCTTGGACCTGTTTAACTTGCAGTTGACTTTTGACCTTTGACCAACTCATTTGACCGAATTGGACCTTGATTATTGACTAGTTGACCAGAGTTGACCATTGACCATTGACCTTAGACTGTTGACTTTGACTTTGACAAATGTTGACTTTGGCCAGAGTTGACTTTTTCAGAAAACGTTCACCCTTACATTTCTCGATGTCTTGAATTCGAATCCGCTGCCCGTTTTATCTAATTCGAACCCGAAAGTTCTGGTTTGCTAATTTCAATTAGTTAGTACTTAAAATCTATTAAGTTGTGGATTTCAGAATCTGATTCAGAATATTCCTATGTTTAGGTGAAAACGTCTTCGAGGCCGACGAGTTATCTCCAGTTGTACAGACCGGTCGTACACGTTCTTCGAGATCTTCACGTGAGTATATCTTCAGTTTAGTTCTTAATGTTTTAGTCGATGGCTTAGTTTTAGTAATAAATACTAATATAGTATTCATGCCTTCGTAGGTCCTCATTCAGCTAGATCTGAGCATGAGATGCGCTTTTCTCGGCATTAGAGCTTCTGTTGCTTAAGGTGTGTCTCTTCCTGACTTATATACTTGTGTGTTTCTTCCTGTGCTATAAATTTTATGTGCTTTTCTGGTATTAATATAAGTAAATGTCTTGTACATTTTGTGTGCATACTCTGTTGTGATTGGGTGAATGTTTTCAGACATCATGCATAACATGTAATACTGTGATTTAAGTGAAATATCAGATTTTCGGAATCGTAAAACATCGAATTTATAGTATTGTGCAACTTGAATTTTCATAATTCAAGTTTCGGATGAGACTCGGATTATAAAATTTGCATCATATCATTGTGGGTATATGGTTTGGGATTTGTTCGGGGAAGTTCAGTGGTTTCACCCTTCGAGATGAATTCTGCTTCGGATTAGTGGTTCCACCCTTCAGGCTTAGTTCCACTTCGGATGGTGACGATGGAGAAAGTAGGTTCTGGGGAACCTTACTTTTCGGTGTATCGGAGATGGGTACTATGATTCATGTGCATCAGACATCATATCTTCATGATCCGATTTTGTTGTGTTTTCAGAAAAGTCTTTATCAGAAAATAAAACACTGTTTTGCTTTGTTTTGTTTTTGTTTGTACTTTAGAAACACACTAAGCTCTTTAGCTTACACCCTTAGTTTTTATTTTTCAGAGATCTCAGACTCTTTTAGGTGACTCGGTACTTGGAGCTTCTTGTATTTTACTCGGATACTTTTATAATTCAGTATGAACTATCTTTTAATTACTTCAGACTACTGTTTTGAAATATTTTGGAACATTTATGTAATTCAGACATTGGGACTGTTTACGGTTTTTAATTTGGGTATTATTAAATGCATGCATTTATAAGTTTATTTTTAGAAATTTAACCAATTATCGGAATAATGTTTAAAAGACTGCGTTTCATAATAATGAGGTCTTATTGAGTTTATTTTCTTTTAATAATAATTTTGTTTTTAAGTAAGTAAACTTAAAAAGTGTTACTTGAGGGGTAAGTTTTCAAACACGACTTCCTAGATTCGGCCCATTTCTTCTAGGTCGAGTTTAGGGGGTTACATTTAGTGGTATCAGAGCCTAGGTTCAACCCTCGGACCGTAAGGCTCACAAAAGTTGTGTTCAAAATGCTTTCGACTTTTGCATGCATTAGAAATATTTTGGGATAAATGAGAATTTTCTGGAAAAAAATACTACAATATCTTGTGATTTCTACCTTACTGTTTTCAACGTGTTTTTAAATTAAAGACTCCAGTACCGAATCTGAATATAGGTTATTACCTTCTGTAGATAGTTCTTAAGCCACCGCGTAGAGGTTCTTATGTTGCGCTAGGTTGTTGTCGTATTGTTGCTTCTAGTTGTGATCATCCGTCTTATGCTAATTAGACAAAAAATTAGAATGAGATATATGATAATGAGAATTGATATGCGAGAGCGGAGTACCTTGTGATACGTCGAGATGATTTTATAAATCTGAAACGGAACAATGTCAGTTAGTGATTATGAGATAGAGTTTATGAGGTTGTTAAAATATGTTCATGGGTCAGTTATGGTTGAGAAAGATAAGTGTGATTGGCTTTGAACGAGCTTCGTCTACTGATCTGAAAAGGTGTTGTTACGCAAAAGGATAAGGTGTTCAACGACCTGGTTAGTCGAGCTAAGACTTCTGAAAGGATAATTGCACTAATGGAAAAGGAGGAATTTCAAAATTCTGGTCAAGTTGGAAAACAATCGGACGCGTCTGTTCATCCAAGCTTTGTCAATCTGTCTGAGAATAAACCTAGGGATGCGTTTGTTCCTCAGAGTCATCGGAATGTGAGACCTGTTATATTGACAATTCTGACTAGTAGCGTGGGTAGTTCAAAAGTTCGTCGGCCTATTCCTGCATGTGGCTTTTGCAATAAGAAATATAACGGAGAGTGCAGATTGTTGAATAGAACGTGTTTTAGATGTGGTTCTCAGGATCGTTACTTAAAGAATTGTCCATGTGCACCTTTTGGTTCATTTTTATAGATTCAGAGTCATGCGTTAGATCAGGCACCTTACCGAGGTAGATGTCAGTTTAGATCAGTTGCTTCAGGTACTGCTAGTAGAGGTAGACATGTACCGAGTGGTGGATCAGCTAGATTCGAGATTAGACATCCAGGTTTAGTACATCCAACTGGAGCTCGTGTGGGATATGTTGATATTCATGATGACATGTAAGGTACATTTTAATATGTTTCAGTTTTATTTCCAGTTCTATGTTTCATTATTTTTGGTTATGATGGATCACAGATTCAGAATAAGAACGTACAAGTATGTGTGGGTTAGTTTTGGTATCTGTTGTTAAGTTTAAAAATTTCGAGGACGAAATATATTTAAGGGAGGGAGAGTTGTAACACCCCAAATTTTCCTTAATTCGGAAAACCTAAAATTTAAAATCCCTAATTCAAAAACCCTAACATTTGGAAATTTTATATTCGAAACCCTAATTGAGATTTGTAAATTAAATTAGTTTTTAGTTATAAATACAGTGACATAATTGAATTAATTCAGAACGTTGGTGTCTAATCTATTAAGTGGGTTAACCTAGGAACCCTTATGTTGTAATTTACCCAAATTTTAGGTTTTAAACCTAAATTGTTTGAGTTATACTGGCTGGAAGGTCTTATTTTGTTGTTTTGGGGCAACAACCGTTTCTCTATATCCCTCATCTTTCACGAGGTCTCTCCCTCACCCTCTTTCTTATTTTCCGGCGAAGCTCCGATCGAGCTTGCCTTGTCGTCCGTGTTGCACACCGCCAACACCATTTTGTCCATCGTCATCTCGCGAGACAACCCAACCCTCAGTTTCCCCTTATCGACTCTCGTTTGCTCAGAAACGACGTTAAACCTTTCGACCTTCCCTTGTATCATCGTTCGCCGCCATCCTCTTCGACCCTTCGTTCACCGTCTGTTGCTTGCACGGCTAGTACCACCGTGACCGCCATCATTCCGCATACAATTCCACCCTCCATCATTCCCTCGACGTTCGTTGTCCGAATCGAATTGAAGAGGAATCATTCAGATCTGTCTCCCTCGCCGTCGTTCTCTGTTTAATGTATGTAGGTAAGCTTTGAATCCATAATTTTTGGCTATAAATCAGTGATTTGAGTTATGGGTTGTGTTTGATTTCAGATTCCATTTGAGTGATGACCGTGAGTGACCATTGCGGTCACTTTTGTATGTTTTTCAGTGAGCCACTACTATCCTTGCCGTTTTATGCCACCGTCGAAGGGGTTTGTGAACCTTAGCCTTGTGTTGCATTAGAGAAAGGGGCTCAATTTGTTGAGGGTGGTCACTGCCGTTCACGACGATTCGTGTGCCTCTCTCCACCACCGCCATTGTCACAATATCTCGCCGCTGTACATGTTCAAATCGGCCGCCGAGTTATGAGTCTGCACCGCCTTCGTGGCGTTATGCTGCCGCCACCATTTGGCATCTGGAAACCCTAGTTGCTTAACAATGTTCTTGTGTGCAGGCCATCAGATTTGGCCCAAGTGGGGGAGCAAGCCAAGTGTGGGTTATTGGGTTTAAGCCCAACCATTGTAGTTCTTGGTTGTGGGTCTATGTAAAGCCTGATTCAAGTAAGCCTTGTGTTATAGCCAAGACCATGTTTGTGACCTAAATCGAGTAAACCCAATTTTGAACAAATGTGAATAGGTTGTGTAATGTGAACCGAGGTGGACCTTAAATCGGACCAAGTGAATCAATCAATATTGGACCGAACCAAGCCAGACTGTTGATCGAACCGAACCGATCTGAAATTTTTGAACCGTTGACTGTGAACCGAACCAGATTTGACTCTTGGACCCGTTTGACTTGCAGTTGACTTTTGACCTTTGACCAACTCATTTGATCGTTTGACCGTATTGGACATTAATTGTTGACCGGAGTTGACCGCAGACCTTAGACCGTTGACCAGTTGACTTTGACTTTGACAAATGTTGACTTTTTCAGAAACGTTCACAATGACATTTCTCGACGTCCTTAATTCGAATCCGCTGCCCGTTTTGTCTAATTTGAACCCGAAAATTCCGGTTTGCTAATTTCAATTAGTTAGTACTTAAAATCTATTAAGTTGTGGATTTCAGAATCTGATTCAGAATATTCCTATGTTCAGGTGATAATGTCTTCGAGGCCGATGAGTTACCTCCAGTTGTACATACCGACCGTACACGTTCTCCGAGATTTTCACGTGAGTATATCTTCAGTTTAGTTCTTAATGTTTTAGTCGGTGGCTTAGTGTTAGTAATAAATACTAATATAGTATTCATGCCTTCGTAGGTCCTCATTCAGCTAGATCTGAGCATGAGATGCGCTTTTCTCGGCATTAGAGCTTCTGTTGCTTAAGGTGTGTCTCTTCCTGATTTATATACTTGTGTGTTTCTTTCTGTGCTATAAATTTTATGTGCTTTTCTGGTATTAGTATAAGTAATGTTTTGTACATTTTGTGTGCATACTCTGTTGTGATTGGGTGAATGTTTTCAGACATCATGCATAACATGTCATACTGTGATTTAAGTGAAATATCAAATTTTCGGAATCGTAAAACATCGGATTTATAGTATTGTGCAACTTGAATTTTCATAATTCAAGTTTCGGATGAGACTCGGATTATAAAATCTGCATCATATCATTGTGGGTATATGGTTTGGGATTTGTTCGGGGAAGTTCAGTGGTTTCACCCTTCGGGATGAATTCTGCTTCAGATCAGTAGTTCCACCCTTCAGGCTGAGTTCCACTTCGGATGGTGACGATGGAGAAAGTAGGTTCTGGGGAACCTTACTTTTTGGTGTATCAGAGATGGGTACTATAATTCATGTGCATCAGACATCATATCTTCATGATCTGGTTTTGTTGTGTTTTCAGAAAAGTCTTTATCAGAAAATAAAACACTGTTTTGCTTTGTTTTGTTTTTGTTTGCACTTTAGAAACACACTTAGCTGTTTAGCTTACACCCTTAGTTTTTATTTTTCAGATATCTCAGACTCTTTTAGGTGACTCGATACTTGGAGCTTCTTGCATTTTACTCGGATACTTTTATAATTCAGTATGAACTCTCTTTTAATTACTTCAGACTACTGTTTTGAAATATTTTTGAACATTTATGTAATTCAGATATTGGGACTGTTTACGGTTTTTAATTTGAGTATTATTAAATGCATGCATTTATAAGTTTATTTTTAGAAATTTAACCAATTATCGAAATAATGTTTAAAAGACTACGTTTCATAATAATGAGGTCTTATTGAGTTTATTTTCTTTTAATAATAATTTTGTTTTTAAGTAAGTAAACTTAGAAAGTGTTACTTGAGGGGTAAGTTTTCAAACACGACTTCCTAGATTCAGCCCATTTCTTCTGGGTCGGGTTTAGGGGTTACAATAATCATCTTTCAGCCCACGATACATCTTTGTACTACAGGGTGCATAGCAAAAGGAATGCTATGAGCCTCAGTAAAGATAGTGCTCCTTAACTTTACATCCTCTAGCACAACTATTCGACTCTTAAAACACAAAACATCATCATTATTGAAACAAAAGTCCGTTGGATTTCCTTTCGCTATGTCTTGAACATGCAGTACCAACGAATCATCTAACAACTACTTCTCCTTAATCAACTCCACCAAAGAGGGTTTCACTTATAACTCAACCACTAATCCACCATCTCGTGATATACTAAACCGAGTAAACATTGCCCTTAACTTTATGGCCACCTTTCAACTCAAGGCATCAACCACAACATTAGCCTTCTCTGGATGGTACTCGATCGTCAAGTCGTAATCTTTTAGCAACTCAAACCACCTTCGTTGTCTAAGATTCAACTCTTTTTGAGACATCAAGTATTTCAAACTTTTATGGTCTGTGTACACCGTACACTTTTCACCATAAAGGTAATGCCTCCAAAATTTTAAAGCAAACATTACTGCAGCCAACTCGATGTCATACGTAAGGTAATTACGCTCGTGCACCTTCAACTTGTCGAGATGCATAAGCTACTACCCTTCCTTTTTGCATCAACACACACCCAAACCAACATAAGATGCATCACTATAAACCATAAACTCTTTTCCCGATTCAGGTTGAAGCAAGATAGGAGCTTGCGTCAACGCTTCCTTCATTTTCTCAGAAGCTTGTTGTCTAACCTTTGTCCACTCAAACTTAACATCCTTTTGCAACAACTTTGTCAAAGGAGCATCAATCCTTGAAAAACCATCCACGAACCTACGATAGTATCCCACCAAACCAAGGAAACTACACACCTCATAAACCGACTTAGACAACTTCAAATTCATCACCGCTTCAACCTTTTGAGGATCGACCCGAATCCCTTCGGCTGACACTACATGTCCAAGAAAAACAACTTCCTTAAGCCAAAACTCGCACTTAATCAAATTAGCATAAAACTGATTTTCCAACAAAACTTGCAACACAATTTGCAAATGTTTATCATGATCCTTCTTGGTACAAGAGTACACGAGAATATCATTGATAAACACAACCAAAAATCTATCCAAAAGCTCATGGAACACACGATTCATCATATCCATGAACGCGACAGGGGCATTAGTCAAACAAAAAGGCATCACCAAAAACTCATAATGCTCGTACCTTGTACGAAAAGCAATCTTAGACACATCAACATCTTTTACGTTCAACTAGTAATATCCGGATCTCAGATCAATCTTAGAAAACACCGAAGCACCTCGAAACTAATCAAAAAGATCATCTATCCTTGGCAAAGGATACTTGTTCTTGATTGTCAACTTGTTTAATTGACGATAATCTATACACATTTGCATCGTGCCATCTTTCTTCTTCACAAACAAGACCGGTGCACCCTAAGGTGAAACACTAGGCCTAATGAAACCTCGATCAAGCAACTCATGAAGTTCTGTCTTCAACTTCTTAGGTGCCATTTGATAGGGAGCAATAGACACTGGAGTCGTATTTTCATACAACTCGATGTCGAACTCAACCTCTCTATTCAGTGGCAAACCAGGCAACTCTTCACAAAATACACCTGGAAATTCACATACTATACGAATGTCCTGCACTCGCACCTCCTTTGTGCTGGGATTTATCACATAAGCCAAGAAAGCTTCACATCTTGAACGCACCAACCGACTCGCTTCAAGAGCCGAAACAACATTAGATAAGAATTTCACATTCTCACCTATAATCACCACCTCATAATCATCAGAAAGTTTCAACGAAACTCGCTTGGTCTAAAAATCAACCACAGCCCTATGCTCAATTAACAAATCCATACCAAGAATTACATCGAAACCATAGAAAGGGAATTCCATAAGATTAACCTCAAACACATGATCTTGAACAAACAAGTGACATCTCTTATACAACTTTCTTGTGACAATCGTTTCACCAAAATAACTGGTTACACATATACCAACATCTAACAACTCAACAGTCAAACCAAGCACTTGTGCATGCTCACGCAAAATGTATGAATGAGTAGAACCAGGATCAATCAATGAAATTAATGACAAGGATTGCAAAGTAAAGGTACATGCGATCACATCCGTGTCATTCCTTCCCTCTTGGTGTGCATACACCCTAGCGTGTCCACCTTCCCCAGGCTAAACAACAACAACATGAGCAACATTCCTTTGCCCATCATCTCTACGCTGAAAGTTACCACAATCGCGCCCACGACCTCTCTTTGGCTCAACAACTTGCATCGGAGCGTGTCCATGTCTAACCGGTTGTGGACAATCATGTTTCATATGTCCTCGTGATCCACAATTCCAACACTTACCCAGATTACCCCAACACTCTCATGTGTGCCTCCTACCGCACCGGTTACATTCTAGAGTACGAACAAAAGCATTATGGCCTTGATGACCACGACCAGAGTTTCCACCACCACGCCTAGGATCTAGTTGATACCTTCGATCCTTATGCTTCTTGTAACGATCCTTTCCACCATCATACTCAGCCGCCCTCTTTCTAGAACTAGAACCACCCGAACGAGCATCTAAACCCAAATTCTGCTCAATGTCCTTAGCTCGAGTGACTAAGACATCAAAGTCGGTGTAGTTCGAAGCCAACATATAGGTCTTGACATCCTTCACTAGCCCATAGCGAAAACGATCACATCTATTTTGTTCATCGGGAACCAGCTCATGAGCATACTGGCTCAACCGAACAAACAGAACTTCGTATTCCGAAACAATCTTGTTTCCTTGCACCAAGGACATAAACTTGTTGAGCTGATCAAACGATTGTAAATGGCCAAGAGGGGGTGAATTGGCGATTAAAAATTCGAAGGGAGAAATTTGATGAATGAAAATTTGACACAAGGAAATTTATAGTGGATCAAGTTCCTAAAGGAACTACACCTCCACTACCTTAGAACCCACTAAGGATTTTAAATCAATCCACTAATTGATTCTTCCTTTTTTCTTAGATGAGGAGGAAACCTTACAAGACCGATTAAGCTTTCCACCCAAAGCTTAATCCAACACACTCTTTAGAAAGAAGGAATTTGGTAAACCTTACAAATACCTCTCAAAGGTTGATGCTTACCCAAATACAATCAATCACAACCTAGACTCTCAATAAAAATTGCAATGATAAACTCAATTGAGTTGGGTACAAAGATTTGACTCTAAAATGAACAAGGTCTGTATTTGAATGCTTTGATGTTGCTTTAATGCTCAATAGTTGTTGCTGTAGCATTTGAGACTTGTTTTTATAGCCTTGCATTGATTTCTAGCCATTTGGGTGGTTGAGGTCATTAATCTAGTCGTTGGGCTGCAATTTCCCGCAATAAATGCTCATCAACAACCTACCGTATCGGTACAGTTCTTGGGCGTATCAGTACATGTCTCAAAGAAGAAAAAGCTGTTGCGACTGAAAAAGGGCGTATCGATACGCTTGAAAGGCGTATCGGTACGGTATAAAGGGGAATATCGATACGAAATGACGTATCGATACGGATTTTGCTAACTGGAATCCTGAATTGAGTTTTGCTGAAAAGCGTATTAGTACGCTACCTTAGCGTATCGATACCGTTCAACAGTCATTTAAAATTTTGGATTCCAATAACTGACAAGCCAACGTTCGAATATTAAATGCAAAGATTTTTGCAAAGGTCAGCATATCGTATCGATATGGTGACATACCATATCAGTACGCTATAGTAAAGAATATTCTTGTATGAAAATTGTATCGATATGATCCCGATGCGTATCGATACGCTATAGCTTAAAGTCTTGCCCAGATGAATATCGTATCGATACGGGGTTAAACCGTATCGATAATCTATAAACGATTAAAATTCTAGTGTTGAAAAATTGTATCGATACGCATAAGAGTATCGATACGCCTGGGCATTTTGTTGCTTTTTGGCTTGAAAATACTTAGAAATTTTGAACTCTTTTAATGTGCTTTGACTTGAAATAGTATTTGGTTCAAAATGGCTTGTCAAATTGTGAGTCTTTGAAAATAATTAAAAATTTGTCGTTTTATAATTTAGTCCTTAAGGTAAATTGTTATATCAAAATCAATTTTGGTTTTACAATCTCCCCCTTTTTGATATAACAAAACCAAATATAAATTTTTAAGTTTTGAAACCTTTGAAAAGCTTACTCCCCCTTAATTTAAGATAAGTTTTCAAAATTAAGTTTCAAATGGCTCTAAATACTACTTCTCCCCTTTTTGTTAGATCAAACATAATAGCACAAGGTAAGGATAATAGAAACATAATATCAACAAATTCAAATTGAAAACACAATAATTCAAAGCAACCAATAGTTTAAAAACATAAAGCCAAACTCAAATCCTAACAACATAAATGAAAGCATAGGGTTCTAATGGATAGATGCATAAACTAGAAAAACTAAATGAGATGTGATGAAATGCACGACTACTCGTTCCCACCATCATCGTCATCCTCGTCCTCTTCATCTTCATCATCTTGATTCGGTTGAGGCCTCTTAGTTTGATTGAGCCAAGCACCATGAAAGGCTGTGAGAGAGATATCCATGGAATTTTTTTGAAGAGCAACAACTTTGACTTGATCCTCCAAAGATGTGAATCGAGTATCAAGGCCCTTGACTCGATCTTCCAATGATGTGAATCGAGTGTCAACAGCGGCAAACCCAGCTTCTATGTTGGTGAATTTCTCATTAAGAAACATTATGAGAGTGTCCATAGAGGATGGAGCAATATGAGCACCTTAAGAGCCTTGTAAAGCTTTGGCTTGAACATCTTGACGAGGAGCTTGAGGGACACGAACCCATTCATTGTTGAGGTAGGCAAAGTTAGAACGGGTGAGGGAACGCTCATCTATGGGTAGGCCAAGGGGTTCGGGATAGTCATGGGTACAATCTATCTTAAGGGAGTGAAATAAATGACTCAACGCCGTTGAATAATAAATTTTTTTTACTTGATCGGTGTGACGGTGTTGAACAAGGTAGACAAGATCGGAAAACATAATTTGACAAAAATTAGGGTGCTTACCCTCACGAAAACACCTACGCCAAAAATCGTCAACTTGACGAATAGTTGAAAATTTCCCACCCGAGGGACGAATAAATCATAAAATTATGAGATGAAGTATTCGGTCTTGGGCATTTAAAACATTAACAGAACCAAGAGGACCATGACCCAAAAACTTTTCATCATCAATCCCGACATTTTCAAAACCAAAAGCGTTACAAAGAACATCTTGATCGACTCGAAAAGTTGTGCCCATAAGATGAGACTCTATAGCAACAAAATGTTCCCTTTGTGCATCATGAATGCATTTGGCATTTGAAAAGAAAATTATGACCATCTTCAAATCAAAGGAAGATATTCAAATTTAAGACGTTTAGAGTTTAAAAATGGGATTGACACGACATGTTCTTCACTAAAAGTAAATCCTTGGAATAGTTTATAACGTGACAAGTCCGAAGGGTGTGGAAAACTATTTTGGATTATGTAAGGGAGGTTAGGTTTAGGATTACCCTCATCGTCTTCGATAGGATCGAAAGATGTAGAGGCTAAGTATCGTTTCGCTCTCTTTTTGGGTTCCATAATCTTGAAAAACAACATCGAAACAAATTGAATATGTATGCAATTATCATCTCATTCAATCCAACAATAAATTCCAATAATTCAAGGTATTGAAAAATAATTTAAGGTTAAAAATATATACAAGTATAAAAGAAAAATTGGTAATTTTTTTTGAAAAATAGTTTATAAAAATATACGATATAAAATTATATTCGAATGAAAAAAATATTGGATTTTGATTTTTTTTTTGTAAAAACTTGAAAAACCATAACATTTGTATATGTTTTATACAAAAATTAATCGAAAAAAACTAATAAAATTAAACGAAAATTAAAAAAGAAAAATAAGAAAAAATTTATACCTTGAGTTATGAGAATGGATGAATGAGGTGATAAGAGTGCACAAGATTGCTAACAAAGTATGGCTTTGATGTGTTGTTTAAAAACCCTCAATTAATTTGAAGTTTGATGTGAAGAATTTGAGAGATTGAGGGGGGGTTTTATAAGTATTTCCGGCTAGGGTTTAGAGAGAAAAAGATGGGAAGTTTAAGTGAAAAGTGATTTTACATTTAAAGCCCGATTTTAAGTTTCTGCCGAAACCATATCGGTACGCTTGTAGAGCGTATCGACACGCCTTGCTCTAATTTTAAATTAATATTTAAAATCGTATCGATACGCGTGACCGTATCGATACAATTTGACCTATATCACTTCCCATTGACGAATCCGTATCGATACGCTTTTAGATGTATCAATACGCCATTAACAGAAAGTGCAATTTTGACAGTTTCAAGTCGAAAAATCTAACTTTAAATGTCCCTAAATGCATGTTAATGACATATGAGTAAGATTTATTGACTAAAATTAATGCATACTCCCCCTAGCAACATGCATAGAAGCAAAATGAGGCAAATTAACATAAGCATGAATATCAACCAATTTCAAGTAAAATTCTTGACCATTTGAGACTTAAAAGGGTCAAGAAAGGCTAGTTAAAAATAACTCTCTCTTAAGGTTCCAAAAATACTCTTTATCTAAAGGTTTGGTAAATATACCCGCTAATTGGTTCAAGGTATCAACATATTCTTGAACAACATCATTTTTCAAAATATGGTTTCTAATAAAATGATGTCTAATTTCTATATGTATGGTTCTAGAGTGTTGGATGAGATTCTTAGTGAGACAAATGGCACTAGTGTTGTCACACCTAAGGGGTATTGCATCTACTTGAACATCATAATCTAAGAGTTGTTGCTTTATCCAAAGGACTTGAGCAAAACAACTCGCTAAGGATATGTACTCTGCTTGATTGATGAAGGTGCCATCCTTCCTTTGTTTGATTTGGAACCCTAAAAAGAATGAGAGCTCCCCCATCATGCTCATCTCGAACTCACCTTGCGTTAGCTTAGAAAATTCTTTGCAATAACATTCATTAGTAGAACAAAAAATGATATCATCAACATAAATTTGTACTACTAAGATGTCATTACAATATCTTTTTATGAAAAGTGTAGTGTCCACCTTGCCTTTTTCAAAACCTTTTTCAATCAAAAAGTTTGAAAGCCTTTCATACCAAGCTCTAGGAGATTGTTTTAAACCATAAAGAGCTTTGGTTAATTTAAAAACATGATTGGAAATTTAGGATCCTCAAAACCCGGTGGTTGTTCAACATACACTTCTTCATTTATAAAACCATTTAGAAAATCACTTTTTACATCCATTTGAAAGAGCTTGAAATCATGGTAACATACAAATGCTAGAAGCATCCTAAAAGCTTCCATTCTAGCTACGGGTGCATATGTTTCATCAAAATCAATTCCCTCTTCTTGAATGTAACCTTGAGCAACAAGCCTAGCCTTTTTTCTCACCATGTTACCACTCTCATCTAGTTTATTTCTAAAGACCCATTTAGTTCCTATAGTAGATTGATTACTAGGCCTTTCAAATAATGTTCATACTTTTATTTTCACAAATTGATTAAGTTCTTCTTGTATGGCCAAAATCCAAAAATCATCTTTTAATTTTTTTTTTTATATTTTTAGGCTCAATGCATAAAATAAATGCAACATGGTTCATTAGTTTGAGACAGGATCTAGTAGTTACCCCATTGGATGGATCACCCAAGATTTTACCACCTTTGACATAGTTGAACTCCCTTGGGTATGTCACCTTATTTTCCTCAAGAGCCAAGTCCTTCAAGGCTTCAAGAGGTGGATCTTGTGCATCTTCTTCTTTGGTTGGAACCTCATCCACCTTTGATGTTTGTCCTCCATCAATGGCTTCAATGATCCCAACATCATCATCATCACAAGAATCTTTCCTCGGAAGGAGGTTATCATCGAAAACAACATGCATAGACTCTTCTACTACTAAAGTTCTCTTATTAAATACACGACAGGCTTTAAACTTTAAAGAATATCCTAAGAAAAATACCTTCATCACTTTTAGCATCAAATTTACCTAAGTTGTCTTTACCATTGTTTAAAACAAAACACTTGCAACCAAATGGATGAAAATAACTAATGCTAGGCTTCTTAGATTTTAAAGTCTCATATGGTGTTTTCTTTAAAATAGGTCTAATAATTACTCGATATATAATGTAGCAAGCGGTATTTGTGGCTTTCGCCTAAAAATATTTAGGTAAATTATTTTCGCAAAGCATGATTCTAGTCATTTTTTCTAAAGTTCGATTTTTCCTCTAAACTACCCCATTTTGTTGAGGAGTGCGAGGTGCGGAAAAATTATGGCTAATCTCATTTTCTTTTAAAAATTCTTCAAAACCCAAGTTTTGAAATTCGGTTCCATGATCACTTCTAATGTGAGTAATTTTAAGCTCAATATCATTTTGGGTTATTTCAGAAAATATGATAAATTTTTCTAAAGCCTCATCTTTTGTACTTAAGAATAGAACCCAAGTAAACCTAGACTAGTCATCTACAAGCACAAAAGCATATGATTTACCACCCAAGCTCATAGTTCTTGTAACCCCCTTAACCCGGCCTAGACGGTTGACCCGAATTAAGAAGATTACACGGGGAAAACCAAAGTCAACCCGAAAGTCAACCTTGATTAACGACCCTTTTTTTTCTTTTTAATCTTATCTAGATGCACATTAACCCTAAACATATTTACAAGAACAACATACTCAGAGATCACAACAATCAAAGATCATTCAGGGACTCAATTGCACAAATTACAACTTTAGGGACCAAATTGTAAATTCTGAAAACTTTAAGGAATTAACCCAATTTTAAGTTACCAACTCGAAATTAATCATCTTTCATGCTTCTTTGCCAAATTTCAGCTCAAACAGACATCTCAAACTCATACAATTGCATAAACATGTTTCGGGACCAAAATGCAAACATTTCAGAACATAAAACCAACAATTTCAGTGCCCAACGGTCGAGTGTTTCGGAACAGGGAGAACTCGTTCCGAAACGCGGGACCGTTCCGCAACTGGTTCCGAAACAGTGCCTGGCAGTGGCATATCCGTTCCGGAACAGCTCCTTCCGTTTCGGAACGCCCAGGCCATTTCAGGGCCCCGTTCCGATACGGTAGCACCTGTTCCGAAACAGGCTGCCCAGATTGCAGAAAAATCGCTGGTTTATCATGCAATTGACCAACCGGACGTGCTCCAAAAGCCACCAAATTATACCAGCAAATCATACAACATACAAAGAACATAATTGCATCAACCAAACATCAACATGGCATCAATTATGAAAATCCCCAAATCTATAGGCATGCTTCCTACTTAGCAAACCATTCAAGCATCAATTTAACAAAACCATCTCATAAAGGCCAATTACATGTTCCAACACTATTAGCAACATAAATCCAACTTAGGGAGTCCAAAATATCTCCCAAAACATCAACCTAGGTTCCCCATTGCCAAATGCCAAAAGCTAATAGTGTTTAAGAAACCTTCACCATACATGAGCTTTGTTCACCACTTGAATTCTTGTCCCCCTTGCTGCCCTCAATGCACTTTAATGCTCTGCATTATTGGTTTAAGAAAAGAGAGAGAGAGCGTAAGCAAAAGCTTAGTGAGGAATGCTCATTTAAAACCACACAATAATGCATTTTCAAAACACATTTATAAACCTTAATTCAAATAATCATTTGCACATGCTCATAAGCATTTAAAACAAGCAATTCATGCTTCAAGTTCATATCATGTCATATTGGCAACAAGTGATACATTCAACATAAGATCCACACATGGACTTTTAAACACCATTGTGATCTTATACCTTCCAAGGACCACACATGGACTTTTAAACACCATTGTGTCCTTAACCCATGGACTTTTAAACACCATGACAAGGACCACACAAGGACTTTTAAACACCTTTGTGTCCTTAGCAAGAATCTCCCAAGGACTTTTAAACACCTTGGAGTTCTTAAATAAACAAGGCTTACACAAGGAATTTTAACCACCTTTGTAACCTTAACCAAGGACCAACCATGGACTTTTAAACACCATGTTGTCCTTAAATACACAAGACTCACCCAAGGAATTTTAACCACCTTGGTGATCTTAACCAAGAACCAACCATGGACTTTTAACCACCATGTTGTTCTTAAATAAACAAGGCTCACACAAGGACTTTTAACCACCTTTGTGACCTTAACCATCACTTGCCAATATGCATCATTAACAACAAGAATCCACTATTTTAAAGCATTTATCAAAGCCATAAACATCATGCATCTTTAAGCATCAAACCACATTTAAACAATGTCCAAAAACAAGGATCTCTTACCTTGAGCATCCTTCAACACATGGATTATAATCTCAGCAAATAAACATGCTAAATATGCTTTCAAAACAGGATTTAAAACATGCAAACAACCACATTGCATACAACCAATCCATGGCTCATCAACAAGAGAGTTTTCCGAAAACTTACTCTTGAGCTTAGCTAAGTTGCTTAGACTTAAACTAAGCTCCCAAACCTTCAAAACACTGGTTTCAAAGCTGAAAACCAAAATCCACTCACCGATTCCGTTTCGCCACTTGCCGGAACACCAATCAAGCTTCCGGATCACCACCACTTGGATCCAAAGATGACTCCCCTGTTTTAAACACATCAAAGCAGAGGATTAATGCATCATCATGCATTAATAGCTTCAATGAAAGCACCTAAACCCGCTGCTCTCATCCACACTCTATTTTCGGCTACCAAACACAACCGAAAATGCATCTAAACAACTCCACAACACTACCCAGCCATGATCCATCAAATCTAATCATTCATAAACCTCAATTATCATCCAAAAAGGATCTAACCACGTCCTTATACCTCCAGCTATAACAGATCAACAAGATCACTCCAAAAACCATCAAAAACTCAAGCAAAACTTAGGAAATTCAACCTATCCGGGATTGCATTAATTAAACCTCAATTCCTCATCAATTTAACATTCATTTATCATCAAAAAGACACCTCAAATCACTGCTTAAACAGATCATACGAATTTTAACCAAAATCAACCAAATCTTGCATTTTAAAGCCAAGATTAAGAACACATCTATAAAACCTTTTATAAAACACAAATTAAGGATTGAGAACTTAGGAATTTCAGTAAAGAACTGAGAATTTAGAGGAGAAGGACGTTCTTACCTCCAAACTTGAGTTTCTCCCTTTTAGAACCAAGATTTCTTGAAAATCCACTTAGCAAATGGTAAGGTTTTGATGAAGAGATGATTAGCAATCAAAAGAGAATTGAAAAGAGATATTTAGGTGACAAAATCAGAGGGAAAAGCTCTGGAGAAAGATGTTTGGTTTGAGAGAAAAGATGAGAGAAAATGAAAATGGAAAATGGAAAAGTTAGTTGGAAATTAGGAAAATATCTTCCCTCCTTTTTAGCTTTATTTAAAAACCTTTAATAAATCATTTAATATCTTAGAAAAATCTGGAGAAACTCCCATTGGGTAAATAGCTCCTTAAAGATTCAAAGTTTCAATCCTTTTTAAAACAGTCTCACAATTTTCGAAAATTACATTTTGGTCACTAGCCAAAATGTCACCCTTCCAAACCTCATTTTGTAAAATTGATTTCACCAAACTCTTATATATAATAAAAGAGAATTTTAAGACATTTTTCCATATTTTTAATGCAACCCGAACTAGGCTTTCCTAATTTCACTCTTTTATATTCGAACCGCACTTTGACCGAACCGGTCCAAACCCAAAACTTCTAAGCCCAAAACCGGGGCGTTACAGTTCTAATTGGCCCAAAAAGATCCATATGAATCAATTGTAAGCATCTACTAGTAGAAACATCATTAATGGATTTAAATGAAGTTCTATGTTGTTTACCCTTAGAGCATGCATCACATAATTTATCATTTGAGAACTTAAGTTTGGGTAAACCTCTAACTAGATTAAGGGAAACTAATTTCTCTAAAACACTCATGCTAACATGTCCTAATTTCCTATGCCAAAGCTATGAATCATATTCATCGTATGCAACTAAGCATACATTGGATGTTTTTATTTCATCTAAGTGCACCATATAGATATTGCCTATCCTATGCCCTATGAGCATCAATTGATTTATTTTAATGTTCATTATTTTACAACCACTTTGATAAAAGAGAACATTAAAAGATTTACCACAAATTGACTAATGCTCAACAAGTTGTGTCTTAGACCATTGACAAGCAATACATCTTCAATAAGTACAGTTGGGAGATTACCAATGGAGCCGATACCCTCAATATGGCCTTTGGAGTTGTCACCAAATGTCACTACTCCACCATGCTTTGGCTCGAGCTCCTTGAATTTACTCTTGTCTCTGGTCATGTGTCTTGAGCATCCACTATCAAGGTACCATGTTTTTTGACTTGAAGCTTTGGCCTTGTAGCAATGCCCCCTACAAACAAAGATTAGTTCCTTGATTTTGGTACCCAAATCATTTTGGGTCCATAAGTGTTAGCTCTCAAAAGCTTGATTCCCTTAGGAATCCAAGAAGCATATCATTCACATTATTAGAAATATTGAGTTCCTTAAGAACCCATACACTCCTAATTCCTTTAACTTTGGATTGGTTTTTAAAACCTCTTTGTTTGGGGCAAAATTGTTTTATTTAACAAATTGGGTTTTTGAAGAACTTTCTTTTTCAAAAACATGTTTCCCAATAGTAAGAGAACTTTTGAGATTATCCACTTCCTTAGTGTGATAATATTGGAAATCGGAAAGAAGTTTTTCAACATCAATATTTTTCTTTTTAAGCTCATTTGAAAGATTTATCAAATACAAAACCTTCTTTTCCAATTCAGAATTGGTTTTTGAAAGAGACTCATTTTGAGATTTTAAATCGGAAATGATTTTATTTTTTTTTAAAATAGACTCTTTATATTTGTCAACCAATTCATCATAAACATTTTGTAAATCATCATATTCATTATATAATTCATCATAAGTAAGAGATGAGTTAGAGTTTACCATTGGTTCCTCCTCAAATGCCATGAAACAAAGGTTGGCCATTTCCTCCTCCTCTTCGGATGACTCATCATCACTCTAAGTTTCCACTTGAGCTCTAAGTTTGTTCTTCTTCCCAAAGCTTTTCTTTATCAATTGAGGGCACTCGGATCAGATATGGTCGGTCTTCTTGCACTCATAGCAAGTGATTTGGCAATTCTCTTCTTCTTTACTCCTATTCTTGAAGTCGCCTTTTCTATTGAATTTTCTTCCTCGATTGGACTTCATGAATCATGTGAATCTTTTGGCCAACTTGGCCATCTTTTTATTCACTAGAATCACTATCGTTGTATGAAGCTTTAAGTGTGTTTCCAATCTTCTTCTTCTCAACCTCCTTCTTCTCAACTTTCTTATCTTCCTTTTTTCATGAACTCGTGAGTGAGTAGAGATCCAACAAGGGCATCAAGCTTGAGAGTCTTCAAATCTCTAGCTTCAATGGTGACCGTTCTTTTTCCATCCTAAGATTCCGGAAGTGAATATAGAAGTTTCCGAAATAGATTATCTTCGGGAATGACTTCACCGAAGCCCTTTAATCCATTGACGATGACCGAGAACCGATCAAACATCTTGGAGACGCTTTCATCAGGATCCATCTTGAAATTTTCGTAGCTTAAATTGAGTAGCTCGATCTTCGTCTCTTTAACATCGCTAGTTCCCTCATATGTAGTCTTGAGGGTATCCCAAACTTTCTTGGCGCTTTCAATTAAATACACCTTTGAATAGATGTTTGGGGTAAAATGGTTTTCTCTTAACATATTGGGTCTTTGAAGAACTTTCTTTTTCAAAAACATGTTTCCCAATAGTAAGAGAGGTTTTGAGATTATCCACTTCCTTAGTGTGATAATCTTGGAAATCGGAAAGAAGTTTTTCAACATCAAGAATTTTCTTTTTAAGCTCATTTGAAATATTTATTAAATAAAAAACCTTCTTTTCCAATTCAGAATTGGTTTTTGAAAGAGACTCATTTTGAGATTTTAAATCGGAAATGATTTTATTGTTTTTTAAAATAGACTCTTTATATTTGCCAACCAATTCACCATAAACATTTTGTAAATCATCATATTCATTATATAATTCATCATAAGTTAGAGATGAGTTAGAGTTTACCATTGGTTCCTCCTCAAATGCCATGAGACAAAGGTTGGCCACTTCCTCCTCCTTTTCGGATGACTCATCATCACTCCAAGTTGCCACTTGAGCTCTAAGTTTGTTCTTCTTCCCAAAGCTTTTCTTTCGCAATTGAGGGCACTCAGATCAGATATGGCCGGTCTTCTTGCACTCATAGCAAGTGATTTGGTCCTTCTCTTCTTCTTTACTCCTATTCTTGAAATCGCCTTTTCTATTGAATTTTCTTCCTCGATTGGACTTCATGAATCATGTGAATCTTTTGGCCAACTTGGCCATCTTTTTATTCACTAGAATCGCTATCGTTGTATGAAGCTTTAAGTGTGTTTCCAATCTTCTTCTTCTCAACCTCCTTCTTCTCAACTTTCTTCTCTTCCTTTTTTCATGAACTCGTGAGTGAGTAGAGATCCAACAAGGGCATCAAGCTTGAGAGTCTTCAAATCTCTAGCTTCAATGGTGACCGTTCTTTTTCCATCCTAAGATTCCGGAAGTGAATATAGAAGTTTTCGAAATAGATTATCTTCGGGAATGACTTCACCGAAGCCCTTTAATCCATTGACGATGACCGAGAACCGACCAAACATCTTGGAGACGCTTTCATCAGGATCCATCTTGAAATTTTCGTAGCTTAAATTGAGTAGCTCGATCTTCGTCTCTTTAACATCGCTAGTTCCCTCATATGTAGTCTCGAGGGTATCCTAAACTTTCTTGGCGCTTTCAATTAAATACACCTTTGAATAGATGTTTGGGGTAAAATGGTTTTCTCTTAACATATTGGGTTTTTGAAGAACTTTCTTTTTCAAAAACATGTTTCCCAATAGTAAGAGAGGTTTTGAGATTATCCACTTCCTTAGTGTGATAATCTTGGAAATCAGAAAGAAGTTTTTCAACATCAAGATTTTTCTTTTTAAGCTCATTTGAAATATTTATTAAATAAAAAACCTTCTTTTCCAATTCGAAATTGGTTTTTGAAAGAGACTCATTTTGAGATTTTAAATCGGAAATGATTTTATTGTTTTTTAAAATAGACTCTTTATATTTGTCAACCAATTCATCATAAACATTTTGTAAATCATCATATTCATTATATAATTCATAATAAGTAAGAGATGAGTTAGAGTTTACCATTGGTTCCTCCTCAAATTCCATGCGACAAAGGTTGGTCACTTCCTCCTCCTCTTCGGACGACTCATCATCACTCCAAGTTGCCACTTGAGCTCTGAGTTTGTTCTTCCTCCCAAAGTTTTTTTCTCAATTGAGGGCACTCAGATCAGATATGGTTGGTCTTCTTGCACTCATAGCAAGTGATTTGGTCCTTATCTTATTCTTTACTCATATTTTTGAAGTCTCATTTTCTATTGAATTTTCTTCCTCGATTAGACTTCATGAATCGTGTGAATCTTTTGGCCAACATGGCCATCTTCTTCTCCACTCGAATCGTTATCGTTGTATGAAGCTTTAAGTGTGTTTCCAATCTTCTTCTTCTCAACCTCCTTCTTCTCAACTTTCTTCTCTTCTTTCTTCTTCTCTTCCTTGTTTCATGAACTCATGAGTGAGTAGAGATCCAACAAGGGCATCAAGCTTGAGAGTCTTCAAATCTCTAGCTTCGATGATGACCGTTCTTTTTCCATCTGAAGATTCCGAAAGAGAATATAAAAGTTTCCGAACTAGCTTATCGTCGAGAATGAATTCACTGAAGCCCTTTAATCCATTGACGACGACCGAGAACCGATCAAACATCTTGGAGACGCTTTCATCAGGATCCATCTTGAAATTTTCGTAGCTTAAATTGAGTAGCTCGATCTTCGTCTCTTTAACATCGCTAGTTCCCTCATATGTCGTCTCGAGGGCATCTCAAACTTCCTTGGCATTTTCGATGAAAGACACCTTTGAATAGATGTTTGGGGTAAAATGGTTTTCTCTTAACATATTGGGTTTTTGAAGAACTTTCTTTTTCAAAAACATGTTTCCCAATAGTAAGAGAGGTTTTGAGATTATCCACTTCCTTAGTGTGATAATCTTGGAAATCGGAAAGAAGTTTTTCAACATCAAGATTTTTGTTTTTAAGCTCATTTGAAATATTTATCAAATAAAAAACCTTATTTTCCAATTCATAATTGGTTTTTGAAAGAGACTCATTTTGAAATTTTAAATCGGAAATGATTTTATTGTTTTTCAAAATAGACTCTTTATATTTGTCAACCAATTCATCATAAACATTTTGTAAATCATCATATTCATTATATAATTTATCAAAAGTAAGAGATGAGTTAGAGTTTACCATTGGTTCCTCCTCAAATGCCATGAGACAAAGGTTGGCCACTTCCTCCACCTCTTCGGATGACTCATCATCACTCCAAGTTGCCACTTGAGCTCTGAGTTTTTTCTTCTTCCCAAAGCTTTTCTTTCTCAATTGAGGGCACTCAGATCAGATATGGCCGGTCTTCTTTCACTCATAGCAAGTGATTTGGTCCTTATCTTCTTCTTTACTCCTATTCTTGAAGTCCACTTTTCTATTGAATTTTCTTCCTCGATTGGACTTCATGAAGCTTTAAGTGCGATTCCAATCTTTTTCTTCTCAACCTCCTTCTTCTTAACTTTCTTCTCTTCTTCTCTTCTTCCCTTCCTTGTTTCATGATTTCATGAGTGAGTAGAGATCCAACAAAGGCATCAAGCTTGAGAGTCTTCAAATCTCTAGCTTCGATGATGGTCGTTCTTTTTTCATCCCAAGATTCTGGAAGAGAATATAGAAGTTTTCGAACTAGCTTGTCTTCGGGAATGACTTCACCGAAGCCTTTTAATTCGTTGACGATGACCGAGAACCGATCAAACATCTTGGAGACACTTTCATCAGGATCTATTTTTAAATTTTCATAGCTTAAATTGAGTATCCCGATCTTCGTCTCTTTAACATCTCTAGTTCCCTCATATGTCGTCTCGAGGGTATCCCAAACTTCCTTGGCGCTTTCGATGGAAGACACATTTGAATAGATGTCGGGAACAAGAGCACAAAAGATCATATGCAAGGCTTTATCATTGACTAGCAACCGTCTTCTATATTCGTGGTCATCTCGGCTTTGAGCTTTGGGACTAATCTTACTTCACCATCTCTCTTCATAAGAATGATTGGTTCGTCTTCTACAACGTCCCATACCATGTAGTCATTGGATTTGATGAAGAGTCGCATCCTATTCTTCCAATATGGGTAGTTATCCCCATTGAAGAATGGTGGTTTGGTGGTGGATTGAGACTCATAGAGGTTGGGGCCGTTGGTGGATGTCATTGCTTCAATATGTTGTTGATCAAACTCTCCTAAAATCGAATCAAGAGGGTTGTAATCCTTCCAATGAGTGTAGCTCTGATATCAATTGTTGAGTTGATCAAACGATTGCAAATGCCCAAAAGGGGGTTAATTGGCGATTAAAAATTCGAAGAGAGAAATTGGATGAATGAAAATTTGACACAAGGCAATTTATAGTGGTTCAAGTTTATAAATGAACTCTACCTCCACTACCTTAGCTCCCACAGAGGATTTTCAATCAATCCACTAATTGATTCTTCCCCTTTTCTTGGATGAGAAGGAAACCTTACAAGACCGATTAAGCTTTCTACCTAAAGCTTAATCCAACACTCTTTACAAAGAAGGAATTTGGTAAACCTTACAAATACCTCTCAAAGGTTGATATTTACATAAAAATAATCAATCACACCCCAAACTCTCAATAAAAATTAAAATGATAAACTCAATTGAGTTGGTTACAAAGATTTGACTCTAAAATGAACAAGGTTTGGATTTGAATGCTTTGAAGTTGCTTTAAGGCTCAATAGTTGTTGTTGTAGCATTTTAGACTTGTTTTTATACCCTTGCATTGATTTCTAACCATTTGGGTGGTTGAGGTCATTAATCTAGCCGTTGGGCTGCAATTTCCCGCAATAAATGTTCTTCAACAACCTATCGTATCGGTACAGTTCGTGGGCATATCGGTACCTGTCTCAAAGAAGAAAAAGCCGCCGTGACTGAAAAACAGGGCATATCGATACACTTGAAAGGCGTATCTGTATGGTATAATGGGGCGTATCAATATGAAATGCCGTATCGATACGAATTTTGCTCATTGGAATCCTGAATTGAGTTTTGCTAAAAAACAAATCAGTACGCTACCTTAGCGTATCGATACCGTTCAACGGTCATTTAATATTTTGGATTCTAATAACTGACAAGCCAACGTTCGAATATTAAATGCAAAGATTTTTGCAAAGGTCAGCATATCGTATCGATATGGTGACATACTGTATCGGTACGCTATAGCAAAGAATATTTTTATATGAAAACTGTATCGATACGGTCCCGATGCATATCGATACGCTATAGCTTAAAGTCTTGCCCAGATGAATATCGTATCGATACGGGGCTAAACTGTATCAGTACGCTATGAACGATTAAAATTCCAGTGTTGAAAATCCGTATCGATACACATAAGGGTATCGATACGCCTGGGCATTTTGTTGCTTTTTGGCTTGAAAACACTTAGAAAATTTGAACCCTTTCAATGTGTTTTGACTTGAAATAGTATTTGGTTCAAAATGACTTGTCAAATTGTGAGTCTTTGAAAATACTTAAAATATTATTGTTTTACAATTTAGTCCTTAAAGTAAATTGTTATATCAAAATCAATTTTGGTTTTACAAAACTTTTGCTTCTTCTCATCAAGATAGCGAATACCCAAATACTTTCTCTTGAAAGCATTTCCAAAGAATGCCCAAGTAACCTCGGCAGGTTCTATACCCGCAGTGATGGTCATCCACCACGTATAAGCATCTCCGTTAAGCAAAGAGACAACACTACCAACTTTTGCACATCATTGGAACTCATCTGTCCAAGAATCCTTTGGGTGCTCTCAAATCAAGCCTCAGAACCCTCAAGAGATAGACCTCGGAGCTTAGTTCCACCCAAACTGCGCAAACGTTCCAAAGGTAATCCAACATTAGCATTAGGCTGAGGTGCGGCCACATGCATCCCCGCTATCGCTTCCTGAAAATCCCCAACTATATCATGAATCAATGGTGTCATATCAGCAACATCTTGCCCTTGCGCTGCTTGAGGTCCAACACCAGCTCTTGCTCTAGCTCCATCACCACCAGGAGGAGAAGAATGAGGCAAATTCTAAACATTCTCAGGAATCTCATTCTCAACCATATTACGCACATTGACTCTAAGCTCTTGTCTTAGTCCCATTATCAAAACAGTATAGCTAAAAAGAATGCAACAATAAATACAATCAGGCTAGCCAAAGCAAGATTCCAATGTGCTCAAGTTTTACTTTTTAAAACTAAAATTCTCTTTACATTAGTAATAATATGGCAATGGGTACCCTTAACGTCTTCCCCAACAGCATATAATAATCACAATTCATGTTATCAAACATCGTGCATCTCATACAAATCAAACAATGACCATAACATAGCACAACCACTCATCGTGCATAGCATTCATCATAAAATCAACCATACAACAATATCACATCAACCTTACCTCCCAATTCTTTCAAAACATGTCTCTGATACCACCAAATGTAGAGCGTTTCGATACGGGAACAAGCATTTCGATACGCCGTTTCGATACGGCCAAGGGCGTTTTGATACGGGTGTTGCATCAGACTGCAGCGACTCTTTCTATTTCAAGAGTGTTTCAAAAAGAGGAGCTGCAGAACTGCATTTATGGTGGGAAATAAAGTCTCCAATGGCTCAAATTCAACCCCAACGGCTAGTAACAGCTACAAACTCATTAAGGAGTATAAAAGAGACCTCCAAGCATCTAGTAATGGTTAATATTTCAATTGTAATACAACATATGATCAAAATGTGTCTTAGTGCTTGATTGTCAATTCCTTGTATAGACAAAAACTAGTGAGCCAAAATTGTTAGATTTGCTCAAGTGTTTTAGGATTGGGTGAGAGCTTAATTGTGCAAACAAATACCTATTAGAGGGATTTGAGTTTGCTTATTTTTATCTCTTTGTAAAGAGGGTTTGATTAAGGCTTTTGGTAGAAAGCTTGATCGATTTGTAAGGATTTTCTCCTAAGCCTAGAAAAGGGGACGAATTAATAGTGGATTGATTGGAAATCCTCAGTGGGAAGCTAAGGTAGTGGATGTAGACCTTGGTTAGAAGGTTGAACCACTATAAATCATCTTGTCTTTATCTTTTTAGCTTCCACACCTCTTACACCCAAAATTCCACTTCTCCACCACTTGGCGAGCAAGAACGGTTGAAGGGATCGAGCACCACAAAACCCAACAATTGGTATCAGATCTTGGCTCAATGGAAGAGGATTAACATCCTATTGAGAAGATTCAGCAAGCTCGATCAACATTTCAATCAACCGGCTCAATGGCGCAATCCATCAACAAACCACTTTTCTTCGACGGAACACACTATGCCCATTGGAAGACAAGGATGAAGTTCTTCATAAATTCAAAGGACTACACGCTTTGGGATTTAGTAGAAGATGGTTCGTTCATGCCTAAAAAAAGTCAGGCGAATTGGAGTGCCGAAGATCGCAAGAAGATGAAGCTTAATTGCAAAGCCTTGCACATCATTTTTTGTGCTTTTGGACCCAACATCTGTGAGAAGATGTCTTCTTGTGAAAGTGCCAAGGAAGTTTGGGACAAGTTCGAAGTTACATATGAGGGGACAAACGAAGTAAAGGAGACCAAGATTAGGCTCCTCAACCTAGCGTATGAAAACTTCAAGATGGATCCGGAAGAGGACATTGAGAAGATGTTCGATAGGTTCTCCACAATCACTAATGGACTTAAAGGCTATGGAGAAGCCATCCCGGAAGAGAAACTTGTTCGAAAGCTCATCTACTCCCTTCTCGAGTCATGGGACTCAAAAAGGACCGCCATCATCGAAGCCAAGAATCTCAAGACTTTGAAGCTTGATGAGCTCATGGGGTCACTTCTCACTCACCAAATTATGAAGAAAAAAAAGAAGAGGAGAAGAAGAGGGAAAAAATTAGAGCTATGGGGGAGAAGAAGCTCAAAGGGTTGGCATAACACAAATGACATTGCTCTCAAATCCTCCACATGTCATCACGTAGATTCAAGTGAAGAGGAAGATGAAGAAGAGATAGTTCATCTCTTCAAGAAGTGTGCCCCTTACATGAAGAAAGCCTTGAAAGAGCTTGAACGAGAATCCATAAAGAAGAAGAGGGCAAGCACTTCAAGCCATAAGAAGAAGGCATATGTGGCTACTTAGAGCGATGGAGACTTCGCCGACAATGAACAAGCCAACCTTTTCCTTATGGCCATCGAAGAAGATTCAAGGGTAACTTCTAATTCATCTACTTCATGTTCATATTCTTTTGATGATTTACAAGATGCCTATGACGATTTGGTTTTAGAATTTAAAAATCACATTTTGAAAAACAAGAAAGTGATTTCAAATTTGAAAGTTCAAAATGACTTGGTTTCTAAAACTAAAATTGAACTTGAAGCAAAACTCCAAGAGTTTGAACATAAATGTTTTGATTTACAAAATTTGCTTCATAAAGTTCAAGAAGAAAAAGTTTTGATTTCCAAAGAGCTTGAAAAGAAAATTAATCTTGGAAAATCAAACTTGTATGTAAGACAATCTAGTGCCCCTAGATTTGTAAATGATAAAGTTCTTAGAAGTATTTGGGTCCCAAAAGGACTAAGTACTTCAACTAAAAATGATGAAATTGAAAAATCGATTCATAAGGGGACTAAGTTTTGTGCTACTAATGTCTATGGATCCAAAACAATTTGGATACCAAAAATTACTTGATTGTCTTATGATAGGTATGATGGAGAGTGATCAACAAGTCCAAAATTGAAGAGGAGCTCCATGCACACAAGAAAAAACACTTGAAGAAGGAAGACTCCACATCCTCCCTTGTGTTCAAGTGTGGTAAAAATCTAGTTGTTTTATTTGTTTAATGACTTATTTTTATTTCAACTAGATTATGACATATGTTGGACTAACATTCTATGATGATGCTTTGAGTAAGGGGGCCATTTTAAAACCAAAATTCTTATTTTTTGTCATCTTTTCAAACCTCCTAAGTTATTTTGAAGTTAATGTTTTTTGAATTCTTTTTGATATAACAAAAAGGAGGAGAGTTTGGTTTGAAAAATTGCATTTTTAAATGAATAAGGGGAAGCTTTACTTTATTTAAAATTTTTCATCTCTTATTCACATTTTTACATTTTTAAACTTAAAGGGGGGAAATCCCAAATAATTTTTTAAGTTGGTTTTATTATATCAAAAAGGGGGATATTGTAGAACTAATGTTTTGATATAATAATTGAAAAATGTTTTGGACAAAGTTAAAAAGAATTCAAAATAATTTCTAAGTCCAAACAACTTGATATTATGTTTATGAGATATTTCGAAAAGGTTTTCAAACGTTTTTAAAGCCAAATCCAACAAAACCACCCAGGCGTTTCGAAATGCCCCTATGTGTTTCGATAAGGGTATTTACAATGGCAAAACGTTCCAAAACAGCTCTGCATGTTTCGAAATGGGTTTCAATCTGGGTGAGCAGTTTTGCTTGGCGTTTCGATACGGTCTTACCCGTTTCGATCACCTATGTGGCATGACCTCAACGGTAATAAAATCCCCAACGGCTATTTCCCAACTACCTTTTAAATGCAGAGCGTTTCGATACGGGAACAAGAGTTTCGATACGCTGTTTCGACACGGCCAAGGGCGTTTCGATACAGGTGCTACATCAGACTGCAACGGCTCTTTCTATTTCAAGAGTGTTTCGAAATGGAGTCGAGCGTTTCGAAATGGGGAGCTGCAAAACTGCATTTATAGTGGGAAATAAAGTCTCAAACGGTTCAAATTCAACCCTAACGACTAGTAACAGCTACAAACTCATTAAGGAGTATAAAAGGGACCTCCAAGCAACTAGTAATGGTTAATGCTTCAATTGTAATACAACATATGATCAAAATGTGTCTTAGTGCTTAATTGTTAATTCATTGTATAGACAAACACTAGTGAGCCAAAATTGTTAGATTTGCTCAAGTGTTTTAGGATTGGGTGAGGGCTTAATTGTGCAAACAAATACCTATTAGAGGGATTTGAGTTTGCTTATTTTTATCTCTTTGTAAAGAGGGTTTGATCAAGGCTTTGGGTAGAAAGCTTGATCGGTTTGTAAGGGTTTTCTCCTAAGCCTAGAAAAGGGAATGAATCAATAGTGGATTGATTGGAAATCCTTAGTGGGAAGCTAAGGTAGTGGATGTAGACCTAGGTTAGAAGGTTGAACCACTATAAATCATCTTGTCTTTATCTTTTTAGCTTCTACACCTCTTACACTCAAAATTCCACTTCTCCACCACTTGGCGAGCAAGAACTGTTGAAGGAATCGAGCACCACAAAACCCAACACGACCCTATTTTTTATTTTATCTTTTCTAGATGCTCATTATTACCCTATGTGAAAAACTTCGCAGCGGAACAACTCGCAACTCAATCAGACATAGATTTAGGACTCAATTGCAGATAAATACATTTTAGGGACCATTTTGTAATTTCACTAGAGTACAGGGACTTCTTCACATTTAAAGTTACCAACCTTTAATTAATCATGTTACATGCATCTCTGTCAAATCTCAGCTCAAAAAAATCATCCAAACTCATTTAATTGCATCCACAATATTCAGGGACTAAAACGTAAAGAATCAGAACATCAAAAGATACTATTAACTAACTTACCCGCTGGTCGTATCGATACACTAGAGCCAGTATCGATACGCTCTCGAAAAACATGAGTCCAGATTCAACAACTCAAGGCTCGTATCGATACCCTCTCAAACCGTACCGATACACAAATTCTAGTAGCTCAAAACAGTATCGGTACGCCCCCGAGTATCGATACACCCCTTCATTTTCACTAGGTTCGTATCGGTACCCTTTCCACCGTACCGATACACTAAGCCTAAAATGGCTTACCGGTATCGATACGGGTTCTCGAGTATCGGTACGCCTAGACCAGAAATGTCATATTTTGCTGATTTTTCACACTTTAAACCATCCTAAAGCATTCCATCATGCTTCCAAATTAATTAAACATCAAACCACAATCATACATGGCAGAAACAACATCATAACATGTCTATATGCATTAAAGAAATCATACGGGTTCTTTGCATTGTTTGAAAAAGAGAGTGTAAGCACATTTTCTCAATGAGGGATGCTCAAACCAAACCAACACAACAATACATTTTAAATCCATTTCTCATTTAGAAATTTCTATCTCATCATGCTCTTTTTATCTCATTTTTGAAATCATTTTCAAAGCAAAACCACATCATTTAAACCACATGTACCATCTATCTCGTGCATTCTTCAAAATCAAAATCTCAAGGCAAAGCCTTACATGCTTAAATCTCATAAAACATTTCTCAAATCATATTCTCATATGCAAAACACAATGCATAAGTTCATTTATAAATAAGGTACATGTGAATCTCATATATTGGCATTTTAGCAACATTACTCGGATATGCAGATAGCTTGACTAAAATGTCAAGTCCTACCCCGGTGGAATCTCACATCATCGAACTCTCATGGCAGCATCTCTCATCACCACAAAGCTTGATGGAATCTCTCATCATCAAGACCTACCGAGGTGGAATCTCTCACCACCACACTCTCACTTTGGAACAGAATGGCACTACCCCCATTGCCCGAACCAAAGAGCACGCACGAATTTTGTATATTATAATGCACTTCTCATCTGATTGGTCGACCAATTATATCTGGTAACAATAATGTCATCTCATGCCAATATACTCATTTTTTAAACATCATTACCTACTGATTTTCAATGCATAAACGCATATGTAACCCCCTTAGCCCGGTCTAGACGCTCGACCCGAACTACGAAGATTACACGGGGAAAACGAAAGTCAACCTTGATTAACGACCTTTTTTTCTTTTTAACTTTTCTAGACGCTCATTATTAGTCTATATGATTAGCAAATCATTTCAGCGGAAGCGACACAACGAACGGAACCCAAACAAGGGTTAAATTGCATATAAACGTCTTTTAGGGACTAAAATGCAAATTTACAAAATTATAAGGACTAAACAAGTTTTAATGTTACCGATCCGTAATTAATCATATAACATGCCATCATGTCGTTTTGAAACTTGGTTGACCGTTTCAATACTCGGGTGCGTTCCGAGACCCGTATCGAAACACCCCTTTCCTGTAGCGAAACCGTTTCGGTACGTCCCTACCCGTTCCGAAACCTCATAGCCATTTTAGGCCTCTATTCCGAAACAGGCAAGGGCGCTCCGATACGCCTTGCCCTGCAACAGCAGATTTTGCTGGTTTTTCACGTCTTTTCATATTCGAAACATTCCCGAAACATGCCACAACATGCATACAACATAGATACACACCAACGGTCATCATATTGAGGCATTAGCTACAACATGGCATCCAACATGCAAACATAGATACTAAAGGCATGCCCTCTAGTCCACCAAAGCCATAACAAGCTAAAACCAACATTCACATCCAAAATCAAACCATAATGGCCAATTACAACTCAAGGATAAACCACCAAACATGCTCAAAGTAAAGGAAAAAACATCCTCAACCATTCAAAAGTATAAATCTCACCCATTGCCTTTTATTACACCGAAGTAAAGCCACATACTTTGCAAGATTAAAAGCTTGGATTCCCCTTGCTTACTTGCTGCCTCGAATGCCTAGTTTTCTGCATTGATGAAACAAAAGAGCGTAAGCACAAAGCTTAGTAAGGACCGCTATGCAACATTCATCAATGCATTTCACACCATTGGCAAAACCACCATTTTATATCTCATGCCTTTACATAAAACATGTCCATTCAAGAACATCAATGCACTTTCTAAAACATGCTCATATGCAACATTTAAATCAGCAAATAAACCTTTGCTCATGCTTCACCAAGCTTCTCATGCATCCTTGCATCGTTTACAAGCATCTCATGCTTAACATTAATCATTTACATTATATTGGCTCAGAAGTGATAATCCATAAACCATATCAACACAAGACACAATCGGATACGCGGATTACAAGCGTTGTCCCACACGCTTCATACATACTACCGGACTACACAAGGTGGAGATCAATGTCACAATCAAAACCCCTCAACACCCGTGATGGAGATTAATGGCACAATCACAACCCCTAAACATCACTCATCGATAGTTGTATAATTCCACTAATGAGAGTACGAGACACATACACAAGACTCGCACACGGGACTAAACCATCTACCGTTGTGGTCTTAACCTCAATCTTTAGGGTACTTGGATGGAGATTACGGCACAATCACAGCCCCTCGACATCCAAGGCGACTTTATTCATGGTGCACCCAATCCTATAGACGGCTAACTATATCCGATTGACACAACCAAAAACCATTTCCATCACTTGCCAATATAATCATTTAACCTCATTAATCCATTGTCTTACAAGCATAAACACAATGCCATTTCCACAAGCATATCATGCTTAACATCACATGCATTCAACAAGGCATAACAACAAAACAAGTCAAACCATTTAGGCTAGCTACAAGCAAGAATCCAAATTTACAAAACATTTTATTAGTGTAATAAGGCAATGGGCACCCCAATTTCCCTCAACATAGCATAGCATACATGAAACATCATGCTCAACATGCTTTTCATCATCCAAATTCAGCACATAACAACATTGCATCATCATCACGCAATCATATCCATTCCACATGCGATTCACATAAATCAAGCATGCCATAAGCTTCAAAATTCAACCAATTGCATGCTTTTCACAAAACATACATCAACACATATCAATTTCTCATAACAACATCCCCAATTCTTTCATAACCTGGCTCTGATACCAACAAATGTAACCCCCTTAGCCTAGCCTAGACGCTCGACCCGAACTACGAAGATTACACGGGGAAAACCAAAGTCAACCCGAAAGTCAACCTTGATTAACGACCATTTTTTTCTTTTTAACTTCTCTAGATGCTCATTATTAGCTTATATGATTGGCAAATCATTTCAGCGGAAGCGACACAGCGAAAAGAACCCAAATAGGGGTTCAATTGCATAGAAACGTCTTTTAAGGACTAAAATGTAAATTTCTAGAATTATAATGACTAAACAAGTTTTAATGTTACCGATCCGTAATTAATCATATAACATGCCATCATGTCAAATTTCATCTCAAACAGATCATTCAAACTCATTAAATTAAGCAACCAAAACTCTAGGACCAAAATGTAAGAAACAAAAACCTGAAACAGTTCAAATTCATACTCAACGGTCAGGCGTTTCGAAATGGATGGCCTTGTACCGAAACGGTCGTTTCGAAACTTGGTTGACCGTTTCGATACTCGGGTGCACTTCGAGACCCATATCGAAACACCCTTTTCTTGTAGCAAAACTGTTTCGGTACGTCCCTACCCGTTCCGAAACCTCATGGCCATTTCAGGCCTCTGTTCCGAAACATGCAAGGGCGCTCCGATACGCCTTGCCCTGCAACAGCAGATTTTGCTGGTTTTTCACGTCTTTTCAAATTCGAAACATTCCCTAAACATGCCACAACATGCATACAACATAGATACACACCAACGGTCATCATATTGAGGCATTAGCTACAACATGGCATCCAACATGCAAACATAGAAACTAAAGGCATGCCCCCTAGTCCACCAAAGCCATAACAAGCTAAAACCAACATTCACATCCAAAATCAAACCATAATGGCCAATTACAACTCAAGGATAAACCACCAAACATGCTCAAAGTAAAGGGAAAACATCCTCAACCATTCAAAAGTATAAATCTCACCCATTGCCTTTTATTACACCGAAGTAAAGCCATATACTTTGCAAGATTAAAAGCTTGGGTTCCCCTTGCTTACTTGCTGCCTCGAATGCCTAGTTTTCTGCATTGATGAAACAAAAGAGCGTAAGCACAAAGCTTAGTGAGGATCGCTATGCAACATTCATCAATGCATTTCACACCATTGGCAAAACCACCATTTTATATCTCATGCCTTTACTTAAAACATGTCCATTCAAGAACATCAATGCACTTTCTAAAACATGCTCATATGCAACATTTAAATCGGCAAATAAACCTTTGCTCATGCTTCACCAAGCATCTCATGCATCCTTGCATCATTTACAAGCATCTCATGCTTAACATTAATCATTTACATTATATTGGCTCGCAAGTGATAATCCATAAACCATATCAACACAAGACACAATCGGATACGCGTATTAAAAGCATTGTCCCACACGCTTCATACATACTACCGGAATACATAAGGTGGAGATCAATGGCACAATCACAACCCCTCAATACCCGTGATGAAGATTAATGGCACAATCACAACCCATCAACATCACTCATCGGTAGTTGTATAATTCCACTAACGAGAGTACGAGACACATACAAAAGACTTACACACGGGACTAAACCATCTACCGTTGTGGTCTTAACCTCAATCGTTAGGGTACTTGGATGGAGATTACGGCACAATCACAACCCCTCGACATCCAAGGCAACTTTATTCATGGTACACCTAATCCTATATCCGGCTAACTATATCCGATTAACACAACCAAAAACCATTTCCATCACTTGCCAATATAATCATTTAACTTCATTAATCCAATGTTTTACAAGCATAAACACAATGCCATTTCCATAAGCATATCATGCTTAACATCACATGCATTCAACACATGAAAACCAATGATCACTTACCTAGTGCATCCTTAACATAATGGCATTAAAATCCAGCAACATTCATGCTTAAAACATGATTTAAAACAGTAACAAAACCATAATTATCACAAGTGCGTTTTCATCATAACATAGCACATTTCCGAGAGAGAGTTTTTCGAATCATTTACTCTTGAGTTTAGCTAAGTGTATCAAACTTACACTAAGCTCCCAAGACCACGCTCAAAGCGTTACAAAGCAGGAAATTGCATTTCCACTCACCGATACGCGAAGCCTTGCTCGCCGACACGAAAATCACTCTTCCGGAGCCTCAAACAACACCTCGTTTGCTTCCAGATCAAGATCCCCTATTTTCACATCATCAAAACAGAGATCTGAATGCATTAAAATGAATTCCAACACCAGCAACAATTCACAAACTCGTTGCTCACCCAAACTACACCAAAATACCCATCCAAAACACCCGGAAACTCAATCGATTGCTTCCTAAACCAAGCCCAGCCAACATACATCACTTCCAACCCATTATAAACACCAAAACACATCTAACAAACAACCTAACCCAACCTTATACCTCCAGCAATCAAGATTCCACCATTTCACCTCAAAAACTCACTTAAATCAACCAAGAAACTCAAGGATCTCAAGGATTTTGGGATCTATGTTATCAACATTTCATTTAACATATTAATCAACTTAGAACTCAATTAAAATCAACACAAAATAGAGCTTAACTCATCAAGTCCGAAAATTAGGATTTCAACCACAATTTCACAAGATTTCGATCTCCAATCAACACTATAATGAAAATCCAACCAAAAATAGTATTTAAAAGCCAAATATCTTGGGAATTTCAATAAAGAACTTTGATTAGAGGTTGAGAACGGGATTTACCTCCAATTCTTGCTTCCCTCAATGAATGACAAGTTTTCCTTAGCAAAATCTTGAAGAACTAGGAAAGATTTCTTGAAAATGGTTTAGGAAATATTGAGAGAGTTTTTGGGAAAAATAATTCTAGAGAAAGATGAGTGAAATAGTGTTTGGCTGAAAATGAGAAAGAGTTGATAGTTACGTAATTGAAAATTTCACATTAACTACCTATTTTAATTAATTAATATAAATCAAATTAAAGTCATTTAATTAAAAGCCTTTTAAAACACATGTCATATTGAGGAAAGGTTAAATTGCCTTAAAGCCCCCTAAAGATTCTAAGATTTTGGCCTCTACATTAAAAATCACATTTTTCCCAGTTTTGAAACTTTACAATTTGGTCACTACTCAAAATGTCCCATTTCCAAAATCCGTTTTACAAAATTGACTTGATCAACCTCTTAAACATATTTTTAGAGGATTTTAGCAATTTTTACAACATTTTTATCCTATCCCGATCCTTGATTTCCTTAAATCACCTTACGCGATTTGAACCGTTCTCGACCGGTCCGATCCGATGTCTAAAACATCTAGGCCCAAAACTAGGGTGTTACATCATATCTATCTCATCCCATTTCAAAAACATAAACAATGCATAACATTTTCTCAAATAGTTCTATCTCATTGAAACAATATTTCTATCTCATGGGATCATGAAAATCATCATTTCATTTCTCAAAACATGCATAAAACAGTAGGTGTAATTCTATCTTCAAAACAAGAGCATGGTCATAAAACCAATGGGACAAAAACTGAGAAATGAGAGCGAAACATCTCAAACTTACTTTCGGATTTAAATTAGTGTTTCAAACTCAACTTAAACCCCCAAACCTTGCTTTCAAGTCTTTGAAAGGCTTGTAAAACTAATTCCACTCACCGACAACGCCACGCTCGCTTTGCCGAAGCGTAATCAAGCTTTCATAGCTCCCAGAACTTCACCAATCTCGTCCAGTATATCCTCCAATGTTTATAACACATAAGAACAAAGGATTAATGCATCTCAATACAATAAAACCACCAGCAAACAAAGTTACCTCGCTGCTCTGCCCAAAATCACCAAAACGGCTATCCGAGACAACCGAAAACACCTTTGATTACTCTCTAAACTCAATCCAGCCAAAACCTAACACTTCCATCCAATTTTAATCATCAAATAACATCTAAAAATCATCTAATTTCATCCTTATACCTCCACCAACACCAGAACCACATTAACTTCACAAAAACCCCAAATCTAGCCATCTAACAATTAAAGATCCAAACCAATTCGGGATTATTATGATAAAATATTTATTTCAACATCATTTAACATCCAAATCATGATTAATATCAGCCTCAAATCAAGTAAAATAGTAGCATTGCGAAAATCACAAGATTTCAACTATGATCTTCAATTTAACAAGATTTCCATGATTACCTCATTAAAACAACTTAGAAAACGTATGTAAAGGATTGATAAATTGGGAATGTCAGTAAATAACTGATCATTAGAGGAGGAGAACGCACCTTACCTTTGATGGATGAAATCTCTCTCAATTGGATGTGTTTTTTTTTTTTGAAAAATCAAAGGAAAAACAATAAAGTTTTGTAAATCAAGATTAAAGAATCATTTAGAAATCAACAACTCAGTAAATCAAGAGCATTACCTCAAGTTTTTTGAAAATGGAGGGTGTTTGACTGAAGGAAAACTTTGAGAGAAAATAGAATGAGAGAAAATAACGTAAAATGGGTTTTAATGAAATAACTAACTCTCCTTTATTAAACCCTTTTTAATCCTTAATTAAAACCTTTTAAAATGCTTCAAATTCAGAGAGAAATCTTAATAAGCCCCTTAAAGATTCAAAGTTTCAATCCCTTTATATAACAATCACTAAAACAAATTTGTAAAAATTGTGTTTCGGTCACTACTCAAAATGTCCCACTTCCATAATCTTAATAATGATTTTTAAGCATTTTCTCATATTTTTTATCTTAACCTGAAACTTACTTTCCCTGAACTACTCATGAACTAACCCAAATTTCTAGTCAACCTCAAATACTTCTAAGCTCAAAATCAGGGTGTTACAAAATAGTTAAAAATCGTCGAAAAAAACATTGAAAAGAAAGTAAAACTTTTGAGTCCATTTAAAGCAATCTCACAAAAAAAAGTAGACGAGGAACAAATAATAATGAAAAGAAGAGCAAACAATAAAAAAGATAAATGGTAAACAAAAAAAAGAAAGTATCAAGAGAAAAGAGAGAGAAACTGAATCAAAATCTCTCTGGTCTCTCTTTTAAACTTTGATTTTGGTGATTGATTGAGAGTGATTCTTTCTTACACCGTCTGGTGACTCTTGAAAAGAACAAAATCAATGTCGGAGAAAGAAAATCCTCACCGAACAACAAAAGTTTTTTGCTTAAAAATAATCAAAACTAAAAGAAAAAAAAGACTACTTTGTATTCTTTAAGAAAAATACATATTTAATACTATAGTTATACCTGTATTACTGGTGGTACTTCAACTATTATTTTAAAAAATAATACTTAATGTTATAGTTTTGTTCTATTTTAGTATTTTTATCGTTTAAAATTAACGAAAATAGTGACGTGGTTTGGATTAATAATAGTTTTAGTCCAAAAATTTATATAATCTATCAATTTAGTTTAAAATTTTATCAATTTAAACATTATTTTAATTTTTGGATTAAAATTCTTCAATTTTCTTTTTCTTCCAGTCGAATACTTTTTGGGGTTTTGGAGTTTAAAAAACAAGTTAAGGATAATCAAAACTTTAGGATTTGAGGATCAATGAGGGCTAATGCGGGTCTATTGGAGGACCCAAACTCCACGATCGGGATACCTGCGAGAATACGAGGGGTGAGAAAAGGAAGAGACAAAATTCTATCAAAATCAAGATGAAGTTTTACCTCAAAATTAAGGTGGTGTTTTAAATTGATGATTTTAGATTAAATTGATCATATATATAAGTGTTTTAGACTAAAAATGTGATTATACCAAGCCACGTCAATATCTTCGTTAGTTTTAACAGTCAGGGTACCAAAACAGAACAAAAATGTAACATTAGGTACCATTTTACCAAAAATATATTAGAGTATGCCCAAAGACCAATCATAAGATGATTATAAATGATATTTATTTTTTACCTTGTTTATTCATAAAAAGGCATTGTCATTATTATTTTCAGTTGCAATTCTGTGTTTACATAAAGTAAATTACAATAAAGTCCATAGATTAATATGATTATTCTTAAATGTCTTTAGTCGAGTATTGTTGTGGGCGTGGACAACAATAATGCAGTAAGACTAATATGTAGTTGATTGATAACAAAGTGTTGTCATTGACATGGAGGTGTCAAAATCAATACATAAGTATGTGTTGGAGAACGATATACTGGACTGACCCGCTATGAGCATGTTTCTTAAATTATTATGTGACAGTCACAATATTGCTCATAGTGATAACTACATGTATGATCCTCAGACTTGAGATTATCATTATTTCAACATCGTGAGTGACATATTTTGATACAATTAAACGTGTGTTGTAACTGACTACACTATAAAGACTGATATTGGATATGTCACAATCTATGTAATGGGATATGTTGATCAAGATATGATTTGTCCCTCTTACATAATAGGAGTAATATCGTAGGTCACTTGATTAAGTAAAACTAGAAATGCATGATCATGCTCGAATAAGTTGATATGAGATATTATAATTATTCGTTTATAATAGTCTACTCGAGATATCAAGAAATATTAGGTGAACTATACAAGTGTGAGTATTCCATGACTTGTGTCCAATCTAGATACGAAGAGGTTATGTCGAATCATGATTTCTTGTAACTTAGGTGACAACGATACATTGCTAGATGTCACTCATTGTTTGTAATATTAAAAATGTTCTAATATTTAATACTAACGTTACATGAACCGACAGGGTCACACTCATAGTTGAAATGAACATATATTAAACGAATTATATATGTACAAACTTTTTACACGAATTTAGTTAAATTAATATATATTTGATATATATATATAATTTAACGGTTGGGTAAATATTAAAAGAAAAAATAATTATTGTAATTATGACTCTTTTAATATATAAATAATTTAATTCGATTTAAATCAATATATATATTAAAATCCTAATTAAGTTGAATTGAGATTATATATATTTAATATATATATATATATATATATATATTGAAATCCAAATTAAGTTTAACTAGATTATATATATTTAATTAGGATTTCAAAATATATATTATATATTTAGTATATATATATATATTGAAATCCTAGTTAAGTTGAATTCAAATTATATATATTTAATATATATATTAAAATTCTAATTGAAGTTAAATTGAGATTATATATATATATATATATATATATTAGTTGAATTATGATTACCAAGTATATATAAAGGTGTGAAAGATCTAAGAGTATCAATTTTTTTTAAAAAAAAAACCTTCTAAATAGTTTAGAGAGTTTTTTATAGGCATGTTCCCTTCTAAATAGTTTAAAAAGTTTTAAATGTTCGTTTTAAAAGGGTGAACTACGTAGAGGTCAGAGCGTTATCGTTGCGGCTTAAGAATCAACATCGTGGAATCGTGATTGGATATTTATCTTCTCCAAAATTAGAATTCTAGATTTTAAGCATGTAATTCTTCACCCTTATTCACCTTGATTCGTTCTTCGTACATAGACCTCTGGTGGTGATCGTCGGATAATTTTTCCGTTGCGACATGGGGTGTACTAGCGTGACCTAACAAAATAATAGTTAGAGTACCAAACAGTAACGCGGGCGTAGTTAGGATACTAAATAGTTTTCTATATTCTTTATTTGACCGGAAATTATTTTAATACAACATTGTTCGTGAAATAATTTGAGATATTAAACCATTTTTATGTAAACCTGGTAGTAATAATTTTAGTTTGGATTATTCTTGTTCCAACTTTACTACTCTCAGTAATAATTTTAGTTTAGATTGATGAACGCTACACAACAAAATTACCAGAACACTATCCTTTTAACTCTAATTCATGTTTTGGGATTTTAGTGAATTTCAGAGGGTTCAATAATTTAGTCGAGAATAGCACTGAATAAGGGTAATTTGTAACTTCAAACTGAGTCCAGACCCGATTAATTTGTGATACCAAATTAACTTTAAAAGAAAAATATAGCAGAGAAAATATGAATTATGATGCAATAAATATAGCAGAGAAGATTACAATATGTAGATTCAACTCGGATGAAAAACAGTATATAGAATCTATGAAGAGAATGAAAAAAATATATATAAATTAACAATTCTGTGATTTTACAAAATACAAAGTAAATTACACACAGATTATATCTATTTCATTACCTTTCAATACAATTTAAACTATGAGAATTGCAACTTTTACACTAATCTTTTCAGGAATATATATATTATTTGTTGTATAACCATTGGAATCCAATCCATTAGCCGTCGTTACGGGACGACCCTCCCAACCTAGTTTTCTCCTTTCACAAACTAAGAAGCAGTGTTGGAAGCATCCTTACTTGACCTATTGTACTTCATATGGCTCTTGACTAGTTGCCCAGCTGCCAGTGCGGACATGAGTGATAGTTCCCCGGCAAGGACTGCACCGGCTACGATGGATGCAAGGAGTCTAGAGTTTGCACCGGGTGACTCTCGGTTCGCACCCTTGACCCCGAGAAGGTTCAAACATGCCGATTGAGATGCGAGCTGAGTTCCACCACCAACAGTGCCAACCTAAAAGATAAATCAGAACTTACATCAGTACCCAGTTTTACTTGGCTAGATAATTTGATAATCAGACTGTAATATTGTCAATTACCTCGATGGAAGGCATCGTGACAGAGATGTGAAGCTCCTTGCCATCATTGACAGCTTCCATCATCGTGATGCAATGCGAGCTCTCGACGTTTTGAGCCGGGTCTTGACCGGTAGCGATGTATATTGCAGTGACGATGTTACTAGCATGTGCATTGAATCCACCCAATGCTCCGGCCATAGCAGATCCGGTAAGGTTCTTAAGCATGTTAAGCTCCACAAGGGATTCAACACTAGTCTTCAAGACTTTCTTCACCACGTCACCCTTAATGATGGCCTCGCAGACAACCGATTTGCCCCGTCCTTCAATCCAATTCACTGCAGCAGGCTTTTTGTCCGAACAGAAATTTCCTACATACATCACAAAATCCATACAATTCAATGGTCTAGCTCAAACGACAAAAAGGAAGAGTGGTGTCGTATATATAATTATAAGGTCATGGAAATGGAACACACCAGAGATACCAATGACATCCATGTCAGGGAAATCAGTTTGAAGGAAATCCAAAACGTTTTGGACTCCCTTTGAAACCATGTTCATCCCCATAGCATCGCCGGTACTGCAAGTAAATCTCAAATAAAGATTCTTCCCAGCAATTGCACATTTTATACCTTGAAGCCTAGCAAATCTACTTGATCTGCAACCACAAAAAAACAAAAGCTTTCAACAAACCAGCACCATATTAGTTTAATCAACTCAGAACTCAAAAAATATCGAAACAAACCTGTTAAAAACAGAGGCCAGTGTCTCAAAATTTAAAGGCTCCTCCAAATACAACTTCAAATCAGCTGCCCTCTTCGCGGTATCGAACCTTACAACAGGAGCTCTAGTCATCCCATCTTTCAATAGAACACTTGAAGCTCCACCGGACAAATTAATAGCCTTACATCCCCTGTTAGTGCTAGCTACCAAGCACCCTTCCGTGGTTGCCATAGGAATTGAATACTCGCTTCCATTAAGCAACAACGGCCCAGCAATTCCAACGGGAATCTGTACGTACCCGATCGGCATCTCACAACACTGTCCTAAAATCGACTCGTAATCGAATCCATCCAAAGGCAACCCCGACAATGATTTCCCCGTTAATCTCCCTAATGCCTCACGCCTTATCGCAGCTGCTCTCTTGCAATCACCTAACTTCGATTCTAAAGAATACGATGGGGTTGTTCCAGCCACGACGGATTTAACAATTTCTTCGTCTTCCTCGGTTGTATCTCTCACGGGCTTTTCATCGAACACTTTCTGGAAAGATATAACCGGTACTGATGGAACCGAGCAATCAAGAGCTTGGCCGCAAGGGACCTTACGGGCATCTTCTTCACGAAGCAAAACTTCGTTTTCCTCTTCATCGTCCTCGGAATTCCAAACGTCGGTCGAGGGTCGTAGAATCAAAGACTTAACGAAATCGATTCCGAAGAACCCCAAAAGATAAATAAACGAGGCGATCAAAGCGAAAATCGCGACGATCTCAGAGGAGGTGACGAGGTGAAGAGGCGTGGAAGTACGGATCTTTTCACGCCAACGTGAAAGGAGGAAATAAACCACCGAGAAAAACAGCGTGAAGAACACCGCATTCGGTAATGCTTCAGATGAGGCTTTGGTGGAAGAATCCTCCTCAAAGGAAATCTTTTTCGTTGTTGCCTTCGGAGATTGATCGGGTTTAGTCGAAAATTGCCGGCTGGCTTCCATTTTGGACGGCGGCGGTTGCGGAAGCCGGCGGCGGATGGAGGAAAACTGGAAGAAGATGAAATGAAACGAGAGAGGCGGAGAGGATTCCGTTTGGTTTCTAAGACGGTTTTTTCGGGTGAGTTTTTTGGATGAAGAAGCGGGAGTTGAGGGAAGTGGGTATTTATAAGGTACTTGGGAGGACACGTGTCGAACATTAAGAGGAAGTACAGTGAGAGCGCGTGATAGTGACTTGGCACTTTGTTACTCGACAAACTTAACGAGAGAGGAGAAGAGAAGATCCAAATAAAATCTTGTTCAATTATTAAAATAAAGACGGCATTAATTTTTTAGGTTATAAGTATAACCACAATTACAATTAAAAAGTTATTTAGGTTTTGCTCCCTTTGTAAAGATGATATAATTTATCCAAGTGACCTGAGTTCGAGTACCAGTTTTACACGGTGTGTGCGCCTTATTAAAAAATACTAAAAAATTGAACAGATGTTATCCTTATATCACACTAGCATATTCAAAAAAATATCTAAGTTTTCTTCCAAAAACAAAAGTTAAATTTTCTCCCAACTCAGTCGCTTGCCTTTTTTTATTTATTTTTTCTGTCGTCGACAGTATCAATTTTAGTATTAGTCGTCGATCGTCGGTGTTCTATTTACTTCATGTTTTCTTATTTTGTTTGTTTTGAATTTTATATTTTTAGTCTTTTCCTTAATTTTTAATAAATTTTTTTTGTGTTTTGGTTATCTCCTTTCTGCACATCTTGTTGCGTTTGTTTTTTTTTGTATCTTTATGACACGTCTCTGTCTTATGACATGTCTCTGTCTCTTGATACGTTTTCTGGATACTTTTGTGGCCGCTTGATGCTCGTGTAGTGTTCCTCACGACGTTTGTTTTTTATTTGGGTTTGTTAGTGGTCATGGATAGTTTTATCCTTTTGTGGTTGCTTGTCGGTGATCAGCACCTTTTGAACTGATGCGAAAGGTAATTGCAGTTTTTTATTGGGAATTTCTTCTAGTTCTTGCTTTGGCAACTCCCTAGGGACTCTTCCTACAATAGACTTCAGAGATTTGATGTGATACAAAGAGGAAGTGTCTGAACCGACTGGAGCAACCCTTTAATTTTTATTGTTTTAGATTTGTTGTTTTCTTTTTTTATTGTTTTGTTAATTTTGTGAAACCTTTGAAAGGTTATATTTTTTTTTCTTTCATTTAATAATAAAGTTGCATTGGTTCATGTTAACAGAAAAATTATTAATTTGGTCAATAATCAATAAATCGGAAAGGTTAAGTTTAGACTATTAAATATAATTTTGATTTACTCATATTTATTATAAAGTGAAAAAATGAAAGGTGGATAAAATGAAAGAATTTTGAGAAAATATGAAAAGGTAGAATGCAAAATTTTTGGTCATAGAACATTTTTTTAGAACAGAGAACCTTAGAATGAAAGATTATGGAGATGGAAAATGATATTTAAATTCTGTGTAACATCAAATTTTAATTTGATGCACTTAACGAGAGTAATAAAAACTTATCAATTCAATTAAAATACTTAGATTAATTTTATTTATGATTTAGAGGATAATTTAAAAAAATCAGTTGAATCTCAATTTGGTTAGTATTGTTGTTGTAATATATATATATATATATATATATGAGAGCGTGAGTTTGAGCATATTTAAGCGTAGATTTCGAGATTTTTTGCTTTATTCTTGTAAATATTGATTTAATTTTAAATTTTACAAAAAAATATGATGTATCAAGTTTCAATTTTTTTAAATAGTTAATGTTTAACTATGCTAAATGCATTTGTGAAATTTAAATTCCAATATCATTTTTAAAGATAAATTTAATTATTGTGGATGAGCTAATTTATCAAATATCTTGTACAACTTTACTATATAAATAAATGATTATTAATTTATTATCATATACATTCTTCCGTCTAATTTCGTACTTGGATTTTCACCTTTGTTTTTCTAATTGTATTTGACGATTTTAACGGGCGATAAGTTAAAATTGTCAATTGCATCAAAATGAGGTACTACATTAGAAAAAATGTTAAATTATGCCAAATTAGATTTCAAAAAGTACATGTGTCGTATTACAAATTATTAATTTAAATGTCAAATTGTATATTAAATTTAAATTTAAATTTATGTGTGAAACTTTTATTTTCCATTGACAATGTACGTTGTTATACACTATAAAACAACCATATAGACAAATAAAATAAGCCAATTGAAATGATTACATCTCTTTTTTTTTTAAAGGTAAACATGGGTCTCATTAAAAACGCTTTTCCTAGTGAAAGGGGAAAAGAGTACCCCACTACATATTTTATTAAAATTAAAATCGTTACATGTGGAGAGAAATTTTACATAACCATGTACCCAAAAAACAAAAAATCCTCTTCCAACGGAACGCCTATCAGCCTCATCCTATCCCTTGTTTAGCTAATGAGTCTGCCTCTGTATTTAGGTACCTGGGAATGTGAATTAGAATCATTCCATATCTAGCAAATTTTTCCTTTAACTCACTCACCAAGCTAGCTGCTGCCGGTACTGGGTAGCTATTCCCGGCCACCCAATCGCAAAGACCTTTACAGTCCGTTTCTATGATTAATCTCCGTTTCTTCGCCCATTCGGAATCCAAAAACAACTCAACTCCCGCTTTCAAAGCCACAAGCTCAACAATGGCTGGCGGAATCTTACTTGTGGATTTCGAAAAACTAAATAGGATGTTGTCCTTGTCGTCCCTTAGGACCCCTCCAATTCCTCCCATCGCAAGATCGTTCGACAACACCCCATCTATGTTTAATTTCACGAAACCATATGGGGGTGGCTTTCTTTTACGTGAAGCTTTCTTCTCCGACGCCCCTTTAATCGCGTCTATATCAGCAGCAGGGTTGATCACTAAAGGCTCGATCGCAAATTTTCCTTCAGGGTATCTAGCTTTCAACCAACAAGCGAGGCGATATCGAATGATAAACTCCACTTGACCTCCATCGAAACATTTATTTTTAAAGATGATCTCATTGCGAATTAACCATACAGACCATATTAGCACACTAGGGATGTAAGACCACCAGACTTCCGCCTTCTTCGATGCCAACTCCTTCCAAGCTTCGAGAAAGGACACCGACTTATCACTAAAAACTGTGCTTACTCCTAACCAGCTGCAAACTTTATTCCACAGTTTCCAAACCTGGAAGCAAGAGAAAAACAGGTGATTTACCGTCTATGGAACCTCCTTGCACAGGGGACAAAGATCGTTTCCGATATTCCCCACCCCACGCTTCACTAGCTCCGCTAACACCGGCACCCTGCCCTTTACCACTCTCCACATGAAAACTTCTACCTTCGGTGGAGCAAAGCCCGTCCAAACCAAATTTTTCCAAAAATTGTTCCTGAGATTTGCTACGTTTCTGAGATCGCGGCAGGACTTCACCGAAAACTTCCCATCGCTCGAACCTTCCCAACATAACCAATCGTTACCTGTTCCGCTCGACATAAAATTGTTTATGAGCATTGAAAACTCCCTCCATTGCTCGACTTCCCAGTCAAAAAATGGCCTCCTCAAAGGGATTTCCCAACACCAACTGTCATTCACCTCCCTGCCAAAGTCACTGACTGACGCTTCTTTCCAAGTGCACAACGCAAAGATCCGTGGGAATAGTACTACTAACGGTAAATTGCCAATCCAAACATCATCCCAAAACCGAATATTAACACCATTCCCTACTTTTAATGCCAAATTATTCCGAATTAAGTTGCCCAAATTATCTTCTTTATACAAGGAACTTGAGATATCATACCAGATCCAAGTCGTCTGTTTCCGTGTGGTCTTCAAAGGCAGCAGAGAGACCCTTCCATTAGAAGTTTTGGCTTCGATAACCCTTCTCCACAGGCTGTGAATTTCATTCCCGTACCTCCAACTCCATTTACTAAGGAGAGATCGATTAAGTACTTTGAAATTGGATACACCTAGCCCTCCTGCGTCTTTTGTCATACATACCGACTCCCAATTGACCCAGTGTATTTTGCGCTGATCACTGTTTCCTCCCCATAGAAAGTTTGACACCATTTTATTCAACATCACCACTACTTTCTCGGGGATTTTAAATAACGACATGTAATAAATTGGAAGGCTCGTTAGCACAGCTTTGATCAAAACCAGCCGACCGCCTATCGACAGGAACTTTGGTTTCCATCCGGCTAGGCGATCACCCACCTTCTTCACTACTGGATCCCATAAACCTACTAAATTTTTAACAGAACCCAACGGCAGTCCTAAATACATTGTAGGAAACGAACCTGATAGACAGCCTACGGCATTCACCCAACTAGATAAAATTTGTTCATCCACATTAATACCGTACACTTTACTCTTTTTCAGGTTTAACTTCAAACCGGCCGCTAACTCAAAAACTCTCAAAACCCTTTTCACATTTCTCACCTGCATTTCTGAACCTCCACAAAAAATCAGAAGGTCGTCTATGAACTGAAGATGAGAGACCGACACTGTTGATATACCAGCTCCCACTTGAAAACCCTCGAAAAGGTTACGGTCCACTGCCTTTTTAAGCATGAGACTTAATGCCTCCCCGACAACATTAAATAATAGAGGGGATAGCGAGCATCCCTGTCTCAACCCCCTGGAGATTTCGAAAGCTTCCGTCGGAACACCGTTTACAAGTACTGAAATAGTAACAGTGGAAATGCATTTGTAGATCCAATTGCACCACCGTTCCGGAAAGCCGCATAATTTTAAAACTTTTACTAAGAAATTCCAACTAATAGTATCATAGGCTTTTTGAAAGTCGGCTTTGAACGCAACCCCTTCTGCCCCTGACTTCCTTCTAGAATCGATAGCTTCGTTTGCTACTAATGAACAATCCAAAATCTGTCGCCCTTTAATAAAGGCGAATTGAGTTTCCCCTATCACCGAATCCATCACCTGACTCATTCTTCTGGCAAGTACTTTGGATAAGAGTTTGTACATGCCACTTACAAGGCTAATGGGACGGAATTCTTCAAGAGATGTCGGATTCAAATTCTTTGGGATTAAAGTTATGAACGAGTGATTAACTCCTGCGTCCCAACATCCGTTCATGTAAAACTCGTCAAAAAACCTCAATATATCTTCCTTCAAATAAACCCAGAATTTTTTAAAGAAGTTGAGATTAAAGCCGTCGGGTCCAGGGACTTTGTTGCCGTCCGAATTTGCCAGAGCTTCCCAAATCTCGCTTTCTGAGAAGCGACTTTGCAACATGTTAGCTTGTTCGACACTAATCCTGGAAAAATCCAGATTCATTTCCTCAATTTCCAGTGCCGGATTTAGGTTGTAATTCCTGGAGAAGAATGTCCTCACTGCGATTTTAATGTCCTCCATTTTCGACAAAACTTTCCCTTCGAATTCGATGTTGTTGATTGTATTGCCCTGCTTTCTTCCTGAAGCTACTAAGTGGTAATACTGCGTATTCCTATCGCCTTGCACGAATCAATTTTGACGAGATTTTTGATGCCACTGCATTTCCTCTTTACGATACTGATCCCATAGCTGGCTTCTCAACTCGCATAATTTTTGAAAATCCAGAAGGCCTCCCTCTCCTTTTTGAATATTGGTCTCCAATACTAAAATCTGATTTTCCAGTAAGGGAATGATGTTCAGAAAATTGCGACCCTTCTCCCTGCTCCAAACCTTAAGTTGTTCCTTGGTCCCTTTAAGTAAACCACCAATTCGTCTACCTCCTTTTCTGTTACGCAGTTTGCTGATAGTGTCTGCAACCATGTCTTCGAACCCCTCTTCCAAGAACCACGAATTGAAGCACTTGAACGGCTTAGGCCCCCAGTCCTCCTTTTCCAACGACAACCAAACCGCATTATGATCTGATATGGATTTGTTTAATACTTTCTGGACTAACATAGGAAATTCCGAGACAAAACTTGCCGAAACCAAAAATCTGTCCAAACGGATGAAAGTGGGGGGGTCTCTGTTGTTGGACCACGTGAACTTCCCCCCCCCCCAGAGGTAAGTCCATTAGATCAGCACTATTAACAAACGCGTTAAAGAGGCTCATATTCAATCTATTAATGGAAAATCCGATCTTCTCCTCCTCCCTCAAAAACACGTTAAAATCGCCTCCAAGGCACCACGAAATCTGCCAAGCATTGATGAAATCAAGCAGTTCTGCGAAAAATCCTTCTTTCTCATTATCACATGAAGGCCCGTAGATGTTGATAAACCCATATCTGAAATTCAATTTCTTCCAGACACCTATCAAGGCTATAAACCTCTCTTTAATAACAATATCCGAAGCTTCAAAAAGATTTCCATCCCATATACTAACCAAACCTCCTGCAGAACCATTTGCAGGAGCGAACGCGAACTCGCAATCACCAATACCCCATAAGTTTCTTACCTCTGTTCTATCGATAGTTTCCACCTTCGTTTCTTGCAGGAAAACCATCGAGTCGTTGCATCGTCTTCGAAGATCTTTAGCTGCCTTTTTCTTTTCCCTTCTTCTACAACCCCGGATGTTCCATGTGACTACTGATAAATCCATATAAAAAGATTATTTACAACCCGGATAACAAATCCCTAAATTACCTCCCTTAATTCCCGTTCCATGTCCTTGATTTTGCTGATCACTTCATTTTTTCCCCCCTTGAACGATATCTCAAGGATGTTGCTGATCTCCCACACTGACTCCGCTTCAAGACCCACTGCCGAGACATCCTCCCCAGATCACATCTCTTATAATCATTATATATGTATGAAAATGATATGTTTACAAAGTATATATAGTTTTGTAGAAAAATCTACTAAACATGGGCTAAATTTCCATCTAAGTGATGAAATTCAAAACAAGTTGTTCTTGTCTATTATAATTAATTAATTAATTAATAATCACATGATGCGGTTAAGCTCTATCATGTAGGCAATATGTTTGAAATTTGAAGTTTTTTATGTCCTCATGTTTTTTCAGGTCTTTGCCCTGACTAATGTGAAATAATTTGTGTGGCATATTTGATTTTGATGGGTGAATCTCCCAACGAGAATTTTGTACATATACAAAGCCTCGAACTCGAAACTTGCTTAAGTGATACCAACATACTCACACTTGAACCAACCCCATTAATATAGATTTGAAGATTTTCAAAACAATTATGCTTTTGTCGATTATTATTAATCAATCAATTAATCATTATATATGTGTATGAAAATGATATGTTTACAATATATATATATATAGTTTTGTAGAAAAATCTACTAAAATGGGCTAAATTTCTAAGTGATGAAAATCAAAACAAGTTGTTTTTGTCGATTGTAATTAATCAATTAATTAATCACATGATGTGATTAAGCTTTATCATGTAGGCAATAGATCAGAAGTTTTTAAAAATAATTGGCCACTAATCACTCGTCAACATGTGCTAATTTAATGACTCCAGCCATCTCTTTGCCAAACTTTTATCATATATCATATGCAAAGTCAGGCCACCAAAGAAGAAAATGATCAATTTTGACTCCAAATATTGGCCATGTTTGGTAATTAGCGGATATCGAATTACATTAGCTGATAGCTGATTGCATTAGCTGATTTGACTAGCGGGTTGTATTAGCTAATTGTATAAAAGTGTTTGGTAAAATTAACGGATTAATTGATAGCCATCTCTTTCAATCCGCTATTTACCAAACAACAATATTAGCGGATTTGCCTGGTCAAACCTCTAATTATGCCTCAAACCTCTAATTTTTGCCCAAACCTCTCTTTACCAAACTCGATTAAATATTGTAAAAGTTTATTATGAGAATAACCTCTTCAACTTAATTTATTCCATTTACAAAGTTAAAATTTGAACATTATTTTACTTACATGAACGAGAACCTCATCAAACTAAACCAATTGGTGATCAGTTAAATAACCTAATTAATAAACGAATGATCCACTTAAAACAGTTGGAAGAAAAAAGTCATTTCTCGGTGGGTAGATATGCAATGCAATGAAGGCAATGATATAATTATGATATCAATATTAATAGTAATACTAATTTATTATGTTTGATGTATACTTCTGTAAAACTAGTGTTTTGATATAATAATTGAAAAATGTTTTAGACTAATTTGAAAAGAATTTAAAACTTGGTTTTAAGTCCAAACAACTTGAATTTATGTTGGACGGATCTTAAAAGGTTTTTGGCGATGTTTTTATTGATTTTAAATAGCCAAACTTAAGTTTTCAAGCTAATCGTACCGATACGGTCCAACTCGTATCGATACCTTTTTGCCCAGTTTGGTCACTGCCAAAACCCGTATCGAAACTGGCCTGGCCGTTTCGATACGGATAGGGATCGTTTCGATACGCCTGGTAAGCGTACTGATCCCTTTCCAACAACCCCAACGGCTATTTTCCAACGGTCATTTAAAAGTGAAATCGTACCGATACGCCCTCAAGCGTATCGATACGCCTAGGCTGGCAAGAGCCCAACGACTAGTTTCTGATAAAGGTCGTACCGATACGGGTCCAAGCGTATCGATACGAAAGGCTGCAGAACGGCATTAATGAAGGAAAATAAAGTCCTCAACGGCTCTAATTCATCCCCAACGGCTAGAAACGGATATAAACTCATCAAGGAGTATAAAAGGGACCTCCAAGCATCAAGTAAAGGCTAATGCTCATATTGTCAATCAACAAATGATCAAAAAGTGTCTTTGTACTTAAATTGTCAATTCTTATATAGACAAACACTAGTGAGCCTAAATTGTCAAATTTGCTCAAGTGTTTTAGGTTTTGGGTGAGTGCTTCAATTGTGCAAACAAACACCTATTAGAGGGATTTGTGTTTGCTTTTATTTTCTCTTTGTAAAAGAGGGTTTGATCAAGGCTTTGAGTAGAAAGTTTGATCGGTGTATAAGAGTTTCCTCCTAAGCCTAGAAAAGGGGACGAATCAGTAGTGGATTTATTGGAAATCCTTAGTGGGGAGCTAAGGTAGTGGATGTAGACCTTGGTTAGAAGGTTGAACCACTATAAATCATTGTGTCAAATATCTTTTTAGCTTCCACAACCCTTCCACCCAAAAATCCACCTCTCCACCACCTGGTGAGCCATATTGGTTGAACGAATCGAGCTCCTCACAACTCAACAATTGGTATCAGAGCTTGGCTCAATCGAAGAGGATTCACATCCTATTGAGAAGATCCGGCAAGCTCGATCATCATTTCATTAACCGGCTCAAATGGCACAATCAATCGACAAACCGCCTTTCTTTGACGGAACCCACTATGCTCATTGGAAGACAAAGATGAAGTTCTTCATCAAATCTAGAGATTACAAGCTATGGGACATAGTTGAAGATGGTCTGTTCGTGCCTCAACGAAGCAAAGCGGAGTGGAGTGCCGACGATCGCAAAAAAAATAGAGCTTAATTGCAAAGCCTTGCACATCTTGTTTTGTGCTTTTGGCCCAACCATCTAGGAGAAGATGTCTTCTTGTGAGAGTGCCAAGGAGGTATGAGACAAGCCTGAAGTCACATACGAGAAGACCGATGAAGTCAAGGAGACCAAGATTGGGCTCCTAACCTTAGAGTGTGAGAAATTCAAAATGGATCTGGAAGAGAACATCGAGAAGATGTTTGATAGGTTCTCCACTATCACCAATGGTCTCAAAGGCTATGGAGAAGCCATCCCGGAGGAAAAGCTTGTTCGAAAGCTCATCTACTCACTTTCCGAGTCTTGGGAGTCAAAGAGGACCGCCATCATCGAAGCAAAGAATTTGAAGACTTTGAAGCTTGATGAACTCATGGGGTCACTCCTTACTCATCAAATCATGAAGAAGAACAAAGAGGATGAGAAGAAGAGGGAAGAAATTAGAGCTATGAGAGAGAAGAAAATCAAAGGGCTAGGCATCAATGCAAGTGTCATGGCTCTCAAATCCTCCATTTTCCATCACGTTGATTCAAGTGAAGAGGAGGATGAAGAAGAAGAGATAGTTCATCTCTTCAATAAGTGTGCCCCGTTCATGAAGAAAGCTTTGAGAGAGCATGAACGAGATTCCAAGAAAAAAGAGAGGGCAAGCACTTCAAGCCATAAGAAGAAGGTACATGTGGCTACTTGGAGTGACGAGGACTCCACCGACGATGAACAAGCCAACATTTGCCTTATGGCCATCGAAGAAGATTCAAGGGTAACTTCTAATTCATCTACTTCATGTTCTTACACTTTTGATGAATTACAAGATGCCTATGATGATTTGGTTTTAGACTTTAAAAATTACATTTTGAAAAACAATAAATTGATTTCAAAGTTAAAAATTCAAAATGATTTGATTTCTAAAACCAAACTTGAACTTGAAGCAAAACTCGAAGAGTTTGAATTAAAATGTTTTGATTTACAAAATTTGCTTCAAAAGGTTCAAGAAGAAAAGGATTTGATTTCCAAAGAGCTAGAAAAGAAAAACAATTTTGGAAAATCAAATTTCTATGTAAGACAATCTAGTGCCCCTATATTTGTAAGAGTAAAATGTTTTAGAAGTGTTTGGGTCCCAAAAGGACTAACCACTTCAACTAAAAAGGATGACATTGAAAAATGGATTCCAAAGGGGACTAAAATTTGTGCTACTAACGTTTATGGATCCAAAGAAATTTGGATACCAAAAATCACTTGATTGTCTTTTTGCTAGGAGTGGTGGAGATGTTCAACAAGTCAAACATTGAGGGGGAGCTCCATGCACACTAAGGAAGAACACTTGAAGAAGGAAGGCTTCACATCCTACCTTGAGTTCAAGTGTGGTAAAATCTAGTTGCTTTTGATTTTATTTGATTTTTTTGTCAACTAGATGATCATTTATGTTGGACTAACATTTTTAATGATGCTTTGAGTAAGGGGGAGCCATTTTAAAACCAAATTCTTATTTTTGTCAATTTTTGCCTCTATTGTTATGTTGAACTTAATGTTTTAAATTCTTTTTGATATAACAAAAATGGGGAGAAATGGTTTGAAACATTGAATTTTCAAATGAAAAATGGGGAGCTTTATTTGATTTCATATCTTTAATCTCTTATTCAAATTTTTAAAGTTAAAGGGGGAGAATCCCAAACAATTTTTCAAGATAGTTTTATTATATCAAAAAGGGGGAGATTGTAGTGTTGCGACTAAAATTTTTAGAAAATACATGTACCTCGGATGTCGCTCGGACGGACCGGGTTTTGATTTGGTTTTTGGAAAATTAGTCGGATTTAAAAATAATAGAGGAGTCGCCACCGGCCATTTAAAAAATGGTAGACCGGACACCGAAATAAAACCAGAGATTCTTTTTGAAAATGGGTTCGGGAGTCGGTTACACCGAAATAAAACCAGAGATATGATTTCAAGAGACGGAATGGCCTGAAGAGTGAATAACCTAATCCCCTTCCCATATATACTAACTTAAGACCCAAAAAAAACCCTAAAGACCTAATGAACGGCAGCCATTCTTCTCCCTTATCCCCTTTTTGCGAAGCCAGAACCCTACCCCCGTTTTCCGAGCCCTTCCATTCGCCGGCTGCCCTTCATCGGCGTCGGCAACGCTTCAGAAGAAAGACTCAAAAAAAAACTTTCTCTATTTTTTTTCAAAACCCGAATCAAAAACAAATCTCTTTCGTTTGTTACTCTCCTCCCGTTGGGGGGAAGGTATTCACATGCCTTTCTCCCTTCAACTCACCGGACACGACCTCTGCACGGCCGGAGGCTTATCGTCGAAGAGAAAGCAGCGGTAACGAAAGGGAGGCAAAACGACAGTGGTGAGGACAAGGCATCGAGGGGGTAGGAAAAAAAGACTCTTGCTCTTTTTTATTTTTTTTTCTTATGCATGTAATCGAAAAGAGATGCCAATACCTCTGAAATTTTCTTTGTGTTATTGATTTACCGGAATCCCCAATCGGGGTTTTTTTTTACAATATATGTTCACTGATTTTTCTCTCCATCCCCTCTCCTTTTTGTTTGCTCGATTATATAACCGAGTTACATGACAAAACATTAGTTGTATGTACTCTGGGATCTCTGAATTCTCTGTTGTTTCGTCCTTGTTTAATTTTATTGCTTGTGTCGTCTTGCTATTTTGGTGATTCTGATGCACTGCTTTTTTGCTGTCTTGGTCGGCATTACTCGATCGGGAGGGGCACCGGCGTGATCGCGGCAGGCAAACGGTCAGATGGCATGGGCACGTGGGCGCGTAGGGAGACGAGGGGATAACGCGTGGATGAGCGTGGGATCTCTAGGCTCATCTGAGTCGTCCGATGTGTTTGAGATCGGACGGTTGAGGCGTGCGCGGCGCTCGGGCTCCACCAGGCTTGTTAGGGTTTCTTTGCTGGGATCGATCTGGGCCGTTGATCTCGCCCAGATCCAACGGCTAGGCACGGGCGGCTGTATCACAAAGTATGAGATTAGGGTTAGCTTAGGGTTTTTTTGTCTACTGGGCTTGTTGGGTATTTGGGCTTCATGTAATTGGACTTTATTAATTTTTAATCAATGTATGGACTGTGTTTATTTAATTCTAACATATTTTGGGCTTTTATTTATTCTTACTTAATATTAATGATATCAACAATAATAGTAATAATAACATATTATAATAATAATAATAACAATTACTAATAATAATAATATACAAATGATAATACTAACAATTAGTAAATGATAATAATATAATAAGACATAATTGTTATTATAATAAATATAATATATTAGTAATGTTTAGAGGATTTTTCCTTCCAATAATATAATGAGTATAAAAATAATGTTGCTACTGATAATAATACCATAACAATGCTAAAAGAGTAATAGTAATGTAATAGTAGTAACACTTATATATATACATGCATATTTTTTCTTTTTTTTTTCTTTTTTTCATTTTAAATACCTAACAACCCAATAAGCCCACTAACAACACAAACTAAAGGGGTTCAAGGTCCGGACAAAATTAGTGATTACAGCTGCCCCTCTTTGCTTATACTTGTGGAACAAGAATAAAGCAAAGACCATAAGCACTAATTTTTTCCTACTTCCCTGTTGGACGGTTTACTCTCGAAGCAACCACGCGATTCCAAGCAACTCCTCTTCCCAACGCATTCCGATCGTGAGTTCTCCCTCCGGATGCCCCAAACAAGTAGACAGAGAGTTTTTTTTTTACAGATTTCCATTCTCCAAGTGCCCGAACGGATAGGCGGGTTCTATTCTCCAAGTGCCCGAATAGATGAGCAGATTTCAAATATCTTTGTCCTCCCTTTTCGTAAGAACATGCTAGTCATCCAAACAACTTTGCCTTCCCTTCACGGTCTAAAAGCAAGTTGTCCATTTCGCGGTCAAAAAGCACGCTGAAACTCCAAATACTTTTGCCTCCTCTTCGCGGCCGAAAGGCGAACTTGGGCGTCCAAGTGGATTTGCTTTCCCTTCACGATCGTAAAGCAAACTGGTCATAACTATATATGTCCAACTTCCCTGTTGGACGATTTACACTCCTGGAGCTGCAACGCGCTACACTGAGTAATTTTCTCTTTGAAGCCTTAAGAATATGAGTTCTCTCTCTATAGAACTCATTTCCTCGAGTGGCAGTTCTTCCTATATAGAACTCTCGTCCTCGTATTTCTGAAATCAAAGATCTCAAAGTCCTCTCTCTGTAGGACCCTCCGCTTTCGAGATCCTGAAGCCTTAGGATTCTGAGTTCTTTCTCCACAGAACTCCTCTTCCTTAGCATACTCTTCGAGTAGTAGTTCCTTCTCTATTGAACTCTCGTCTGAAATTAAGGATCTACAAGTCCCCTCTCCGTAGGACCCTCCACTTTCGAGATCCTGAAGCCTTAGGATTCTGAGTTTTTTCTCCACAAAACTCCTCTTCCTTAGCGTACTCTTCGAGTAGTAGTTCCTTCTCTATGGAACTCTTGTCTGAAATCAAGGATCTACAAGTCCCCTCTCTATAGGACCCTCCGCTTTCGAGATCCTGAAGTTGCAAGTTCCTCCTATATAGAGCTTGTTTGGACCCTTTTTCTATAGGATCCTTTATCTTGAAATCTATCGGCAAGCTTGAAAACTTTTATCTGAAATCTTTGAGCGGCGAACATGAAAGGTTTCACCTATCATCCTTGAGCGACGAGTATCTTCCTCCTTCGCTCCGAATTCTTGGGCTCTGAGTTTCTGTCTCTTTTTCCCTAAAATCATGACGTGGCGAGTTTGAAAATCTTCGCCTGAAATCTTTTTAGTTCTCGCTTTATCGTTTTCTCCTCATCCCGAGAGGTATTCAATTTGTCTTTCAAAAATCTGTGAAAAGAAATAAAATGATATGATGGTATGAGTTAGCATGCTCCTAACCTAGGGATGCCTAACTACTCGTGATGCATGACTGGGGTTTCCAAGTTATTTAATCATATTAATTTTATTGACATCGTGTCTTTTGGTGCTGCCTCTTGCGTTGATTGCACCTCTTCTCGGCTCTACCGGTCTCTTGTTCTTCTTCTTCTCATCTTGATCCACTTATGGAATTGTCTGCCTCAAAGTGCTCACGCGGGTTTTCACTTTGAACCCATCTCTCTCTCTCTCTTTTTCTTTCTTCTATTTTTTCCTTCCTTTTTTTCTTTCTTTCTTTTCTTCTATTTTTATTGATTTTTGATTGCCCGAGTAGATAGGCAAATTTCTATTCTCCAAGTGCCTGAACAGATAGCCGGGTTCTATTCTCCAAATGCTTGAATAGATGAGCAGATTTCCATTCTCCAAGTGCCTGAACGGATAGGCGGGTTCTATTCTCCAAATGCCCGAATAGATGAGCATATTTCATATATCTTTGTCTTGAGCTTTGAGTATCTGTCTCCTTTGCTCTAAAATCCTTTGGCTTTTAGTTTCTGTCTCATTTGTCACGAGCTTTGAGTATCTGCCTCTTATGCTCTAAAATCTTAGGCTTTGAGTTTCAGCCTCATTTGCCCTGAGCTCTGAGTATCTGCCTCCTTTGCTCTAAAATCTTTTGGCTTTGAGTTTCTGCCTCTTTTGCCATGAGTTTCTGATCTGAAGCGCTCCTCTTGAATTTCGCCTCAAACCCCAAAGTGTCTTTTGGGTTTTCACTGCATCTTCTCTTTTCTTTGTCTTATTTCTTCTTCTTTTTCTCTTTTGGGTACTCCTTTGAGTTTTCATCATGAAGTCAACTTCTACTTTTGACTCTTAAAATTTTTCACATCTTTAGGGTGTCTACATGTCTTCTCATTTTTCATAAGGCCCTATCTCTATTTGACTTCGCTCTTTAGGCATACGTACCTTCTGACCGACCTCCGGTTAATGTCGGCTGCTTTAAAGGGTGTCTTCTGTCCAAAGATGCCACAACTTTTTGGCCCTTGTTCCTCTAAATTTGTGGTCAAAAGCGCCTCTTCTGAATTTCGCTCATTTTCCCCAAAGTGCCTTTTGGGGTTTCGTCTCGGCTTTTCTTCCTTCTTTTCTTAGGCATATCTTTGTCACCTTTTGTCGAGTTTATTTTAGATGATACTTACTGTCTCATCTTGGTGCGCGGCGCACACGGTCCTTCTCGGGACATTCCTTCCGGCAAGATGCCTAGGCTCCGAGGGTAACTTCTCTTCCCTAATTCTCAACGTCAAAATTTCTACCCTCATGTTCTACTTCAACACTTCTTGGCGAATGTCGACTTCGTAGCGCGACATTTCACCAAAGACGGTCTTGATATTTCAACTAGAGGTATTAGTAGCAATGTTTGGACCTCCGATGGTGCCCCTCTGGGTACTAATGGCTTTACCTCGAGCCACGGTCAGTCCGCTTGTTCATTCCCATGTAGAAGACTTATGCAAGTGATTGGGTAAAAATAATTTTATTATGAAAATATACATTTAAAGAATCATGTCAAGTGAAAATCAAGTTTGGGGTCTTTGAAAAAAGGGTCGACCCGAGTGACATTTTCTGAATGTTGCAGGGATGCACATATGAAATCTTTTATGGGCTATTAGGCTTCCGAGAGGAGCGACCCCCATACCTACTTTCTACCCAATTTAAAGGTGGCTCCCTTTAACTCACTAACTCACCATGCCCCATCCTTCCCTCTTTTCTAATCTCAATCAGGCATTAGAAGTGTGGCAATCCTTGAAGAAAGGTTAACCCTGATAGGCGGGATGTGATCTGAAGACAAATTTATCCATCCGCGTATGGTCCAAATGGTCTTTTATGGCTTGTAATGTAGGCTAAGGCTCGTGGCTACGAAAGAAAGGGTAAATAGGCCCAAACAAGTGTTTAAGGGTTGTGAAACCAAGGATCAATTCTTCCAATCTGGAGTCTCAATTATGCTCTGATGAAATGTTATCTCTTTTCTTATTTCTTTGGATCGCTCTAGACTGCCCCTCTTTGTTGGGGTTTTCACCCTAGAGTTCATTTCCTTTCATCAAGTGTAGTTTCGGATCAGGTTGCGCCTTTGCATTGTATTGGTGTAGGCTTTTGATCAAAGGTGAACAATCTTTCGAGGCTCATCTAAGTAAAGATTCATTTGGATAGGGAATTCTCTTGTCCCTTTTCTTTATCCGCTTCTCTCCTTTTACAAAACTGCACTTTTCACTTTAGTGCTTTTTCTTTTGATTTTTTAAACTTTTAGGTCGGTAATTTTTCGACTTGATTTGGGTAGCTCTTTGAGCACCAACTTTTCTTTCGTTGTTTCCTTTTGATGTTTTTGCCGCTCAAACTGAAAATGTATTCAATGCATCTATTCTCTTTTATTGCACTTTAATTCACAAGGCCCCGTCTTCATAGCATAATCAGGATCCACTGTCATTTGCTTGTCCATAGACTTCTATCCTTTTCTGCCCCCAGTGTAGGGGTGATCCTTGGTTTGGGTTCGATCAGAAGAAAAAAAAATTAAAAGGCTCAAACGGGGACACCAATGGGTTTTTTTATTTTCTTTCTATGTGAATGGAATTGAAGGAATGCCAAATGTCCTCCCATACACGGATATCAAAATTGGTCTTCATGTGGTAGAAGTTTTAGGGTTATCACTTCATTCAAAGACCTTGAACAACAATGCCCGAGAGGGAAAATTCACTCAATGGGAGTGGCCCATTATTCCTGAACACTCATTTGTCATTCCTCCCTTGGCCTAAGTAGAGCATAGGGTTTTCATATTTATAGCGTCCTCACAACATTCGGTCTTTTAGAAATTTTTTTTTGAATTGAATTAAAGTTAATCTTAAAAAGTATACACGTGTGTAATTGGAAAACAAGAGTAAGCTTATGAAATGTTTAAAGAATTAAGGAATACCAAAATATTTTCTAAATAACAAAATGAAACTTTCGTTATAATGAAAAAAAAATTACAGCTTACTTATTTCTTTTGCATTTTTCCCAAATGCACAGGGATCAACGGATTTGAATTGCCTTTACCGATAGTCGTTTGCTTCGGGCTAGTTGTACCATTCCCCTGGGTACAATCAGTTTTCACCAATAATGAGAATTGGATTTTTGCAAAGGATTTATTTTCCTTTGACCATTCGTGAAAATGGATTTTCGATGGACATTTGAATTATCCATTGTCTTAAACTTCACCGTATTTAAGCACGTTGTGCCAACATTTCTGTCGGACTTGCCCAAATATCGCTTCTTCTTTCATGAAGCGATGTAATGTCTCCAATTCATTTTTCTTAAAATCGAGACTTGCATTTTCCCAAATGCACAGGGATTAACGGATTTGGAATGCCTTTATCAGTAGTCGTTTGCTCCGGGCTAGTTGTACCATTCCCCTAGGTACAATCAGTTTTCACCAATAATGAGAATTGGATTTTTGCAAATGATTTATTTCCCTTCGACCATTCGCAAAAATGGATTTTCGATGGACATTTGAATTATCCATTGTCTTAAACTTTAGCGCGTTTAAGCACGTTGTGCCAACATTTCTGTCGGACTTGCTCAAACATCGCTTCTTCTTTCATGAAGCGATGTAATGTCTCCAATTCACTTTTCTTGAACCAAGACTTGCATTTTTCCCAAATGCACAGGGATTAACGGATTTGGAATGCCTTTACCAGTAGCCGTTTGCTTCGGGCTAGTTGTACCTTTCCCTGGGTACAATCAGTTTTCACCAATCATGGAAATTGGATTTTTGTACATGATCTATTTTCCTCGTATACAATATTATCTCCTTTTGTTTCTGAAACAAATGTTCTTGAAGCTGTTCAAGCTGATCCATCCTAGCCACTAGGTCATTCATATTTCTGAAGCTGCACTGGCTAGAAACCGTTCCCTTGTCTATTCTTTCCTCTTTCTCTCTCTCGGATGAGTGTTCTCCCCAATTAGTAATGATGCGATGAAATGCCTTGAGCAAATTTTAATGTCCAATGATGGATGTAATATGGACTCAAATTAACAAATGCATGATCATGAGATTAATGCATGACTAACGATGTTGTTTTGAAATGATATATGCTAAAAATGTTACAAATGTATGCAAGTCAAAGGTGTTGGTCATATAGGTGATTCCCCTTAGGTCAACTTTCATTTGAACGTAAAAGGAGGATCCTCGTTACAAGATAGTCATAGTAAAAGTCCGGCGGGCACCCTTCTTGCCCCCGAATCATGTTTAAGGAAATGAAAACTTCGGCAAAAAATGTTGGGGCTGGATTTGCTTTCTTCTCTAGCAATTCATGACCCTCTAAAACTGCTGGTATCAGGTCCCGGAAAACAAGCTATTTCCTCGAAGCTGAATCAACCCATTGACCTAATCCATGCTCTTTCCGGTCGTCACACTCTTTTCGGCCGCCACTTTGTACTTGGTCGGGTAGTTTCGTGACTTTTGATGTTCGGAGTAGATCCGATCTTGCTTGACTTCCCCGGGATGGAGAAGGGTTGTGCTTTCTTCAATGGTGGGCACCAAATCTGACACTATGTGTTCGCTCGGTAAGCTGCTCCTTTATCCTTTCTAATTCAACTCTGACCGATGTTGGACTTGCTAATTGACACCATCCTTTCTAGCAACCTCCCGTCCAGAATGATAGCCCTTGATTGGGTAAAACCACCTTGACTCAACACCTTTATGTCATGAAATGCATGCGAGAATAAATGCAAAAAGATCATAAGAAAAATCGTTAGTGTCAGATAAACGCGGTCAACATGATAAAAGAAATAAGGCAAGCAGGAAAGCAAGCAACCCTATTTGTCCCGTCTAATAAACCTAGTTTGTCCGCATGGCTCTAACAGGGGTGGGCATTCTAGTTCTCTAAATGCAATTTTGGTTCTAGGAGGTACTCGAACTGTCCTCGCTGCCCCCTTCTAAGGGTAGCAAGGCCCCCGGTCATCACCCATTATAGGCTCCTCTCAACCGAGTTCAATTCGAGGGGACCCTTTAGCTATATCCGGACGGAGAAACGATATTCTCACGAAGATATAGGGTATTCGAGCCCCGAAGGTACTTGCTAGGCCCAGACGGAGGAACAATATCTCCACGAAAGCACTAGCGTTTTCCCCCCCACTTAAACAAACGGGTTTAAATGCCAATTTTAAATGCGTTTAAAATAAACTCGCACTTATAAACAAATATCGATCGATTCGGTCACTTTAATTCGCAACTTCTAATATTAATTGAGCGGTAAAGTTTTTTTTTGGCTCCACCCTCTTTTTTTGTTTTTGAAAACAAAAATTCATCCCTAGCGTAGTCGCCATCTGTTGCGACTAAAATTTTTAGAAAATACATGTACCTCGGATGTCGCTCGGACGGACCGGGTTTTGATTTGGTTTTTGGAAAATTAGTCGGATTTAAAAATAATAGAGGAGTCGCCACCGGCAATTTAAAAATGGTAGACCGGACACCGAAATAAAACAGAGATTCTTTTTGAAAATGGGTTCGGGAGTCGGTTACACGCGGGGAAGGATGAGCACCCCTATCGTGCCCGAAAATTGGTACCAAAAATATTACCGCTTAATTAATATTAAATTTTGCAAATTAAAGTGACGAATCGTATCGAAATTTGGTTATACGAGCGAGTAAATTTTAAAGGTCTTAATATTCGAGAAGGAACGTCCGAACCACCACCACTACGACTGGTACTGGCCTCGTTCGTTCCCGAATAAAAAGACGCTCGCATTGTATTTTATAAGTTCGTATACAACTTAGAAACGTAAACGGGACATAAAAAATAATTAAACATAAAGTAAGTGGCATCGCACGTGATGGCATAGCGAACATAAATTACACAAATACGTATATGCATCATAAAACATATATAGAACATGTAAATAAAACTTAGACTAAGATGAGCATATAAATATAAATATTGAACCAGAAAATTAAAAATGCATGAAATGAAAGCCACATTGCTAAAAAAAACTAGAATGAATTCAGGACAGACTCTGAGGACTAGTGAGAGAATTAAACCATAAAAAAAGGGTTAAGTTGTCAAAACTGGGACCAAAATTGAAGAACGTTGAATTCAGGAGGGACCGAAATGGTTATTAAACCATCCGAAGTTGATTAAAACAAAATAGGGGATGAAATTAAGAAATTATAGAAAAACAACGGTGACCAGAGATATGATTTCAAGAGACGGAATGGCCTGAAGAGTGAATAACCCAATCCCCTTCCCATATATACTAACTTAAGACCCAAAAAAAACCCTAAAGACCTAATGAACGGCAGCCATTCTTCTCCCTTATCCCCTTTTTGCGAAGCCAGAACCCTACCCCCGTTTTCCGAGCCCTTCCATTCGCCGGCTGCCCTTCACCGGCGTCGGCAACGCTTCAGAAGAAAGACTCAAAAAAAAGAAAACTTTCTCTATTTTTTTCAAAACCCGAATCAAAAACAAATCCCTTTCGTTTGTTACTCTCCTTCCGTTGGGGGGAAGGTATTCGCATGCCTTTCTCCCTTCAACTCACCGGACACGACCTTTGCACGGCCGGAGGCTTATCGTCGAAGAGAAAGCAGCGGTAACGAAAGGGAGGCAAAACGACGGTGGTGAGGACAAGGCATCGAGAGGGTAGGAAAGAAAGACTCTTGCTCTTTTTTATTTTTTTTCTTATGCATGTAATCGAAAAGAGATGCCAATACCTTTGAAATTTTCTTTGTGTTATTGATTTACCGGAATCCCCAATCGGGTTTTTTTTTACAATATATGCTCACTAATTTTTCTCTCCATCCCCTCTCCTTTTTGTTTGCTCGATTATATAACCGAGTTACATGACAAAACATTAGTTGTATGTACTCTGGGATCTCTGAATTCTCTGTTGTTTCGTCCTTGTTTAATTTTATTGCTTGTGTCGTCTTGCTATTTTGGTGATTCTGATGCACTGCTTTTTTGCTGTCTTGGTCGGCATTACTCGATCGGGAGGGGCACCGGCGTGATTGCGGCAGGCAAACGGTCAGATGGCACGGGCGCGTGGGCGCGTGGGGAGACGAGGGGACAACGCGTGGATGAGCGTGGGATCTCTGGGCTCATCTGAGTCGTCCGATGTGTTTGAGATCGGACGGTTGAGGCGTGCGCGGCGCTCGGGCTCCACCAGGCTTGTTAGGGTTTCTTTGCTGGGATCGATCTGGGCCGTTGATCTCGCCCAGATCCAACGGCTAGGCACGGGCGGCTGTATCACAAAGTATGAGATTAGGGTTAGCTTAGGGTTTTTTTTGTCTACTGGGCTTGTTGGGTATTTGAGCTTCATGTAATTGGACTTTATTGTTTTTTAATCAATGTATGGACTGTGTTTATTTAATTCAAACATATTTTGGGCTTTTATTTATTCTTACTTAATATTAATGATATCAACAATAATAGTAATAATAACATATAATAATAATAATAATAATTACTAATAATAATAATATACAAATGATAATACTAACAATTAGTAAATGATAATAATATAATAAGACATAATTGTTATTATAATAAATATAATATATTAGTAATGTTTAGAGGATTTTTCCTTCCAATAATATAATGAGTATAAAAATAATGTTGCTACTGATAATAATACCATAACAATACTAAAAGAGTAATAGTAATGTAATAGTAGTAACAATTATATATATATACATGCATATTTTTTTCATTTTAAATACCTAACAACCCAATAAGCCCACTAACAACACAAACTAAAGGAGTTCAAGGTCCGGACAAAATTAGTGATTACATGTAGAACTAGTGTTTTGATATAATAATTGAAAAATGTTTTGAACTAATTTGAAAATAATTTAAAACTTGGTTTTAAGTCCAAACAACTTGAATTTATGTTTGAGAGATCTTAAAAGGTTTTTGGCAATGTTTTTATTGATTTTAAATAGCCAAACTTAAGTTTTCAAGCTACCCGTACCGATACGGTCCAACCCGTATCGATACCTTTTTGCCCAGTTTGGTCACTGCCAAAACCCGTATCGAAACTGGCTTGGCCGTTTCGATACGGATATGGATCGTTTTGATACGCCTGGTAAGCGTACCGATCCCCTTTCCAACAACCCCAGCGGCTATTTCCCAACGGTCATTTAAAAGTGAAACTGTAGCGATACCCCTTCAAGCGTATCGATACGCTTAGGCTGGCAAGAGCCCAACGGCTAGTTTCTGATGAAGGTCGTACCGATACGGGTCCAAGCGTATCGATACGAAAGGCTGCAGAACAGCATTAATGAAGGAAAATAAAGTCCTCAACGGCTCTAATTCATCCCCAACGGCTAGAAACGGCTATAAACTCCTCAAGGAGTATAAAAGGGACCTCCAAGCATCAAGTAAAGGCTAATGCTCATATTGTCAATCAACAAATGATCAAAAAGTGTCTTTGTACTTAGATTGTCAATTATTATATAGACAAACACTAGTGAGACTAAATTGTCAAATTTGCTCAAGTGTTTTAGGTTTTGGGTGAGTCCTTCAATTGTGCAAACAAACACCTATTAGAGGGATTTATGTTTGCTTTTATTTTCTCTTTGAAAAAGAGGGTTTGATCTATGCTTTGGGTAGAAAGCTTGATCGGTGTATAAGAGTTTCCTTCTAAGCCTAGAAAAGGGGACAAATCAATAATGGATTGATTGGAAATCCTTAGTGGGGAGCTAAGGTAGTGGATGTAGACCTTGGTTAGAAGGTTGAACCACTATAAATCATTGTGTCAAATATCTTTTTAGCTTCCACAACCCTTCCACCCAAAAATCCACCTCTCTACCACTTGGTAAGCCATATCGGTTGAACGAATCGAGCTCCTCACAACTCAACAATTGGTATTAGAGCTTGGCTCAATCGAAGAGGATTCACATCCTATTGAGAAGATCCGGCAAGCTCGATCATCATTTCATCAACCGGCTCAAATGGCACAATCAATCGACAAACCGCCTTTCTTTGACGGAACCCACTATGCCCATTGGAAGATAAAGATGAAGTTCTTCATCAAATCTAGAGATTACAAGCTATGGGACATAGTTGAAGATGGTCCGTTCGTGCCTCAACGAAGCAAAGCGGAGTGGAGTGCCGACGATCGCAAAAAAGATAGAGCTTAATTGCAAAGCCTTGCACATCTTGTTTTGTGCTTTTGGCCCAACCATCTAGGAGAAGATATCTTCTTGTGAGAGTGCCAAGGAGGTATGGGACAAGCTTGAAGTCACATATGAGGGGACCGATGAAGTCAAGGAGACCAAGATTGGGCTCCTAACCTTAGAGTATGAGAACTTCAAAATGGATCCGGAAGAGAACATCGAGAAGATGTTTTATAGGTTCTCTACTATCACCAATTGTCTCAAAGGCTATGGAGAAGCCATCCCGGAGGAAAAGCTTGTTCGAAAGCTCATCTACTCACTTCCCGAGTCTTGGGACTCAAAGAGGACCGCCATCATCGAAGCAAAGAATTTGAAGACTTTGAAGCTTGATGAACTCATGGGGCCACTCCTTACTCATCAAATCATGAAGAAGAACAAGGAGGATGAGAAGAAGAGGGAAGAAATTAGAGCTATGGGAGAGAAGAAAATCAAAGGTCTAGGCATCAATGCAAGTGCCATGGCTCTCAAATCCTCCATTTGCCATCACGTTGATTCAAGTGAAGAGGAGGATGAAGAAGAAGAGATAGTTCATCTCTTCAAGAAGTGTGGCCCGTTCATGAAGAAAGCTTTGAGAGAGCTTGAACGAGATTCCAAGAAAAAGGAGAGGGCAAACACTTCAAGCCATAAGAAGAAGGCACATGTGGCTACTTGGAGTGATGAGGACTCCACCGACGATGAACAAGCCAACATTTTCCTTATGGCCATCGAAGAAGATTCAAGGGTAACTTCTAATTCATCTACTTCATGTTCTTACACTTTTGATGAATTACAAGATGCCTATGATGATTTGGTTTTAGACTTTAAAAATCACATTTTGAAAAACAATAAATTGATTTCAAAGTTAAAAATTCAAAATGATTTGATTTCCAAAACCAAACTTGAACTTGAAGCAAAACTCGAAGAGTTTGAATTAAAATGTTTTGATTTACAAAATTTGCTTCAAAAGGTTCAAGAAGAAAAGGATTTGATTTCCAAAGAGCTAGAAAAGAAAAACAATTTTGGAAAATCAAATTTCTATGTAAGACAACCTACTGCCCCTATATTTGTAAGAGGAAAATTTTTTAGAAGTGTTTGGGTCCAAAAGGACTAACCACTTCAACTAAAAAGGATGACATTGAAAAATGGATTCCAAAGGGGACTAAAATTTGTGCTACTAACATTTATGGATCCAAAGTAATTTGGATACCAAAAATCACTTAATTGTCTTTTTGCTAGGAGTGATGGAGATGTTCAACAAGTCAAACATTGAGGGGGAGCTCCATGCACACTAAGGAAGAACACTTGAAGAATGAAGGTTTCACATCCTATCATGAGTTTAGGTGTGGTAAAATCTAGTTGATTTTGATTTTATTTGATTTTTTTTTGTCAACTAGATGATCATTTATGTTGGACTAACATTTTTAATGATGCTTTGAGTAAGAGGGAGCCATTTTAAAACCAAATTCTTATTTTTGTCAATTTTGCCTCTATTGTTATGTTGAACTTAATGTTTTAAATTCTTTTTGATATAACAAAAAGGGGGAGAAATGATTTGAAAAATTGAATTTTCAAATGAAAAAGGGGAGCTTTATTTGATTTTATATCTTTAATCTCTTATTCACATTTTTAAAGTTAAAGGGGGAGAATCCCAAACAATTTTTCAAGATAGTTTTATTATATCAAAAAGGGGGAGATTGTAGAACTAGTGTTTTGATATAATAATTGAAAAATGTTTTGAACTAATTTGAAAAGAATTTAAAACTTGGTTTTAAGTTCAAACAACTTGAATTTATGTTTGAGGGATCTTAAAAGGTTTTTTGCAATGTCTTTATTGATTTTAAATAGCCAAACTTAAGTTTTCAAGCTACCCGTACCATTACGGTCCAACCCGTATCGATACCTTTTTGCCCAGTTTGGTCACTGCCAAAACCCGTATCGAAACTGGCTTGGCCGTTTTGATACGGATAGGGATCGTTTCAATACGCCTGGTAAGCGTACTGATCCCCTTTCCAACAACCCCAACGGCTATTTCCCAACGGTCATTTAAAAGTGAAACTGTAGCGATACGCCTTCAAGCGTATCAATACGCTTAGGCTGGCAAGAGCCCAACGGCTAGTTTCTGATGAAGTCCGTACCGATACGGATCCAAGCGTATCGATACGGAAGGCTGGCAAGAGCCCAACGGCTAGTTTCTGATGAAGTCCGTACCGATACGGATCCAAGCGTATCGATACGGAAGGCTGCAGAACAACATTAATGAAGGGAAATAAAGTCCTCAGCGGCTCCAATTCATCCCCAACGACTAGTAACGGCTATAAACTCATCAAGGAGTATAAAAGGGACCTCCAAGCATCAAGTAAAGGCTAATGCTCATATTGTCAATCAACAAATAATCAAAAAGTGTCTTTGTACTTAAATTGTCAATTCTTATATAGACAAACACTAGTGAGCCTAAATTGTCAAATTTGCTCAAGTGTTTTAAGTTTTGGGTGAGTGCTTCAATTGTGCAAACAAACACCTATTAGAGGGATTTGTGTTTGTTTTTATTTTCTCTTTGTAAAAGAGTGTTTGATCAAGGCTTTGGGTAGAAAGCTTGATCGGTTGTAAGGGTTTTCTCTTAAGCCTAGAAAAGGGACGAATCAATAGTGGATTGATTGGAAATCCTTAGTGGGGAGCTAAGGTAGTGGGTGTAGACCTTGGTTAGAAGGTTGAACCACTATAAATCATTGTGTCAAATATCTTTTTAGCTTCCACAACCCTTCCACTCAAAAACCCACCTCTCCACCACTTGGTGAGTCATATCGGTTGAACGAATCGAGGTCCTCACAACTCAACAACTTCTCTATACTATTACACACACAGTAGTAAATTATCTATTTTTTAAGTTTGTTGTAGCTAGTGCAAGCACATTTGGTCGGTTGTCAAACTATTATTCTTTGTTCTCTCGTATTCTCTTAGGTCATGGGTTCTAGATCTATTAGGCACAATTACCCCTCCTCACCCCTAAGATTTTTTTTCCAGCTTTGTCCTTCAATATAAATTTCTTTACAAATTGATTTATATTTGAATTTGTCCCATGCTTACAAACTTTTATGTTTTTTTACCATAAACCCCAAATCCTAGCTCCGTCCCTGCCTCTAGGTAGGATTACATTTGAGATTTATTAAAAAATAAAGATTTTTTTATCAAAGATAATATGATTTTATTAAAGAGAAAATAAATAAAGATTGGTGTAGTTAGAGATATTCATGGTTAAATTTAGACGGAGTCATGGTTCTGATTATTCTAAAATCCTTATCCAACCTAAAATTTAGATCGAATTCGAGTTAGTCTAGATGATTCGTTTTATTATTAAAATTAGTAAAATATTTTATATTTTATATTTATAACTATATATATCAAAAAAATAATGTTGATATCAAAATTTTAATTTCAACTTTCACAAATGCAGCTCTTTTAAAAATTGCCTTCAAACAGAACAAGTAGCCAGACAAGGTCTAGTTGAAGGCATTGCGTAAGGAATTCAAAGTAATAAAGATTTGAGCCGCAACCGGTTGATTTTGCGGGAGCCGGGATGAAACGCTTAAATCCTTTATTTAAGGTTAATAATTTAAATATTGACATCATGAATAAAACAAACTAAATTAAAAAAGTCATTTTGTAATAAATCTTTACAGTTTTTTATCCAAATTAAATGAACAATAAATCAAATTATAGTATTGTTAAATAAAAATAATAATAATTTGCCAATGCCCGTTAAATTACGCTACGCATGTTGCATGCATGAATTTTGCATGTAAACTACCAAGTCAAACGATTCGATTTTTTCCCCTTTGTTTTTTAGCATAGCAACTTACATGGCTCAGTTTTCAACGTATACAAATCTTATGTAATTTAATTATTAGGAAACTACTTAGAAGTTGGACAACTTCACGTAATTATATTTAGAAATAGAATTAAATTAGTAATAGCTATAGCCTATAGGATTGTTATTTTTAATATTATTTAACGAAGGATTTTTTTTTTTACTTTCTTACACCTATTTTTAGAAAAAAAACTTGGACCGACATAATTAACACCAATCATTTTGGATGGACTAATGAAATGATTTTGATCACGTCATTTTTATAGTCAAATCACTCCATCTTTTACCATTGACTAAATATTCTTAAATATTGTACATATAATAAAATATTTTAAAACAAAAACTCGAGTTTCATCGAATTTCGAAGTTTATTAAGTCGAATGATAAGATATGATGCTCAATTTTTCTTAAATAAAATTTTGATTTTCAGTTTTATTGACCTAAAAATAATATTAGAAGAGTTTTACATCCGATTTAATAATTTGATATGATATAATTTTAAATATAATTAGAGTTCATACGATTTATCAAATATACGAAAAAAAAAACTTGGGCTTGGACCAGATTTCTGACTAAACAGTAATGATAAAGACAAATGTAGTTAAAATATTCTAATGGAAGAAGAAGACCGCTGTTATAATTTTATTATTTTCAGTTTCGATACTTTGATTCAACGTTTGTGTTTCATTTTTGGATTTTTATTATCATTTTTGGATGGGATAGAAATATTAGTCTTTAAATTTGTTAACTGTTCTTATATGATCTTTAATTTTTTTTTCGTATAAGACCATAAATTTGATAATTTTATATATTTTTTGTCATTTTGATGATGTGATACTTTAAAATTTTCTCACGTGACACACTATTAGAAGATCATGTCATCAAAATTAAGTAAAAATGAAGAGGAGATAATTACGGTCGGATTTTTATAATTCAGGTTGAGGGGATTATTTTAAAAAAAAAATTAAAAATTCAGATGTCTAATTTTAATTTAAAAAAAATGAGATTTAATGAGAAATTTTAAAAATTTTAAGAGGTTCTTAACTAAAATTATTCAGAATTTTTGAAATATAAAAACATTTTTTGAATTTTTAAAGGGGACAAATTAATTTTTTTTTAAATTTTCAAAGGGCTCGAAGTTAATTTCCCAAATTTTGAAGGGAACCAAGTCTCCGACGGATAATTCTACAGTAAATGACATGTACCGCAATGTACCACTATTCATATGTACCACAATGTACCCTTAACTGTTTTAATTAGTTTTGAAATCCTAGGGACCGAAACTGTTATTATCTCCTTTTAGAATAAAATCTTAAAAAATAATTTTTATATTAATTTTCAGATTTTCTTTTATTTTTTTAATTCAAATTGATCAAATTGAAACAAAACTAAAGGTTTAATGGTAACATTGAACCAATTGAAAATTTGAGTACCAAATTGAATAATTGTTCAAAGTTTAGTGATCATTTGTCAACTTTACCCTTAAATTAAAGTGAATGTAGGAATTATTATAGTAATAAAAATTTAATTTTTTTTTTAATTAAAAAATAAATAAAAAAATCTAAAAAATTAATATAAAAAGTATTTTTTAAGATTTTATTCTAAAATGAAATAATAACACTTTCGGTCTCTAGAATTTTAAAACTAATTAATACAGTTAATGGTACTTTCTGGTACATATAAATAGTGGTATATTACAATACATGTCATTTACTGTAGAATTATCCGTTCCCGACAGGCCCTAATGAAAGTCCGCCTATGAAGAAATTAATGTAGACAAAAAAAATTCAAGAATCGAGTTATTTTTTTTTTGTCAAATTTAAGGATTAAAAAGTTTAAATTAAATAAAATATATTACAAACAATAAAAAATTAAATTTGTTGAGATATTGCAGAATCAATCCTAACAAATCCCAGTTTGAAAATTGTAAAGATGGCATCAATCAATCCATTAAATCTGAGTTTGAAAAAGGAAAATAAAATAAAAAGGGTTTGTTTAATGTGGAGTGTCGAAGGAAAGTTGCTAACTGTCCCACAAACACTAAATATAATCCTATCTTCTTAGTATTAATTGCATACCTAATTGTATTAACAGTTTCTTTTAATTATTACGGCAATATTTTCGAATATTAGTCGAAATTTTAACCACTAAAAATTAGTTACATTGAAATTTATCGATTGGGCGAGTGGTCAATGATGTTTATGTTATCTCTTCTTATATTTTTTCGAATTCCCACATTTGTCTTGAAAACATAAATTTATCCCTATTTAATAAAAAGGAAAAATACTTTGATACATAAACTTTTCAATTTTAGGATTTAGGAGTTTAGTGTGTAAAGGAGTAGAATTTAAAGTTTATGGTTAGAACTTAGAGTTTATAGTTTATGTTTTAGGGTGCTAGGATGTAGAATTTATGTTTTAAATTTTATAGAAGAGTTGTGTAAAAAAATTTACACGAAATATATATCAAAATATAACCCTAATAAAAAAAACTAGTTATATCGACATTTCCTTCCATATCATCAATTCACTCAAATTGAAAATTTTAAATGATTATTATTTTTAAATGTTGTGGAAAAAAGTGAATGTAGATGCACTCGTAAAAATGATATGAAAGAAATTTTAAGTTGTTGAAACTATAATTGACGTGGTGAGAAGAATTCATAGACTAATTTTTTTAATTATATATCACATATACTTTGAATGAGCATTCGGTTGTTACGTTCGTTCTTATTTATTGATATAATTTCAATTCATACTCCCATGATATCTTACACACAGATATCACATGCAACATTATCGTATAATCGATTTAAACATAAATTCTATTAGATTCACTTAAATCCGACCTTACAAAACCACAACAATATTCATTCATTAGAAATTTGACGAAGGTTTAGGGTTCTTGACAAGTTTTTTAATAATAATAATTTTCTTCTTTTTTCTTAAACAATCCAACCATTTAATTCATTAGAAATTTGAGGCCATGCCTACTTCAGAGGTTATATTAACAATAACATAGATACAATTATAAGAATCCAAACTTAATTGATTTGGTTTATGTAATTATTCTTAAAAGTAATAATTAACAAATTTCATTTTTTTGAGAAAATTATAATAGTATATAATTAATTGGGTAATTATTCGAGCACAAATGCTTGTGGAAACAAACAAGCACCTTAGTTTTAAGATTTAGCCTTTTCATTTAACGTTTAGTGTTTAGGGGTTTTAGTGGATAGGTTTTAAATTTAAGGGTGTGATTAGAATTTAGGGTTTATAAGTTAAAATCTAAATCCCTAATCATATTATCCTAAAAACTAAACCCTAAATTCTAAATCCATACACTTAAACTCCTAAACTCTAAACTAAATCCTTAAATCTTAAAATTAAAGTGTTTGTAGAAACCTTTCGTTTTCTCCGCATGGGATATTTTCCTAATTAAATATATAGATAATATAGTATTATTTCTCCACTTCTGGTTTCTTCCTTTTTTTCTTGAACAATCCAACCATTCTTTATTACTATTTTTAGAAATAATTCAACCAAGCAATTAATTGCTATCGATAAATTAATGACACGTGATTAGATGCCTTGCATTTGGATTATGCTTTGAACTTTTGTATTTATATCATATTTATATTTTATAATAATAATTTTCAGATGTTATATAATTATATAACTGATAATGAATAAGAAATTATATTCATTTCGTAATTGTATTATTATACTTAAATGCCATCTTATTTTTGTATCACATTTTTTAAATTAGCAAGTGGAACCTAGTCAAAATAGGATGAATATGACCCTCAAATATTGGACTTACAAAAATATAAAATAAAATGTGGAATCAAAGACCATAAGCTACAACTTCATGATAAACTACTCAACTAGTCAACTTCAACTAATTAATTAATAAATTTTAAATTATTATTTTGACTGTTAATTTGTAAATTTCTTCTAACGATGAGATTATATCATGTATTGGTCTTGAAAATAAAAAAAATGAATTGATTAAAACATATAAACATTATAAACATGATTCCAAATATATATATTATAGTAATCATACGAGTTTTAATTATATATGAAATCCACCGTGACAAAACCAGAAGTTTACAACGAACCTGCCCCCACCCAAAACAAATGTATAATTATTGTTTAATTCCTTAAAAGTTATAAAATTTTATTAGTTCAATGGTAAAATTGTACTTTGTCCCTAAAAAATTAATAATTTAATTTTGGCCCACTAATTATAATTTGGGTAAAATACCTAAATCATCACTCAACTTTACTCTATGACCTATTTTGGTCACTCAACTTTCAAACTGTTTAATTTTATCACTGAACTTTAAATATTGACCTATTTTGGTCACTCTACCGTAAAATCTCTAACATTGTTATGAAGTGGAAATAAAAAATAATAAAAAATATACATTTTAACACGTCGTCCTCTTCCTCTCCCTCAAACTAGTTTTCTCCCCAACTACTCAAAACCCACAAAATAACACCAATGTTTGAAATTCTTCGGTGTCAGATCTACACCGTCCACCGTTGGATGGCTTTGATTTTGAGATATGTCACTCTCCACTGTACGGACTGCACTTTTACCGTTCAAATATTTGATATAATGCCCCGATTGCCGGCGATGAACTTTGGCCGAGAGATACTACCTTTCTTTCCTTTCTTTCTTTTTTTGTATTTTTTGAGTTTTTCTTTATTCTTCTGTTACTGCTGCTAATTATAAGGATATGAGGCTCAATTTTGTCTTGGGTGAGGGCAGTAAAAGCTTGAGTGGTAGTTGAGGGGGTGCCGATGCTAATGGAGTTTTTGATTTAGGGATTGGCTGACTATTGATTTTGGGTGGGAAGTGATGAGGGTGGTGGTCGCAGTGAAGAGTCTAGTGATGGTTGTTTAAATGAGGCACGATTGATTGCTCAATGGTGAAGGATGCTCGGTGGCTACATGGATTAGTTTGGGTCATCATTTAAGGGCAAACGGGTGTGTGAGGGGGGTTTCTCGATTTTGTGTCGAGAGGTGGAGGTTGTTGAATGATCGACAATTTAAGGGGCAATGGATTCTGTTTGATGGAGGTTGAGGTTGAGGGTGGCGGTGACGCAGTGATGGATAGTGGGTGTTTGAGGAATGAGTGGGGTGAGGGTGAAGAGAGAGTTAAATTTTAATTTTTTAATTTAAATAATTTTATTTTATTTAATGATGTGTATTAAATATATATTTTTATTATTTTTTATTTCCACGTCATAACAATGTTAGCGATTTAATGGTGGAGTGACGAAACTAGGTCAATATTTAAAGTTTAATGATAAAATTGAGCAATTTGAAAGTTAAGTGACCAAAATAACTCACAAAACAAAATTGAGTGATGATTTAAGTATTTTACCCTTATAATTTCTACCTTCACCCCTAGAAGTTGAGTCGGACCGGACTCTTAAATAGGGTGCAATACTCTTGTATCGTTTTTTTTTCATTTATAGGACTCAAATTTAAAACTCTACAAAAATCAAACTTCTTATTACTCAAATTAAAGTGTCTTTATATAATATACATCAGAATGCCATTCTTTAGTTGAAAAAGTACTTAAAACCATTGTGGGGAAATAATCATCTAGACTAGGGGTGACATTCGGGTGGAGAATAACTGAAAATCGTGAAGAATCGAACTGACGGGTATGAAGAATAACCGGAATCTCCACACACAGAGATGAGACGGGAGAAGTTTTATCATTGAAGCTCAAATGGGCATGGGAATTGCTATATCCGAACCGTAGAAATAATTGAACCATACCCATATAAATCACCATAGGAATTCCAAAAAATATCCGACAAGGATCTCAATATTTACAAATTTGGATGGCCATAAGAGTAAGTTTTTTTAAGAGAACGGACTTCATTAAAACCCTTTTTAAACCTACATAGGGAGAAAAGAGTGTCTAAATTTATTAGAAATAAAAATGTCCAACCTGAAAATACTACATAATACAGCCACGACATACACCTTTGTGACTTACAAATAAAACTACACAAGACACCGAGATGTTGATAAAACTAATCCATAAACATGATGAAATCAGAACTCCTGCTATCGCCTTATGGGCACTGCAATTTTCCTCTGAACAAAAAGTCATGTACCTCAAAATTAAATCAGCCTAAACCGAGAAAACCAAGTTGTTCTATTATGGACTGCTTTCCAAAGAAAAACTTCCACCTTTAGAGGGGCAAAATTCTGCTAAACTAGTTTTCACACAAAATCTGCTATCAAACCATCCGCAGTAATCTTTGGCCTTGTCTATTTCACAGATTACCCATTGAAGCTCAGTCTAAGATGTTCCGAAATTCATCCCATGGTTCTATTTCCCAAACAAAATCTATTTTCCAGATCCACACACCCAAACTCACAAAAAAAACCAAACTTATAAATCCTATGGAAAGCATCCTTAAGAGAAGGGACTTCAGTCCAAAAATCTTCCCAATACTTGATCGCTTTACCATCACCAAGAATATAACGTCAGGTTTTAGTGAAGAAATCCTTCGGATTAGACTTCTTCCACACCCATGAGAGCTTACTATTTGGACGACTAGAGGGAGTCACACTATTGTAAGCCACTGAACCCATACAGCCGTAAACCATAAAACATTTAACTCTAAAGCCTAAACCCTAACACCTAAATGCTAAAGCCATAAATCCTAAACCATAATACATTAAATGAAAGTTTTTTCAATGAAATCTTTTAGGCTTTTGTATTAATACATTGAATGATAGAATTTTTCAATAGAATAACGTATTTAATCTAAGCTTTTAAATGACTCTTAACCTATGCATGTATGCATAAGTTAGATAAAGCCATCTATTTTTTAAGATCATTTTGGTAATAATTTTTTTGTAAATTACATGTTTATTTTATTTTCATGTTCGGGATTCGTGGCTCTCGCTCCCAACAATATCTTTTTCACAATTCAAGCTCGGGTCCTCTCCTTGGGAGAGCAATGTGCATTGCCATTGCACCCATCCCTTGTTGGTTCATTTCAGTAATAATTTAATGTTTCAATATCAATATCATCATTCCACCTTTGGTAATAATTTAATTTTTCGATATCTTCTTTCCTTCTTTAAAGGTCATCTCCATATCTATACGATATTTTAAAAAAAATATTTGATATGAAATATTATAAAATAAAGTTACTCATTATCCGAAATTTTACATTATGTGATTAACTTTAATTGACACCTTTTAGACAGTAAAACATAATTAACTTTAAAAGAAAGGAAAATCCTACCACGTTCGACGAACATTGCTGAACACCACTAACGATGAACATCGTTGAACACCATTAAATTGATTAATAGAGATTAAAAATTCTAAGGACTCAATGTATAATTATAAATTATTTAAAGTAAAATTTTAATTAAATTATTTTCTATATATACTATATTTTTAAATTTTTTTAATAATTAGATCAAATATCAACCTTAGATAATTTTAAAAATAAAAACCCTAAACCCTAAATCCTAAATCCTAAACCATATTCAATTTAGAAAAAATAAAAACTCAAAACCCGAAACTCTAAACTCTAAACTTAAAATTTTAAATCATAAACCATAAACTTTTACAAATAAGTAAAATTGTCCAATGTTTTAACAAATAAGTTGGAAATCCAGCTTTTTACCTAACTGGATCGTTGTTGTACCGATCATTGCTTCAAAAGCTTTGTATCTTGTTGCCTCTGTGTTTATCATCGCAAGGCTTCATCTTCAAAGGAAAGAAGTCGGCAACGACGAACTCAAAACTGATAACAACCTAGTCCCCAAACTTTAAATCCTAAACCCTAAACTTGAAACATGAAACATTGAACCCAAAACTCTAAATTTGAACATTATATTTAAGGTTTAAGGTTTCTTGTTTAAGGTTTAGGATTGTAGGTTTAGGTTTTCAAGTTTAGGGTTTCAAGTTTTGATGTTCAAGTTAATAGTTTTAAGTTTAGGGTTTAGGATTTTAGTTTAAGGGTTTAGAGTTTAGGGGTTTTATTTTTTAAATTGACTAAAGTTGATATTTGATTTAATTATTTAAAAAAATTAAAAAATATATAATATATATGGAAAATAATTTAATTAAAATTTTATTTTAAATGATTTATAATTATATGTTGAGTCATTGAAATTTTTAATCTTTATTAATTAATTTAATGGTGTTCAGCGATGTTCATCATTAATGATGCTCAACGTTGTTCGTCGAACGTAGTAGACTCATCCTAAAAGAAAATTTATATTTTTTTACAAATATATGTTAACATGAAACAAACATTTCAAATAAAGAACTCGTTTAAAAGTAATTAACTCAATTACATTGAGTTTCTTAATAAAGAGTTTCTTAAAAAAAAGCTTAAAAATCAATAAAGCGATCAAATCAAACTTCACCTTTTTTAAATTTAAGAATCGATTTTTTAAACAAAAAAATAAGCCTAAATGATAAGATTGACAAGCATAAATATGTATTTTTTACAAAAATATATCAATGTTGTGAATAAAATAACGAAGAACAACGAACAAGAATAAAAGATCAAAGAGATGAGAGAGAGAGGGAGATTTGTATTATTCTCAAAAATAGAATTGTATACAATGACTTCAATGAATCATCTATTTATAGGCATAAGAAGTACATAATACATTAAACTCTAATTCATATAGATAATATTCCTAATAATAAATAAATCAAACTCCTTTGATAAAGTTCTAATCATGATAGACATCCACATGTAAATATTCATAACACTCCCCATTGGATGTCTATGAAGATAATGTGCCTCGTTAAAACCTTACTAAGATAAAAACCCAGTGGGAAAAAAAATTCTTTAGTGAAGGAAAAAGAGTACACACATCTTTGATACGCGTAACATGTTGCCTCATTAAAAACCTTACCAGGAAAACCCATTGGGACAAAACCTCGGTTAAGGGAAAAAGAGTGCAACGCGTATTTTACTCCCCCTCATGAAAACATCACAGAAGATCTTTGAATCTTCATAATTTAATCTTAAATATTATTTTTCTAAAGATCGTGAGGGATGAAACTTTGGAGTAATATGTTCCATGATGTATCCACTTTCAAACTGAGATATACATCTTGCATTATCTTCACACAAGATAGCTTTTATCATATCTTGTAAAAGTAAATCCACGTATCTTTTGGATATGTTGGGTCAATGGTCTTAGCCAAACACATTTTTGGCTTGCCTCGTGCATAGCAATTATTTCTACGACATTTGAGGAGGCATCAACGAATGTTTGAAGATCTAAATGTAATGATCTTTGTATATTCATGGATATTGCTTGACCAACTAATATATGGTGCTTCAAAAGCAAGAAAAGATATAATTATCTTTATTCACATCCAATAATCCATATTGAATCTTCTTTAAGATTCTTTTAACTTATGTCTATTCATAGACAAAAAGAAATATATAAAAATGCTCGATCTTCAGGTCGAGATAAACTTGATGTCAAGATTCAAGTACTTGTATTGAAAGTACTTCATGAGTTTCCAATTTGAAGCTCTTTAGGAGTTCTAAAATTATCATAATGGATCTTGATCCAAACTGCTTTATAAAATACATAAGGAAATATGATCATTCTTATAGTATTTTCTCAATTAGTATTCACTAAGGCGATTATACCAAATGCGCCAAAATATTCATAAGACATGTCTAAATAAATTTCCTCAGAAATTTCCAAATGCTTATAGCATTTTAGATCCTTCAAGGATAAATATGGATCCACAAATAATTAGACGCATGTAAAATTTTCATAACTGCAAAAGTAATTGCATCCACCATGAAGTAATTAAAACTTTTCATAAATCATAGTTCAAGTCGTATTTACGACTACTTATTTGTGCCTCGCTTGCATTACACATTTAGGTGTTTGGACTGCTGGTCCAAATACTTCTATTTTAGAAGTTCAAAGCGTCTTTCAACATCGGCCAATTCAATATCTATACTTCTGGATAGATTTTATACAAGATCCTCGATTTTTTTCTTTACTTCTATAGAAGTGTTTTATGTAAAAATTGTTTGTAAAATCGTTGTCGACAACTTTCCAATTTTCTGGTTCCATTCTCGTAATGACATAACTCATCGAGATCTCTTCAAGATTTCAATCTTTATTTCAGGTACCTGAAACTCTTATAGAGTTTTATTATTTGTTATGTCTTAGGTCTCTTCAGTAGCACCCGCCTCCAATATATGACCATCTCATATTACTTTTTATTTACGAGAATTTTGATCATTGAAACCATTTCAATTATCATGCTTCAGGCATGATTTACATTCTCTCGCTCTAACATGTAATTTAAACTTAGAGCGTTTCAGCTGGTATATGAGACTTAATTACTCTCATTGGGTCAGTAAATATGTTTGGCAGTTGACATGTAATAACATGAATTATCTTATGAACTTCTAGTTCATATACGAGGATCTAGATAATGATAATTCATTTTCCTCTATCCAGCTGATTATTATCTCCCTGATGTTGAGAAAAATCATGTCATAAATGATTCTCCAATTAATGTTTAAGAATTTAAACATAAAAGGAGACTCGTACTCAATATATATTCTCAACTCTTTTTATTTACCCATTTTGTGCGTTGTGGTAGAGCAATTCATATCGCACATTCAAAAATCATAAAATGGGAAATGTATGGTTTCTGACCAAAAACCAATCATAACGAGGAGTTTATTATAACTCGTTGGCTTGATGCGTATAAGTGTTTCTATATGGAAACACCATATAAATAATAACTCTTTTGTTCTCATAGTTTAGCTATTAAATAGGAGGCATCCAATTGAAATTTTGCTAAACTATATTTTTCATAATCAATAGGCTTTGTAACAACTGATATAGCCTAAAATATAAACCCACTAGTTTTTCAAGACGAATAGTCTAACTGCATAATCTGAATCTTTTAGAATCAATCTCACAGACTTCTGGTTGTAAGTCGATAAAACAATGTAGATGCATCTACTAAAATCATATAAAACTTTCCACATTTGTGGATATATGGGCCCATATTTCGTTCAGACGTGCAAGACATACAGTCTCAACTTCAGTACAAGAACTTTAAGTTCTAATTCTTTTGGTAAGTGAGATCATCTATATCCTTTGAGAACAAACAACACAAGAACTTCAGGTTCTTTTAGTAAGTGGAATTAATCAATTCCTTTAAGTAACACAAGAACTTCACGTTCTTTAATAAGTGGAATTTAATCCATTCCTTTGAGAATAAGCACTACAAGAATTACATGTTCTTTTAATACATGTGCATGTAAATCCCAATAATTTCTGCACCATTATTGATCAGGATGGTCTAACCGATCATGCCAACTATATATGTGTGTGTGTGTGTGTGTGTATCTCTGAATTTGTAAACTCCTTGTTTACCATAACATGTAATTCAATCTCACTCGTACATGTCTAGTACGACCATCAAAATTGTTCCTTTAAATAGGAATATATTTAGCTCTTTCGGAGCTTTCAATTGAAATTATCTTTTGGTAGCAATATATAGCTCTTCTAGAGCTTTCAACTGACTTTTTGGCTACCAAAACTTATATCCATATTGGCTTATTTCAAATGCCAATTGATAACGTATGTTATCTATAATTCCCAAAGGGATAGTTTGCGAACTCATATTGCTCTCTTTATGACTTTGACGAGTATAACACACTGTGAATATAGAATAAAGTTCCATTTGACAATAACATATTTGCTCAACCAAAGCCTTTTGTGATATTAGTACTTCCGGATATAGTACTCACATTATTCCCTTGCATTTTAATCGAGAAATGCATAATAGTGCACCTTTCAAAAGCACAAGTTTCATTTACTTCAGGTAATGAAAATATGTACTTTGTATCATTCACTTCGAGGAATGAAAAATATAAAACATAGCACATCATATCAAGTCGATTATCTATCAGAGATAAACTTTCAAGTGCTCTTTCGAAGTATTGATATTTTAGTACTTTGAGAAATACTACTCATATTTCCCCTTGCATTTAAATGGAAAAAATATTTCTTATGCTTAAGTGCAATATGAGTACTTGCATTATCTGCTAGGCATAAATAGCCACAATTCTAGGCATAAATAGCCACAATTCATTGTATATTTTATTCCGGAAGTAATCATATTCTTCAAATAATAAATTAACATAAAGCGTAAATAAATAATATGTTAAATAAATAAACATAAATCAAACTAACATAAATAAATAATAAATAAAACGAATTAACATAAAAAATAAAATAAATAATAAAAAAACCAATTATTCCTGTTAGAGGTTATAAGGGAAATAAAATAAATGGTAAAATATTCCCTTCAAGGGTTATGAGAAAATTAACAATATCCAATTAAGTTGGACCAATAACGCCATAATTATTTTCGCCATAAACAAATTTTGTTTATATTTTATTTCATTTATCATTCATGATTATGGATAAAGTCCATAATACTTTGGCGTTTGACAAGTACGAAACCAATGATTTATAACATCACATTGGTAAAAGGATTTCACTTCCTTAGAATGATCTTTATCACTCTTGTCATCCTTATAACTTCGCTACCAGCGGGTAGAAGTATTCTTAAAACGACAATATTTTTCATGTGTATATTCATAGCCTCGACCACGACCACAACTTTTAATGTGATTTTTTATTCCTTCCATAATATATTCTCACATTCACTTCAGGGAATGAAGTAGAGCCAGTGGGCCTTTAAAACCTTTTTCACATATCCTTATCACAGAGAACAAAGATTTAATCCTCGTACGCTGCATTGTTAAACCTGTCCACAAGGTCCTTTAAAAATCTCCTTTGAGACCAGTAGCCTCGCAGAACGGGATGTCCAGCCAATTATACTTGGATTATATCAAAATTATGTCTCTAATTGAATAATGATTTACCATGTTTGCATTCACTTCAGGGAATGAAACAGATCCAATAATCGCATGGAATAAACATCATGCTTGCATTCACTTCAGGGAATGCCCCATCATTGATAATTGCATGGAATAAACATCATTCTTGCATTCACTTCAGGGAATGCCCCATCATTGATAATCGTATGGAATAAACACCATGCTTTGCATTCACTTCAAGGAATGTCTCCCATAAAACTTTTTGGATCAAGAAAAATTTTCGTAACTTGAAATTTGGGAGAAGTCTATGGTCAAGTTTTTCAACGAAGAAGAAATATTGCTTTTGAGCAAATATAGACTTTATAATAATCTTCTTGTAAATTCAAAATCATCATGATTTATCACACTTTAAAATAATAATATAAAGAACAAAAATAAAACCAAAATTTACCGATATTGATTTTTCTCTCGTGGACAATGGTGACATAGCATATGACCGAGATAGCTTCTCATAGTCCCTTTATATCACATCTCTTTCCAAGCCATTTAAGCATATCATGTAAAACTTAAAACACGATTAAAAATATTAACTTTTACCAAATAAAATGACATAAATAATAATATGAAAAATATCAAATATAATCATATAAGTAAAAGTATGAATAAGCATACCGCTAATTAACCCTTTTAGGAACAAGAGAAAACACACGTAATTTACACCAAACGCAACTTCTTCGTCTCTGTCGATTCGTCTTTTGGTTTGTGAGAAGCCACAAATTTATCTCTTTCTAATGTTCGAATAAAATCAAACATACTTTCAAAATTTTCAAAAATTAAAACAAAGTTCAAATATAAAGAGAAAGACAATCGATAACTAAAAAAATAAGGAGAAAAGAAAACTTATCTTTGGTTTATTCTATAATCGAATTCTTCTCGGTAACTTCTTTTGAATTATAACGATGAAGACCTCAGTCGTGTTGTGAATAAAATAACGAAGAACAACGAACAAGAATAAAAGATCAAAGAGATGAGAGAGAGATGAAGATTTGTATTATTCTCAAAAATAGAATTGTATACAATGCCTTCAATGAATCATCTATTTATAGGCATAAGAAGTACATAATACATTAAACTCTAATTCATAGAGATAATATTCCTAATAATAAATAAATCAAACTCCTTTGATAAAGTTCTAATCATGATAGACATCCACATGTAAATATTCATAACAATCAATATTTTATGACAATATATACTTCAATAACCCAGAGTTCCAAAAGGTTGACCTGAATAAAAAAATTGACCGGTCTGTTATTGACTCTAGTCGACTCGAAAATAACCGACCCATATTGAACAAATCCAAAAATTAACTGATCTGATATTGACCCAACATCGAACATGAATAATCACAGACCTGGACTAAATCCAAACTAAACTTAAACTAAATGTAATACAACCTGAAATCACTCGACCCGACCCAACCTCGATCGGAATATTGGTTGAGATTTAATTTCAATAAAAGTATTAAAGATTTTATTTCTTTAATCACGCGACCCAACCTAACCGAACGTAATCTTAGTTGAGATTTGAGGATAGTGAAAATAATTATTAAAGATTTTATTTCTGTAATAGTATATTGATAAGTTATTTATAATAAACATATTTTAAACTAAAAAAAATCAAACATGGTGATTAATAAAACAGAAGATGAAATGCTTTTATGAATTAAAATCCAAAACAGGTGTTCTAGCTGTATTTCGATGTTAACATATTTTATAATAAATTTTAAAAGATCATTATTATGTACATTGCTAATAGAAAATAAAATTTTTAAGTAAGATTTCATTAATTAATTTTTTAGATTTATAATACCTAGAAGACATACTGTCATTTTAACTATGTTTGTGTTTGTGAAATTTTTATTTTTCACTAATAGTGTAGCAAATAATAGTCCAAAATTTAATACGTATTTTAAAATATTTATATTGTATCGAATATTGCCTGAACTACCGAGAGTTGAGGCAATAAATTCTTGGTTTTAATGGTCAATATATAGTCCTTGTTTGACAATTAGCGGATTACATTAGCTGATAGCTAATAGTTGATTGCATTAGTTGATTTGACTAGCGAGTTGTATTAGTTGGTTGTATAAAAGTGTTTGGTAAAATTAATTGATAGCTGATAGATGTTTGATTATTTAAACGAGCAAAATGACATATGAGGACATGATTATATTAGATACTTGTTTGAATAGTTTATTATTTATCAATATTTTGTATATTAATTACATTATAAAAATATTTTTTAATATAACATTACTAAATATATTTAAAAGATCTATATATTAATTTATTATTTATATAATTATTTTTAATACACAATTTAATTAATTATTAAATTTAAATACAAATATAAATATGTGAGAATAGAAAAAAAAGAATAAAAAAATTAGTTTACAAATGTCAAAATTTAAATACGTGAGGGTGAAAAATTAAAATAGAAATGGTTAAATTTAGTTATTTGGAGATATTTGATATTGTTAAAGATAAAAAAGTCTTTTATAACTCTTATGTCAAAATCTCTAATTTTAAAAAGCTCTTATTAACCGCTTTCTTTAAAATTAGAAGTTTCACTCCACTCCATTATTATAATTCGTTATTCACCAAACATCCAAATTAGCGGATTTGATCGGTCAAACCTCTAATATTAACTCAAACCTCTAATTTTAGTTCAAACTGTTATTTACCAAACAAGGCCATAGATTCTAAGTTCAGGTCACATATTTTCTATATAATAACATGTATTCAATTTATTAATAGTTCGATTTAAATCAAATACACGGTAAAGACCCATTATGGAACAATTTATCTAATTTAATTTATTCTATATACAACTCCAAAATTCAAATGGAGTGCAAAGGGCAGCATACAATCCCAATTCCCAACAATTCATATAATCACAATGTACATTTAACAAACACGCTCATCTTACGAGAAAACAAACAAAAATTAACAAAGAGAATCAAAAATCAGAATATGGTACCGATGTATGTGTGTGTGTGTTACTGCATTATCATTGGACCTATATATGACTCAAATAAGTTACTTAGAACACGTTGAACTTCGCCGGAGCTATGCTCGCACCGAATCAGAGCCACCAACAGATGAAAGAAATTCGGAATGTACTTTCTAAAGGAATCCTTCTCCAAACCACTCAATACCTTCAATGCCGAGACGAGTAAAGATGTTCTTGCTGCCAGTTCTTCCCTTTTGGCCGAACCCAACGGAAGTACCCAAGGTAATGTCGGACTCGGTTTCTCAATCGATTTCTGCGCCAAGTACTGGTTGTTGCTGCAGTTGAGGTATATCTGCAATATTTCTTCACACACCGCCACAAGTTGTGATTCTAGGTTCATCTTCTCCGCAAATGATGGATTGTTTTGTATTAAATCTTTGAGGAAATCGAGGTATTTTTGATAAGCCTCGTTCTCGAAGTGAACCAAAGGGGGATCGGAGAGCTCTAAAATCGAACACGCTTTCTGTATTTTCTTTCGAAGGGTAGTCTCGGAGTTCAGTTGCTGAGCATGTGATGCAATGGAGGACACTGTCTCAACAATGATGTTGATGTTGGCAGCTGACAAGAGTTGTAGATTTGTTTTGTACATGTCCATTATAACCTGAAAAAAAAAATGAAAAGCCGAAACAAATGGTGATTAATTAATGTGGCATGTTTTCATGGCATTGAAATGAAGCGTTTGTAACGGGGAGAAACCTGCATAATGAGCAGCTGGATGGCGATATGACTCTTCATTCTTGAAACCACATAAGCTATGGTGTGCATATTAGCATCCTCGAGATCATCATTGGTGAAGCCGTGATCGGAATTTGTGTCAGTACTCATACGGGATTGAGAATTGTCAGGCACCTCGATGTCATCCATGGTTCCCAGAAGCTTCATAAACCCTGGCAACATTGATACGGCAGCTTCTTTTATAGCTATAAAGATTTCTCGCCATTCCTCTTCCGAGAGTCTGCTTCCTAACTCTCCTGTCAAACGGGAGATAGCTGCAACCCCGATGCTTGCAGGACCCTGTATTGAACTTCTCAAATATCCTGTCAGTACTGATAGCACATCTGATAGCTGAGGCCTCAATACACTGTAAAATCTAAGATATAGATCTACTAGACACTGTGCCGCCACGGTGGAAGTTTCGGTGTCCCATGTACTTCCATCATGATGAGAAGATCTTAAAGTCGGTGAATCCTGCTCGTCTTTGATGGGCATGTGTCTCTTTCCACATACACCATTAAAAATGGGGAGAACAACAGAACTAAAAACGCCAATCCAGAAAGTTCTTGAGAAAAGATGACCGTGATCCTTTAGGATGTTGAAAAGCACTTCCACTGAACTCTTTCGGATATCTAATCTCGAGTCCGATGTTAGTTTTGATAAACCTGAAACACAACAAACTTCTATAGTTTTGAAACAGGAAAAGCACTTTATTTTTGTAACATGAAAGCTAAAGGTGATACCAATCATGTCCCCCATCAACATTTACCTAAACTGGTGTAGAAAACATTTATATCAGGAGTCATCACACTACATACGATGCCTCGTTTTGGAGCGCACGTTATCGATAGAGATTCACAACAATGCGGTAGAAAGCAAGGGAAATCATAAAAGAAGAATATGGATCCTGTGCAGTAATTTGAACTAAAATGGATATCCCTGACATGGGACTTAAACAGAGAGAGCAGGTGGGACAAAAGAGCAGTGCAACAAGTGAAAAGGTGGCGTGGACATGTTTGCATTCGTCAATCACATTTTTTTTATATTCACCGCATAATCAGCTTGCTTCAATTGCTATGGACTCGATAACACAAATAGCCAATTATTCATCCATATTGCATAACAGTGTCAGCAAGGCTATGAGATTTTTGCAAGCAACTAAATTAGCAAGCTACCTGTTAGCAAAGGAAGCCAATATGATCCGTGATCATCAATATACGCGGAACTTTGTACATCTGAACCATCCTTATTCATAGCTGAAACAGATGAACCGTTGTCCGAGCTCTTATCAGTGCAAACGAGTCCACCCTCAGCAAGCTTGAGGGCACAAAACCGGAGAAATGCAATAGCATTGAGGCTAGCATCATTATTAAACCTGCTACTTGTGAATTTGATGAGGCATCTTACACAATCAGTAAAAGTGGTTGCATCTGTCTCGGTTATATGAGGAAAGTATTCTCGCACTATTTTTTCCATTGTCTCAAAAGCCAACAAGACAATACTCTTCCGCTCATCAGCAGCAGCAATTGTGAACACCTGAGAGGGAAATAAAAAATTTATGAAAAGAAAGGTTATCGGAGCTTGCATGAACTTAAAACTTATGAGACCTTAGCATACCATAAAAACACTTTTCCATCCGGATTTCACATTAGTGACACGGCTGAGGACCATCTGAGAAATACATCGAACAATTAATTCCCTTATTTCTGCAGAGTTACTTTTCTGCATGATAATCACAAATGGCCTCAAAAATTCATTCTGAAAATTATAGTTTGCCAGCTCCTCGCGCTCTAAGAATTTCATAGCAAGCTGCCGCAATGAATCCATCACAAAAATTGATACAGATAAGTTCTCGGACAATCCAACCGAAACAAAGAAATCAGAGAGAACATTCCACATACGAGACCAAACTAATCTGATGCGGTTCATATTGTAATGCCTGCAATATAACATTCCAGAATAAGTACTATCCATAGGAACACAAAGGAGGAGGGAGATAGATGTGCTGGAGAGAGCAACGACATTGATCTATGAGGCTAAAATCTTGAGGATCTTTTGGAGACCGCAGTACAGGAAAATTTCTAAAACAAAAAGATAAGAATCTTACGCAATTTCAACTAGTTTTATGAGGCTAAAAACACGAGGGTCTGTTGGAGACTGCAACTCTGACATAGAAACTTTGCAAAGGGCTTTCACAAATGCCACTATTGCTTCACTGTTTAACCTTTGGCTATGTGCAAAAACATGGTTCAACTCGAAATTTCCTATCTGTTCCAATAAATTCAAGTTTGTAATGAAGTGGTTAATCTGCTCTGACGTTACCAGTCCTGAACTATTGACTCCGACAGTGGTGCTATCATATGAACCTCCTCGGACGACTGCCATTACAGCTGGATTCTGGAGAGTTCCTTTTTTCATCAGAGAATGAAGGCCAACAGATTTTGACATCTTTTCATCTGTTTCAGTGTTAGACGCAGTTAAAAAGGATGCATCAGTCGCTGCACCTTCTCCCAACAGTTGCAAATGCTCAATTCTGGACAAGCACGTCAATATATGCTCCCAGGCTTCCTGAAGATGGTTACCATCTTCAATGGCTATAGATATTATTGCCTGTATAAAAGTAAATGTTTGAACAAATGAGAATAAAGAACACATCACAGAGAGAAACTTAAACTATAACCAAGCAAATTCCAATAAAATAGAATCAAAAGGCATAAAAAAGTACGTGCAAGCATTCAGATGCAACAATCAGTGATATAGCATATGAGAAAGCCAGGGGCAGTCCCATTCTTAGTTATCATGTGCAAACAAATATTATTTACCTTTACAGCATCGACATTCTTTTGTTTCATATCTGCAGCACAATGAAGAAAAGTGAACTTCGCCACAGATGTGACAAAAGCATCTCTCTGTGTCTGCATGCCCATTATTGCAGTTACATGCACAGCATATCGAAAGCCCAGTATACACTGAGTGGTAGTAAGTCTATCATCACTCTGGTCAAGTGTGACACTAAACGCAGCCAGCATGGGTCCCCAGCAGACCTCCACCATAAACCTCAAGATCGCTACATCTGAAACAGCATGATAAACGGACCTGCAACAGCAAAAGGCCAAAAAAATACAACTATTAACAAACATTACGTAGTTGGTCTTCTGGATGAGAGAAGTAAAGATCAATTTAACACAAAAGCATGATTGAAAGAGTATGAGGGAGGAAGAAGGAAAAAATCCTTTGTTTAATGATGCATGTTGTTGACTTATTGGACTTTTATGCCCGACATCAACTATATATCAAATGACTTAATTAGCCAACAAACATATCACAACCTATGGCATGTAATCATATAAAAAGAACATGCAAAACAATCATCTGAAGCTCACAGATAAATTGTATGAAGGAAGCATACACAGTTATGAGTTATGACTATGATTCAAGACAACCGATTATGACCTACAAATGGAAAACTTCTACTATTCCCTGCCCCACAAGTCATCTTAGAAATAGCAAACCTTCTAAATGTATTCAACTAAAACTTACTCTGATTTACCCGACTTTGCCTTAAACTGCTCTTGGATATGTCTTATAAGAAGCCCATTTGCACCCAGTGGCTTTTCTTCTGTTTGCTTCCAACTGACCAGATTGAGTATACCATCTAGACCCAATAACTTATTCAAGCTGTTTGCCTGCTTGCTTTGAGGTACAGAAGAATCAGCATTCATCTTAATTTCATTTTTCACAATTTGATCATAAAGGGCACCAAGATACTCCTCAGGTAAATCCTTGCCATCATCTATTCCTCGGTTGTTTCGGATGAAATCAGACTTGGTCATCTGAATTCAGAAGCAACATATAACATATATTAGAATAGAATCAAATCTACTGTAAACTTTGCACATGTTTCGCATAACTGAGGAAAATTCCATTCTATTGTCAGTGGAATTTAAGCACCAGACTGGCTTACAAGGCACACAATAGATCGTAGAGGTTCTTCAAAAGACAAGTACATGCATAAGCAAGCATGTGAAGCAAAAGTCCACAATTAAGGGATGTGCTTAAGAAACAAAAAAGAATTCGACAAACAAACCTTATCTTTGACCATGTTATTATGGGCATCAGTGTTGAGCATTATGACAGAATATGCCAGTACATAAGCAGTATCTGCACTAGTAAATGAGCTTGGATTGCATTTACAATAACGCTCGGCAAACTTTTCCATTATGCGGTCAATTTTCTGTGCCTCTCCTGGCAACCTGAAGCCGCTTAGGAAGAACCTTATCGCTTCACCAAAATCCATAGATTTGAAATCAAAGGAGTCTACATAAGCATGCATGACTTTCAAAGCAAATTCCTCCCTTTCACCCAAATAATCCCCAATCATGGTTTCATTCAGTCCAGTGGTGTTTTTCTTAAGAAAAGCGGCCACTTCCTCTGGAGAGTTACCAACCTTTTGGGTTCTTATAAGAAACTCAATGCCTTTGGGTGGCTTCTTGTTAAACAATTGGACACCTTTCTGCATGTAAACGCAGTAAAGCTGTCACTAAAACACCAAGCTTGTGAAGAAAAGGAGATAACTAAATATAAAATTAAGCCATGAAAGAATAGAAGCCATCAAGCCAATGGTAATATGGAAAATTATCATGATATATCAAGGCAGCCCTTCGTTAAAATAACCTGGAGTTCAATCTTGTAAGCCCGGCGTTGCTCAAGAGCAGCAGCATCTGATAATTCAGAATTTATTTCAGGATGTAACTCACAATCAGGGACAGCTCCATCTTCTGCAAGCGGGGCTAAATGGCTCTCCGCTGAAGTGTCACTCTCAAAGCCCTTAGGTAAGTCAGAATCACCTATCTTTAGCTGTTGGTCCATCCAAGCTCCCATTGACTTAATGATGCCAACTAAGCACTTCACTGATTCATGACGGAAGGTAATATCCTGGACTGCAGACAAAGTTGTGCTTGAACCCGGTGGTGGCCCTTGAGCAGTTTTCAGAAGGCCATTGACAATCCTGCAAATATCTGATGGAATGAGAATGAGAAACTAAAAAATATATATAGCAAGCTCTGAGAATATTATCAGATGACTGGTGCTTGAGTTAATTTCTATGTTGACCAACCATCCTTCAAAATTTGAGAAAAGATATCAGATTCATAACTAATTTCACCATATGATTTGATAAGAAAATGTTTTGATATATTTAATTGAAGCATGCTCTGAGAACGTGAGCCAAAATCTGCTGCTCGAGTTAATTCTATATGGAACTACCTTCCTTTGCAAAACTTTGAGAACATGTTTCAGTTTCATATAGGATTTTCACATATGATTTGCCGGGCGGATAGTAATATTGAAAATTTGGCATGAGAAACACACATGATAAATGAGACCAGCACTCATGTCAAACACTTGTATGGACAATTACTAGAAAAAGAAATACCTTTCAAATATGTTAGGTGAATCCACATCGCAGTCATAATTCACAAATATATCAATGATAATCTGTGAATCCCCAGCAATCTTTTCCAACATATTAAGCACGGTCATTTTCTGTACAAAACTTGGCTGGAGAACATTCTCTAGAACTCGGAGGATTAGCATGGGAAAGAATATTCCAATTTCAGCTTTTAGTCCTGATCTATATTTCATTAACAAGCTCATAAAAACAGAACACTGGAGCTCGAAGATTGACATCACTGACAATGCACTGTTTTTTAACAATGATAAGCAGAGAAATTGCTTAACTGCGTAAAGAAACCTGCATGATGTACCACATGATATGAGAACACTGGAATAAATTTAACAGAAGATCACAAGAAAACAAGTGAGTGATTTATCATATATACTACATAACATTCAAATCTTGCAAGATAAAAAATAATCATATTAAAAATAGTAATAATGGCTTTGGAGCATTTTCATCTTCTATTTTGTAACAACTAGCTAAGCAAATTATTCTTCAGATAAATCATGCAAATTCCACTACCCAGTATACAATCATTTGACAAGAAATGGTTATTTTGGGAGTTACATGCCAAGAATTCGGGGTGATTACTTGAACCAGCTATGTGTCTGGCACAGGTTCATTCAGTTTTTTTCTTAATTTTACTCATATCTGGAGGCCCAAGACCACCAATGTCCATTTTTAGAGTATGAAACCTAAATGCTTTGTTCTGCTTTATTTGGACGTTGAAATTAAACTTCAATCATTCAAAAAAAACTTATCTTGATTAGGTTAGCAAATAGCCAAAATTCAAAGGTTCATTACCATTTTAAAAGTTCTGAACTGATTATATATTTATATCACAAGTAGACTGGCTACTATATGATCAATCTAATAACTTACAAAGATAAAGCCTAAAGTAATATGCCAACATGCAAACAATCGTATTAACTAATTATGTACTTATATTAATAGTAGTAAGTCCCGCATTTAAGGAATAATGTAGAACGACTTACCTCTCATTTGAGCGCCAAATTGAACCCCCATTATCCATGATAACCTTGAGGAGTTCCAAAGATAATATCTTCCCTCTCAAAAAGATATGATCATCAGGATTCTCCTGGGATGAAAACTTCATAGATAACTTGCACAAATTCTTAAAGACAACAAACCCATCCTCCCTAATTTTACTACTAACCCCACCGGCACCCAATTCCACCCCGTTCTTCGCATCTTCCTCCCCAATTTCCTCCTCCTCCCCCTTAGACTCACCATTTTGCAACACCACCACCGGTTGCGAAAGCTTCAAATCCGGAACCCCTTCACTAGCACTCATAACCTCGTTTACGAAATTCTGACAAAAATAGATTGAACTCCCTTCATTTAAGTTCTTATCCGTAAACTCTAAAAGCTCACTAACGGACACTGTTCTAATAGTAACATCCATGGAATCTTCTTCCGCACGGGTGAACACAATGAGCATGATTTGAGCTAAAACAGACTTAGCACAGATCTGATTAGTTCCATTTAAACCACCTAAATATACATTGAAACAAGTTCTAACTAACTGAAGCAAGCAATCGCCACGGATCAAAACGCAGGGGCATCGGACGGCGGCAAGCAAAGCTCGAAGCAAAGCAAGCTCGACCGATTCCTCGCCAATGCCGCCGACTTTACAAACACTCTCAACAATCTTGTAGAGTATCGAATCGGAGTTGCTGCCGTCAATCTCACCACGAACGACGCCTGCGGAGAATAATTTAGAGACGCATTCGAGGGCGGGAACGGCGACTTTGGCGTAATTAGAGTCGAGGGCGAGGAGGATGGGGTTGAGGACGAAGTCGGCGTCGGAAGAGGAAAGGCCGAGCAAAGGAGAAGCCGGATCCGGTAAGCTGGCGTCGGAATGGGTTTCGAGCTTGTCGAGAGCGGATTTGCATGAGGAAACGAGGTTAGAGTGTTTACGCCAAGCGGCGTTCTTGATGATCTTGTCGAGTGACGGGCCAAGCACGCGGCCGCACCGAGACGGGCCGCCGAGTGTTTGGGAAGCTGACATGCGGAAATTCCGATGATGAGTTTCAGTGTTGGCCGGAAATCAATGCGAAGTCGTGGGATTTGAAATTTGCTTGAAAAAGAATCAAATGAAAATCTGGATCTTGTTTCTGTGTTCTAAGAATTTGAATTTTCTCTTGGCTTGTCTTAATGTCACGTGAATATTAAGCAAGAAACGCTGACAATCCAAGTCTTCAACTACTTACTATTTCCAAGTCCTCAACTTGATAATTGTTTTCGATTTACTCCATAAACTTTTTTCCATATTAGTAGGTGAAATCAATAACTTTTTATATTTTTATAATATGTCACTCTAAAATTGTGTCACGTTACACAATATCAAAAGCGTTACGTGGTCAAAATAATCATTAAGAACTCGTAATGAGTAAAATTTTATTAAAAAAAAAATTAACTTTTTGTTCAATTTGAATCATAATTTTACAAAGTTGACTCAAAATTTTTAAAGTTTTAGTTATAAAATGATATTTGAATAACTCGATTTCTAGTAATTAGTGTACGGTTTTTAAGTTCGAATTGAGTTTTTCAACTCTATCTGATATATGTATATAGCATATGAAAATATAAAGAAATATATATGTATATCGTATATAGTTATAGAAAGTTGTTTAAATCGGAACTAATTAGTACCATAATATTATAAATATTGACAATTAAATTTGAACTGAAACTCGAATAACCCAATTCAAATTTCATAAGCTCAACTCGACTTGAAAAAAATATAAAATAATGTTTGTGTTATAAAATATGACTTGATTAACTCAAAAAAAATTCATTCGACTCAATCGAATACTCATCCCTATTGTGAACTGATGTAAATAGAAAAGTTTTGTGGTCTAAATTATAGAAAATATCAAATTCAGAGACCAAATATTATTTAACCCTTAATTTATTACAACTATTGTTGCAGTTTTTTGGGGTAAACTATACTAATGACCACCGAACTATAGGGTTGGTGTCGATTTGACCACTATATTTTCAATTGTGTTAAATATACCACATAACTATTTAATTAGTTCTAATGTAGCCACTTGTCGTTAAATCCTAACGGGAATATGATGTGGCAGTTAAAAACAAATTGGTATAATTACACATTTAATCCATATTACTTAGGCATTCTATCAATTTAGTCCTAATTTTTATTTAATAAAACAATTAATTATTTAATTAAGTGATGCCACGTGTCACCACCCATTAAAAGAAGAAAATAAATTTTACTCTACAATGAGAGTAATAGGGTTCGAACCAAGGTACTCTTGGTGAGAGGTGCGCCTGTTTACCATCAAGCTAACCACACATTTGCGATTTGTTGTACAACATTTATTTTATCCTTAGTTTCGGTTAGAGCCAGAAAAAAAAGAAATTAAATTCATATTGAGGGGAATGATAGAATCGACTCGAACTGATCATCCCGCGAGAGATCAAATCACAGTTCGCAGCAGCCGAAGAAGAACTGCCAATATTGTCGCCGTTAGCCTTGGGTGACGATCTCATCCAGCCTTGGAGAAGACGAAAAATATTCTCGGTGCTGGAAGCATATGAAGAAGAAGAAGAAGAAGAAGAAGAAGAAGAAGAAGAAGAAGAAGAAGAAGAAGAAAAAGATCAGCTTTGGTTTAGCTTAACATTACTCGAACCACCTCGAGTACCGATATCGTCATCGGAAACGATCTCATTAGTAGCTGCCATTTGAGAAGGCTCCAAAGCTGACTGGAACTTCCTTAGCTTCTTCTTCAAGTGGGTGCTCCAGTAGTTCTTTATGTCATTATCAGTTCTTTGTGGTAAATACGAAGCAATCGCTGCCCATCTATAACCAAAAGTCCAAAACAAACAAACAAAAAAATGCATAAAACTTGAAGAAAAAAAAAAGATCGAAATCGAAATTTAATAACAAAAAGGCAAAGGATTTGAGGATTACTGGTTACCCAATAATGCTTGCAAATGAACAATCATCCCTTCTTCATGAGGAGTGAAGTTGCCTCTTTTGATTCCTGGTCTGAGATAATTAGTCCATCTAAGTCTGCAACTTTTGATGCATCTCAATAACCCTTCATTTTGCACATATATTTACTCACAAAACAAGATTTAGATCAGCTAAAAAAACTCATGAAATTCTAAAAAAGATGAAGTGAGAAGTAAATACCAATATTTGTGGGCACTGGTCTCCAGTTTTCAGGACCATGTTCTTGAATGTAAGAGACAAGGGTGATGTCTTCTTCCGGAGTTCATGGCCCTTTTTTGATACCTACTTTAACACAACACAGTGGTTTTCCCATGGCTTCCCTTTGTCCTTTGGCTTTCAATTATGGAGCTTTCAAATAGTACTATAACCATGTGAGTGGCATATATAATGTAGGGGGAGATATTTCGAGCTAGCATACTTGTTTTATTAAATAATTAATTGTTTTATTAAATAAAAATTAGGACTAAATTGATAGAATGCGTAAGTAATAGGGATTAAATGTGTAATTATATCAATTTGATTTTAACTGCCACATCATCTTCCCGTTAGGATTTAACGGCAGGTGGCTACATTGGAACCAATTAAATAGTTATATGGTATATTTAACACAATTGAAAATATAGTGATCAAATCGACACCAACCTTATAGTTCGGTGGTCATTACTATAGTTTACCCTTTTTTTATCGAGTTGCAGTTGTTTAGTCCATTTTAGTTGAATGGAGTAATAAATAGTTCGTATTCGTGGAAGAAGTCAGCAAATTTGTACAAGAATTAAGATAAAATTAGAAAGTTAAAAAATAGGCTTAAACGTTATAAATGGGTCTAAACTATATTTTTTTAGTTTGATGATCAAATTATTTTTCGGGTTAAATTTTTATTTACGTTTCAGTATGTTATTCAAATAAGATTTTTCTGTCGCGTCTATTAAAAAAATTTATTATCTAATCAGAACATGGCACGTGACCTATTTATATTTATTTTCTTTGATTTTTATTTTTTTAAAAAAAATAAAAAAATCTTATTTTTATTAAAAAACTCAAAACTTTAATTTCTCTGAAACTCCTAAAAACCTTAAATTCCTCATCTTCCACCATTGATTCAACCACTAACAACCATCATTGCATTTGTCAAACCAACACGACTAAAAACCCTATAATCTCATCATCGAAAACCGACGAATGAACCATCGATTGCACCATCGACGAACATCCAACAATGAAAGAAAAGATCAATTGAGCTCTAACCAACAACTAGAGGGTGGAAGATGTCGAACGGTGAGGTACACGACGCTTGGGCAGTGAACGTGATGTTGAAGAATCATCACCAGACGGTGGAAAAAGTTTGTTAAAATTGTTGTAACAAATTGGAAAGGCTGTTGTGGAGGCCGTTTCAGAATTCTCTAGCGCCAACAAGGCTGCCAACCTTGCGATATGGTCTATATAAACCAATACCCACCCTTTGTATAGTCATCCTTTGAATCAATGAAAATATCGTTTCCCTTCATTTTAACCTATTCTCACTGCTTTTATTTATTTCATTATTAGCTATCCCATCTTAATGTTTAACATGGTATCAGCTGTTCCGATCTAATCCTGGGCATTCATCTCTCCGTTTCTACCGTGTCTCCTTTGATGCGTTATGGCGATCTCTGTCAGTGATCCAACTGATGACATAGCTTCCTTATCAGTGGGCGATGAGCAGATCTTCTCCAACAAGCGCATCTGTGTCCGACTCGATGACACCAACTTTCTGTTGTGGAAACAACCGGTTATGTTGATGATTCGTGGCCAAGGTCTTGAAGATTATCTCGACAGCTCTCGCTCACCTCCCCCGAAAACTATTCCGGGTGCTGACGGTGCCTCGACTTCCAACCCTGCGTACTTGCGTTTTATCAAACAGGACAGCTCCTTGGCGTCATGGCTGCTTTCCACGATTAGTCATGATCTTCTCCCTCAGTTGGTTGGTGTTGATTATGCTACTGAGATCTGGACAACGGTCTCCAAGTTATTCTCCCAGCTCTCCACAACCAAAGTAATGCACCTCCATTGTCGTCTCCGGTCCCTGAAGAATGCCTCTCTCTCCATGCGTGCCTACCCCGTGCAGATCAAGGAGATTTGTGACCTCCTGGCATCGTGTGGCAATCATGTTTCCACTGTCGAGCAGATCGCGGCGATTCTCAATGGCATGCCCCCAGAATATCCATTTGTTGTTATCATCTCCACCAGTCAGACTCCTTTCACAGTTGAGGGTGTTGTTTCGATTCTTATCGATGATGAGTCTCGCATCTCTGATCCTTTGTGTATGCCTGTGGGTATTCATGCCACTCGTTTCTCTTCCAATCCCACTACTGGTCGTGTTTATGAGCCACAACCTCGATCCACACCAGCTGCTGGTGGCCGTTTTAAGGGTCGACTTCAACCTCAGTGCCAACTCTGTGGCAAATTAGGTCACCTTGTGGACAGATGTTGGCACCGCTTCGACCAATCTTTCAAGGGTGTCTCTTCCCAAGCTCCACAGCGTCCCTCTTCCACCACTCAAGCTAATGCATGTTGCTATTCCTCTGACCCGGTGGAAACAATATATGATCCTTTTGTCAGCTCCCCTACAGCTCCAAATCAGATTGCTTCTACTCCAGCAATTGAATCTGCACAAGTGAACAATCTTGTGGCAATGCTAGGACCCTCATCTGTTAGGCACCCTGATTCTGGTGCAACACACCACGTGGCCAACACCACCTCCTTCTTTCATGATGGTTCTCCCTACTTAGGTAAGGGTTCTGTTCATATCGGAGATGGTTCGTCGTTACATATTGATCACATAGGTCAATCTTTGCTATCTACTTCCTCTAAGCAACTTTTATTCAATCAACTGCTGCATGTTCCTCGAATAACTAGGAATTTACTTTCAGTTTCCAAGTTTACAAAGGATAATAACGTTTACTTTGAGTTTCATGTTGATTCATGTTGTGTGAAGGATGAGAAGACAAGTCAGGTGTTGTTGCAAGGTTCTCAATCTGGTGGCTTATACAGTCTCTCCAGTACACTTCCTTCTACCGACGCATCAGTCTATACTACAACAAGCACCAGTGACTTGTTTTGGCTATGGCATCGCAGACTTGGTCATGCATCTACTGATATAGTTCGATTAATTGCCTCTTCTATTTTGAATAAAAGTGTAGCCCTAGATCAACACATTGTTTGCAAAGCCTGTCATATGGGCAAAAGTCATAATTTGCCATTTCAATCTTCTTCCACAGTTTATTGTAAGTTGTTTGAGCTAATTGAAATCGACCTATGGGGTCCAGCATCTGTTTTGTCGAATGGTTATCAATATTACATTTTGTTTGTTGACATGTTTACACGAAATTGTTGGGTTTACTTGTTGAAAAAGAAATTTGATGCCTCACGTGCTTTCTCATTGTTTTATTCCTTGATCAATAATCAGTTTGGTGTTCCCCTCAAAGTTGTTAAGTGTGATGGTGGGGGAGAGTTTCATTTTTTGGATGTCACTTTGGCTCAACTCGGTGTCTCACATCGCATCACTTGCCCACACACCTCTCAACAAAACGGTGTTGTGGAACGTAAGCATCGTATAGAAATAATGTTTTGATATAATAATTGAAAAATGTTTTGGACTAATTTGAAAGAATTCAAAACTTGTCTTTAAGTCCAAACAACTTGAATTTATGTTTGAGGGATCTTAAAAGGTTTTTGGTAAAGTTTTTCATGATTTAAAACAACCAAACTTATGTTTTCAAGTTGCCCGTACCGATACGGTCAAACCCGTATCGATACCTTTTTGCCCAGGTTTGGTCACTGCCAAAACCCGTATCGAAACATGACTTGCCGTTTCGATACGGAGAGGGATCGTATCGATATGCATGGTAAGCGTACCGATCCCCATTTTAACAACCTCAACGACTATTTTCTCGACGGCCTTTAAAATGTCATACCGTACCGATACGCCCCCAAGCGTATCGATACGCCTAGGCTGGCAAGAGCCCAACAGCTAGTTTCTGATAAAGGTTGTACCGATACGGGTCCACGAGTATCGATACGGAAGGCTGTAGAACAGCATTAAAGATGGGAAATAAAGTCTCCAATGGCTCCAATTCATCCCCAACGACTAGTAACGGCTACAAACTCAAAGAGGAGTAGAAAAGGGGCCTCAAAGCATCAAGTAATGGCGAATGCTTCAATTGTCAAACAACAAATGATCAAGAAATTGTCTTAGTACTTAATTGTCATTTATTTGTATAGACAAACACTAGTGAGCCAAAATTGTTAGATTTGCTCAAGTGTTTTAGGTTTGGGGTGAGAGCTAAATTGTGCAAACAAATACCTATTAGAGGGATTTGAGTTTGCTTTATCTTTTCTCTTGTAAAGAGGGTTTGATCAAGGCTTTGGGTAGAAAGCTTGATCAATGTATAAGGGTTTCCTCCTAAGCCTAGAAAAGGGGACGAATCAATAGTGGATTGATTGGAAATCCTTAGTGGGAAGCTAATGTAGTGGATGTAGACCTTGGTTAGAAGGTTGAACCACTATAAATCATTGTGTTATTAATCTTTTTAGCTTCCACATCACTTACACCCAAAATTCCACTTCTCCACCACTTGGCGAGCAAGAACGGTTGAAGGAATCGAGCACCGTAAAACCCAACAATCGGTATCAGAGCTTGGCTCAATTAAAGAGGATTAACATCCTATTGAGAAGATCCGGCAAGCTCGATCATCATTTTACTCAACCGGCTCAATGACACAATCAATTGACAAACCGCCATTCTTTGACAGAACTCACTATGCCCATTGAAAGACAAAGATGAAGTTTTTCATAAAGTCAAGAGACTACAAGCTATGGGACATAGTAGAAGATGGTTCGTTCGTGTCTCAACGAAGTAAAGCGGAATGGAGTACCGAAGATCGCAAGAAGATGAAGCTTAATTGCAAAGCCTTGAACATCATTTTTTGTGCATTTGGCCCCAACATTTATGAGAAGATGTCTTCTTGTGAGGGTGCCAAGGAAGTTTGGAACAAGCTCAAAGTTACATACGAGAGGACAAACGAAGTAAAGGAGACCAAGATTGGGCTCCTCAACCTAGAGTATGAAAACTTCAAGATGGACCCGGAAGAGAACATTAAGAAGATGTTTGATAGGTTCTCCACTATCACCAATGGCCTCAAAGGCTATGAAAAAGCCATCCCGGAAGAGAAGCTTGTCCGAAAGCTCATCTACTCACTTTCCGAGTCATGGGACTCAAAGAGGACTGCCATCATCGAAGCTAAGAATTTGAAGACCTTGAAGCTTGATGAACTCATGGGGTCACTTCTCACTTATCAAATTATGAAGAAAAACAAAAAAAGATGAGAAGAAAAGGGAAGAAATTAGAGCTATGGGGGAGAAGAAGCTCAAAGGACTTGGCATCAACACCAATGCCATTGCTCTTAAATCCTCCACATGTCATCATGTTGATTCCAGTGAAGAGGAGGACGAAGAAGAAGAAATAGTTCATCTCTTCAAGAAGTGTGCCCCGTTCATGAAGAAAGCCTTGAGAGAGCTTGAACGAGAATCCATTAAAAAGAAGAGGGCAAGCACTTCAAGCCATAAAAAGAAGGCATATGTGGCTACTTGGAGTGATGAAGACTCCACCGACGATGAACAAGCCAACCTTTGCCTTATGGCCATCGAAGAAGATTCAAAGGTATCTTCTAATTCATCTACTTCATGTTCTTACTCTTTTCATGAATTACAAGATACCTACGATGATTTGGTTTTAGAGTTTAAAAATCACATTTTAAAAAATAATAAAATGATTTCAAAGTTGAAAATTCAAAATGATTTGATTTCTAAAACCAAACTTGAACTTGAAGCAAAACTCAAAGAGTTTGAACAAAAATGTTTTGATTTACAAAATTTGCTCATAAAGTTCAAGAAGAAAAAGATTTGATTTCCAAAGAGCTTGAAAAGAAAAATAATTTTGGAAAATCAAACTTTTATGCAAGACAATCTAGTGCCCCTAGATTTGTAAACGGTAAATGTTTTAGAAGTGTTTGGGTCCCAAAAGGACTAACCACTTCAACTAAAAAGGATGAAATTGAAAAATGGATTCCTAAGGGGACTAAATTTTGTGCTACTAACATCTATGGATCCAAAGCAATTTGGATATCAAAAATTACTTGATTGTCTTTTGCTAGGTGTGATGGAGAGTGATCAACAAGCCAAACATTGAGGGGGGGGGGGGAGGGCTCCATGCACACAAGAAAGACACTTGAAAAAGGAAGGCTTCACATCCTCCCTTGTGTTCAAGTGTGGTAAAATCTAGTTACTTTTGCTTTTATTTGATTTATTTTCATTTATGTCAACTAGATGATCATATATGTTGGACTAATATCATAATGATTCTTTGAGTAAGGGGGAGCCATTTTTAAAACCAAAATTCAAATTTTGTCACATTTTCAAACCTCCTAAGTTATTTTGAACTTAATGTCTTTTGAATTCTTTTTGGTATGACAAAAAGGGGGAGAAATGGTTTGAAAAATTGAATTTTCAAATGAATAAGGGGAGCTCAAACTGATTTCAAATTTTACACATCTTATTCACATTTTTAAACTTAAAGGGGGAGAATCCCAAACAAATTTTCAAGTTGGTTTTATTATATCAAAAAGGGGGAGATTGTAGAAATAATATTTTGATATAATAATTGAAAAATGTTTTGGACTAATTTGAAAAGAATTCAAAACTTGTCTTTAAGTCCAAACAACTTGAATTTATGTTTGAGGGATCTTAAAAGGTTTTTGGCAAAGTTTTTCATGATTTAAAGCAGCCAAACTTATGTTTTCAAGTTGCCCGTATCGATACGGTCAAACCCGTATCGATACCTTTTTGCCCAGGTTTGGTCACTGTCAAAACTCGTATCGAAACAGGCCTTGCCGTTTCGATACGAAGAGAGATCGTATCGATACGCATGGTAAGTGTAACGATCCCCATTTTAACAACCCTAACGGCTATTTTTCCAACGGTCTTTTAAATGTCATATCGTACCGATATGCCCCCAAGCGTATCGGTACGCCTAGGCTGGCAAGAGCCCAACAGCTAGTTTCTGATAAAGGTCGTACCAATACGGGTCTACGCGTATCGATTCGGAAGGCTGCAGAACAACATTAAAGATGAGAAATAAAGTCTTCAACGGCTCCAATTCATCCCCAACGGCTAGTAACGGCTACAAACTCAAAGAGAAGTATAAAAGGGACCTCCAAGCATCAAGTAATGGCTAATGCTTCAATTGTCAAACAACAAATGATCAAGAAATTGTCTTAGCACTTAATTGTCATTTATTTGTATATACAAACACTAGTGAGCCAAAATTGTTAGATTTGCTCAAGTGTTTTAGGTTTTGGGTGAGAGCTAAATTGTGCAAACAAATACCTATTAGAGGGATTTGAGTTTGTTTTATCTTTTCTCTTGTAAAGAGGGTTTGATCAAGGCTTTGGGTAGAAAGCTTGATCGGTGTATAAGGGTTTCCTCCTAAGCTTAGAAAAGGGGACGAATCAATAGTGGATTGATTGGAAATCCTTAGTGGGAAGCTAAGGTAGTGGATGTAGACCTTGGTTAGAAGGTTGAACCACTATAAATCATTGTGTCATTAATTTTTTTAGCGTCCACACCACTTACACCCAAAATTCCACTTCTCCACCACTTGGCGAGCAAGAACGGTTGAAGGAATCGAGCACCGTAAAACCAAAAACATCGCCATATTATCAAAACAACCTTGACACTACTTGCTCAGGCCAGCATGCCACTTAAGTTCTGGTCATTTTCCGTATTAAGTGATGTTTTTCTAATTAATCGACTGTCCTCTAAGTCTCTTGGCAACATGTCTCCTTTTGAAAAACTTACTGGTTAGAAGCCCAATTATAATTTTCTCAAGGTGTTTAACAAACACAAGCTTGACTTCCGATCCACGCCTTTCTTATTTCTTGGCTACTCTTCGAAACATCATGGGTATCAATGTCTAGATGACACTGGTCGACTTTACATTTCTCGTAATGTTGTGTTTTCAACGAGACTTTGTTTCCATTGGCTTTTGCCTGCTCTCCGAACGTATAGATATCTCACCCTTATCAATCCCCTTCTGTTCCAGTATTATCTCCTGAGCGTGTCTCCTGCCCCACAGAGCACACTTCTCATTCTTCTGCAGACACGACCATACTCGTATCCCATGACCATGTAGATGATAATTCTATACAACACATGGATGTCCCATCTCCTAATCAATCTCCTGTAGCATCTCACCACATACCTCCTGAGCCATCTGATGCATATATACTTGAGGATATTCCAGCATGCTCCTTCATTCCCACATCCACGTCCTCTACAACTCCAACAAATGTCCACTCCATGATCACTCGTAGTAAGGTAGAAGTTTTTAAACCCGAGGTCTATCAACTACAAAGTACACTTGTTCCCTCCACAATTCGTGAAGCTCTTGCACATCCTGAGTGGAAGGTTGTTGTTCTAGCTGAATACAATGCCCTGAAAGATAACGATACTTGGGACTTGGTGGAGCTCCCTCCTGCTAAAAAGGCCATTAGGTGTAAATGGCTCTTTCGAGTCAAATACAATACCGATGGCTCTATCAACCGGCTTAAGGCACGGCTCGTGGCCAAGGGATTCACGCAGGTGCCTGGGCTTGATTTCATGGACACGTTTAGCCCCGTGGTCAGGTTCTTTACTGTCAACATCTTAATTTCTGTTGATGTCTCGAATGGCTGGGATATGCGGCAAGTTGATGTGAATAATGTGTTCCTCAAAGAGGATCTTCTTGAGGATGTTTACATGTTACAACCAAGTGGTTTTGAGCAACATAAATCTGATGGTACTCCACTTGTTTGTAAGTTGAAGAAGGCATTGTACGGTTTAAGGCAAGCCCCTCGAAATTGGTTTCTAAAGCTTAAATCATTCCTAAGTGAGCTAGGTTTTACAGCTTCAAGAGCTGATACATCTCTATTTATCTATGTTGTGGATGGTATGTATATCTACCTAGTGGTATATGTCGATGACATTCTCTTAACTGGCAGCTTTGCGTCTCATGTTACTAATATTATCTCTCAGCTGCATGCAAAATTTTCCCTAAAGGATCTTGGCCAGCTTCATTTCTTTTTAGGTATTGAAGTTCAACGGCATAGCAATGGAGTGTTTCTCAGTCAACGCAACTACATTGAAGAACTTCTGCAGAAAATTGGCTCACTTACACACAAGGCTGCTGGCACACCCATGGTTGCATACCCTAAGCTCAGCCGCCATGATGAAGAATTACTTACCGACGTTCAACACTATCGCAGTGTTGTTGGTGCTCTACAGTATATCTGTCATCCGCGCCCTGATCTTGCTTATTCAGTCAACAAGGTAGCTCAATTCATGCAAAATCCATCAAATGTTCACTGGAATGCTGTTCAGCGTATTTTACGTTACTTAAAGGGTACCCTGCACTATGGATTATGGTTTTCCCCTCAACGTCCTGACTCATTCCTCATTTCAGCCTTCTCCGATGCTGATTGGGGAAGCGACATTGATGATCGTTGTTTCGTTACAAGCTTCTGTATTTTTCTAGGTTCACATCTTATCTCGTGGAGCTCTAAGAAGCAACATGCCGTCTCACGATCCACAGCCGAAGTGGAATATCAGAGCTTGGCCGATGCCACTTTCGATGTCATATGGATTCAATTCGTTCTTGCTGACATGCAGGTTACTTTTCTTGATACCCAAAAATATGGTGCGACAACATCAGTACTGTTTCCATGGCTGCCAACCCCGTCCTTCACTCCAAAACAAAGCATGTTGACCTTGATCTCCACTTTGTCCGTGAGCGGGTAATGTCAGGAAATCTTCAAGTCAATTATATACCAGTACGCTCTCAGATAGCTTATCTTCTCACCAAGCCACTATGTGTCTTACAATTTGAAAAATTACGACATCTTCTACGTGTTGGACGTGTTGAAGAAGGAAAAGAAGAACAAAACGAGGACAATGTTGAAGAATCATCAACAGAGGGTGGAAAAGTTTGTTAGAATTGTTGTAACAAATTGGAAAGGCTGTTGTGGAGGCCGTTTCAGAATTCTCTAGCGACAGCAAGGCTGCCAACCTTGCGATATGGTCTATATAAACCAATACCCACCCTTTGTATAGTCATCCTTTGAATCAATGAAAATATTGTTTCCCTTCATTTTAACCTACTTTCACTGCTTCTATTCATTTCATTATTAGCTATCCCATCTTAATGTTTAACACGTGATCCATCGACGTGTAAGGATGTTGAACGATGAAAGAGATGTGATTTGAGGGTTTGATTGAAAGAAAATAAAACTTTAAAATTTTAAAAAAATTCATATATTTAAAGAATTTAGAAATTAAAAATAAAAAAGCAGACCATGTGTCATGTTCAGATAAGATGGCTGAATTTTTTTAACGGTCGTTGACGGAAAAACTTTATTTGAGTAACGAAATGGAACGTTAGACACCACTTTGGCCCGTAACAAAATTCGAACACCAAACTGGAAAAAAATAGTTTGGGCACTTTTCTAACGTTTAAGCCTAAAAATATTTTAAAAGGATTTAAACTAAATATTTAATTTTTACAAACTATAAAAATTCAATTTTTCATTTTAGTGAAATGGTTAAAAATTTAAATTGAATTATCAATATTTGAAGAGGACTACAAATGAAAATTGTCCATTCAATTAAGGGACCAAGTCCTGACCTGATTCATAGCTATAAAAATTAAAAAGTTTAAATATTACTATCATTGAAAATTTAAAATAAAAATAATATAAAATTTGTTCAAAACCTAAGACATTATTTGATAAATTGAAAATTTAAGTCTTAAAAAATTAATTGTTGATTTAAAATTATAAAATTATTTGTTATTTTGCTTGAAATTAAGTATTATATATAATTAAATTGTTTGGTAATTATAAATATTAAAGAATAATATAATCAAAGAAATATAAATAAAATAAAAAGCGTTGAAAATATTTCATTTGAGTGATGAGTATATCTTATTTACTTAACATCTTTCGCTTTTTTCTTTGAAAATTTTTTAAGAAATTGTTTTAATTTTAGATTATTAAGAAATTGTTTCAATAAACACCTAAAGTTTTGTTAAAAAAAATTAATTAAGCCCCTAAATTTTTTTCACTCAATTAAACACTCAAACTTAAGAAAAAAATTAAGTTGGGCCTTTGACCAACATTGACAGTTAACTTTGAGTGATATTATGAGTATATCTTATTTACTTAACACTTGTTTCTAGGAATTTTTAATTTTTAAAAAATATAAAAAAAAAATATATAAAAAATTTCTAGAAAATTCTAAAAATTATCTTAAAATATATAAAAAATAATTTTTTAATTTCGAAATTTATTTCAGAATAATAAACAATAATGTTTCAAAAGATTAAAATATTTTAAAATTTTACAATATTAAAAATATTAAATATTATCATTATAAAATTATAAAAAAATGATATTCAAAATAAATTTTATTTTTTATATTCTTTAAAAAATAATCTTTTTAAAATATAGTTTTAAATATATTTTAAAAATCAAAATAAATTTTATTATTTTATATTATTTTTCAAATTATTTTTTATACTTGTATAATAATATCTAATTTTTTATTTTTAAAAATATTATAATCTTTTGAAAAATTATTATTTTTAAATAAATTTGGAAATTGAAAAAGTATTTTGTAGAATTTTTCATAATTTTTGAAAAAATAGAATTTTTCTGCTTTTTATATAATTTTTTAAAATTAAAAATTAAAAAAATCTTAGATATGACAAGTGGCATTATATTATATGCGACACGTGTCAAAAGAATTTATTCAAAAGCAAAATGTTAAAGTTAACGGTCAATGTTGGTCAAAGTGTCAAATTGAGTTTTTTTCTTGAGTTTGAGAGCTTAATTGGGTGCAAAAGAAGTTTATGGGCTTAATTAATTTTTTTTTGCAAAATTTTAAGGGATTATTGAACCCTTAAACCAATATTAAATCATTATAATTAGGGTAAATTAAATCACATACCACTAAAATTTAAGTTTTATATCTATTTTAGTACTAAACTAAAAATTGATACTATTACTGAACTTAGGGGTGTTCATTATCGAGTACCCGGTTCATCCGGGTATCACATATGTCGACCCGTGTCCGGCCCGCTTTAGTCGGGTACCCGTGAAATCCGGGCACCCGGTTGACATTTTTTTTAATTTAAACTTTAAAAAAAACCACATAGTAAACACACAAAATTTAAAAGTTCATGATACATAATCCAAACACAAAAATTAGTGATTTGAAGTTAGTTTTAAGATGAATATATATATATATATATATATATATATATATATATATATATATATATAAAAGTTTATCACCAAAAAACATTAAAAATATTAATCTAGTTTTTTCTTTAGACTCTTGTATTAACAAATTAATAAAAATTTATTTTAAAATTTTAAAACTTAAAAGTACATAATACGAACATATAAATAATTTAGAGATTTAAATTTAGTTTTATATAAAAATATTAAGAACCTAAAATAAAAATAAAAATTAAAACTAAAAAAATAAATATATTAAAAGTATCGGGTCAGGCCAGGTACCTGATTACTAAAATAATTTGACTCAAACCCGACCCAACTGCCCAGAAAAAATCATGGGTCGGGTAATGTTTTTTTAGTAAAAGACTCGCTTATTTCATTTAGGATCGCCGGGTCGGGTAGTTTCGAACACCCCTAACTGAACTTTAGTAATCAATGTTATTTTAACACTAAACTTTAGTTTAAACTTCAATTATACTATTGGTTCCTTAAAATTGATGGCGTGGAAGGATCTTAACGACCCAGTGGTATAATTGAAGTCTGGCCTGAAGTTCAATAGTAAAATAGTATCAATTTTTGATTTAGTGGTATAATCGAACACACCTAAAAGTTTGATGGTATATGGTGTAGTTTATCCATAAAATTATTAATTTTTAGGGTAAACTACATAAATGGTCCCCCGACTATGCTCCAATTATCTTTTGTGTCCCTTGACTATCAGAAGTTACAAACTAGTCCCCCGACTTAAAAAAATAACAATTTGGTCCAACACCGTTAAAATTTAACGATTGATGACGTGACAGTTAATATAAATTGATATAATTACATAATTAGCCCTCAAGTTCTATACTTATTTTAATTTGACCCTAATTTTAAAAAAATAACCCATATAATTTTAATAACCTATCAATTTAGTCCATCTTCTTTTCTGTTTCTCCTTTCCTTTAATTTTTCAATTCATTTTCACCCCAAAATCCATTTAACAACATACAACATGACAGAGAATGTATCACCCAACAACTAGACATTACAAAGAATCTATCAACATGCAGACGTACAAAACCGGACTAATCAGAAGAGAAAGTTATTGTTGGGTTTTAAGGTGCTCGATTTCTTCAACTGTTTTTGCTCGCCAAGTGGTGGAGAAGTGGAATGTTGGGTGATAGAGGTGTGGAAGCTAAAAAGATAAAGCAAGATGATTTATAGTGGTTCAACCTTCTAACCAAGGTCTACATCCACTATCTTAGCTTCCCACTAAGGATTTCCAATCAATCCACTATTGATTCGTCCCCTTTTCTAGTCTTAGGAAGAAACCCTTACAACCCTCAAAGCTTTCTAACCCAAAGCTAGAGTAAACCCTCTTTACAAAGAGATGAAAAATAAGCAAACTCAAATCCCTCTAATAGGTATTTGTTTGCACAATTAAGCTCTCACCCAATCCTAAAACACTTGAGCAAATATGACAATTTTGGCTCACTAGTGTTTGTCTATACAATAAATTGACACTTAGGCACTAAGACATATTCTTGATCATATGATGTTTGACAAATGAAGCATTAGCCTTCTCTTGATGCTTGGAGGTCCCTTTATAATCCTAATTGAGTTTGTAGCCGTTACTAGCCGTTGGGGTTGAATTGGAGCCGTTATAGACTTTTTTCCCACCATAAATGCAGTTATGCAGCCTACCATATCGATACACGTGGAGGCGTATCGGTATGCCCTTCTTCAGAACTAGTCATTGGGCTCTTTGTCAGCCTGTGTGTATCGATACGCTTGAGGGCGTATCGGTACGATATGTCATTTAAAAGACCGTTGGGAAATAGCCGTTGGGATTGTTAAAACAGGGATCGATACGCCTAATATGCGTATTGAAACGACCCATATCCGTATCGATACGGTATCCTCCATATCAATACGGGTTTTGGCAGATTCAAAACTTGGGTACACCGTATCGGTACGGGCTTGCTGAAAAGTCAAGTTTGACTACTTTAAAGCATTAAAAACTTTGCCAAAACCTTTTAAAAACCCTCAAACTTATTTTCAAGTTGTTTGGACTTAAAGACATATTTTAAATTCTTTTCAACTTTGTCCAAAACATTTTTCAATTTTTATATCAAAACATTTAGTTCTACAATCTTGCCCTTTTTGATATAATAAAACCAATTTGAAAAATTGTTTGGGATTTCTCCCTCTTTGTGAAATAAATTTTGAATAAGAGAATTAAGATTCAAAATCAATTAAAACTCCTCCTTATTCATTTGAAAATTCAATTTTTCAAACTATTTCTCCCCCTTTTTGTTATATCAAAAAGAATTTAAAACACTTTTAAGCTCAAAATAACAATAGAGGTTTAAATTTTGAAATTACAATGTTTAGTTTTTAAAGTGGCTCCCCCTTACTCAAAGCATCGTCAAAAGATGTTAGTCACAACATATGATAATCTAGTTGAAATAAATAAAAATAAATCAAATAAAAATAAGAGCAACTAGATTTTACCACACTTGAACTCAAGGGAGGATGTGAAGCCTTCCCTCTTCAAGTGTTCTTCCTTGTGTGCATGGAGCTCCCCCTTAATTTCTGACTTGTTGATCAATCTCCATCACACCTATCATACGATAATAAAGTAATTTTTGGTATCCAAGTTGTTTTGTGTAGAACTAATGTTTTGATATAATAATTGAAAAATGTTTTGGACTGATTTAAAAAGTATTTAAAACATTTCCAAAGTCCAAACAACTTGAAACTATGTTTTGGGAAGTTTTTATAAAGGGTTTTCATGTTTTTCAAAGCCAAACTTTACAAAACTGTCCAGGTGTTTCGAAACACCTTAGGGCGTTTCGAAACAGGGGATTACAGTAGCAAAATTGTTTCGATACTTGTATCGAAACGGGCTTTCCATGGACAGGATTTTTGCCCAACGTTTCGAAACGGGCTATGCCGTTTCGATACGCCTACGTGGCATTGACCACAACGGTCATAAACCCCAACGGCTATTTTCCCAACTAACTTTTAAATGCAGGCGTTTTGATACAGGCCTATAGCGTTTCGATACGGGTTTCGAAACGGCAAGGGGGTGTTTCGATACGGATGCCCTGACAGACTGCAACGACTCTTTCTACTTAAAGAGCGTTTCGAAACGGCTTCGAGCGTTTCGAAACGAGGAGCTGGAGAACTGCATTTATGGTGGGAATTAAAGTCCTCAACGGCTCCAACTTGATCCCAACGGCTAGTAACGGCTACAAACTCAGTTGGGAGTATAAAAGGGACCTCCAAGCATCAAGAGAAGGCTAATGCTCATATTGTCAAACATCAAATTATCAAAAAGTGTCTTAGTGCTTAAATTGTCAATTCTTGTATAGACAAACACTAGTGAGCCAAAATTGTCAAATTTGCTCAAGTGTTTTAGGTTTTGGGTGAGTGCTTAATTGTGCAAACAAACACCTATTAGAGGGTTTTAAGTTTGCTTTTTATTATCTCTTTGTAAAGAGGGTTTAAATCAAGGCTTTGAGTAGAAAGCTTGATTGGTTGTAAGGGTTTCCTCCTAATCCTAGAAAAGGGGACGAATCAATAGTGGATTGATTGAGAAATCCTTAGTGGGGAGCTAAGGTAGTGGATGTAGACCTTGGTTAGAAGGTTGAACCACTATAAATCATTGTGTCTATTTACATTTTAGCTTCCACAACCCTTCCACCCAAAAATCCACCTCTCCACCACTTGGTGATCTACATCGGTTGAACGAATCGAGCCCCACACAACTCAACACTTTGGATCCATAGATGTTAGTAGCACAAAATTTAGTCCCCTTAGGAATTCATTTTTCAATTTCATCCTTTTTAGTTGAAGTACTTAGTCCTTTTGGAACCCAAATACTTCTAAAAACTTTACCATTTACAAATCTAGGAGCACTAGATTGTCTTACATAAAAAAATGATTTTCCAACATTATTTTTCTTTTCAAGCTCTTTGGAAATCAAATTTTTTTCTTCTTGAACTTTATGAAGCAAATTTTGTAAATCAAAACATTTTTGTTCAAACTCATTGAGTTTTTCTTCAAGTTCAATTTTGGTTTTAAAAGTCAAGTCATTTTGAATTTTCAAATTTGAAATCACTTTCTTGGTTTTCAAAATGTGATTTTTAAATTCTAAAACCAATTCATCATAGGCATCTTGTAATTCATCAAAAGAATATGAACGTGAAGTAGATGAATTAGAAGTTACCCTTGAATCTTCTTCGATGGCCATAATGCAAAGGTTGACTTGTTCATCGTCGGTGAAGTCTTCATCACTCCAAGTAGTCACATATGTCTTCTTCTTATGGCTTGAAGTGCTTGCCCTCTTCTTTTTTATGGATTCTTATTCAAGTTCTTTCAAGGCTTTCTTCATGAAAGGGGCACACTTCTTGAAGAGATGAACTATCTCTTCTTCTTCATCCTCCTCTTCACTTGAATCTACATGATGACATGTGGAGGATTTGAGAGCAATGACATTTGTGTTGATGTCAAGCCCTTTGAGCTTCTTCTCCCCTATAGCTCTAATCTCTTCCTTCTTCTTCTCCTCTTCTTTGTTTTTCTTCATTATTTGGTGAGTGAGAAGTGACCCCATGAGCTCATCAGGTTTCAAAGTCTTGAGATTCTTGGCTTCGATGATGACGGTTCTTTTTTAGTCTCGTGACTCGAGAAGGGAGTAGATGAACTTTCGGATAAGGTTTTCTTCCGGGATGGCTTCTCCAAAACCTTTGAGTCCATTGGTGATAGTGGAGAACCTATCGAACATCTTCTCAATGTTCTCTTCTGGGTCCATCTTGAAGTTTTCATACTCTAGGTTGAGGAGCCCGATCTTGGTCTCCTTTACTTTGTTTGTCCCCTCGTATGTAACTTTAAGCTTGTCCCAAACTTCCTTGGCACTCTCGCAAGAAGACATCTTCTTATAGATGTTGGGGCCAAATGCACAAAAAAGGATGTACAAGGCTTTGCAATTAAGCTCCATCTTCTTGCGATCTTTGGCAATCCATTCCGCCTTGCTTCTTTGTGGTACGAACGAGCCATCTTCTATGATATCCCAAAGCTTGTACTCTTTGGATTTGACAAAGAACATCATCCTCGTCTTTCATTAAGCATAATTGGTCCCGTCGAAGAAGGGCGGTTTGTCGATGGATTGCGCCATTGAGCCGGTCGTTAAAAATGTTGATCGAGATTGTCGGGTCTCCTCAATAGGGTTTTAATCATCTTCAATTGAGCCAAGCTATGATACCAATTGTTGGGTTTTAAGGTGCTCGATTTCTTCAACCGTTCTTGCTCGCCAAGTGGTGGAGAAGTGGAATGTTGGGTGATAGAGGTGTGGAAGCTAAAAAGATAAAGACAAGATGATTTATAGTGGTTCAACCTTCTAACCAAGGTCTACATCCACTACCTTAGCTTCTCACTAAGGATTTTCAATCAATCCACTATTGATTCGTCCCCTTTTCTAGGCTTAGGAGGAAACCCTTACAACCCTCAAAGTTTTCTAACCCAAAGCTTGAGTAAACCCTCTTTACACAGAGATGAAAAATAAGCAAACTCAAATCCCTCTAATAGGTATTTGTTTGCACAATTAAGCTCTCACCCAATCCTAAAACACTTGAGCAAATGTGACAATTTTGGCTTACTAGTGTTTGTCTATACAATAAATTGACACTTAGGCACTAAGATATATTCTTGATCATATGATGTTTGAAAAATAAAGCATTAGCCTTCTCTTGATGCTTGGAGGTCCCTTTTATACTCCTAATTGAGTTTGTAGCCGTTACTAGCCGTTGGGGTTGAATTGGAGCCGTTGGAGACTTTATTTTCCACCATAAATGTAGTTCTGCAGCCTACCATATCGGTACACCTTTCTTCAGAACTAGCCGTTGGGCTCTTTGTCAGCCTGTGTGTATCGATACGCTTGAGGGCGTATCGGTACGGTATGTCATTTAAAAGACCGCTGGGAAATAACTGTTGGGGTTGTTAAAACAAGGATCGGTACGCCTAATATGCGTATTGAAATGACCCCTATTTGTATCGATACGGTATCCTCCGTATCGGTACGTATTTTGGCAGATTCAAAACTTAGGTAAAAGGGTATCGATACGGGGTACACCGTATCGGTACAAGCTTGCTGAAAAGTCAAGTTTGACTACTTTAAAGCATTAAAAACTTTACCAAAAACCTTTTAAAAAACCTCAAACTTATTTTCAAGTTGCTTGGACTTAAAGACATATTTTAAATTCTTTTCAACTTTGTCCAAAACATTTTTCAATTATTATATCAAAACACTTAGTTCTACAGTTATGATGAAAAAACATAAGAGAAACTTACTCTTCCTTCTCCACAACGAGGTTTTTCATCTAACAACATCCATCTAAGAAGCTTTAAAGCAATCAAATCTAGTGGACAACTAACTTAAAAGTAGTCATCAAATTTGAAACTCAGTCTAATTAGTTCATTTATCCACCTTTATTAGCTGATATCTAATTGGTTTAAGAACTAACAAGTACCCATCAACTTTAACAATGAAATAATAAACTCTTGCACTAAAATACCTCTTTACCCCAAAAGAGTGATGAGTTAAGGCAAGAAGGAAGGTACCTCAATGAGTTGGTCAAAATTGGATTTCAGTAAGTTGAAGGTACCTCAACGAGTTTGCCTTCGGCCATAGTTTTCTGAGAAAACAAATTTCAATACGAAACAAACAAGGGCAAATTTGATCATCCTCCAGCAGGTTGAAGGAAGCAATAAATCATACAAAAATTGATCAAATCAATAAAAAAATAAAATAGGGACCTCAACAAAGTATCTGGTGCCGATATCAACGAGAACCTTGTCTGCATCATCGAGTGTGCCGAGAACATAGAGCGAAGTAGTGAAAGGAACCAACATTTTCTTCCCTAAACCCCCCCCCCCCCAAAATATCAAAACAAATATTTTATTACTAGAAAAAGTAAATGAAAGAAGGTGATTTGATAGAAGATGGCCCTTGGGGGCGAGGGAAAGATCATGGAGGGCGGAAGAGGTGTTCTCAAGGCGACCATTGGCGGTGTGGATGTTGTTGAAGTTGTCCTGTAAGAGATTGACTTTGATATCAACTTGTTCTTTAACTGCTTTGAGCTGATCCAAGATCATCTTCTCCAAGTTCGCCATTCTAATCATTTGTTGGCTTCCTGCTCCTCTTGACGATGCCATTATTTTGCTTTGGGTGAAAATGAATCAAAAAATTAAAGGAGATGAGAAATAGAAAAGAAGATGAACTAAATTAATAGAATATTAAAATTTGTGGGTTATTTTTTTTAAATTAGGGTCAAATTAAAATAAGTGTAAAACTTGAGGACTAATTATATAATTATATCAATTTATATTAATTGGCAAGTCATCAGCCGTTAAATTTTTAACGGCGTTGGACCAATTTGTTACTTTCTTTAAGTCGGGGGACCAATTTGTAACTTCTGATAGTTTAGGACGCAAAAGATAATTAGAACATAATCGGGGGACTATTTATATAGTTTACCCTAATTTTTAATGAATTAAATAATTTCAATAGGTTATCAAGTAGCCTAAGAGTTTCTTAATAAAACTTAATTAGTAGGGTAAACTACTTAGGTGACCACCGAACTATTTGAGCGTACCTATTTTGATCAACGAACTAGGAAACTCCTCAATTATACCATCAAACTGTTAAATTGACCCTATTTTGACCATCGCCGTTAAAAACTAATAGAGGGATGTTAATGAAAACTTGTAAAATTACACATTTGGTCCCTATTATTTACTTATTATATCAATTTGGTCCTTATTTTAATTTAATTAAATAAAATTAACTAACCAACCAGATGGCGACACATGTTCTATCTTTCTATTTTAATTTTAATTTAATAAATTTAATCAACCAAAGGCAAATGCAAGCAATGAAAATCAAACCCACACCAAGAGCAAAGAGGGCATAAGCCTCAACTACTAGGCTATCATCATGTATATAATATGAGATGATAACATATTTTATTAAAGGGTTTACCCTAAAATTTTTATTCATCTTTGTTGAGCAGATTCAAGATCACAACATCAACTTTCATGAATTTGGTCATCATCACCGGTCGCCATGGAACCGATTCAAAGCTCTTTTAAAACATAAAACATATTATTGTTTCAAGAACAATAACGAGACAATACAGATAAACAAACGACACCCTTTCCAATGCAAAGAAGCATTCCTCTTCCCCAAAATTTTGTAAATTCTCACAATCCTGAACTTAAAAATTGTTTTAATAGAGAAAAGATAGAAATTCATGGCAGAAACAATAAATAAGCATATAGAGTCCCACCATTTTTAAGCAAGGAACAAGCTTTATAGATTGCTAATGGTCCTTTACAAGCCCCCATGGCAGCCATTACCAAAGCTAAGTTGCTAACAATAACCGAGTTAAAAGCTCCAAAAATTGGCAATATGAAGTTGATATATGGTATCAGACAAGCCATGGAAATGAACAAGACGATCAGAAAATCCATAGTTAAATTGGAAAGGTGAGTTAAAAGTAGAGGCTTGTAAACCGATATGAACCCCAAAAAGGGTGCTTGGAAATATGATTTTTGGGGATTCAAAGCTTTGATTACTGAAGCTTTTAATGTGAGAAATGATGAAAATGATAAGAAAAGGGTGAAACGAAAGCCATGGATAGTGTAACCCCTCGTCCCGGTCTGACCGGATGACCGGTCCGAGTGGGCCTCACGGGGAAAACCGAAACGAAACCCGTTAAGGTTCCCCCTCGGTTAGCAACCCTAATTTTTTTCTTTTAACTTATCTTCTCTAATGGCAAATTAAAGTCCTACGTGATCAAAACAGCGGAACTGAAAGAAGAAGGCAATCATCCGAACTCAAATCATCAATTAAACAGTCCAGTTTTAATCCATTAAGCAGGCCGTTTCGAAACACCCTTGAGGCGTATCAAAACGCCTTGACCAGGTCAACTGCCCCAAGCCCATACGAAGAGGCCGTATCGGAACGGAGGTCAACCGTTCTGAAACACCCTCACGGTCAACTTCTCGTGGTCAACGAGATTTTGACCGTTTTGAAACCGTTAGATCCGTTTCGAAACGCTTTCATCTCGTCATTTTCTCAAATTTCCAGTAGCCAAAACGTTCCGAAACCCGTATCGGAACAGGGGCTCTCAATGGCCAAACCGTATCGAAACACGTTCCGATACAGGGTCCCTGAAGCCTTACCCGTTCCGAAACGTCCCAGCTCGTTTCGAAACGCGGGCTGTCTGCAACATTTGAAAACCAGACTTAGGCATTTTTCAACAAGTCTAAAGGTCCCAAACGACCTCTAAAGGCACTCAACACAAGCAAACAAGGTCTAGAGGCATACATCCTATGTCAAGCATGCTCAAACACACACAAGGCATAAATTTAAACAATCATTCATGGCATTTACACATTAGCATATCATTATAAAGCATGCTTGAAGTCATTAAATGCAAAAAGGCACAATACATTTCAAATAGGTATTCATGTCATTCAAAAGCAAAATAAACATCCATAAGGCATACCTCACACAAGCATTTGGCAAGACATATCAGGTTTACAATCCAAGTCAAATTATAAACATCAAACACATATATGAGTCATACATAGCTCATTCAAAACACACAATCTTGCCACATTGCTAAGCTACTACGTAATTGTTAACCGTACTTGAGCAACAAAAGCTTGGAAAGCCACTTCGCCTTGCTCCGAGCTAACACCATGCTAACAACATGCATTGTTGAAAATTGAGAGCGTAAGCTAGAAGCTTAGTGAGGATGCTCTAAAATCGAAAACATCAACAATGCAGGGTTCAAGCCTGTATTCCCTAATTCTCATATACAATATGCATAGGTAAATCCACAAGTAGACCTAGCTAGTCTTTCAAGAGTCATAATATGGCATCTCACATCATACTAAGCTCAAACATCATATATCAGCATCACACATCACAATTATAAGAACAAGTTCAATTGGCCACTATTAGTTTACCCGGATGTGCGGATTTAATCTCAACAATCACTTTACCTCGGTGGGATTACACTCATCATCGGACCTTTCATGGGCGGGATTCCACTCATTACCACATGCCCTACGGATGAGATTCCACTCATCATCCCGTAGAATATAAATAAATTTCCGGTGGAATGTTACATCACCGCACTCCTCCTTGATGACTCAACGCCATCAAGGCCACGTACGTTTTGACTCAATTTGTGTGCACACTAATCCTAATGATCGATCATTTACACTCGGTAAGTTAATTAGTGCCAATTTCACTTACCACATCACACATCCACCATTTACATCACATGCTCATCATATACATATGTCAAGATATACATACACATATCAAACCACTTTTCACAATGGCAATTAGGCAAAGCATAAATATCATTTAATGGAATCAAAGAGCTAAGTTACCAATTTAACTCCACATAGAAATGGCCTACCAAGCACATTCCAACTCATACACTACACACACTTGAACCAACTTTAGAACACATTTAAAGTCACTCACCACCCTTCCTTAGCAACCAAAGCAAGCCTCCTACAAGCCCGGATTTGATCCCGATGCCTCTCCAACGTCTCCTCTTGCTTCTAGCCAATCAAAAACACATCCATTACTCTCAATTCGATGCTAAAACTCAGTCATCAAGTCAACTCTTAAGCCCAAGTCAAACTTCAACAATTTCCAATCAAATTAATCCCCCAAAATGCCCATTTTCGTGCTCCTTCAAAACCTAGCTGAAAATCCTATTTTCAAACACCCAAATGACACCCAAATGGTCCCAAAACACCCTCCTAACATACTTAAACCATCAGCCCTCCAATTTAATCCTAAAACCCACCAAAAACCAAGTTTTGGATACCTTAAAATTGGTCACAAGAACCCATTTCGGGTTTTCACCCAAACCTAACCATTTTAACATATTATATGTATTTTAAGGTGGCTAAATCAAAACCCAACCTAACATTTCAAAACAAGTTGAAAAACTCCATAAAAACTCATACTTTTATTAAACCCTAAAACCCCAAAAGATGATAGTTTTAAATTTTTCAACTATGTAAAGGTAGAGGATGAAGAGGAGAGCGGGAAAACACAATTACCTTTGAAAAATGACCTTGGGTTGAAGAGGAAATCAATGGAATAGTGATTTTGTGTTGGGAGAGTCTTAAAAGGGGTTTCACGTTTTGGGTGGGGAGATGGGGAGGAAGAAGACCACATTTTTGTTCCTTTTTAACTTTTTAAAAGTTGTCTTCCTTTTTAAATTATTTTGGGTTAAATCACCAAAGTGGTCCCTCCTCTTTATTTTAAATTTCAATTAGACCAAACATAGGCCATATTGATTAAAATTAATTTTACCGACTCGGACCCACTAACCCGACTAACTCCTAACCCCTAAACACGGGTGTTACAACTCTCTCTCACTTAAGGAATTTCGTCCCCGAAATTACCTGACTGAAAGAGATACGGAAACTGCCTTTTCATATCCTCCTTCCTCTCTCAAGTGGCCTCGTCCACACTTCGACGTTGCCACCGCACCTTTACTAACTCAATCGATCTACCCCGTAACACCTTACTGTCAGAAGCTAGGATCTCAATTGGTTCTTCCTCATAAGTCAAATCCGGATTCAATTCAATCTCCTCTACAGGTATAACATGTGACGGATCAGACCTATACCTACGGAGCATCGAAACATGGAATACATCGTGTATCTTCTCTAGCTCGAATGGTAAACACAACTGATAAGCAACCGGACCAACCCTCTTCACAATCTCATACGGTCCTATGTACCTCGGACTCAACTTCCCCTTTCGGCCAAATCTCATTACTTTCTTCCACAGAGATACCTTCAAGAACACTTTCTCACCCACTGAGAACTCAACTTCCTTCCTCTTCAAATCGGTATAGGACTTCTGCCTATCCGAAGCAGCCTTCAATCGATCACAAATCAATTTTACCTTGTCAGTTGTCCCCTTGAGCAAATCCGGCATAGGTAACAACTTATGTCCCACTTCGGCCCAACAAACTGGGGTTCTACACTTTCGGTCATACAAGGCCTCATACGGAGCCATCTGAATGCTCGACTGGAAGCTATTATTGTAAGCAAACTCAACTAGAGGCAAGTGCTTCTCCCACGTACCCTGAAAATCAATGATGCAACAACGCAACATATCCTCTAATATATGTATAACTCTCTCTGACTGACCATCTAACTGAGGATGATAAGACGTGCTGAAGTTCAAACGGGTACCCAAAGCTGTATGTAGACACTCCCAAAATCGAGATGTAAACCTCGGATCTCTATCGAACACAATAGACTTCGGCACACCATGCAGTCTAACAATCTCACCAATGTACAAATCGGCCAATCTATCTAGAGTGTAAGTAGTATTGACTGCCAAAAAGTGAGCACACTTCGTAAAACGATCCACAATAACCCACACTGAGTTCTTCTTCGTAGGAGTCAAAGGCAAACCCGAAACAAAATCCATGGTGATGTTCTCCCATTTCCATTCCGAAATTCTCAATGGTTGCAACAAACCTGAGGGAACCTGATGTTCCGCCTTCACCCTCTAACATACTAAACACTTACTCACAAAGTCGGCTACATCTCTCTTCAAGCCAACCCAAAAGTACTCATTCTTCAAATCACGGTACATCTTCGTACTTCCAGGATGCATAGCAAACGGACTACTGTGTGCTTTTGTCAAGATCGTACGTCTCAAGTCACTATCCTCTGGCACAACTATCCTATCTTTGAAACACAAAACTCCATCAGTACTGAAACTGTAGTCTGAAGATCTACCTTCGGCTATATCTTGCACGTGAGGTGCCAAAGATCTATCTAAGAGCTGCTTCTCTCTAATCAACTGACCTAAAATAGGTCTAACCTGAAGCTCGGCTACCAAACCACCATCTCCGGACAAGCTCAATCTAGCAAACATGGCTCTCAAATCCACGACTATCTTTCTACTCAATGCATCAGCCACTACATTGGCCTTACCCGAATGGTACTCAATGGTAAGATCATAGTCTTTTAGCAACTCTAACCACCTACGCTGTCTGAGATTCAAATCTCGCTGAGTCATAATGTATTTCAAACTCTTGTGATCGGTGTATACTGTGCATCTCTCACCGTACAAATAGTGCCTCCAAATCTTCAGAGCAAACACAACTGCAGCTAACTCTATGTCATGGGTCGGACAGTTGCGCTCATGAGTCTTCAAATGTCTTGAGGCATAAGCCACTACTCTCTTGTCTTGCATAAGAACACAACCTAGCCCTACATAAGAAGCATCACTGTAAACTACATAGTCCTTCCCGAACTCCGGCTGAATCAAGATCGGTGCTTGGGTAAAAGCTTCTTTCAATTTCTCAAAGGCTCTCTGTCTTGCATCTGTCCACTCAAACTGAACACTCTTCTGAAGTAAATGTGTCAATGGAGCGGCTAACTTAGAGAAACCTTCTACGAATCTTCTATAATATCCAGCTAAGCCTAGGAAGCTACGTACCTCTGTTACAGACTTCGGTTGCTTCCATTCAACAATGGCCTCAATCTTCTTCGGATCAACTCTAATCCCATCGGCTGCCACTACGTGTCCTAAGAAGACTACCTCTCGGATCTAGAATTCACACTTGCTCAAATTCGCAGACAACTGATGATCTAGCAAAGTCTTCAAAACTAGTCTCAAGTGCCGGTCATGGTCTTCTTCAGTTCGCGAATACACCAAGATGTCATCTATAAACACAACCAAAAACTGATCTAGGTACTGATGAAAAATCCTATTCATCATATCCATGAAAGCACCCGGTGCATTAGTCAACCTAAAAGGAATGACTAAAAACTCATAGTGACCATACCTAGTTCTAAAGGCCGTCTTCGGTACATCAACCTCTCTTACCTTTAGCTGGTAGTAACTCGATCTCAAGTCAATCTTCGAAAAGACTGATGCTCCTCTCAACTGATCAAACAAGTCATCAATTCTAGGTAACGGATACTTATTCTTCACTGTCAACTGATTCAACTGTCTGTAATCTATACACATTCTCATGCTTCCATCTTTCTTCTTCACAAACAAAACTGGTGCACTCTAAGGTGAAGAACTAGGTCGAATGAAGCCTCTATCTGTCAACTCTTACAACTGAGTCTTCAACTCTTCCAGTTCTTTCGGTGCCATGCGATACGGAGCAATTGATACAGGAGCTGAATCTGAATAAGTCTCAATGGTGAACTCTACCTCTCTGTCGGTGGTAACCCTGGCAACTCTTTCGGAAACACACTAGGAAAGTCACATACTGTCCGGATGTCTTGAGGTCTAACCTCACTCATGTTAGGGTTTATCACATATGCCAAGTATGCTTCACACCCCAACTCAACTAACCTCTTAGCCTCTAGAACTGAAACTACATTGGACAAGAACTTCACGTTCTCACCCACCACTACAATCTCATAATCATCTGTGAGCCTCAAGGAAATCCTCTTAGTTTCAAAATCTATCCTAGCTCTATGCTCCGTGAGCCAGTCCATACCCAGAATTACATCAAAACCATAGAAAGGAAGCTCCATCATATCCACTGGAAACACGCGTCCTTGAACCATCAACGGACACCTTCTGTACATTTTTCTAACCACTACCGTGTCCCCAAAGGAACTAGTAACACTAACTCCTACCTCTAACATTTCACAAGGCAAATTCAAGGACTGTGCATGCTCACTCAATATGTAGGAGTGTGTAGACCCAGAGTCAATCAAAGAAAGCAAACCCAAAGACTGTATCGAGAAGTTACATGCGATCACATCGGTGTCATGTTGATCCCCACGCTGAGCGTAAACTCTGGCCTGACCTCCGCCCTCCGGCTGGACTGCAACTACATGTGCTATGTTCCTCTGACCATCATTCCTCGGCTGGAAGTTACCTCTGTCGCGCCTGTAGCCTCTTTAGAAGTCATTGGCTCTAGCAGGAGCCTGAGCTGGTGCCTATCCCACCTTATGTGGACAGTCACGTCTAATGTGGTCTCTAGCTCCACAACTCCAACACGAGTGGAAATTTCCCCAACACTCACCGGTGTGGTTCCTCCCGCAAGTAGCACATGTGGGCAACTTCCCACCAGCCCTCTGGCCCTGTTGGCCCCTACCGTGGTTACCGCCACCACGTCTATGATCATAATGATGCATGTTGTCCCGATGCCTCTTGGCATCACCTCTATCAAAGTCACTGGACCTCTTACCCGAACTAGAACCACCAGATCGTTTGGTCAAGCCCAAACTGTGCTCTAAGTCCTTGGCCCTCGCGACCAAGACATCAAAATCAGTGTAGTCTGAAGCTAGAGTATACCTCTTGATCTCTTCATTCAGCTCATAACGGAATCGGTTACATCGTTCCACCTCAGTAGGAACAAGCTCAGAAGCATACTGACTCAGTCTGACAAATCGGATCTCATAATCAGTCACGGTCATACTCCCCTGAAGCAAAGCCATAAACTCCCTCTTCCTCTCATCGAGGTATCGCGGACCCAGATACTTCTTACGGAATGCTGACTCAAAGAACTCCCAAGTAATCTCAGTCTCATCCATACCCGTAGTAATGGTGACCCACCAAGTGTAGGTATCACCCTGAAACAAGGACTCAACACATCCTAACTTGCGCTCACCAGTACATCCTATCTGAGCGAGGATACGGACAGTTTTCTCAAACTACAACTCTGATCTCTCTAGAGTAGACCCTCTAAACTCTTCGGCCCCTAAACCACGGAGTCTCTCTAATGGAAAACCAATGCCCTCTCCCTGATGATATGCTGCTGCCTGACCCCCAGCTACTGCAGTCTGAAATGCCCCGGCTATCGCCTGAACCAAAGGAGCTAAGTCTATTCCGGCCGGTCCTTGGCCACCTTGGCCTCCCTGAGGTCCCTCTCCATCGGCCCCGGCCTCGCCTCTTACTCCAGGTGGAGGAGGCGGTGGTGGTGGAGGAGCTCCAACTCCAACCACAGGCTCTCCCACTTGATCCTCAACTCTAACTACTGGCTCAACTCCTAGAGCCGCTGCCTGTGATTCCGGTCGAACCATCCTAGGCCTCCCACGTGGTCTCATGGTACAGCTAGCAAGGTAATAACTACAACAGCAAACAGATAGGGATTACGTTAGCCAAAGCAAGGGTCCAATAGTGCTCAAGTACTCCTTTTACCATAAAATCTTTTTAAATTAAGTAATAGTAGCAATGGGCACACACTCTACACCAGACGCAACAACTCATGCTTCAAAACATCATGTGAATAGTCAAACATCAAGAATTCATGGCAAGACATGCATCGAACAATACAATCACTTAATATATCAAGCTTACCTCACTTACTTGCCCGAGGTCTCGGTAACCTCAGGCTCTGATACCAACAAATGTAACCCTCTCGCCCCGGTCTGGCCGGATGACCGGTCCGAGTGGGTCACACGGGGAAAACCGAAGCGAAACCCGTTAAGGTTCCCCCTCGGTTAGCAACCCTAATTTTTTTCTTTTAACTTATCTTCTCTAATGGCACATTAAAGTCCTACGTGATCAAAACAGTGGAAATGAAAGAAGAAGGCAATCATCCGAACTCAAATCATTAATTAAACAGTCCAGTTTTAATCCATTAAGCAGGCCGTTTCGAAACACCCTTGAGGCGTATCGAAACGCCTTGACCAGGTCAACTGCCCCAAGCCCATACGAAGAGGCCGTATCGGAACGGAGGTCAACCGTTCCGAAACACCCTCATGGTCAACTTCTCGTGGTCAACGAGATTTTGGCCGTTTCGAAATGCTTTCATCTCGTCATTTTCTCAGATTTCCAGTAGCCAAAACGTTCCGAAACCCGTATCGGAACAGGGGCTCTCAGTGGCCAAACCGTATCGAAACACGTTCCAATACGGGGTCCCTGAAGCCTTACCCGTTCCGAAACGTCCCAGCTCGTTTCGAAACGCGGGCTGTCTGCAACCTTTGAAAACCAGACTTAGGCATTTTTCAACAAGTCTAAAGGTCCCAAACGACCTCTAAAGGCACTCAACACAAGCAAACAAGGTCTAGAGGCATACATCATATGTCAAGCATGCTCAAACACACACAAGGCATAGATTTAAACAATCATTCATGGCATTTACACATTAGCAACATCTCATTATAAAGCATGCTTGAAGTCATTAAATGCCAAAAGGCACAATACATTTCAAATAGGTATTCATGCCAGTCAAAAGCAAAATAAACATCCATAAGGCATACCTCACACAAGCATTTGGCAAGACATATCAGGTTTACAATCCAAGTCAAATTATAAACATCAAACACATATATGAGTCATACATAGCTCATTCAAAACACACACTCTTGCCACATTGCTAAGCTACTACGTAATTGTTAACCGTACTTGAGCAACAAAAAACTTGGAAAGCCCTTTCGCCTTGCTCCGAGCTAACACCACGCTAACAATCTGCATTGTTGAAAATTGAGAGCGTAAGCTAGAAGCTTAGTGAGGATGCTCTAAAATCGAAAACATCAACAATGTAGGGTTCAAGCTTGTATTCCCTAATTCTCATATACAATATGCATAGGTAAATCCACAAGTAGACCTGGCTAGTCTTTCAAGAGTCATAATATGGCATCTCACATCATACTAAGCTCAAACATCATATATCAACATCGCACATCACAATTATAAGAACAAGTTCAATTGGCCACTATTAGTTTACCCGGATGTGCGGATTTAATCTCAACGATCACTTTACCTCAGTGGGATTACACTCATCACCGGACCTTGCATGGGCGGGATTCCACTCATCACCACATGCCCTACGGATGGGATTCCACTCATCATCCCGTAGAATATAAATAAATTTCCGGTGGAATGTTACATCACCGTACTCCTACTTGATGACTCAACGCCATCAAGGCCACGTACGTTTTGACTCAATTTGTGTGCACACTAATCCTAATAATTGATCATTTACACCCGATAAGTTAATTAGTGCCAATTTCATTTACCACATCACACATCCACCATTTACATCACATGTTCATCATATACATATGTCAAGATATACATACACATATCAAACCACATTTCACAATGGCAATTAGGCAAAGCATAAATAGCATTTAATGGAATCAAAGAGCTAAGTTACCAATTTAACTCCACATAGAAATGACCTACCAAGCACATTCCAACTCATACACTACACACACTTGAACCAACTTTAGAACACATTTAAAGTCACTCACCATCCTTCCTTAGCAACCAAAGCAAGCCTCCTACAAGCTCGGATTTGATCCCGATGCCTCTCCAACATCTCCTCTTGCTTCTAGCCAATCAAAAACACATCCATTACTCTCAATTCGATGCTAAAACTCAGTCATCAAGTCAACTCTTAAGCCCAAGTCAAACTTCAACAATTTCCAATCAAATTAATCCCCCAAAATGCCCATTTTCGTGCTCCTTCAAAACCTAGCTGAAAATCCTATTTTCAAACACCCAAATGACACCCAAATGGTCCCAAAACACCCTCCAAACATACTTAAACCATCACCCCTCCAATTTAATCCTAAAACCCACCAAAAACCAAGTTTTGGATACCTTAAACTTGGTCACACGAACCCATTTCGGGTTTTCACCCAAATCTAACTATTTTAACTTATTATATGTATTTTAAGGTGGCTAAATCAAAACCCAACCTAATATTTCAAAACAAGTTGAAAAACTCCATAAAAACTCATACTTTCATTAAACCCTAAAACCCCAAAAGATGATAGTTTTAGATTTTTCAACTATGTAAAGGTAGAGGATGAAGATGAGAGTGAGAAAACACAATTACCTTTGAAAAATGACCTTGGGTTGAAGAGGAAATCAATGGAATAGTGATTTTGTGTTGGGAGAGTCTTAAAAGGGGTTTCACGTTTAAAGTGGGGAGATGTGGAGGAGAGAAGACCACATTTTTGTTCCTTTTTAACTTTTTAAAAGTTGTCTTCCTTTTTAAATTATTTTGGGTTAAATCATCAAAGTGGTCCCTCCTCTTTATTTTAAATTTCAATTAGACCAAACCTAGGCCATATTGATTAAAATTAATTTTACCGACTCGGACCCACTAACCCGACTAACTCCTAACCCCTAAACACGGGTGTTACAGATAGTTTATGAGAGAAGAAGTGCAGCTGAGAATGAAAGAAGAAGAAAAGGAATTGGGATTGTGGTGAAGTATTTAAAGTGTTTCAATAAAGTGTTGATTGAAATTTTGAGGATTTTTACAGTATGATCCGTTTTGTCATGTTGGGTTTCTTTCATTTTCTGGTTAGGGAAAGTGAAATTGTATAAGAAAAAATATATTATCATCTCATATCATATAAAATATAAATGGTGTTAGCTTATTGGTTGAGGCTTATGCCCTCCTCTGCTCTTGGGCGTGGGTAGGGGTGGCAACGGGGCGGATCGGGGACGGTTTTGCATTCCCCACTCCGTCCCCAACACTTGTGGGTACGGTTTTGGGGAATCCCCATTAAACATTTCGGGGATTTTTTCGTCCCCATACCCATCCCTTACGGATCCCCGCAGTTTCGGTTAATCCCCATACCCAAAAAATATAAATTGATTTATAAAACAAATACTCAACATTAAATCTTCAAAATTACAAACATAAAAGATAAATTTAGTTTTATCAAACAACAAAAAAATAATTTCAAAAGTATAAAACATGACTTAAATATTAACCGTTTTAAACATGGCATCTTGCACTACCTTTAAAAGAAAATATGTGATTAATAATCTATAGTTTCAAATAATGGTATGTTTGTTCTAAAAGAAACTAGATTCGATAATTTTTACAATCATATAAATTGCTTCTTCTAATTTTACTCGTACGGTTTATGGTGAGTTTTCGAAGTCACTGTTATTGCTGTTTTTAGTAACAATCTGTTGTCTTTTCTTCTAACATTTGCTCACTCAAAAATTAATAATTCCTAATATGTAACTCGAAATCAATAACTGTTTGTTTTAAACAAATCTAGACTTTCGTGTGATTATATAAATATAACGCTCACTTCCTAATTTAACTTGTAGAATTTTTGGTATTTTTCAAAGTCATTACTAAAACTTTTTTAAGAAATATGCTGCCAAATTTTTATGACCTTTCAACATTCAAATATTCATATAATTTAGAATACATATCTAAATCAATCACTGTGTATTTTAAACAAAATTAGACTAAATCTTGTTTACAACAATGTATAGATAACATTCTATTTATTTTTATAGAATTTACAAAAAAAATTCAAACTTACTATAGCCGGCCATGCTCAGGTGAGAATAGATTTTTGATGAAACATAGGTAAATTACCCTTATGGCCATCAAATTTCGTAAAATATCAGGATCCCTACGGATATTTTTGGGGATTCTTGCGGATATTTTTAGGGATCCCCACGGTGATTTATACGGGTACGGTTCGGTTATCCCCACGGTTCGGATATAGCAATCCCCGTCCCCATCCCCATTTGAGCTCCAGTTATAAAACTTCCCCCACCCTCGTCCCATGGGTAAAGATTTCGGTTATTCCCCATGCCCATCGGTTCGGATCCCCACGGTTTTCGGTTATTCCCCGCCCGATTGCCCCCTAGGCATGGGCTTGATTTCCATTGCATGCATTTACTTCTTATTTTATTTGCTCCATTTGATTATGTTAAATTAAATGGAGCTATGTGTAGAGGTGGCAATCGGGTCATTCGGTTCGGGTTCGGTTCGGTTCGTTTCGATTCGGGTCATTTCGGGTCTATCTAAAATCGGTTTAGATTCGGTTCGGTTCGGTTCGGTTCGGGTTCGGGTCTAATTCGGGTCTGTGATGAGTCGAAATCGGTTCGGATAATGGATCGGGTCAAAATCGGATCGGTTGTTTTCGGGTCGGGTCAAAATCGGATCGGTCGCTTTCGGTTCGGGTCAAAATCGGGTCGTTCGGGTCGCTTTCGGGTCGGGTCAAAATCGGATCGATTTCGGGTCGGGTCAACATTTAAATTTTCGGGTCAATTCGATTTGAGTTGGGTTAAAGGTTTGAGGTTTAGTATTTATGGTTTAGTTTAGAGTTATTGGTGTATGAGATTAATTCTGATTTAACTTGTTAATCTATACATTTGAATTTAATTAAATATTTAAATCAAAGTTTCATGTATCCATATCAAATTTTTTGTATAATTATATTAAATCAAAGTTTATTATATGTAATAATAATAATAATAATAATAATAATAATAATAATAATAATAATAATAATAATGTCTGGAATTAATTAATTTATTAAACTTAGGATCTAATTGAGCTAACTAAAATCTAAAAGCACAAATCACAGACATAATTAAAATAATTCTAAAACTAAATGTGAAATTTCAATTAAAATAATCTAAATTGAAACTCAATTAAATTTAAAAAAAAAAAGAGAAAGACAATTGGTAAAAGTTGAGAGGGAAAGACAAAATTTTGGAGGGAAATAAACCACAAATTTTTTAAGCTAGATTGAAAAAGAAAAGAAAAAGACAATTGGAAAAAAAATAGAGATAGAAAAGACAAAATTTTGGAGAGAAATAAGCCACCAATTTTTTAAGCTAGAGATTAATTACTTTTTAGGTCATGTTGCATTTAAAATGTTACATTTTAGTCAACTTTAAGTTTTAGTTTAATTTAATTTAGTCACTAGTAGTGATGCAATTAAAGGTTGCCCCTATGAATTGGTCTATTATGTATCCATTCCTTTTTGCAATCTTTTGACATTTTTTTCTTTGTAAATGTAAGATTAAATATTGGGAGAGAAAATAGTACATTGAAACTCTAAATTTAAAAATTAGTTTATTTAATTAATATTGAAACGTAAAATAACATAAAATGTTATTATACCACAACTTTGACAAGAGGGACAGTCTCTTCCATGATATAGTATAAAAAGATAATAAAACATACTTCTTTTTATTATTTATTATATTGTTAAAATAGATATTCGGGTTAAAATCGGGTCAAAATCGGGTTAAAATCGGGTTAAAATCGGGTCGATATTCGGTTCAGCTTTCGGTTCAACTTTCGGTTCGGGTAGCATTCGGTTCGGGTCAAATCGGTTCGGGTCCATTTCGGTTCAACAAAAAATTTCGGTTCGGTTCGGTTTATTTCGGGTTTCGGGTCAACTTCGGATCATCATGTTCGGGTTAAAATCGGGTTTCGGTTCGGGTAATTCGGTTCGGGTTTCGGGTCTCGGGTCAAGTTTGCCAGGTCTAGCTATGTGTCACTATCTGGTTGGTTAATTAAATTTATTAAATTAAATAAATTATTTTTTTAAAAAAATAGAACAGTATCGTCATCCGGTTGGTTGGTTAATTTTATTTAATTAAATTAAAAATTAGGATCAAATTGATATAATAAGAAAATAATAAGGACCAAATGTGTAATTTTACAAATTTATGTTAACTGCTATGTCACCCCTCCGTTAATTTTTTAACGACGATAGTTAAAATATGATCAATTTAAAAATTTAATGGATTCATTGACAAGTTACCTAGTTCGATGGTCAAAATAGGTACGCCCAAATAGTTCGGTGGTCACCTGAGTAGTTTACCTAATTAGTATTATGAATAAAGGCTGAACATAGTGTAGACATGTGGGGTCACGACCCCAAAATTAAAAAAAAAAGATTTTAGTCCCTTAAATTATCAAAAAAAAATCTATTGGGCCCTAATTTTATTTAAAATTCATATTAAGTTTTATATTTTTTATATTTTAATTAATCTCTTTCGTAATTTTTAAAAATTTTCACTATGTCTCAAATTTTCAAAAATTTTAGTTACACATTTTCTATAAAAATGTAAATAGAAAACTTTATTTATTTTTGGAAAAATCAATTTAACGAAATTCCTGGTTATGAACATAAATTTTTTGTTGAAGTACATCGGTATTCACCCAACTATAAAAATGATTGTTTTGATCACTGACTTATCAAAAGTTGTAAAATAGTCATTATATTTATCAATTTGTTACAAAATAGTCATTAGATTTTATCGAACTATTATAAAATAGTCATTAGACTAATTGATTTGTTACACTTTAAAATACTCAATGCCTATTTGTAACAATTCGATAAATTTAATAAACTTTTATAAGTTTTAAAAATGTTTTGAGAAGAAAATAAATATTTTTTTTCATAATTTAATGACTATTAGTGTACTTCATCCTTAAAAAAATATTATAATAAAATATTGTCATAATAAAAAAAATAAAATAAACAATGTAATTATTTAATGTAATCTAAATAATGTTACAAAAGAGGAATTGAGGAGGGATCCGCCCAACTCGCAACTAAATCATTATTTCGTTTAAAGAGATTGTCTCATCATACTTATATATGATTGTAATTTTTAATGTAATCTAAATAATATGTAAACAATCTAATTTATCTTAACAAGACATTTATTTCAAGAGACTCGTGTCAAATTATATAAATTTTCAATTTTTAAAAAATATTGTTTTTGGTGTAAATCATGTTTATTTTGTAGTTCATGTTCAGGATTTGTAGCTCTTTCTTCCAACAATATCATCTCCAAAGTTTGGAATAAGACTAGAAAATCTCAAGGCTTTAACTTAAAAACACTTGCAAATGCTTCATTAGTTTTGAAACAACAAAAGAGATGAAATAGTAATAAACTCAACAACTAACACAGCAACTATTAGGCACTGTGTGGTTTATGCTTGCAACAACCTAGAGAAAATTACAAGGGTCCAGCAGAATTAGACCTATCCACAAGCCGAACAACTCACTCCGTCACTCGATCCGACATGCTTAAATCGAACCAAGCCTAACTCAGGTAGGAAGAATCATTTTTCAAAAATTGAGCCTCGACTCCATCCAGCCCTTCAAAGGGTATACACAGAACCAATACTAACCACACAGAGACAGAGTCATGTGAGAGCAACACAACTCACATTGTATGTTCTAAATTCACAGCCATTGAATCATTAAAAAAACAGACTAATCTAATTCTTTCATCCTTGAAGTATACTCCAATACCATGTCAAAATGGCGACCCTTTGTAGGTGTCATACTATGATGTCCTTCAATGGAACAATGCAGCTAGCAGTGGCGTTGTTGTTTCCTTTGTCTCGAATAACTATTGAACTGTAACCATTGTTGTTGGAGTTTGTCTTGTTGAAATGATACAAGTTATATGTTGTTTGTTCCAGTGTTCCTTCCCTGTAAACGAACACGCTATCGTCTTCTTCCATACATCTCCACTTCCGGCTCCGATCGTGATTCCGATAAAGCGGCATTCCCCTGAAAAAAAGGCAGAGGAATTAGCTTTATTGCTATAACAGTCCGGCTCTTCATTTCTATTTAAGTACCATCTGTATTAAACCAATACCAAAACATGGTAACTAAGATATAACACTCCTGGAACCCTCAAAATACATGGAAAGCTGAGAGAAAAAACTCCTCGATCAAAGAAATATGGAAACATGGTTATGAAGATATAACCCCAAACCTTCCAAATACGTGGAAACCGAAACTCGTCGAGCTTAATATAGTAAGTACAGCCTAGTATCCATATCAAAGTAAAATCGAAACACGGTTATGAAGATATAACCCTCCGAGAATCCTTCAAATACATGGAAATCTGAGACGAAAACTCATCCAGCTCGTAACAATTTGATAAGGCTAAAGCTTTCACATGAAGGGATGTATTCAATATCAGTTCTCATTTCCATACTATTCCTGGTAGGTAAACAAGCATAACCATTTTGAACAATGGACTCTACTTTTGTTGAAGTACATGTATATGATTATGAGCCACATATTTAGACACGAGTATTGGATGTGACTCCACAAATACATAAGGAAAGCTTAAACACACTTGAGTTAGACATATTCGAATTCAAGACACATTGGATTGTTGCCGGCTTAAGAGCATTAAACAATTGCAAATAGTTGTTACCAATAAAAACTATGCTAATCCAACTTTTAATTCTTATTTCTTTTGTTCGAATCATTACAGAAATGAATAACACAATAAATATTAAATCTTTATTTCCCAACTAACAGGCTTTAACATAAAGGTATATATATATATTGAAAGCAATCCGTACCTAACGTGGAAGAGTTCAGAAATGTCGCACATCTCGAGATAAAAGTTAACGGCGTCCAGGAAAGCGCGGTAGGTGTAAATGTGGAGCCCGTCGATTCTGGGGTAAGGTAGCTTCGGCCGTGGCGGCTCCGCCGTGGAACCCAAACAAGACGAGGACTTCAACCACCGCGAGGAAAAACCCGGGGAGGACGCCCTATAGACGTACTCCTTCCAAGCCACCGCCGAAGAAGAGTGGTCCGGTGGGAGGCCGACGAAACCCATGGTGGCCATGATGGGCTCGAGCTCCTCGTGGGTCATGAGGGGCTTGAACGTCTTGGTATACCAAAGGGCCAGCTTTCTCATGCAGAGTCTCATGCAATCCTCCATTGTTTTGAGAGAATGAGATTTTCCGGGAAAGATTTTGTGAGGTTTCTTCTGATTGTTTTGGGGAAAAAAGTGAGAATGAAGGAGTTTCGATCGTTGTATTAAAAAGTGGAGAATTTTGGAGCGTGAAATTTGAAAGACTTTTCTTTACACCTTAATTACAGCTATTTCTGAATTATACCCTATTTATTAATCTAATATGGAAGGTTGATTAAACCATTCTCAATTACTCTAAATATTCCTTAATTCATATAAATACAAAGATATTACGAGTTTAAATATAGGTAGAATATTAAAAAAACAATTTTAATATTTGATTAGATAATCACTTTTGTTCATATTTTTTTTTATAATAATTTAGCTCTCAAAGGGCTTGGAGACGATTGATCAACTAACGGTAGACGACTTGACATAATGACACGTTAACCGAAAAAATGTTTTTTTAAAATTATTTTTTTTACTGATATGTCATTTTTTCAAGTCAATACATTTCTCTATATGACACTGTCATGTCAACCTGCACTGTTACTTAGATTTGTTGTGCCATTTCAAGACATTTATTGTTAGTTAAATAATATTTTTCATCTGTAGAGGAGACATTTTGACCCAAAATAAAACGTTTGAGAGTTAAATTATTTAAAAAAATTAAGACCAAAATAATTATTGAATCAAATATTATGAGATTTTTTGGCTTTAAACCTTAAATATATTAAAAAGCCACAGGGACAAAGTTAAACCAAAAAATTAGGAGAGATTAAGATTGAGTTATTATAATAATTTAATGTTAGTGTAATTTTATCACTTCTTCAAAAAGAGTGCGTCTGTTTAGAGGAAGAAATTATATCATATATGTTATTTCCGCCTTGTCATCTATTGAACCAACTAATAAAATGCATTTATTTCATTAATTTTTTTTATGTTATTGTTTTACCAAGTGAAGATTCACTTGATAAAATTTATTTTTAAATTTGATTTACAGTAAATATAAGTGAATATTCACTTGGTAAAAATTAGATGAAAAAAATTAATAAAATATATACATTTTATTGGTTAGTCTCGTAATAACATGGTAGGAATAACCAATAATATAATTTATCGTTTAGAGGAGGGATCTCAGGAAGATTGTTTTCATCAAGATTTTTAAAATTTTAAAAATATTTTTTTATCCGGTTAAAAATAATAGAATTTTTCAAAATTTATAGCGAAAATTAAGAGATTTCGATCACTCAAATTTTAGTTTTTTAAATTGAAATTTAAAGGAGATTTCTAGTATATTTCAATTTCGTAACTAAAATATTTTTAATATATGTTGTAGGCCTATAAAAAATAATCATTTCAGTATTTTTGTTACTCTCAACAATATCATCTTTAAAGTTCAAATTCGAGTATAATATAATTTACTATGACCTGCAAAACTTGTTGATAATATGGCCCTGTTTGACAATTAGCGGATAGCTGATAGCGGATTGCATTAGCTGATAGCTAATTGCTTTAGCTGATTTGACTAGTGGTGTAACACCCGTGTTTTGAGGTTAGGAGTTAGCCGGGTTTATAGTTCGAGTCAATGAAATTTAATTAAATCAATTCAACTCTAAATAATGACCTAATTGAGCTTTAGTAAAAAGGGAAGGACTTATGTTGTAATTTACCCAAAAGTTTTTAAAAAGGATGACAACTTTCAAAGTTGTCATCTTCTCCCCATTTCCCCACAAACCCCACGTGAAAACCCTCTGCCCCTTCTCCAAACTCTCTCAAATTTCAAACCACTATTCCATTGATTTGCAACTTCTATTCCATTGATTTGCAACTTGATTTCAACACCAATTTGAAATGTAAACACGTTTTCTTACTCTCCTCTTTATTCCCTATCAACTCATGGTCTTAGATTTCAAAGTTATGGAGTTTTGAAAATTAGGGTTTATATCAAAGTTTGGGTTTTTAAGGGGTTTTCCATTTTGTTTTGATAAATTGAGTTGGGGCTTTGTTTAATCATATTGAAATACACATTATATGTTAATTTGGTTGAATTTTGGTAAAAATCCGAAGTGAGCTCTTATACCCATTTTTGAGTTGTCAAAAACACCATTTTTTGGTGGGTTTTAAGTTGAAAACAAAGGGCTGATGGTTAGGGTATATTAGGAGGGTGATTTGAGACATTTTGGAGGTCATTTGGGTGTTTGGAAATGGAAATTTCAGCATGGTTTTAGGGGAGCACGAAAATTGGGTTTTGGGGTGATTATGTGGATTTGGAAATTGATGATGTTGGCTTGTACATGTGATGTGAGATGGTGATTGGGTTTTAGCATTGAATTGTGGTGTAATAAGTGTGTTTTGTTTGGCTAGAAGCAAGATGAAGCATTGGAGAAGCTTTGGGACTGAATCCGGGTTCGTAGGAGGATTGTTTCGATTTGCTAAGGAAGGGCGGTGAGTGGTTTCAAACTTGTTTTAAAGTTTGGTTCGAGTATGTGTAGTGTGTGTGTGTAAAGTGTGCTTGGTAGGCCACTTCTAGTTAATTCAAGTTGTTAGTTTAGCCATTGATATCCATAAATACTATTGTGCTTACTTGGCTATGCTCTTGTGATTGTGGTTATTTGGATGCATGTATATCATGATGTGTATATATGTGATGAGCATGAGTTGTGGTTGATGATATGTGTTGTGATAATGATAATTGGCACTAAAATAATTACCGTTGTAAATGATCGATCATTAGGATTAGTGTGCACACAAATTGAGTCAAACCGTACGTGGCCTTGATGGCGTTAAGTCATCAAGGAGGAGTACGGTGATGTAACATTCCACCAGAAGCTTTTTATATATTTCTACGGGATGATGAGTGGAATCCCATCCGTAGGGCATGCGGCTATGAGTGGAATCCCGCACATGCAAGGTCTGGTGATGAGTGTAATCCCACCGAGGTAAAGTGTTGTTGAGGTTTAAATCCGTACAATCGGGGTAATTAATAGTGGCCAATTAAACTTATTCATGTATTGTGATATATGATTGTGGTATATGGTGTTGATACATGATGTTGAAATTGTTGTTGAGCTTAGTAGGATTGAGAAACCATATCATGCCACTTGAAAGACTAGCTAGGTCTACTTGGTTATATGCCTATGCTTGATGTATGTGTGATTAGGATTTACATGCTTGAACCCTGCATTGTTGATGTTTTCGTTTTATTGCACCATCACTAAGCTTATTAGCTTACGCTCTCAATGTTCAACAATGCAGATCATTAGCGTGGTGTTAGCTCGAGGCAAGGCAAGAAGGGCTTTCCAAGTGTGTGACTCAAGTACGGTTATCAATTTTGTATTAGCTAGCAATGTGGCAAGGGTTTTTGTATGAGCTTTATATGACTCATTTGAATGTGGATGTTTGAGTTTGCTTATGGATTGTAAAGCATGTGGTACGATGATGTATGTTGGTGTGTGATGGCATGCTTTTGATGCTTAGGCTGCCTTGTGTATGAGTGCAAACTTCTTATGATGACTTGTGCCTTTAAGAACCATTTGAGCCTTTATGTATGCACAATATTTGCCTAAATTGCTCTTTAATTGGAATGCTATGTATGAATGCTTTGATCCATGTATGAATGCTTCCTTTGGCTTAAGTATGTTTGCTTACATGTTTTTATACGCTTAGGTGAGTCGAGAAATGCATTTAGAGTCGTGTTAGGGTCGTTTAAGTTGGAAATTGTGGAATTGCAGTGCAGGGCGTATCGATACGCCTCAGGGCCGTATCGATACGGTCCTGCCTAAAGGCCACAAATTTTGCCTGGCGTACCGATACCCTCCAAAGTTACTGGAATTTGGAGTTTTGAGTGAAAGTAGAGCGTACCGATACGGGGTTACCGAGTATCGGTACGGGTCTACTCTGTTGACCAAGAAGGGTTGACCGAGAAGGGCGTATCGATACGCTCAAGGGCTGTATCGATACGGACTTCTCAGGGTTGACTTCTTGGGTTGACCTAGACAGGGCGTATCGATACCCCTAGCAAGGGTACCGATACAGTCTGCCTTATAAGTCTAAAATTTAACTGTTATGTATGGCCGTGTTTCGAATGTGTTTCCTTGAATTGTTTTTCCGCTGTTGTGAATCACTTAGGATATAATACGCCTCTAGTCAAGATTAAGATGAAAAAAAATAAATATAGGGTTGCTAACCGAAGAGAACCTTAACGGGTTTCACTCGGTTTTCCCCGTGTGGCCCACTCGGACCGGTCATCCGGCCAGACCGGGACGAGGGGGTTACATTTGTTGGTATCAGAGCCTGAGGTTAACGAGACCTCGGACAGGTAAGTGAGGTAAGCTTAATGTGCTAAATGATTATGTTGTTCGATGCATATTTTGCCATGAATCCTTGATGTTTGATTGATCGTATGATGTTTTGAATGCATGAAATGTTGTGTCTGGTGTGGAGTGCGTGCCCATTGCTACTATTACTAAATTTAAAAAGGTTTTTGGAAAAAGGAGTGCTTGAGCACTATTGGACCCTTGCTTTGACTAACGTAATCCTTATTTGTTTCTTGTTGTAGTTTATACCTTGCTAGTTGTATCATGAGACCACGTGGGAGGCCTAGGATGGTTCGACCAGAACTACGGGCAGAGGCTCCGGGAGTTGAGCCAGTAGTTAGGGTTGAGGCTCAAGTGGGAGAGCCTGTGGTTGGAGTTGGAGCTCCTCCACCACCTCCACCACCACCACCACCTCCACCGAGAGTGGGAGGTGAGGCCGGGGCCGAAGGAGAGGGGCCACAAGGTGGCCAAGGACCGGCCGGGATTGACTTAACTCCGTTGGTTCAGGCGATAGCCGGGGCATTTCAGGCTGCGGTAGCTGGGGGTCAGGCAGCACACTATCAGGGTGAGGCCACCGGATTACCTTTAGAGAGACTTCGGGGCCTTGGGGCCGAAGAGTTCAGAGGTGCTACTCTAGAGCGATTAGAGCTATGGTTTGAGAAGACTGTCCGTATTCTTGCTCAGATGGGATGTACTGGTGAGCGCAAGTTGGGATGTGTTGAGTCTCTGCTTCAGGGTGATGCCTAAACTTGGTGGGTCACCATTACTACGGGTATGGATGAGGCCGAGATCACTTGAGAGTTCTTTGAGACAGCTTTCCGGAAGAAGTATTTGGGTCCGCGATACCTCGATGAGAGGAAGAGGGAGTTTATGGCATTGCTTCAGGGGAGTATGTCTGTGACTGATTATGAGATCCGGTTTGTCAGATTAAGTCAGTATGCACCTGAGCTTGTACCTACTGAGGTGGAACGTTGTAACCGCTTCCGTTAGGGGCTGAGTGAAGAGATCAAGACGTATACTCTAGCTTCAGATTACACTGATTTTGATGTCTTGGTCGCGAGGGCCAAGGACTTAGAGCATAGTTTGAGTTTGACCAGGTGGTCAGGTGGATCTAGTTCGGGTAAGAGGTCTAGCAACTTTGATAGAGGTGATGCCAAGAGGCATCGAGACAACAGGCATCAGTATGATCATAGGCGTGGTGGCGGTAACCACGGTAGGGGCCATCAGGGTCAGAGAGCTGGTGGGAAGTTGCCCACATGTGCTACTTGCGGGAGGAACCACACTGGTGAGTGTTGGGGGAATTATCATTCTTGTTGGAGTTGTGGGGCTAGAGACCACATTAGGCGTGACTGTCCACATCAGGTGGGACATGCACCAGCTCAGGCTCCTGCTAGGGCCAATGACTTTTAGAGAGGCCGCGGGCGCGGTAGAGGTAACTTCCAGTCGAGGAACGATGGTCAGAGGAACATAGCACATATAGTTGCAGTTCAGCCAGAGGGCGGAGGTCAGGCCAGAGTTTATGCTCAGCGTGGAGATCAGCATGACACCGATGTGATCGCAGGTAACTTCTCGATACAGTCTTTGGGTTTGCTTTCTTTGATTGACTCTGGGTCTACACATTCCTACATATTGAGTGAGCATGCACAGTCCTTGAACTTGCCTTGTGAGATGTTAGAGGTAGGAGTTAGTGTTACTAGTTCCTTTGGGGACACGATAGTAGTTAGGAAGATGTACCGAAGGTGTCCGTTGATGGTTCAGGGGCATGTATTTCCAGTGGATATGATGGAACTTCCTTTCTACGGTTTCGATGTGATCTTGGGTATGGATTGGCTCACGGAGCATAGAGCTAGGATAGATTTTGAAATTAAGCGGATTTCTTTGAAGCTCACAGATGACTATGAGATTGTAGTGGTGGGTGAGAACGTGAAGTTCTTGTCCAATCTGGTTTCAGTGTTAGAGGCTAAGAGATTAGTTGAGTTGGGGTGTGAAGCATACTTAGCGTATGTGATGAACCCTAACATGAGTGAGGTTAGACCTCAGGACATCCGGACAGTATGTGATTTTCCTAGTGTGTTTCCGGAAGAATTGCCAGGGTTACCACCGGATAGGGAGGTAGAGTTCAGCATTGAGACTTATTCTGATTTAGCTCATGTTTCGATTGCTCCGTATCACATGGCACCGAAAGAATTGAAAGAGTTGAAGACTCAGTTGCAAGAATTGACAGATAGAGGTTTTATTAGGCCTAGTTCTTCACCTTGGGGTGCACCAGTGTTGTTTGTGAAGAAGAAAGATGGAAGCATGAGAATGTGTATAGATTATCGACAGTTAAATCAGTTGACAGTGAAGAACAAATATCCGTTGCCTAGAATTGATGACTTGTTTGATCAGTTGAGGGGAGCATCTGTCTTTTCGAAGATTGATTTGAGATCGGGTTATTACCAGCTAAAGGTAAGAGAGGTTGATGTACCGAAGACGGCCTTTAGGACTAGATATGGTTATTATGAGTTTTTAGTCATGCCATTTGGGTTGACTAATGCACCGGCTGCTTTCATGGACATGATGAATAGGATCTTCCATCAGTATCTAGATCAATTTGTAGTTGTATTTATTGATGACATTTTGGTGTACTCGCGAACTGAAGAAGACTATGACCGACACTTGAGACATGTTTTGAAGACTTTGTTAGATCATCAGTTGTATGCGAAGCTAAGCAAGTGTGAATTCTGGATCCGAAAGGTAGTCTTCTTAGGACATGTAGTGTCAGCCGATGGGATTAGAGTTGACCCGAAGAAGATTGAAGCCATTGTTGAGTGGAAGCAACCGAAGTCTGTGACAGAGGTACGTAGCTTCCTAGGCTTAGCCGGATACTATAGGAGGTTTGTAAAGGGTTTCTCTAAGTTAGCCGCTCCTTTGACACAGTTACTTCAGAAAAATGTTCAGTTTGAGTGGACAGATGCAAGATAGAGAGCCTTTGAGAAATTGAAAGAAGCTTTAACCCAAGCACCGATTCTGATTCAGCCTGAGTCCGGGAAGGACTATGTAGTTTATAGTAATGCTTCCTATGTAGGGCTAGGATGTGTTCTTATGCAAGACCGGAGAGTAGTGGCTTATGCCTCAAGACAGTTGAAGACACATGAGCGCAACTATCCGACCCATGACATAGAGTTAGCTGCAGTTGTGTTTGCTCTGAAGATTTGAAGGCATTATTTGTACGGTGAGAGATGCACAGAGTACACCGATCACAAGAGTTTGAAATACATTATTACTCAGCGAGATTTGAATCTCAGACAGCGTAGGTGGTTAGAGCTGCTAAAAGACTATGATCTTACTATTGAGTACCATCCGGGTAAGGCCAATGTAGTGGCCGATGCATTGAGTAGGAAGGTGGTCGTGGACTTGAGAGCTATGTTTGCTAGATTGAGTTTGTCCGGAGATGGTGGCTTGATAGCCGAGCTTCAGGTTAGACCTACTCTAGGTCAGTTGATTAGAGAGAAACGGCTCTTAGATAGATCTTTGGCACCTCACGTGCAAGATATAGCCGAGGGTAGATCTTCAGACTACAGTTTCAGTACTGATGGGGTTTTGTGTTTCAAAGATAGAATAGTTGTGCCAGAAGACAGTGACTTGAGACGTACGATCTTGACTGAAGCCCACAGTAGTCCGTTTGCTATGCATCTTGGAAGTACGAAGATGTACCGTGATTTGAAGAATGAGTACTTTTGGGTTGGCTTGAAGAGAGATGTAGCCGACTTTGTGAGTAAGTGCTTAGTGTGTCAGAGAGTGAAGGCAGAACATCAGGTTCCCTCAGGTTTGTTACAGCCGTTGAGAATTTCGGAATGGAAGTGGGAGAACATCACCATGGATTTTGTTTCGGGTTTGCCTTTGACTCCTACGAAGAAGAACTCAGTTTGGGTGATAGTAGACCGTTTTACGAAGTGTGCTCACTTCTTGGCAGTCAATACTACTTACACCTTAGATAGATTGGCCGATTTGTACATTGGTGAGATTGTGAGACTACATGGTGTGCCGAAGTCCATTGTGTTAGATAGAGATCTGCGGTTTACTTCTAGATTTTGGGAGTGTCTGCATACAGCTTTGGGTACCCGTTTGAACTTCAGCACTTCTTATCATCCTCAGTCAGATGGTCAGTCAGAGAGGGTTATTTAGATCTTAGAGGATATGTTGCGATGTTGTATCATTGACTTTCAGGGTACTTGGGAGAAGCATTTGCCTCTAGTAAAGTTTGCGTACAATAACAGCTTTCAGTCGAGCATTCAGATGGCACCGTATGAGGCCCTGTATGGCCGGAAGTGTAGGACTTCAGTTTGTTGGGCTGAAGTGGGACAGAAATTGTTACCTATGCCGGATTTGCTCAAAGGGACAACAGACAAGGTAAAATTGATTTGTGATCGTTTGAAGGCTGCTTCGGATAGGCAGAAGTCCTATGCCGATTTGAAGAGGAAGGAAGTTGAGTTCTCAGTGGGTGAGAAGGTATTCTTGAAGGTGTCTCCGTGGAAGAAAATGATGAGATTTGGCCGAAAAGAGAAGTTGAGTCCGAGGTACATAGGACCGTATGAGGTTGTGAAGAGGGTTGGTCCGGTTGCTTATCAGTTGCGTTTGCCATCCGAGCTTGAGAAGATACATGATGTATTCCATGTTTCGATGCTTCGTAAGTATAGGTCCGATCCATCACATGTTATGCCCGTAGAAGAGATTGAATTGAATCCGGATTTGACTTATGAAGAAGAGCCCGTTGAGATCTTAGCTTCTGACAGTAAAATGTTGAGGGGTAGATCGATTGAGTTAGTGAAGGTGCGATGGCAACGTAGAGGTGTGGACGACGCCACTTGGGAGAGGAAGGAGGATATGGAAAAGCAGTTTTCGTATCTCTTTTAGTCAGGTAATTTCGGGGACGAAATTCCTTAAGTGGGAGAGAGTTGTAACACCCGTGTTTTGGGGTTAGGAGTTAGCCGGGTTTATAGTTCGAGTCAATGAAATTTAATTAAATCAATTCAACTCTAAATAATGACCTAATTGAGCTTTAGTAAAAAGGGAAGAACTTATGTTGTAATTTACCCAAAAGTTTTTAAAAAAGGATGACAACTTTCAAAGTTGTCATCTTCTCCCCCTTTCCCCACAAACCCCACGTGAAAACCCTCTCCCCCTTCTCCAAACTCTCTCAAATTTCAAACCACTATTCCATTGATTTGCAACTTGATTTCAACACCAATTTGAAAGGTAAACATGTTTTCTTACTCTCCTCTTTATTCCCTATCAACTCATGGTCTTAGATTTCAAAGTTATGGAGTTTTGAAAATTAGGGTTTATATCAAAGTTTGGGTTTTAAGGGATTTTCCATTTTGTTTTGATAAATTGAGTTGGGGCTTTGTTTAATCATGTTGAAATACACATTATATGTTAATTTGGTTGAATTTTGGTAAAAATCCGAAGTGAGCTCTTATACCCATTTTTGAGTTGTCAAAAACACCATTTTTGGTGGGTTTTAGGTTGAAAACAAATGGTTGATGGTTAGGGTATATTAGGAGGGTGATTTGGGATATTTTGGAGGTCATTTGAGTGTTTGGAAATAGAAATTTCAGCATGGTTTTAGGGGAGCACGAAAATTGGGTTTTTGGGTGATTATGTGGATTTGGAAATTGATGATGTTGGCTTGTACATGTGATGTGAGATGGTGATTGGGTTTTAGCATTGAATTGTGGTGTAATAAGTGTGTTTTGTTTGGCTAGAAGCAAGAGGAAGCATTGGAGAAGCTTTGGGACCGAATCCGGGTTCGTAGGAGGATTGTTTCGATTTGCTAAGGAAGGGCGGTGAGTGGTTTCAAACTTGTTTTAAAGTTTGGTTCGAGTATGTGTAGTGTGTGTGTGTGTAAAGTGTGCTTGGTAGGCCACTTCTAGTTAATTCAAGTTGTTAGTTTAGCCATTGATATCCATAAATACTATTGTGCTTACTTGGCTATGCTCTTGTGATTGTGGTTATTTGGATGCATGTATATCATGATGTGTATATATGTGATGAGCATGAGTTGTGGTTGATGATATGTGTTGTGATAATGATAATTGGCACTAAAATAATTACCGGTTGTAAATGATCGATCATTAGGATTAGTGTGCACACAAATTGAGTCAAAACGTACGTGGCCTTGATGGCGTTAAGTCATCAAGGAGGAGTACGGTGATGTAACATTCCACCGGAAGCTTTTTATATATTTCTACGGGATGATGAGTGGAATCTCATCCGTAGGGCATGCAGCGATGAGTGGAATCCCGCACATGCAAGGTCCGGTGATGAGTGTAATCCCACCGAGGTAAAGTGTTGTTGATGTTTAAATCCGCACAATCGGGGTAATTAATAGTGGCCAATTAAACTTATTCATGTATTGTGATATATGATTGTGGTATATGGTGTTGATACAAGATGTTGAAATTGATGTTGAGCTTAGTAGGGTTGAGAAACCATATCATGCCACTTGAAAGACTAGCTAGGTCTACTTGGTTATATGCCTATGCTTGATGTATGTGTGATTAGGATTTACATGCTTGAACCCTGCATTGTTGATGTTTTCGTTTTAGAGCACCCTCACTAAGCTTATTAGCTTACGCTCTCAATGTTCAACAATGCAGATCATTAGCATGGTGTTAGCTCGAGGCAAGGCAAGAAGGGCTTTCCAAGTGTGTGACTCAAGTACGATTATCAATTTTGTATTAGCTAGCAATGTGGCAAGGGTTTTTGTATGAGCTTTATATGACTCATTTGAATGTGGATGTTTAAGTTTGCTTATGGATTGTAAAGCATTTGGTACGATGATGTATGTTGGTGTGTGATGGCATGCTTTTGATGCTTAGGTTGCCTTGTGTATGAGTGCAAACTTCTTATGATGACTTGTGCCTTTAAGAACCATTTGAGCCTTTATGTATGCATAATATTTGCCTAAATTGCTCTTTAATTGGAATGCTATGTATGAATGCTTTGATCCATGTATGAATGCTTCCTTTGGCTTAAGTATGTTTGCTTACATGTTTGTATACGCTTAGGTGAGTCGAGAAATGCATTTAGAGTCGTGTTGGGGTCATTTAAGTTGGAAATTGTGGAATTGCAGTGCAGGGCGTATCGATACGCCTCAGGGCCGTATCGATACGGTCCTGCCTAAAGGCCACAAATTTTGCCTGGCGTACCGATACCCTCCAAAGTTACTGGAATTTGGAGTTTTGAGTGAAAGTAGAGCGTACCGATACGGGGTTCCCGAGTATCGGTACGGGTCTACTCTGTTGACCAAGAAGGGTTGACCGAGAAGGGCGTATCGATACGCTCAAGGGCTGTATCGATACGGACTTCTCGGGGTTGACTTCTTGGGTTGACCTAGACAGGGCGTATCGATACCCCTAGCAAGGGTACCGATACGGTCTGCCTTATAAGTCTAAAATTTAACTGTTATGTATGGCCGTGTTTCGAATGTGTTTCTTTGAATTGTTTTTCCGCTGTTGTGAATCACTTAGGATATAATACGCCTCTAGTCAAGATTAAGATGAAAAAAAAATATAGGGTTGCTAACCGAAGGGAACCTTAACGGGTTTCACTCGGTTTTCCCCGTGTGGCCCACTCGGACCGGTCATCCGGCCAGACCGGGACGAGGGGGTTACAAGCGGATTGTATTTACTGATTGTATAAAAGTGTTTGGTAAAATTAACTGATAGTTGTTAGATTATTTAAAAAGCAAAATGACATATTAGGACATGATTATATTCATTACTTGTTTGAATAGTTTATTAATTATCAATATTTTGTATCTAATTATTACTTAGATCTATAAAATTATTTTTAATATAACTTTCTAAACATATTCAAATGATTAATTTATTATTTATATAACGATTTTAATATAATATAATTTAATTAATAAATAAATTTAAATACACATATAAATAAATATGTGATAATAAAAAGAAAAAAGAAAATAGGATTAGCTTATAAATAGGGTACGAAAATATTTAATTTAGATTATTTTGAGATTTTTAGTAACTGGTAAGGTAAAAGAGTCTTTACAACTCTAATATCAAACCTCTAATCTCAAAAAGCTCCTATTATGAGTTTTTTCAAAATTAGCAGTTTCACCTCAATCCGCTCTTTCAATCCGCTGTTTACCAAACAATAATATTAGCGGATTTGACTGGTCAAACCTCTAATTATGCCTAAAACCTCTAATTTTTGCTCAAACATCTCTTTATCAAACATGGCCTATGTATGGGTTAATGTGTAATAATAAGTTTCGATCCAATGTGAATTTTTATTCATAAACTTTTATTTTATGTAATTGGATGAGTCTACCACGTGCGACGAACACCGCTAAACATTACTAACGATGAACGCCATTAAATTAATTAATAAAGATTAAAATTTTTAAGGACTTAACATATAATTAATAATTATTTTTAAATTTTTGAATTTTTTTAATAAGACTAAACTACATGCTTCACCTATTTCCATATTTCTATTTTGGTGAAACTTCATTAAATTAAATTTTATGTATGGTGTTGGGTTTTTTAATTAATAATCTAGATTATTGAAAATGATACTTCGATTACTCTCCTCTTATCTGCGCTTTAACACATCAAAAAAATGTCATCATATCCCTTCTCCTTTGCTCGATTTTGCACATCCAAATTCTCAATTTGTTTCCATCTATCAAAACCCTCAAATATTTTATTCTTTTTCAACAAATCCGTCTCTTATTGAAAGCTAAGAATATTTTCTATCAAGTCGATTCTGATTCGATTTTAACGAAGGGGTTCGCGGCTTTGCTTGTTAATGGATTGTCTGGAAGGGGCATGTCCATGAAGTTTTGAGGGTTTTCGCCTAAATTTGTTGTGCTTCTGGAGCTGCAACAGAGCTTAACACCTTCAAGGAATAATGGGTTCTTGAACATGTTGAAGTTGATGCAAAAGAAGACACTTGAGTTGTTTATTGAAGCTGAGAAGGGTGATAGGTCTTCGGGTAATGGTCAAATTGCGAATGATAACAATGAAAAACATGTTGAGAAATAATACGTAACGTTAGGTACTATTTTACTAAAAAATAATTTAGGTACTAAAATAGAAATATAGAAATAGGTGAGGTACTAAATTTGTAGTTTACCCTTATTAAAAAATCAACTATATATACGTATGGAAAATAATTTAATTGATTTTTTTTAAAATAATTATTAATTGTATGTTGAGTCCTTGAAATTTTTAATTTTTATTAACCAATTCAGTAGTGTTTAACGGTGTTCAGCATTAGTGGTGTTCAGCGATGTTCGTCGCACGTTGTAGAATTTTCCTTTATGTAATTATACAGGATGAGTTTATCACACTCGACGAACATCGTTGAATACTACTAACGCTGAACATTGTTGAACATCCTTAAATTAATTAATAAATATTTAAAATTTAAATGACTCAATATATAATTATAAATTATTTAAAATTAATTTTCAATTAAATTATTTTTCATATATATTATATTTTTTAATTTTTTAAATAATTAGATCAAATATCAACTTTAGTCAATTTAAAAAAATAAAATTCCTAAACTTTAAATCTAAAATTATAAACCATAAACCTTAAACCATACACCTTTCTAGAATCGCTTAAAATCCACACCGTCATCCAATCGCCTCAACCACTGGGTCACCAGTTAATAGTCGGACGTAGGGAATGAAACTAGGGCATGCCAAAGTCAAGGATATTCAAGTAGGATCCAAAGCATGATTGAAGAGCCTCCAGTGGCGGAGGAAAAGTTTCGGTGGGGTGAGGGTGAATGAAAATGTGATATTTTAGGGTTTAAGGTTTTATGTTTATGATTTTGAGTTTAGGATTTTAGGTTTAGTGTTTTATGGTTTGTATTTAGGATTTCGAATTTAACGTTTTTTATTTTTTAAAATTGACTAAGATTGATATTTGACTCAATTATTAAAAAAATTAAAAATATTATATATATAGAAAATAATTTAATTAAAATTTTATTTAAAATAAAATTTATAATTATATGTTGAATCCCTGGGATTTTTAATCTTTATTAATCATTTTAATGATGTTCAACGGTATTCATCGTTAGTGTTATTTAACTGTGTTAGTCAAATATTGTAGAATTTTCCAATTATACATGAGCAACTTTTATTTTGATTAATTATATACATAAAAATTTGATTATAATTAAATTGTACACATTACAAAAATAAATGGCTTAATGGGCCACCAATGGCCCCTAAACTATACACTTTTTACCGAGTTGTCCCTAAAGAATTTTTTAGGATGAGCCACGTGTGACTTTATTAACAAAAAATCAACTGACTTTAGGGTTGTGAAAAAAATCCGACAAATCGAAATCGAATCTAAAATTCGAAAATCGATCCGAAAACATGGTTAACCGGACCGGAAAAATAATTTTGGTTGGTTTTTTTAGAAAAAAAATATTATTTCGGTTTGGATACAGTTCGAAGTTTTGAACAAAAGCGGATAACCGAACTGACCGATTACATAATATATAATATATAAAATATGCATATTTATACAATTATATTGAGAAATTTTAGCACCATTGTTAATTTATTCTCTTACTCAAATAGTTTTCGAATATTTATATTGTATTGGAAAGTAAAAGATTAGCGGTAATTTTAATATATTTCACTCTCAAATATTAGCGGATTTATTTTACTTTGGAAAGTAAAAATTTCAACCTTAATTGTCAATTATTTCATATTCTCAATTTCATACATTAATATATTTTTCTTCAAATATTTCAAAATTCAAACTCTAACTTATTTTTACTATGTTATTAGATTTGATATTTTTAGTAAGGAAAGTTAATAAAACATTACTCGAATAGAACTGAACCGAATATTTCGATTAACCGGTTTAATGGTTAAGGTTTAGGGTCGAGAATTAAGCAACCCAAATTTACCGGTTTTCCGAAATAATTTTTTAACGGTTAATCGAACCCGGTTTTGCACACCCTTAGCCGACTTTAATAAAAGGGGTAAATTACACGTTAAGTCTATCAAATTTTTATTTATGTTCAATTTAGTCCTAAAAATCTTTATTCAACCCAAAATTAACCCAAATGACTTTCAAATTTTTATAATTTAGTCCAATATTTTTGATATGATGATATTTTTGTTTAATTTAGCCCTTAAAAATCTTTATTTAACTTGAAATTAACTCATATTTCTTTATAATTTTATAAAACAAAATTTTGATTAAAATTTATAATTTTATAAATTTAGTCTAATATTTTAAATAACACCAATACATCGTTTCATATATGATAAATATAATTGTTTTTGTATACAACAAGTAAACTTAAAATGGTCCCAAACTAGTAACAATGTCACAGATCGTTAAATTAAATTAAACCAAATTTTCATATATAACAACACATAATTATAGTTTACATATTACATTGCATATTAAATTAAATTCAAATATAATTTTGAGATTAATCCCTGAAATTTTCAATATAAATATAAAGCTAATAATCATTTGTACTTAAGGGTGAACATTCGATCAAGTCGAGTCAAAAATATTGAATTCATCTAGTTGACAAGTCTTATTTTATGACTCAAACTTTATTTAATTTTTTTCCAAGTAAAGTTGTTCGAGTTTATATTCAAATTTAATTTAAAATTTTATAAAGTTATGATATTGATTGGTTCCAATTTAAATGACTTTCTATAACCATATACGATATACATATATATTTCTTCCTATGTGATATACATATATCATGAAGAGTTGAGAGACTCAACTCGAACTTGAAAACTGATGCACTAATTATTAAAAATATTCGAGTCAAAGTTTCACAACTTAAATTTTATTTGATTTTTTTAATTGGATGGAGTTTATGAAACTATGATTCGAATTAATCCGGATCAAGGAAATCAAAAGGTGGCTAAATCAGTTGATTTTGCAGAACAAAAGTCGTTTCCGGAACATAGCCGAGTCCCTCTTCTCTGTGAAACAACTGATTTACTTGATCTTTGGATGTGCAGCATCCCCTGAAGTAAAAGCATGGGTTTGCTACACCAAACCCGAGCAGCCCTTATACCCAGCCCAAAACTTGTGATTTCAACACATTTAACACTTCCAAATGCTTCCAAAATAACCCTCAACTATTACCCTAACAGCAACCCTCAATTTCCAATACAAACCACACTCAAAACTCAACTAAAAACTCTCCTAAAACCCCACCAAAACCCAAATTCGGGAATTAGTATAAAACCATGTAAAAATTAACTATGTTGGACCTTAAGGATAGCAAACAACTTATACAACCTTAACAAAACGAAATCTTAAATTAAAGACACTAAAGATGTCATTTTTAACCAAAAATCTCAAAACCCCAAAATACAAAAACCATGAGCTTTATGAAAAATAATGGTACTAGCTTGTAGAGGAGAGAGAGGACAAGTCAAAAGTGGTTTTATCTTTCAAAAATCACCAAAGATGAGGAAGAATGGTGATGGAATAGTGAACACAAGGGAGAGGGTGTTCTTGTCGTGAAAATGGGGAGAATGGGTAGGGAAGAAGATGACAAGGCTCACTTTAGTGAAAAAGGGGTTTTAAATTTTGAAATTCCATTTATTTACCCTTTTGCCATTAATGAGATGGCAATTTCCTCTATTTGCAAATTCCATGGAAAATGTGTTTCAATTAAATTTTGGTCCAATATAAAATGTTTGTATTAAAATATGAAGACTAAAATAATATTTTGTTATTTAAATTATAAAACCGAACCTGAAATAATATTAAAATATTATTTTCACCCGACCCCTAAACCCAGGTGTTACAACTCTCCCCCACTTAAGGAAATTTCGTTTCCGAAATTTATTGGACATAAAAATACCACGAAATCTACTCATCCACACTTACCTTCTCACCACAACATACTAACCAACTCGGTAGACTTACCACGCAACAACAATTGTAACCCCCTCGTCCCGGTCTGGCCGGATGACCGGTCCGAGTGGGCCACACGGGGAAAATCGAAGCGAAACCCGTTAAGGTTCCCCCTCGGTTAGCAACCCTATCTCTTTTTTTTTACTTAATCTTTTCTAAAGTTCATTTAAGTCCTATGTGATCAAACATCGGAATAAAACACATGAGACAAACATTCGAACCCAAAACAGCAGTTAAACAGCCCAATTTTAATCTTTTAAACAAGCCGTTTCGAAACGCCCTTGAGGCGTATCGAAACGCCTTGACCAGGTCAACTGTCCTAGAGCCTTTACAAGGGGTCGTATCGAAACGGTGGTCAATCGTTTCGAAACGCCCACGACGGTCAATATCTCGTGGTCAACGAGATTTTGACCGTTTCGAAACCTTTACACCCGTTTCGAAACACCTTCATCTCGTGAATTTCTCAGAATTCCAGTAGCCAAAACGTTCCGATACGTGTTTCGGAACAAGGGTTCCAAAGGCCATACCGTATCGGAACGCGTTCCGATACGGGGTCCCTGAAGCCTACCCGTTCCGAAACAATCCCTCCCGTTTCGAAACGCTGGCAGTCTGTAACCTTTGAAATACAGATTTAGGGGTGTTTTGACAAGTCTAAAGGTCCCATAGGACCCCTAAAGGCACACAAAACCATCAAACAAAGTCTAGAGGCATACATCCTAGATTTAACATACTCAAACACGTACAAGCATGGATTTGGACAATCTTTCTAACATGGCAATTTACACATTAAGAGCCTTTCATACAAGCATGCTGGAAGACATTAAAAAGAACCAATAAGCATCATACATATCAAATGAGTTTACATGCCATTCAAAGCAACTTAAGCATTCATAATCGCACTAGCATTTGGCAAGATATATCATGCTTACAATTCAAGTCAACCATAGACATACATCAAGACTCGAATCAACAATTCCTATCCCATTGCTTAACTATTACATTCTATTACTTAAAATTCATACATTGAGCTCACCAAAAGCAACACTTGGAGACCTTCCCTTGCCTTTGCCACCCACAAGCTATTTATCTGCATTGTCGAACAAAAGAGAGCGTAAGCATAAAAGCTTAGTGAGGGTAAGCTCTTTAAAAACAAACCTCGACAATGCAGGGTCCAAGCACGAGCTACAACCAAGATAAAATGCATGATCTTATCTTCGATCCACGCGAGCCATAAATATAGACGATGCATGAACATATATTCAATATCATGTCATGCTCAACATGTTTAAATCCACAACATATGAAATCACATATATTAAACCATGTTGGCAACACCTCCCAAAACACATTGGCTCACAATTAACCACATATTGGCAACATAACTACAATCCGTATTGGCACCTAGCTATGACTCGAATACGCGGATAACCGTTGGAACTCACATCCAACAACTCAACCATTACCTGACGGTGGGATTACACTCATCACCGTTCACGCGGAGGGGATTCCAGTCATCCTCACGCCCCGTCGATGGGATTCCACTCATCACCAACTAATATAAATACAATTTCCGGGCGAACCCGTACTCCTCCTTGGTGACTCAACGCCACCAAGGCCACGCGCGACTTTTGACTCATGTGTACACACTAACATCCTAATGATTGATCATTTGTACCCAAGCATACTAGTGCCAATACTACACATTTCATTAATCATTCATAATATCAATTCATAACACTTCCGTGCTTAGCACGTACTCACCATGACTTATCGTCATGCACAAACCACATTTCCATGCCTAGCATGTACTCACCATGATCCTCGGATCATGAAACCACCTCATAATATCATTTCACATGTCAACACCACATGTACATCATTAACAACCATATCACATTATATTTTACACATGTGTATAACCATATCATATCTATCATCAACATGCATATAACAATACATCAAACATACCCCAACATACATGTATACAACATATACATAATCAACACCATCACAATTTAATACGAGGCATATACAACCATTAAAAAGTGCAACTAAAGTCTCTAATCAAAGCTTGGGATTAGGCTACCACTCTAATCCCAACTCTAGGTGGGTTTACCAAGCCCATCCTAGGTTCACATGCTTGAACCAAATACTCAAAATCATTTTGAAAATATTTAACCACTCACCTAAGCTTCCAAGCTCCAAGCCAAGCAAGCAACCTCCCTCAAATTTCCGGATTTCTTCCCGAAGCTTCCCCAACACAAATTCCCGCTTCTTAACAACCTCAAACACATTTCAAACAATTCCAAATCAGCCCAACATCAAAATACCAACCCGGAATACAATTCAAATGCAATTTACCATGTTGCAAACCATGAACAAATCCCATTTTTAGCAAATTCGGGCAGCCCCTAAACCATGTCCAAAAACCATGTTTCCAACATCCATAGCACCCACAAACAATCCCAAATCAACCCCTAACCATAGTACTACCATTGGGCTATCAATTTCCACCTAAAACAACCCCCAAAAATCACCCAAAACCCTTCAAAAAACTCATTTTTACCCAATTTCGGGAATCCATCAAAATCCAACCAAATTGATATATGTTACACCTTTTAATATGATTAACTAAAGCCCCAACTCAATTTATCAAAACCAATTGAAAAGCCCCCTTAAAAATCCAAACTTGGTATAAACCCTAATTTTCAAAAGTTCATATTTTTAAAATCTATGACCATGTATGAATAGGAAATGGAAAGGAGAGTTCAAATATGTTATTGCCTTTCAAAAGCCCCTTGAATTGATGAAGAAATCGAATGAAATAGTAAAGAGGGTTTGGGAGAAATTTTGGGAGGTTTTCACGGTGAGGAATAAGAAATGAGAAAAGATGATAGATAAAGTGGTCTTTATTTTTTTTATTTTGGTTTAATTACCAAAGCGATCCCTCCCTTTCTTTCTAAACTCAATTTGCTCACACTAAGGTCAATTTGATTAAAAAAATACATTTTACTGACTCGAACCAATTAACCCGACTAACTTCTAGCCCTAAAACACGGGTGTTACAACTCTCCCCCACTTAAGGAAATTTCGTCCTCGAAATTCATCGATCACGGAGGGCCACTGAAACATGCACCTCCACGCTTTCCTCTCTCTCCACAACATACTAACCAACTCGAGAGACTTACCACGCGACACTTGCTATCTTACACTATGATCTCAACTGATTCTTCAAGGCATGCCAACTCTAAACTCAACTCAATCTCTTCAGCAAATATAGCACGGAACAGATCTGACTCACATTTCTGAATCATGGATACACGGAACACACCTCAAACCCCTTTCTAACTCTGGTGGTAACCGCAACAGATAACAACAGAACTAGCCCGATTCACAAACTCATACAATACTGCTTGAACACTTGACTCATAACTTTTCCTGACTGATCCTCTGTCTTCATCAATTAACCAAACACTATGCAGACGTCTTCAAAATTATTCTAGTTGAAATCTCGAATCACTATTACTCGCTTCCATTATGAACCTTCCACGAATGTAACAAATAGAAGAAAACTGAAGCTCGGTCTTGACACGCTGGCAATTTACACACTTACTCTCATACTGAACCACATTATTCATCAACCCAATCTCGAAACACTCGTCTTCAACCCACAATGCGTCTTCATACAACTCAGATGCAATACAAATGAACTACCGTGTGCTTCGGCCAAAACAATACATCTTAAAGCACTAGATCAATCGGTACAACTATTCTGTCTCCGAAATGCAAAACTCTATCATCTCTGAAACTGTACTCTGAAGGTCTTCTTCCCGCTATGTCTTGCACGTGGGGTGCCAAGAATCTGTCTTGCAACTGTTTCTCTTCAAACATTCTGACTCAAAGTAGTCTCAACCCAAAACTCGGCCACAAAACTACTATCATTTGATAAACAGAATTCGGCAAACACGACTCGCAACTCAACTACCAATCTAACAACAATTACACTCGGAACATCGGTCACTACGTTGACTGTCTTCGGATGGTACTCAATCTTGATATTACAGTCTTCAAGCAGTTCTAACACTTATGATGTCCAAGTTTCAACCCTTCCTAAGTTGTCTAACAATCTCAGGTTCTGATAATATATACATACACATTGTGCATTTCTTGCTATACAAGCTTTGTCTCTAAGTCTTCGAAGCAAACACAACTGTAATTAACTCTGTGTCTCATACCAGATAACTCTTCTCACGATCTTTCAACTAACTCGATGAACAAGTCACAATCTTCCGTCTTGCATAAGCACACAACCTAACCCTATATGTAATGCATCACTATGGTTCACAAATTCTTCATCTGATATAGGCTGAATCAAGGTCGAAGTTCTCTTCAAGGTTTCTTTCAGTTTCTCAAGGCTCACTGTCTCGCATCTAACCACACAACTGAACATTCTTCTGTAGCAATCTATCAATGGAGCAACTATCTTCAAACACTATTTACAATTCTCTGAGAGTAACAAGGCTAGACCTAGGAACTATAGATATCTGTCACAGTCTTCAATTTCTTCCAACTCGTATCTTCTTTGGCCTACTAAGGATTTACTCTAGCACACTCAGCTGATCTACATGTCCTAGGAGGACATCTTCGTTAACTCGGAGTTCACGTTGGCTCAACTTGGCATACAAGTGAGTCTCTAATAGAATCTACAATACTAACTCTAAAGCTTGTCATGGTCTTCTTCGGTACTTGAATATACTCATGTATCATCTATGAGGACTACTACAAACTGATCAGGAAGCTTAGGAAAATATTATGTTCAACATCTCTATAAAAGTAAACAACACACTAGTCCAACAAAATAGCATAACTCGAAACTCAAAACGGTCACATCTTGCCTCAAAAGTTGTCTTCGGTACTTCAAATTTTCTCACTTTCAACTGGTAGTAAACGGATCTCAAATTAATCTTCGAAAGACTGAAGCACACACTACTAACCAACTAATCACTGACACTCAGAAACGGATGTTAATCATTCACTGTCACTTGTTTCCACTATCTGAAATCTAAACACATCCTCGTACTGTCACTCTCCCCTCTTCACAAATTACACTGTAGAACTCTGAGATGATGCACTAGGCCTAATGAGTCTAAGGTCTAACAAATCTCGAAGTTGATTCTTTAACATTCTCAATTCTTCCGGAAATCATAAGATATGGAGCAATCAAAACATGAGTAAACTCGAAGACGGTCTCAATATCAAACTCTTCCTCTCTAGACAAGAGATAAGCCGACAATTCTTCCAAACACTTCTAGGAAAAGAAAACACAAACTATCCTAACATTATGCGGTCTAGTCTTCATTCAAAATCAATTTAATCACAATTACTAAGCAAGCATGTCAACTAAACTCAATCAATCTTTGACCTCTAAATCTGGATCAACATTCAACAAGAAGTTCACCTTCTCACCTACCACTACAGTCACACATAAATCTTGTAACTTCAAGTCAACTCTTTCTTTGTCTCAACGTATACACTAACTATTTGCTCTTCAAGCCGAGCCTTGGAAAAAGGCACATTAAAATTGTAGGAAGACAATCACTTCACATCTACTAGAAACTAGTAACTCTGAACCACCAACAAACATCTTCTGTACATTTTTCTGATCACTACTATCTCCCAAAAGGTCTAGTCACATGCGCCCCTACGTCTAAAATCTCAACAGAGATACGTCAAAATCTTTGCACGCTCATACAACGGACGATTCTGCAAAAATTGTAACTTCACAAGTACACAACTGATAGTCTTCGGTCCTCTTGTTTTCAGACTGATTCTTCAACAAAATCCGACTCTTCTAGACTATTCGTAGAGCATTTCAAAACTTCAAAAACGCAGTTCTGGGCACACACAGATAACCATACTGGAAAACCACCCAGACGCACACTGGCCCCAAACACACAAATCGGTTCCCATTCACGGATACTGATCGGCTGTCTTGCATCGAAATCATAGGCTGAACCCCAACGGTCACCACTAACACTTCTGAAATTCAGATTACTCACACGAGACCCCTACCTAGATCTCGCCAAAAGAACTAAGGTACTCATACCTACCTCATCGAGCACATTCAAACTTGCATGCTTGTTAACAACATACGGAAGTACGAACTCAGAACCAATTAGAAGAGACAAACTCAAAACTGTACCAAGGGCTTATCCACTATAACATAGATACCACCTGACTCCCACTCATAGGTCTTCACTTCTTTTCACCAACTAATACCAGAATCGGTCTCGTCATCTCCCACCAACAAGAATCAACTCACGTGCACGCGGACTCGAGCAAACAAATTGTTCCTCAACTCCGGTACAACTATACTCCCCTAACTATAGCAAAGAACTTCCTCTACATCATCCCCATTTTCAAAACCACAACTTCCACTTACCGATTCACGGCCCACACACTGGCCCTAAACTTACTAAAAGCAATAAATCAGTCAACAATTTAACATACAAGTTGGGTGAGCAAAGGAAAGGTCCAAGTGGCTCAAGTATGATTTCCCTCACTTAAAATCCTTTTTCCGATGTAATAGAAGCAATGGGACTATACTAAACATGTTTCAAACAAATCAACACACATACATGCTTAACCAAGCATATAACAAGGATTACTTGCTAAACAAGCAACACATGCGTACGATCAAACAACATGCATTCTCAATCAAACAATCACACATCACAGCATACACGGGTAACGAGCAACATGCTTTTAAACAAACAGTCAACATACTTGTCATACAAGCAATCATACTTACAAAGCAAGCAAACACCGTGCATATCAATTCAAACTTAAACTTACCTCACTTACCTGCCCAAGGTCTCGGTAACCTGGCTCTGATACCAACAAATGTAACCCCCTCGTCCCGGTCTGGCCGGATGACCGGTCCGAGTGGGCCACACGGGGAAAACCGAAGCGAAACTCGTTAAGGTTCCCCCTCGGTTAGCAACCCTATCTTTTTTTTTTTACTTAATCTTTTCTAAAGTTCATTTAAGTCCTATGTGATCAAACAGCGGAATAAAACACATGAGACAAACATTCGAACCCAAAACAGCAGTTAAACAGCCCAATTTTAATCTTTTAAACAAGCCGTTTCGGAACGCCCTTGAGGCGTATCGAAACGCCTTGACCAGGTCAACTGTCCTAGAGCCTTTACAAGGGGTCGTATCGAAACGGTGGTCAACCGTTTCGAAACGCCCACGACGGTCAATATCTCGTGGTCAACGAGATTTTGACCGTTTCGAAACCTTTACACCCGTTTCGAAACACCTTCATCTCGTGAATTTCTCAGAATTCCAGTAGCCAAAACGTTCCGATACGCGTTTCGGAACAGGGGTTCCAAAGGCCATACCGTATCGAAACGCGTTCCGATACGGGGTCCTTGAAGCCTACCCGTTCCGAAACAATCCCTCCCGTTTCGAAACGCTGGCAGTCTGTAACCTTTGAAATACAGATTTAGGGGTGTTTTGACAAGTCTAAAGGTCCCATAGGACCCCTAAAGGCACAAAAACCATCAAACAAAGTCTAGAGGCATACATCCTAGATTTAACATACTCAAACACGTACAAGCATGGATTTGGACAATCTTTCTAACATGGCAATTTACACATTAAGAGCCTTTCATACAAGCATGCTGGAAGACATTAAAAAGAACCAATAAGCATCATACATATCAAATGAGTTTACATGCCATTCAAAGCAACTTAAGCATTCATAAGACATCCATCGCACTAGCATTTGGCAAGATATATCATGCTTACAATTCAAGTCAACCATAGACATACATCAAGACTCGAATCAACAATTCCTATCCCATTGCTTAACTATTACATTCTATTACTTAAAATTCATACATTGAGCTCACCAAAAGCAACACTTGGAGACCTTCCCTTGCCTTTGCCACCCACAAGCTATTTATCTGCATTGTCGAACAAAAGAGAGCGTAAGCATAAAAGCTTAGTGAGGGTAAGCTCTTTAAAAACAAACCTCGACAATGCAGGGTCCAAGCACGAGCTACAACCAAGATAAAATGCATGATCTTACCTTCGATCCACGCGAGCCATAAATATAGATGATGCATGAACATATATTCAATATCATGTCATGCTCAACATGTTTAAATCCACAACATATGAAATCACATATATTAAACCATGTTGGCAACACCTCCCAAAACACATTGGCTCACAATTAACCACATATTGGCAACATAACTACAATCCGTATTGGCACCTAGCTATGACTCGAATACGCGGATAACCGTTGGAACTCACATCCAACAACTCAACCATTACCTGACGGTGGGATTACACTCATCACCGTTCACGCGGAGGGGATTCCACTCATCCTCACGCCCCGTCGATGGGATTCCACTCATCACCGACTAATATAAATACAATTTCCGGGCGAACCCGTACTCCTCCTTGGTGACTCAACGCCACCAAGGCCACGCGCGACTTTTGACTCATGTGTACACACTAACATCCTAATGATCGATCATTTGTACCCAAGCATACTAGTGCCAATACTACACATTTCATTAATCATTCATAATATCAATTCATAACACTTCCGTGCTTAGCACGTACTCACCATGACTTATCGTCATGCACAAACCACATTTCCATGCCTAGCATGTACTCACCATGATCCTCGGATCATGAAACCACCTCATAATATCATTTCACATGTCAACACCACATGTACATCATTAACAACCATATCACATTATATTTTAGACATGTGTATAACCATATCATATCTATCATCAACATGCATATAACAATACATCAAACATACCCCAACATACATGTATACAACATATACATAATCAACACCATCACAATTTAATACGAGGCATATACAACCATTAAAAAGTGCAACCAAAGTCTCTAATCAAAGCTTGGGATTAGGCTACCACTCTAATCCCAACTCTAGGTGGGTTTACCAAGCCCATCCTAGGTTCACATGCTTGAACCAAATACTCAAAATCATTTTGAAAATATTTAACCACTCACCTAAGCTTCCAAGCTCCAAGCCAAGCAAGCAACCTCCCTCAAATTTCCGGATTTCTTCCCGAAGCTTCCCCAACACAAATTCCCGCTTCTTAACAACCTCAAACACATTTCAAACAATTCCAAATCAGCCCAACATCAAAATACCAACACAGAATACAATTCAAATGCAATTTACCATGTTGCAAACCATGAACAAATCCCATTTTTAGCAAATTCGGGCAGCCCCTAAACCATGTCCAAAAACCATGTTTCCAACATCCATAGCACCCACAAACAATCCCAAATCAACCCCTAACCATAGTACTACCATTGGGCTATCAATTTCCACCTAAAACAACCCCCAAAAATCACCCAAAACCCTTCAAAAAACTCATTTTTACCCAATTTCGGGAATCCATCAAAATCCAACCAAATTGATATATGTTACACCTTTTAATATGATTAACTAAAGCCCCAACTCAATTTATCAAAACCAATTGAAAAACCCCCTTAAAAATCCAAACTTGGTATAAACCCTAATTTTCAAAAGTTCATATTTTTAAAATCTATGACCATGTATGAATAGGAAATGGAAAGGAGAGTTCAAATATGTTATTACCTTTCAAAAGCCCCTTGAATTGATGAAGAAATCGAATGAAATAGTAAAGAGGGTTTGGGAGAAATTTTGGGAGGTTTTCACGGTGAGGAATAAGAAATGAGAAAAGATGATAGATAAAGTGGTCTTTATTTTTTTTATTTTGGTTTAATTACCAAAGCGATCCCTCCCTTTCTTTCTAAACTCAATTTGCTCACACTAAGGTCAATTTGATTAAAAAAATACATTTTACTGACTCGAACCAATTAACCCGACTAACTTCTAGCCCTAAAACACGGGTGTTACAACTCTCCCCCACTTAAGGAAATTTCGTCCTCGAAATTCATCGATCACGGAGGGCCACTGAAACATGCACCTCCACGCTTTCCTCTCTCTCCACAACATACTAACCAACTCGAGAGACTTACCACGCGACACTTGCTATCTTACACTATGATCTCAACTGATTCTTCAAGGCATGCCAACTCTAAACTCAACTCAATCTCTTCAGCAAATATAGCACGGAACAGATCTGACTCACATTTCTGAATCATGGATACACGGAACACACCTCAAACCCCTTTCTAACTCTGGTGGTAACCGCAACAGATAACAACAGAACTAGCCCGATTCACAAACTCATACAATACTGCTTGAACACTTGACTCATAACTTTCCCTGACTGATCCTCTGTCTTCATCAATTAACCAAACACTATGCAGACGTCTTCAAAATTATTCTAGTTGAAATCTCGAATCACTATTACTCGCTTCCATTATGAACCTTCCACGAATGTAACAAATAGAAGAAAACTGAAGCTCGGTCTTGACACGCTGGCAATTTACACACTTACTCTCATACTGAACCACATTATTCATCAACCCAATCCCGAAACACTCGTCTTCAACCCACAATGCGTCTTCATACAACTCAGATGCAATACAAATGAACTATCGTGTGCTTCGGCCAAAACAATACATCTCAAAGCACTAGATCAATCGGTACAACTATTCTGTCTCCGAAATGCAAAACTCTATCATCTCTGAAACTGTACTCTAAAGGTCTTCTTCCCGCTATGTCTTGCACGTGGGGTGCCAAGAATCTGTCTTGCAACTGTTTCTCTTCAAACATTCTGACTCAAAGTAGTCTCAACCCGAAACTCGGCCACAAAACTACTATCATTTGATAAACAGAATTCGGCAAACACGACTCGCAACTCAACTACCAATCTAACAACAATTACACTCGGAACATCGGTCACTACGTTGACTGTCTTCGGATGGTACTCAATCTTGATATTACAGTCTTCAAGCAGTTCTAACACTTATGATGTCCAAGTTTCAACCCTTCCTAAGTTGTCTATCAATCTCAGGTTCTGATAATATATACATACACATTGTGCATTTCTTGCTATACAAGCTTTGTCTCTAAGTCTTCGAAGCAAACACAACTGTAATTAACTCTGTGTCTCATACCAGATAACTCTTCTCACGGTCTTTCAACTAACTCGATGAACAAGTCACAATCTTTCGTCTTGCATAAGCACACAACCTAACCCTATATGTAATGCATCACTATGGTTCACAAATTCTTCATCTGATATAGGCTGAATCAAGGTCGAAGTTCTCTTCAACGTTTCTTTCAGTTTCTCAAGGCTCACTGTCTCGCATCTAACCACACAACTGAACATTCTTCTGTAGCAATCTATCAATGGAGCAACTATCTTCAAACACTATTTACAATTCTCTGAGAGTAACAAGGCTAGACCTAGGAACTATAGATATCTGTCACAGTCTTCAATTTCTTCCAACTCGTATCTTCTTTGGCCTACTAAGGATTTACTCTAGCACACTCAGCTGATCTACATGTCCTAGGAGGACATCTTCGTTAACTCGGAGTTCACGTTGGCTCAACTTGGCATACAAGTGAGTCTCTAATAGAATCTACAATACTAACTCTAAAGCTTGTCATGGTCTTCTTCGGTACTTGAATATACTCATGTATCATCTATGAGGACTACTACAAACTGATCAGGAAGCTTAGGAAAATATTATGTTCAACATCTCTATAAAAGTAACCAACACACTAGTCCAACAAAACAGCATAACTCGGAACTCAAAACGGTCACATCTTGCCTCAAAAGTTGTCTTCGGTACTTCAAATTTTCTCACTTTCAACTGGTAGTAAACGGATCTCAAATTAATCTTCGAAAGACTGAAGCACACACTACTGACCAACTAATCACTGACACTCAGAAACGGATGTTAATCATTCACTGTCACTTGTTTCCACTATCTGAAATCTAAACACATCCTCGTACTGTCACTCTCCCCTCTTCACAAATTACACTGTAGAACTCTGAGATGATGCACTAGGCCTAATGAGTCTAAGGTCTAACAAATCTCGAAGTTGATTCTTCAACATTCTCAATTCTTCCGGAAATCATAAGATATGGAGCAATCAAAACAGGAGTAAACTCGAAGACGGTCTCAATATCAAACTCTTCCTCTCTAGACAAGAGATACGCCGACAATTCTTCAAACACTTCTAGGAAAAGAAAACACAAACTATCCTAACATTATGCGGTCTAGTCTTCATTCAAAATCAATTTCATCACAATTACTAAGCAAGCCTGTCAACTAAACTCAATCAATCTTTGACCTCTAAATCTGGATCAACATTCAACAAGAAGTTCACCTTCTCACCTACCACTACAGTCACACATAAATCTTGTAACTTCAAGTCAACTCTTTCTTTGTCTCAACGTATACACTAACTATTTGCTCTTCAAGCCGAGCCTTGGAAAAAGGCACATCAAAACTGTAGGAAGACAATCACTTCACATTTACTAGAAACTAGTAACTCTGAACCACCAACAAACATCTTCTGTACATTTTTCTGATCACTACTATCTCCCAAAAGGTCTAGTCACATGCGTCCATACGTCTAAAATCTCAATAGAGATACGTCAAAATCTTTGCACGCTCACACAACGGACGATTCTGCAAAAATTGTAACTTCACAAGTACACAACTGATAGTCTTCGGTCCTCTTGTTTTCAGACTGATTCTTCAACAAAATCCGACTCTTCTAGACTATTCGTAGAGCATTTCAAAACTTCAAAAACGCAGTTCTGGGCACACACAGACAACCATACTAGAAAACCACCCAGACGCACACTGGCCCCAAACACACAAATCGGTTCCCATTCACGGATACTGATCGGCTGTCTTGCATCGAAATCATAGGCTGAACCCCAACGGTCACCACTAACACTTCTGAAATTCAGATTACTCACACGAGACCCCTACCTAGATCTCGCCAAAAGAACTAAGGTACTCATACCTACCTCATCGAACACATTCAAACTTGCATGCTTGTTAACAACATACGGAAGTACGAACTCAGAACCAATTAGAAGAGACAAACTCAAAACTGTACCAAGGGCTTATCCACTATAACATAGATACCACCTGACTCCCACTCATAGGTCTTCACTTCTTTTCACCAACTAATACCAGAATCGGTCTCGTCATCTCCCACCAACAAGAATCAACTCACGTGCACGCGGACTCGAGCAAACAAATTGTTCCTCAACTCCGGTACAACTATACTCCCCTAACTATAGCAAAGAACTTCCTCTACATCATCCCCATTTTCAAAACCACAACTTCCACTTACCGATTCACGGCCCACACACTGGCCCTAAACTTACTAAAAGCAATAAATCAGTCAACAATTTAACATACAAGTTGGGTGAGCAAAGGAAAGGTCCAAGTGGCTCAAGTATGATTTCCCTCACATAAAATCCTTTTTCCGATGTAATAGAAGCAATGGGACTATACTAAACATGTTTCAAACAAATCAACACACATACATGCTTAACCAAGCATATAACAAGGATTACTTGCTAAACAAGCAACACATGCGTACGATCAAACAACATGCATTCTCAATCAAACAATCACAAATCACAACATACACGGGTAACGAGCAACATGCTTTTAAACAAACAGTCAACATACTTGTCATACAAGCAATCATACTTACAAAGCAAGCAAACACCGTGCATATCAATTCAAACTTAAACTTACCTGCCCAAGGTCTCGGTAACCTGGCTCTGATACCAACAAATGTAACCCCCTCATCCCGGTCTGGCCGGATGACCGGTCCGAGTGGGCCACACGGGGAAAACCGAAGCGAAACCCGTTAAGGTTCCCCCTCGGTTAGCAACCCTATCTCTTTTTTTTTACTTAATCTTTTCTAAAGTTCATTTAAGTCCTATGTGATCAAACAGCGGAATAAAACACATGAGACAAACATTCGATCCCAAAACAGCAGTTAAACAGCCCAATTTTAATCTTTTAAACAAGCCGTTTCGAAACGTCCTTGAGGCGTATCGAAACGCCTTGACCAGGTCAACTGTCCTAGAGCCTTTACAAGGGGTCGTATCGAAACGGTGGTCAACCGTTTCGAAATGCCCACGACGGTCAATATCTCGTGGTCAACGAGATTTTGACCGTTTCGAAACCTTTACACCCGTTTCAAAACACCTTATCTCGTGAATTTCTCAGAATTCCAGTAGCCAAAACGTTCCGATACGCGTTTTGGAACAGGGGTTCCAAAGGCCATACCGTATCGAAACGCGTTCCGATACGGGGTCCCTGAAGCCTACCCGTTCCGAAACAATCCCTCCCGTTTCGAAACGCTGGCAGTCTGTAACCTTTGAAATACAGATTTAGGGGTGTTTTGACAAGTCTAAAGGTCCCATAGGACCCCTAAAGGCACACAAAACCATCAAACAAAGTCTAGAGGCATACATCCTAGATTTAACATACTCAAACACGTACAAGCATGGATTTGGACAATCTTTCTAACATGGCAATTTACACATTAAGAGCCTTTCATACAAGCATGCTGGAAGACATTAAAAAGAACCAATAAGCATCATACATATCAAATGAGTTTACATGCCATTCAAAGCAACTTAAGCATTCATAAGACATCCATCGCACTAGCATCTGGCAAGATATATCATGCTTACAATTCAAGTCAACCATAGACATACATCAAGACTCGAATCAACAATTCCTATCCGATTGCTTAACTATTACATTCTATTACTTAAAATTCATACATTGAGCTCACCAAAAGCAACACTTGGAGACCTTCCCTTGCCTTTGCCACCCACAAGCTATTTATCTGCATTGTCGAACAAAAGAGAGCGTAAGCATAAAAGCTTAGTGAGGGTAAGCTCTTTAAAAACAAACCTCGACAATGCAGGGTCCAAGCACGAGCTACAACCAAGATAAAATGCATGATCTTACCTTCGATCCACGCGAGCCATAAATATAGATGATGCATGAACATATATTCAATATCATGTCATGCTCAACATGTTTAAATCCACAACATATGAAATCATATATATTAAACCATGTTGGCAACACCTCCCAAAACACATTGGCTCACAATTAACCACATATTGGCAACATAACTACAATCCGTATTGGCACCTAGCTATGACTCGAATACACGGATAACCGTTGGAACTCACATCCAACAACTCAACCATTACCTGACGGTGGGATTACACTCATCACCGTTCACGCGGAGGGGATTCCACTCATCCTCACGCCCCGTCGATGGGATTCCACTTATCACCGACTAATATAAATACAATTTCCGGGCGAACCCGTACTCCTCCTTGGTGACTCAACGCCACCAAGGCCACGCGCGACTTTTGACTCATGTGTACACACTAACATCCTAATGATCGATCATTTGTACCCAAGCATACTAGTGTCAATACTACACATTTCATTAATCATTCATAATATCAATTCATAACACTTCCGTGCTTAGCACGTACTCACCATGACTTATCGTCATGCACAAACCACATTTCCATGCCTAGCATGTACTCACCATGATCCTCGAATCATGAAACCACCTCATAATATCATTTCACATGTCAACACCACATGTACATCATTAACAACCATATCACATTATATTTTACACATGTGTATAACCATATCATATCTATCATCAACATGCATATAACAATACATCAAACATACCCCAACATACATGTATACAACATATACATAATCAACACCATCACAATTTAATACGAGGCATATACAACCATTAAAAAGTGCAACCAAAGTCTCTAATCAAAGCTTGGGATTAGGCTACCACTCTAATCCCAACTCTAGGTGGGTTTACCAAGCCCATCCTAGGTTCACATGCTTGAACCAAATACTCAAAATCATTTTGAAAATATTTAACCACTCACCTAAGCTTCCAAGCTCCAAGCCAAGCAAGCAACCTCCCTCAAATTTCCGGATTTCTTCCCGAAGCTTCCCCAACACAAATTCCCGCTTCTTAACAATCTCAAACACATTTCAAACAATTCCAAATCAGCCCAACATCAAAATACCAACCCGGAATACAATTCAAATGCAATTTACCATGTTGCAAACCATGAACAAATCCCATTTTTAGCAAATTCGGGCAGCCCCTAAACCATGTCCAAAAACCATGTTTCCAACATCCATAGCACCCACAAACAATCCCAAATCAACCCCTAACCATAGTACTACCATTGGGCTATCAATTTCCACCTAAAACAACCCCCAAAAATCACCCAAAACCCTTCAAAAAACTCATTTTTACCCAATTTCGGGAATCCATCAAAATCCAACCAAATTGATATATGTTACACCTTTTAATATGATTAACTAAAGCCCCAACTCAATTTATCAAAACCAACTGAAAAACCCCCTTAAAAATCCAAACTTGGTATAAACCCTAATTTTCAAAAGTTCATATTTTTAAAATCTATGACCATATATGAATAGGAAATGGAAAGGAGAGTTCAAATATGTTATTACCTTTCAAAAGCCCCTTGAATTGATGAAGAAATCGAATGAAATAGTAAAGAGGGTTTGGGAGAAATTTTGGGAGGTTTTCACGGTGAGGAATAAGAAATGAGAAAAGATGATAGATAAAGTGGTCTTTATTTTTTTTATTTTGGTTTAATTACCAAAGCGATCCCTCCCTTTCTTTCTAAACTCAATTTGCTCACACTAAGGTCAATTTGATTAAAAAATACATTTTACTGACTCGAACCAATTAACCCAACTAACTTCTAGCCCCAAAACACGGGTGTTACAACAACTATCTAATGCTTAGATCTCAATTGATTCCTTCAAGGCATGTCAATTTAAAACTCAACTTAATCTCTTCAACAACTTAGCACGGTACAGATCTGACTCACACTTCCGAATCACAGATACACAGGACACATAACAAACCCCTCTCTAATTCTGGTGGTAACCGCAATAAATAAACAACAGAACTAGCCCGATTCACTACTCATACAACATTGTTTGAAAACTTGACTGATAACTCTCTCTGACTGACCATCTGACTTTAACAGGTAACCAAACACTATGCAAACGTCTTCAAAAAATCTAGTCGAAATCTCGAATCTCCATTACCCACTTTCATGAAGAAATTTGATGCGCGGCCTTGACACGCTGGCAAATTACACACTTACTCTCATACTGAACAACATCATTCATCAACTCAATCCAGAAGTACTCATCTCCAACCCACAATACGTCTTCATACTACTCAGATGCAATACAAATAAACTGCCATGTGATTCGGCCAAAACAATACGTCTCAAAACACTATGTCAGTCGGCACAACTATTCTATCTCTAAACTACAAAACTATATCGTCTTCGAAACTGTATTTTGAAGGTCTTCCTTCCGCTATGTCTTGCACGTGAGGTGCCAAGAACTTGTCTTGCAACTGTTTCTGTTTAAGCATCTGACCCAAAGTAGGTTTAACATGAAACTCGACCATAGAACTACTATCATTCGGTAAACTAAATCTGGCAAACACAGCTCGCAACTCTACTACTAATCTAACAACAGATATAACTCGGAACATCGGTTACTACATTGACTCTCTTCGGATGGTACTCAATCTTGGGATTACAGTCTTCAAGTAGTTCTAGCAACTCATGTTGTTCAAGTTTCAACCCTTCCTAAGTTGTCTAATTTTTTTCAAGTTCTGATGATAAGTGTACCTATACTATGCATTTCTTATTATACATGCTTTGTTTCTAAGTCTTCGAAGCAAATACAACTGTAATTAACTCTATGTCTTGTGACGGATAACTCTTCTCTCGGTCTTTCAACTTTCTCGATGAATAAGCCACAATCTTCTGTCTTACATAAGCACACAACCTAACCCTACATGTGACGTATCACAACAGTTCACAATTTCTCTCTCTGACAATAGCTGGATCAAGGTCGAAGTTCTCTTCAAAGTTTCTTTCGGTTTCTCGAGGGTTCATTGTCTCGCATCTAACCACACAACTGAACATTATTCTGTATCAATCTGTCAAATGAGCAGCTATCTTCAAACGACTATTTACAATTCTCTGAAAGTAACAATGCTAGACCTAGGAACTATAGATATCTGTCACAGTCTTCAATTTCTTCTAACTCACATCTTCTTCTGTCTACTTGGGATTTACCCTAATACACTCGGCTAATCTACATGTCTTAGGAGGACATCTTCCTTAACTCGGAGTTCATGTTGCACAACTTGGTATACATTTAATCCTCTAATAAGATCTACAAAACTAACTCCAAAGCTTGTCATGGTCTTCTTCGGTACGCGAAAATACCCATGTATCATCTATGAGAACTGATCAGGGAACTCGGGAATTGTTCTGCTCAACATCTCTATAATAGTAACTAACACACTAGTCAAATGAAACGACATAGCTCGGAACTCAAAGCGATCACATCTTGCCCCGAAAGTTGTCTTCGGTACTTCAACTTTTCTCACTCTCAACTGGTAGAAATCGGATCTCAAATTTATCTTCGAAAAGGCTGGAGCACACCCTAACTAATCTACAAATCACTGACACTCGAAAACGGATACCAATTATTCATTGTCAATTGTTTCAACTGTCTATTGTCTAATCACATTCTCGTATTGTCTTCTCTCTTCTTCACAAATTACACTGTCATACTCTAAGATGATGTACTAGGCCTAATGAATCTAAGGTCTAACAAATCTCGAAGTTGATTCTTCAACACTCTCAATTCTGTCGGGAATCATAAGATACAGAGCAATCAAACATAAGCAAACTCGGAGACGGTCTCAATAACAAATTCTTCTTCCCCATCAAAAGTCTAACCGGGCAATTCTTGCAAACACTTCTAGGAAAATCACAAACTATTTTAACATTATGCGGTCTAATCTTCATTCAATAGTCAAATTCATCACATTTGCTAGACAAGCTTGTCAACTAAACTCAATCAATCTTTGACCTCTAAAGCTGGTTCAACATTCGATAAGAAGCTCACATCCTCACCTACCACTACAGACTCACAGAAATCTGCAACTTCAAGGAAACTCTCTCTTTGTCTCAACGTATACCCTAGCTTTGTGTTCTACGAGCCGAACCACGCCAACTGCTACATCGAAACCGTAAAAGACAATTACTTCACATCCACTAGAATCACGTAACCCTGAACCACCAACAAACATCTTCTGTACATTTCTCTGACCACCACTATCTCACTAAAAGGTCTAGTCACATGTGTCCATACGTCTAAGATCTCAACAAGTATATCTAATTTCTTTGCATGCTCACACAAACGGACGAATCCGCAGAAATTGCAACTTCACAAGTACACAGATGTTAGTCTTCGGCTCTCTTGTCTTCAGGCTGGTCCTCCAAACATAAGCTAGCTCTTCAAAACCGTCCTTAGAGCATCTCGAAACTTCAAAATTCAATTCTGATTACACACAAACTTTCATGCTTGAACTTGTTCTATAACATCGGTCCTGACGACTCGAAACATCCCACTACCCAACAATCTGAAGTTATGGCTCAAGACTTCCTTCTCGGCTCAACTATATCGGAAGTGACTTCATCTCTCCTTCTTGCTGGAAGACAACTTAGACGCACAATGGCCCAATCATACTAATCGATTTCCACCCACGGATACTGACCGACTGTCTTGTATTAAAACTATAGGTCGAACCCCAACGATCACTAACTAACATTTCTGAATTTTGGATTACTCACACGAGACTCTTACCCTGATCTCGCCAAAAGAACTAAGGTACTCATACCTACCTCTAACACTTCACCGGGCACCAACAACTTTGCATGCTTGCTAATAACATATGGAAGTATAGATTCAGAATCAATCAGAAGGGAACAAACTCAAAACTGTACCAAGGGCTTATCTACTGTAACATCGATACCACTCTGACTCCCACTCATAGGTCTTCACTTCTTTTTACCCACTAATATCAGAAACGATCACATCGTCCCTCACCAACAAGAATTAACCCACATACACACGGCCCATACCTCACTGACTATAGCGATGAACTCCCTCAACCTCATCCACATTTTGAGAAACCACAACTTCCACTTACTGATTCACGGCCCACTCCTTGGCCTCAAACTACTAAAAAGCAATAAATCAACAACAACGACAAATTAACATACAAACTGGGTTAGTAAAGGAAAGGGTCCAAGTGGCTCAAGTATGATTCCCTCACTTGAAATCTCTTTTTCCGATGTAATAGAAGCAATGAGACTCTACTAAACATACTTCAAGCAACATACGCGTACGATCAAACAACATACATTCACGATCAAACAATCACACATCACATGATGCACGAATAACAAGGACCAAGCTTACATGGCAAGCAAACACCGTACAATTTAATATAAGAACTTAACTTACCTTACTTACCTGCCCAAGGTCTCGGAAACCTTAGGCTCTGATACCAACAAATGTAACCCCCTCGTCCCGGTCTGGCCGGATGACCGGTCCGAGTGGGTCACACGGGGAAAACCGATGTGAAACCCGTTAAGGTCCCACTTCGGTTAGCAACCCTAGAAAAATTCTTTTATTTATATCTTGTCTAAATGCATTATCAAACCCTATGTGAAACACGACATCAGAAACACAAACATTATAACAATGACCATCCAAATCAACATATTAAAATAACCTATTTTTCCTTTTTAAGCAGACCGTATCGGAATGCCCTTAGGGTGTTTCGAAACGCCATGACCTGGTCAACTGGCCAAAGTCAAACCGATAAGACCGTTTCGAAATAGGGGTGGACCATATCGAAACGAGGTCAACGGTCAACTTCTCGTGGTCAATGATACGAAGACCGTTCCGAAACGCTAAGGCCGGTTTCGATACATCAATTTATCATCAAATTCTCAGATTTCCAGTGGCAAAAACGTATCGAAACATTCCTTAGGTGTATCGAAACACCTGGCCAAAAACAAAGGGGCCGTATCGGAACATGGTCGACCGTTTCGAAATGCCCTCTGTCTGCAAATTGGTTTTAGCTGGTTTTTGGTACAATGCTGTCCCAAAAACACCACTAAGACCCCACACAACACACTAACATAAACCCTAAGGCAAAACCAACATCTACCAACATGCTCAACGCACCACAAGCATATAAGAACCATCCATTAAAGAATCAACAACATCCAACACATGCTTCATACATAAACTTAAGGTTCATGCTTCACAAAAACATGCACTTAAGCATTTAAGATAGGCAAGCTTAACATGGTTTACAATCCAAACATGGCATCCAAAAGCCGAACCAACAACATGATAAAGAAGAGTCTAACATGCTCTTAAACGAAACCAACATTTAACATACTTCAAAACTCAAATTGCGACATCTATGCCATTGCTTGACTATTGCAATCTACAATTTAAAATTCATACTTGAGCTAACCATAAGCAACACTTGGAGACCTTTCCTTGCCCTTGCCACCCACAAGCTACTGATCTGCATTGTCGAACAAAAAGGAGCGTAAGCATAAAAGCTTAGTGAGGGCAGCTCATAAAACAAACCTCGACAATGCAGGGTTCAAGCACGAGCAACAACCAAGATAAAATACATGATCTTACCTCCGATCTGCAAGAGCCAAAATAATCATGATGCATGAACATATTATCAAAATCATGTCATGCTCAACAAGTCCATAACCTCAACATATAGAAACACATATAACCAACATATGAGCAACATAATCCACAATCTGTATTGGCACCTAGCTATGACTCGAATATGCAGATAACCGTTGGAACTCACATCCAACAACACAACCGTTACCTGATGGTGGGATTACACTCATCACCGTTCACGCGGAGGGGATTCCACTCATCCTCACGCGCGTCGATGTGATTCCACTCATCACCGACTAATATATATAAGAAGATTTCCGGGCGAACCCGTACTCCATCTTGATGACTACAATCATCAAGACCACGCGCGTGTTTGACTCACGTGTGTACACTAAACATCCTAATGATCGATCATTTGTACCCAAGCATACTAGTGCCAATACTACACATTTCATTAATCTTTCACAATATCATTTCATAACACTTTCGTGCTTAGCACGCACTCATCATGACTCATTGTCATGCACAAACCACATTTCCATGCCTAACATGTACTCACCATGATCCTTAGATCATACAATCACCTCATATCACCATTTCACATGTCAACACCATATGTATGTCATTAACACTAATATCACATCATATTTTACTCATATGTATAACCATATCATATTTATCATCAACATGCATATAACAATGCATCGAGCCATGTCTCAACATACATGTATAACAACGTATACATAACACCACAATCACAACTAATCAAGAGGCATAAACAACCATTAAAGAGTGCAACCAAAGTCTCTAATTTAAGCTTGGGATTAGGCTGCCACCCTAATCCAAACTCTAGGTGGGTCTACCAACCCCAACCTAGTCCACATGCTTGAACCATTTGCTCAAAACCATTCAAAACATTTTAACCACTCACCTCCACCTCCAAGCTCAACTACCAAGCAAGCAACACCTTCAAGTCTCCGGATTTGTTCCCAAGGCTTCACCAACACATAATCTCGCTTCTAATCACCTCAACACAACCAAAATAGCCTCAAATCAGTCCACACAACAATGTAACAACCCAGAACACTAATCAAGCAATAAACACATGAATTCAAGCCATGAACAATCCCCCCAAAACACCAAACCCAAGCAGCTCTTATACCCAGCCCAAAACTTGTGATTTCAACACATTTAACACTTCCAAATGCTTCCAAAACAACCCCCAACTATAACTCTAACATCAACGCTCAATTTCCAACACAAACCACACCCAAAACTCAACTAAAAACTCTCCTAAAACCCCAACAAAACCCAAATTCGGGAATTAGCATAAAATCATGTAAAAATTAACTATGTTGGACCTTAAGGATAGCAAACAACTTATACAACCTCAACAAAACGAAATCTTAAATTAAAGACACTAAAGATGTCATTTTTAACCAAAAATCTCAAAACCCCAAAATACAAAAACCATGAGCTTTATGAAAAATAATGGTACTAGCTTGTAGAGGAAAGAGAGGACAAGTCAAAAGTGGTTTTACCTTTCAAAAATCACCAAAGATGAGGAAGAATGGTGATGGAATAGTGAACACAAGGGAGAGGGTGTTCTTGTCGTGGAAATGGGGAGAATGGGTGGGGAAGAAGATGACAAGGCTCACTTTAGTGAAAAAGGGGTTTTAAATTGTGAAAGTCCATTTATTTACCCTTTTGCCATTAATGAGATGGCAATTTCCTCTATTTGCAAATTCCATGGAAAAGGTGTTTCAATTAAATTTTGGTTCAACATAAAATGTTTGTATTAAAATATGAAGACTAAAACAATATTTTATTATTTAAATTATAAAACCGAACCCAAAATAATATTAAAATATTATTTTCACCCGACCCCTAAACCGGGTGTTACAGATAAAATTTTGAACTCTTTGAAGAATGTATTGATTTTTGTTAATAAAACTAAGCTTGATTCTTGTTCCATTTGTCCTATTGCCAAGCAACAACGACTGTCATTTTCTTCTTCTGTTACACATACACATGCACCATTTGAATTAATGCATTGTGATATTTAGGGGCCTTTCAAAGTCTCAACATATAATAATCAGTGTTTCTTCCTCACCTTGGTTGATGATTTCACTAGAACAACATGGACATTCCTTCTTCAACATAAATCTGATGTTGTCACTGTTGTTCCAAATTTTATAAACATGGTTAAAAGGCAATATGATTTTGATATTAAGGTGTTTAGGTCTGATAATGCACCTGAACTGAAGTTCACTGAATTGTTTTCAAGATTGGAAATTCTACATCAATTTTCTTGTGTGAAAACCCCTCAACACAATTCAATACTTGAAAGGAAACATCAGCACTTGTTAACTATAGCTCGTGCCTTGTTTTTTACTTCTTGTGTTCTTCTTAAATTCTGGGGAGATTGTATCTTAACTGCCACCTTCTAATCAGTAGACTTCCTTCTCCCTTGCTTCATAACAAAACTCCCTATGAGATGCTTCATTCTCATACACCTTCTTATCAGCATATTAGAACTTTTGGCTACATGTGCTTTGTTTCTACTTTAAAGAGTCAAAGACACAAATTTTCTGAACGTGCCTTACCTGGGGTATTCTTCGGATATGTTTATGGTATTAAAGGTTACAAAGTGTATGTTTTAAAAACTCATAGCATTGTAATTTCACGTGGTGTTACCTATCATGAAGAAGTATTTCCTTTCCATGCTATTTCTTCCTCAACTTCTATAATTGATCCTTTTCCTCATATTCCTTTACCATCTGTCTGTTATGAATCAGTGCCTTCTAATAGTAATGATTCAATTTCTGCTGTTAATGATCTTACTTCTAGTAATTCTAATAATGATCACAATATTAATGTTTCACATGAACAATATGTTCATACTCAGTCTAATGATCCTGGACCTCTTGTAATGCATGGCACTAACATGCATGCCACTAACATGCAGGATAGTGCCCAACATGTTCATCCTCTTGTAATAAATGACACTAACATGAATGACATTGTTTCTATAGATAAACCTCTTGTCATGCAGAATAATGTTTCCATAGAAGTTCCTATTGACACTAACATGCAGGGCAATGAACAACGTGTTTCAGTTGCTCAGCATTCCTCCGTGGCTCAGGATAATTCTTCTACTCAACTTGTTCGACGATCAGCTAGGGTTCCTCAATTATCATCTTACTTAAAGAATTAATATTGCACAAATGCTCTTTTACATTCATGTTCTTATCCTATTGAACATTATATTTCCTCTTCCAAGCTATCTTCCTCATTTCTCACATTTATTTCTAATTTTTCCATGATTAAGGAACCTTTTACATTTAAGCAGGCTGCCAAATCTTCAGAATGGAGAGATGCAATGGATGATGAGTTAAGGGCAATGGAGAATTTATAAACTTGGAAAGTTGTTCCACTTCTAGAAGGTAAGCAGGCCATTGACTGTAAGTGGGTTTACCGTATCAAGTATAAGGCAGATGGAACCATTGACAAATACAAGGCTCGCCTTGTTGCTAAAGGTTTCACCCAAGTTGAGGGTATTGACTTCACATACACGTTTTCCTCATGTTGCTAAGCTAACATCCTTCAAAGTTTTGCTCACACTTGCAGCCAAGCATGATTGGCATTTGCTCCAGCTTGATGTGAATAATGCCTTTATTAATGGCATGCTAGATGATGAGGTCTACATGAAATTACCTCAAGGCTATACTACTTCTGTCCAGGGTACCAATCTAGTTTGCAAATTACAAAAGTCCATTTATGGACTAAGTCGGGCCTTCAGACAATGGTTTTCTGCTTTTTCTAAAGTGGTTCTCCAATTTGGCTTTGCTCAATCTCCTTCAGATCATTAATTATTTGTCAAAGGCTCGGGTGAAAACTTGATTGCATTGCTAGTCTATGTGAATGACATAGTTATTGCAGGAAAGGATCGTGCTCTCTCAACTGAAGTACAAGATTTTCTTCAAACTCACTTTAAACTCAGGATAATGGGTGATTTAAAGTATTTTCTTGATTTTGAAGTGGCTATAAATAGCACTGGAATATCACTCTCACAAAGGCATTATGCATTGCGATTTCTTGGAGACACTGGTTCCCTTGTGAAGAAACCAGCTGATTTGCCAATTGTTGCCAATCATAAGCTAAGAAAAGATGACGGAGAGCTCTTGGAAGATCCTCAAATGTATAGAAGATTGGTTGGTCGGTTACTTTATCTAACTCATATCAGGCCAGACATCACCTATGTTGTCCATATGTTTAGTCAATTTGTTTCATCTCCTCGAAAGCCTCACCTTGTTGTTGTTTACCATATTCTATCTTACATTAAAGGATCCCTGGTCTTAGATAATTCTTTTCCAAGGATTTCAATCTACAATTAAGTAGTTTTGTAGATTCATATTATGGATCATATCCAGATACAAGAAGATCTATCACTGGATTCTGTACATACTTAGGCAACAATCTTATCTCATGGAAATCTAAGAAGCAAAATGTTGTTAGCCGGTCTTCATGTGAAGCTGAGTACCGTGCCATGGCCACATCCACTTGTGAACTTGTATGGTTGCAGGCATTGCTCTCTTCATTCCAAATTTCAATTCCTTATGTTGCCTTTGATAACAAGTCTGCCATCCACCTTACCATGAACCAAGTTTTCAATGAACGAACTAAACACATTGAGATTGATTGTCATTTCATTCGAGACAAGATCAACACTGATTTTCTCAGATTATTCTATGTTCGTTCATCCAACCAGTTGACAGATGTGTTCACAAAAGCCTTGTATCTTCCAGCCTTTCGATCCATCTTATCCAAGTTGGGTCTTTTAAATATCCACCATACACCAACTTGAGGGGGGCTATTAAGGTTAGTTATATTAGTTATGTTAGTTTTAACAGCTGGTTTACAACTTCATTAAGCTGGATCTTTGTATATAAATAGGATCATAAGGGTAGGTTAAATTCATTCGATTCACTTTTGTACTTTTCTTCTTCATGAATAATTTTTTTTCTTTTTTATTGGTTCAACTAAGATTAGTTGTTAGAAAGAGCTTCAGTGCCTCTCGGGTAAAACCATTTTGAGCTAACCCTGCAATCATCGTACACCATGAAATGATATTCTTATAAACAATCCGCTCGAAAACTAACTTGGCATCCTCTAAGAGTGCACTATTAAGTATCAAATCCACATCAAACTTCAACACATGAACATGGACTTGCCTCCTTACTTCTAAAAGAGCTAAACCAGTGCAGGCTCTCAAAACACTTGCTAATGTAGCTTGATCAGCTGTAAAGCCAACTCTTTTCATACTCTTAAACTGACTCAATGCTTCATGGCCATCACCATTCAGTGTGAACCCTGCAATCATCCTACTCCACGAAATCACATTCTTATGAACCATTCACTCGAAAACCAACTTGGCATACTCCAGACTATCGCTCTTACAATACATATCAAAAAGTATTTTGATCTATGTTTAAAAGAAAATTAAAATTAAATAATATATTTCAATTAATTTACATTTTAATTTTTAAATAATTTATAATTATACGGTGAGTCTTTTAAATTTTTAATATTTATAAATTGAATTAATGGTACTTATTGGTGCTCGTTGTTAGTAGTGCTCGTCAAACGTGAGAGACTCATTCTAACATTAAATTAATGCATATAACAACAATAGAGAATCTTCATGTAGTCATACCCTAAGGAAGATATATCACATACAGTGGGTGTTTGAACCTAAACAATAATACATTCACGAAAAAATAGTGCAAGATAGTCACTAGGGTTGAGCAACAAAAACTGATATATCAAAATTGTAGTGTTTTACAAACTGTGGCTATTTGAATTAAACTGAATTTAATTTAATTAAATTTTTATTTAATATTTAATGTAAAAATAAGTATTTTATATTTAAAATACTATATGTGAATTATTTATTGTTTTTTATTTACCAACAAGTAGTTCTAGTGGAAAAGTGGATGATATTCATCCTAGGAGACACAAGTTCAATCGCTCTGTCTACAAGGTGTGTGTGCATTGTTTGTCAAAGGGTTTAAGAAATATGTTTAAACAGATATTACTTTGTAATCACCTTTAGACTATTCAAAAAAATACTTTTCTAAAGAATTCTTTATGAAAAAGACTTTAAAACTTTACTGGTTAGTTAATATGAAAAAATCGAAAATCGATACTAATAAAATCAAAAATTGATAAATTCTTCAAAAAAAATTCACCTGAGTTAACGGTGACTAACGGCGTGGTGACCATTTTATAACCGAATTAAAAGTTTAATAACTATTTTGTAATTTTTAAAAATTCGGTGAACAAAAAAATAACTTTAATATAATTTTATGACCATTTGTGTACTTTATCTTTATTATTTTAAATATTTTTTACTTTTTTTTTAAAATTATTTCTTTGACAAGACATACATTGTGAACAAAATAATTTAACTCGAATCTTTTAAAATAAATATCACTCGCTTTATAGTAGAACCACTTGGTTTCAATCATATATTTTTTTCTTAAATATGATATTTCATGCGTTATAAATTTTGTTATGGATTTAAACTTATTCAATAGAAAAATAAAAATACCACTTTAATGGATAAATGAGATATTATTAAAAAATTTAGGGAAATGTGGATACCATATTATTTAGTGAATTGTGGAGATTTCTACAGGCATCCTTATACATTGAAAAAAATATATTATCTTAGAAGTGGTCAGTAACTCTGGACGATTTTACTAAAATCGTGTATAATTATCGGTGATTTGAGAAAAAACAGACAGTGATACGAACATGTTTATTGCCGACATCGTCCGACCATTTCATGTTAACACGGATCTCCGACACGTAACCGCACGTGTTTTTTTTTTTTGACAAAATAAACTTATTTTATCCTGGTTCAACTTTATTCAATTTAGTATGTACTTAATTTTTTTTAGCTTATTTTAGTTTAATCCTTATCTAGTTTGTTTTAAAGTCATTGGCAACTACATTTAGAGGATTGAGCTGATTAAAACTAGAAGATGGAGTTTAGGAACGAAGCCACAAGATGGGAGGGGTTGTTGTCCTTTCAAATTCTTTGATATAATGGCATTTTAGATTTTTTTTGTTTTAATATTTAGTTAAATAAAAAAATTCCTCCCAATTTTTAAATTTAAATATTTAATTAACTATTAATCCCTCCAATAATTAATAGTAGCTATTTCCTTGTTGGAGTCCATTGTTGCACAATTCTAAATCGTTCACAGATAATTCAAAGTCCTCCGTAATATTGTTGTGAAATCTTCAATTGACCTAAATTTCATCATATAAGAGTAATACCAATAGTTAAATGAAAATTTATGGATGGAAACCATCTATTAGCTCAACCACCACATTTAGACATCTACAAATTTTAAATTGTTCGTTTTATTATTCATATTTTGTATTAATCATTTCAATAATATTGTTTCTAAAATATAAACCGAAACTCTCTCTTTAAGAGTATAACGTATCTTACTAACATATTCATTATATTTTGATATTCTAAATTGGTTCTTAAAGGTTAAAATATATCTAGTGTTATCTCAATCGAGTCATCTCGTTATTCTAACTGTGAACTTAGATGTTAAATATCAATTTAGTTGGATCTAATGTGGTTTCCTTTTTTAAATACATGGATTAATAGATATTCAGAGACACGCCATATCTAACCTAGGATACAACACCACTGTCGATGGTTAGACTAACGAAAGGACTTGATTAGATGATACTTTATTTTGAAGACTCAGTTATAACGTTATGAAATTTAAAAATCAATTTAAAATGAGATAATAATATAATTGACCTAATATATTTGATCAAATCTTCTAATGTTGTGCCACTACTTGATGTTTCATTTCATCAATAGATATCTCCTTGTAACGCGTGAAGTTTGTATTTGTTTCACTGAAAACAATTACATTTCTTGGAAACAGATTTCAAAAATTATTTTCTGCTATTTGGACGTGTAATTCAATTTATGTTGGTTGATAAATTAGCCCTTTTTTTGGAATCTAATCTATTTCCAATAAAACAAACATATTACAAATTTTATTGATTTTTTATTTTTAATTGTAGATCTTTTAAATGAGGCCGTGTCGTTTTGTTTAGAATGTGTTGGGTTGAGATCATCATTTTGTTATAAAATTATATATTATGGTGAGAAAAAGAAAGAAGAGATGCATACATGATACATCTAAAATGTATAAAAACACAAACAAAGAAATTATAGTTAAAATAATGAAAGGACAATCCAATGTTGACATGGAAACCAAAAACACAACAACAAGCATTACAAGTAAAACATATGATCATACTCTGTTTTTCCTCCATATCTGAACAAGTGAAATTGTTATCATGGATGACGAATATAGTTGCATCCGAGTTTTGTACATTCGGCAACCGAATCAACTCGAGTTTTGTAAACTCAAGTTTTCAATGTTTGCTCAGATTAAAATCATCTATGACCTTTGAATACCATCTATCCTATACCCAAATTTAGTCTATGATGACGGTGACAGAGTCGGAGGAGTAACAATGATCAGAAGAGAGTAGGTCATTTGTAAAAATATGTGGAAAAAAAGGGAACTGGCTTAAGGAAAATGACTTACCTCTAAAATTTCGGTCATTTTTTCACATGTAACGCAGTTAGAAGGAAATATGTACCTACATTCCCCCTCAAGATCTTGCAGAACAAAACTCGTTTTTGGAACATAACCAATTCCCTTTTATCTGTGAATCAACTGATTTCCTGGATCTTCGGATGTGCAGCATCCCCTGAAATAAAAGCATGAATTTGCTTGTTCACTTCAATCCAGCTACAGCCACCCTTTGTCTCTCATTTGCCTCCGAATTTCAGCAACATCTTCCCATCTCTTAGAATTTGAATAAATATTGGACAACAATACATACGTCAAAGCATCTTCAGGATCGAGTTTTAGAACTTGTTTAGCAGCATATATCGCCAGGCCCACATTATGGTGAACCCTGCATGCTCTAAGCAATGTTCTCCATGTCGCAGCATCTGCTTCACATTCCAATTCCTTAACCCAACTCACAGCTTCGTCCAGCTTACCGGCCCTTCCAACAAGATCAATAATGCAACCATACTGCTCTCTTCTGGGATCAATCCCGTACAGTCTCTTCATCGATCGGAAATAAAACATCCCATCATCCACAAGACCGGCATGGGTACAAGCAAAAAGAACCCAAAGAATAGTGATAGAATCCGGTTTCATACCCGAAGCTTTCATTAAATCAAAGAGCTTCAACGCCTCTTGGCTAAAACCATTTTGAGCTAACCCTGCAATCATCGTATTCCATGAAATCACATACTGATGAACCATTCGCTCGAAAACTGACTTGGCATTCTCCAAACTACCGCTCTTACAATACATATCCAAAAGTACATTGTTGAGTATCAATTCCACATCAAACTTCAACACATGAACATGAACTTGCCTCCCTACTTCTAACAGAGCTAAAGCAGTGCATGCTCTTAAAACACTTGCTAGTGTAGCTTGATCAGCTGTAAAGCCAGCTCTTTTCATAATCTTGAACAATTTCAAAGCTTCAATGCCATCACTATTCAGTGCAAACCCTCAAATCATCGTATTCCACGAAACCGCATTCTTATGAACCATCCGCTCAAATCACCTCTATAACTATTGAATCATTTAGAATATAATATTACAGAGAAAAACTCTTTCTCTTCTCTGTAAATCTACCTTATCTATTTCTACAAAAACCAACTTGGCATCCTTCAGACTATCACTCTTACAATACATATCCAAAAGTGCATTGTTGAGTATCAAACTTCAACACATGAACATGGACTTGTCTCCCTACTTCTAAAACAGCTAAACCAGTGCAGGCTCTCAAAACATTTGTTAGTGTGGCTTGATCAGTTGTAAAGCCAGCTCTTTTCATACTCTTAAACTGATTTAGAGCTTCAAGGCCTTCACTATTCAATGCAAACCCTGCAATCATCATACTCCACGAAATAACACCCTTATGAACCATCCGCTCGAAAACCAATATGGCATCCTTCAAACTATCGCTCTTACAATACATATCCAAAAGTGCATTGCTGAGTATCAAATTCGCATCAAACTTCAACACATGAACATGAACTTGCCTCTTTACTTCTAAAAGGGCTAAACCAGTGCAGGCTCTCAAAACACTTGCTAGTGTGGCTTGATCAGCTGTAAAGCCAGCTCTTTTCATACTCCTAAACTGATTCAGGGCTTCAAGGTCATCATTATTCAGTGCAAAACCTTGAATCATCGTATTCCATGAAATGACATTCTTATAAACAATCCGCTTGAAAACCAACTTGGCATCCTCCAAACTACCGCTCTTACAATACATATCCAAGAGTGCACTATTAAGTATCAAATTCACATCAAACTTCAACACATGAACATGTACTTGCTTCCCTACTTTTAAAAGAGCTAAACCAGTGCAGGCTCTCAAAACACTTGCTAATGTAGCTTGATCAACTGTAAAGCCAACTCTTTTCATACTCTTAAACTGACTCAAAGCTTCATGGCCATCATTATTCCGTACAAACCCTCCAATCATCGTACTCCATGAAATGACATTCTTATAAACCAGTTGCTCGAAAACCAACTTGGCATCCTCCAAACTACCACTCTTGCAATACATATCCAAAAGTGCATTGTTGAGTATTAAATCCACATCAAACTTCAACACATGAACATGGATTTGCCTTCCTACTTCTATCCGAGCTAAACCAGAACAGGCTCTTAAAACACTTGCTATTGTAGCTTGAGAAACTGTAAAGCCAGCTTTTTTCATACCCTTAAACTGATTCAAAGCTTCAACGCCATCATTATTCCGTGCAAACCCTCCAATCATTGTACTCCATGAAATCACATCTTTATGAACCATCCCCTTGAAAACCAACTTGGCATCCTCCAAACTACCACTCTGTCCAAAAGTGCATTGTTGCGTATCAAATGCACATCAAACTTCAACACATGAACATGGACTTGTCTCCCTACTTCTAAAAGAGCTAAACCAGTACAAGCTCTCAAAACCGAAGAGAAAGTAAACTTATCAGGCAGCAAGCCTTCTCTAAGCATTAAAACAAAGTAGTCCAATGCCTTGCCACTACGCCCGACATTAGCATAAGTAGATATTATCAAATTCCAAGAAACAACATTTCTTTCGGGAAATTGGTCGAACACAGTCTGCGCTTCTTTTAATAATTCAAACTTTCCATACATGTTGATGAGATTGTTGAGAAGAGACCTTGTTGGTTGATACCCATTGGAGAAAACGTGCTTGTGAACCAGCTTGCCTTGTTCTACAGCGTTGCGAGCTAAACAACACTTGATTAACACGGAGTAGGCGTGTTGAAACTTTAATAATAACAATGCTGAAATAGAAAGGAAGGAAGAAGATGATCTTATTAACGAATGTTTACAAAACTTATATAGAGTGAACAAGGAGAAACCCTAGGCTCAAGGCTCTCGTGAGAAACGCTGAATTTGTGGGTATCCAGCTGTTGTAACAAACTAACAGCTACACAGCTCAGCATGCATACGCAGCATGCATACGTTGGTTTAGGGTTTGTTTTCATTGTTCAACATTTCCTCGACTTCTTTTCGAATCTTTTCTGAACTTAAAACATGAAGTTGGGCTCCGAATTATTCAAAGAGTTGAACTGGGATAGGCTTTGTGAGGATGTCGGCAAGTTGATAGCGAGCAGGGATGTAGTTGACTTGGATAATGCCTGAAGTGATCTTTTCTCGCACGAAATGTAGATCGAGGTCAACATGTTTAGTTTTGGCATGGTGAACTGGATTGGCAGCCATAGACACAGTGATGGTATTGCCGCACCACACTTTTGGAATATCGAGGCATTGAATTTGCATACCACTGAGAACAGAAGTGATCCAGGTGAGATCGGAAATAGCATCAGCGAGGCTCCTGTATTCAGCTTCTGCTGTGGAGCGAGATATATCCCTTTGTTTCTTAGAGCTCCAGGTTAACAAGTGGTCTCTGAGGCATATGCAGAAGCCTGAAATGGAACGCCTGTCATCAACATCACTGCCCCAGTCGACGTCTGTGAAAACACTGAGATTGAAAGAGGTTGGAGACTGAGGACAAAACCATAGTCCATGATCAAGGGTATTTTTGAGGTAGCGAAGAATTATGAGAACAACATGCCAGTGCGTATCAGAAGGTGTTTGCATAAACTGAGATGCTTTGTTTACAGCAAATGCGATGTCGGGGCGGGTGTGGCAGATGTACTGTAATGCTCCAATAACACTACGATAGGTGAAAGCATCCTGTAAGGGTTCACCATCGTGTTTGCTGATTTTTGGGTAGGAGACCATGGGAGTAGAACCTACCTTTCTGTCAAGAAGATTTGTCCTTTGTAACAGATCACATATGTATTGGCGTTGATTTAAAAAGAGGCCATTTCCATTCTGTTGAACATCAATGCCAAGGAAGGAATGGAGTTGGCCAAGATTTTTGAGAGAAAATTGGGCATTGAGAGCAGTTATAACTTGTTGGATTTGATCGACAGAACTTCCAGTGAGGAGTATGTCATCAACGTAGACTACTAGATATAGCCTTGCTTCAGTAGTAATTTTGATAAAGAGGGATGTATCAGCAGAAGAACTGTTGAACCCAATGCTGTGAAGGTAGGCTTGTAATCGAAGGAATCAGTTGCGGGGAGCCTGTCGTAGACCATAGATCGCCTTGTTGAGCTTGCAAACCAGGTGTTTGCCAGAATTACTATGTTGAACAAAGCCCGCTGGCTGATGCATATAGATGTCCTCAGATAACACTCCATTGAGGAAAGCATTATTTACATCAACATGATGTATTTGCCAACAATGTGTAACTGCAATTGAAAGTAAGACATTGACAGTAAAGAATCGAATGACAAGGGTGAACGTATCCATGAAGTCCTGACCTGGCACCTCTGTGAACCCTTTGGCTACCAGACGTGCTTTGTAGCGATTAAGGGAACCACCAGCTTTGTACTTCACATGGAAAAACCACTTACAACCAATGGCCTTCTTCCCAGGTGGCAACTCAGCAAGTGTCCAAGTATTATTATTGATCAAGGCATTATACTCAGCCATGACAATTGTGGACCATTTAGTATCAGCTAGAGCTTCGCGGATAGTTGTAGGGGTAGGGACATACTGCATGGTGTAAAGCTTGGGTTTGAAGATACCTGCTTTACTACGTGTAACCATGTGATGTGTGTTGGAGATGGTTTCGGAAGTAGTGGGAGGAGGAGGGACAGTAGGATTAGATACATGGGAGTTTGGTTCAGGTGTTGGTGGTGTAGGCTCAGATAGAGGTGATGTGGGTTCATGTATTGGTGATGGTGGTTCGAGAGGTTCGTGCTGAGGTGCAGGAGAGGTGTTGGGGGCTAGGTGTAGGGGAGGGATCAAAAGAAGGGGATGTTGGATGAATGGAGGTTGTTTGATTGGAGGTGGATGTGGAAGTAGATACTGGTTGGTTAGGGGAGAATGTAGCATCAGGGATAGTGGGTAAGGGTTGGGATATAGGATTGCAAGATGTAGAGTTGTGTTTGGTGGTGGATGTAGCCCAAGGAAAGATGGTTTCATTAAAGCGAACATTGCGAGAAACATAGACACGGCCTTGATCATCGAGGCAATGATAGCCTTGATGTTTGGGTGAGAATCCGAGAAATAAGCAGGGTTTGGATCTAAAGTCGAGTTTGTGACGATTAAAGGGTCTTGTATGGGGGTAGCATTCACATCCAAATATTCGAAGATGAGAGTAATCAGGAGTTTTACCGTGCAGAAGTTCAAATGGAGACTTGTTGCCCAGACGCTTTGAGGGAAGACGATTGATTAGATACACATCATGTAGGACTGCATAAGACCAAAATTTGAGTGGTAGAGAGGTTTGAGCCATGAGTGTAAGAGCTGTCTCAACGATGTGTCGGTGTTTTCTCTCAACTACATCGTTCTGTTGAGATGAGTGAGGACATGTGATCCTATGCTGAATACCATAGTAAGCTAGAGTTTCATGAAGGAACTAAAATTCTCCCCCACAGTCTGTTTGGACTGCCTGGATGTGAGATTGATATTGGTTGGTAACCATAGCATAGAACACATTAAATGCATTAGTTGCTTCAGCTTTAGTTTTAAGAAGAAAGAGCCCGTAGTTTCTAGTGAACATGTCTACAAATGATATGTAATATATGTATTCATTCGATAGCATAGGAGAAGGACCACATAGGTCAATTTCAATCAACTGAAAAGGACTTGTATACAATGTATCAGACTCCTTGTATGGGAGAGTATGACTCTTCCCCATTTGACACGCTCGACAAATAGTATGATTAGTAATTACAAGTTTTTTATTCAAAGCAAGGGAAACGATGTCTCTGGTAGGATGACCAAGACGTTGATGCCATAATGTGTATTGTGCTTCAGGATCAACAGTAGCAGTGAGCGCTTTCATTGAAGGTTGAGGAAAAGTTGCAGCTAGACTATATAATCCACGAGACTGTGAACCTTGAACCAGTATCCGTCCTGTGCTCTCATCCTTTACGCAACAAGAATCAGCATAAAATTCAATATACACATCATTATCACGAGTGAATTTCGAGACAGATAGAAGATTCTTGTTGATTTTAGGAACATGCAACAGATGATTAACATAAAGATCCTTTGTTGGTGTGGATATACAAGAATTGCCAATGTGAGATATAAGTAAGGAAGAACCATCACCTAAATGAACTTGGCCCTTACCAAAATAAGGAGAAGCAGTAGACAACATAGAACTTTCAGCAGTCACATGGTATGTAGCACCGAAATCAGGGAACCATGGCATGCTAGGAAGATCAAATGTAGTGGCAGTAAGGGAGTTGACTTGAGGCTCATCAGTCGGGGGTTGATCACCAGGTGGTGTAGCACTAACACAAGGATCATAGGAGATCTCCACAGGTTTAGTGTTGAACGAGCAGGCATTGGCTTGAGTAGACACAGGTGAAGGGGACGATCGGGAAGAAATACCCTTGAAGCTTTGATCAAACCTATGCCCAAGTTTGCCACATTGCTGGCACTGGGGACGTGGCCTGCCTCTGAAACATCCACTGGAATACTGTAGGGGACCACGACGTTGATAGGAGGGGTTGTCTGGGCCATAGGAGGACGGTGGATCGACAAGATTGGTATTGTTGATGCCAACAGGATATCGAAGGGGATCAGAGACACGTGATTCAACATCGATTAAGATGGAGACTGCACCATCGACAGAGTACGGATCTCGACTGGCTGAGATTACAGCAACAAATGGATCATACTTCGAGGGAAGACCATTTAAGATTGTGGCGATGTGCTCAACAGAGGAGACCGGGCTTCCACACGAGGCCAGGGGATCACAGATCTCCTTGATCTGCATGGTGTAGGCACGCATGGTGAGGGATGCTTTCTTGATCGACCTCAAACGGCAATGAAGATGCATTATACGAGTGGTGGAGAGCTGGGAATAGAGTCGAACAACTGTGCTCCAGATAGTGGCAGTGGTTTCAGCACCAACAAGTTGGTGCAAAATGTTAGAACTGACGGTGGAGAGTAACCAGGAAGCTATAGCACTATCTTGCTTGATGAACCTGAGAGAAGCAGGATTGGGAACAATGGTACCATTTTCTCCAGGTAGCGTTTTGGTAGGAACAGAGACGGTGCCATCGAGGTATGATTCAAGACCCTGACCAGACATCATCAGTATTACTTGCTGTTTCCAGAGCAAGAAATTGGTTTCATCCAGACTGATGCTAATTCTCTTGTTGGAAAACACATTGCAGAGGGAATCGAAGGTGGTGGTGGAGTAGTCATCACCAGGAAGCACCATGGTTGCTCAGGAACGAACCTAAAGGACTACTGATACCATGTTGAAACTTTAATAATAACAATACTGAAATAGAAAGGAAGGAAGAAGATGATCTTATTAACGATTGTTTACAAAACTTATATAGAGTGAACAAGGAGAAACCCTAAGCTCAAGGCTCTCGTGAAAAACGCTGAATTTGTGGGTATCCAGTTGTTGTAACAAACTAACAACTACACAGCTCAGCATGCATACGTTGGTTTAGGGTTTGTTTTCATTGTTCAACAAGGCGTTGGAGTCAGCATAAAGGTCGTGCCTTTCAAATCCCTTGGAAGATCCCTTTGGTAACACAAGTTTACGAATTCATTTAGAAGAGTGGATGAAGATCGGTTTCTGGGTTTAGCGTGGGAGGCAAGAGGGGTAGGAGAATAAGGACGTGAAGCTGTTATGTGTTTTAGCTTTGGGGATACGGTTTTCGTACCAGTTTTGGTGAACAGAGGTTGTAGAAGATGAAAATCTTTAGGTTTCGGCATGGCTTAAGTGAGCAACTAATTCGGAGTAAATTTTTTCGACCCAATTCATATAATATTTGAACTATTAAATTTATTTGAGACATAATATTTCAACGGATTATTGTTAGTAATGTAATATTTATTCATTAATAAAGTGTCTAGTATAATATTTTTACGGATGAGTTTACCACGTGCGACGAACACCGACGGACACCACTAATAATGAACACCGTTGAACACCATTAAATTAATTAATAAAGATTTAAAATTTTAAGGACTCATCATACAATTAATAATTATTTTTAAAAATTCAATTAAATTATTTTTTATATATAAATTAAAATTTTATTTTTAAATAAGGGTAAACTATATATTTAGTACCTCACCTATTTTCGTATTTTTATTGAACCCTCATTATTTAAATATTATTTCAATTTGACACTATTCTTTATAAAAAATAATTTAACCCTTAACCCTCAACCTAAAACCCTAAACTATTAAACCTTAAACCCTTAAACTCTTAAATCTATACCCTAAATCATATACCAATAAAAATAATTTTACCATCATTGATTCAATCCAAAAAGCATCAGTTAGGCAATAACGACTATAAGTTATTATGAAAGCTATCGAGTGGGAAGTCAACAATTGCCCAGTACGTTTCATCGTCCAGATTTTGTTGTTGGCAATAACAAAGGAAATATGCCTCTCGAGTGGGCACCAATGGAGATAGAACTTGCAATTATGCATACATCTGCTCAAAGAAACAAAAGCAAATTCATAAGATGGAGACGACTATAAGCTTAATGAATATAATGTAGGCATTACCAGTTGGAGGCAACCATTAGTCCCTGACACACCAGGGATTCAATTTATAGTTAATAAAAGGGTAAACTCTCAAATTCAATTCATTGAATTGAATTGAATCGATGATGATGAAATTATTTTAATTGGTATATGGTTTAGGGTATAGATTTAATAGTTTAGGGTTTTAGGTTGAGGGTTAAGGGTTAAATTATTTTTTTATAAAGAATAGGGTCAAATTTAAATAATATTTAAATAAGGAGGGTTCAATAGAAATACGAAAATAGGTGGATGTACTAAATATATAGTTTACCCTTATTAAAAAATAAAATTTTAATATATATAAAAAATAATTTAATTGAATTTTTAAAAATAATTATTAATTGTATGATGGGTCCTTAAAATTTTAAATCTTTATTAATTAATTTAATGGTGTTCAGCGGTGTTCATCATTAGTGGTGTTCATCGGTGTTCGTCGCACGTTGTAGAATTTTCCTATTTTTACTAAAAAAAATCCAATAGAATCAATACATGTACTTTTTAAATGTTGAATTTGATATTTATAATTTGTCATATTTTTTTAATATTATAATTTGCCTTATATTATTGTAATATTTAGATATATTTTGTTAATATATTTTGTTCATGAAATTTTTATCTTTAATTATTTTTAAATTAGCATTATTAAAAAATAATTTATTATTTAATAATATCAAAAATAATATATAACATTAATATTATTAGAATTCATAGGCTCGATTTCCTTCAACCTATGGATTGCCAAGTGGTGGAGAAGTTGGATTTTTTGGTGTTTGAATTGGTGGCAAAAATTGAGAATTAAACACAAGGATTTAGAGTGGTTCGACTTTCTAACCCAAAGCGTACATTCACTACCTTGGAACGCCACCAAGGATTTCTCAAATTCACTAAGAATCCCGTTCCCTTTTCTCGGCTTAGGAGGAAACCGTTACAACGATTAAGCTATCTACCCTTAGCTTAATCAAACATTCTCTTACAGGTGAAATTTAAAGTAAACAAGAAATCCCTATAATAGGTATGTGTTTGCATCTCTAAGCACTCACGTAAAACCTATACACTTGAGCATACATAAACAATTTAGCTCACAAGTGTTTTGTCTATACAAGAGAATGATAATTAAGTTATAAAGACAATTTGACATCATATGGTTGTTGACAATTGAAGCATTAACCTTTCCTTGATGCTTAGAGGTCCATTTTATACTCTCAATTGAGTTTATAGTCGTTGAGGACAGTTGGGGTTGAATTGAAGCCGTTGGAGACTTTATTTCCCACCATAAATGCAGTTATGGTGATGTATGTTTTGATACACGCATAGTTGTATCGAAACACCCTTCTTCAGAACTAGTCGTTGGAGTCTGATGCAGCGTGTCGTATCGAAATACTTTGAGTCGTATCAAAATGCCGGTATCAAAATGCTTAGAACCGTATCGAAACAGTCTGCAATTCAAATAGTCGTTGGGGGTTTTGACCGTTAGGATGTATGCCACGTAGGCGTATCGAAAACATCAAAGAGTGTTTCGAAACAACACTCGTCCGTATCGAAACATGTAAGCCCTGTATCGAAACGGGTTCTGGCAATTTCAAAACGTTTCGATACAGATTATGCTTGTATCGAAACAGGTACATTAAAAACACTAGTTTGGCTACTTAAAAACGTTTCAAAAATTGTTAAAACCTTTTGAAACATCCTAAAACTTATTTTCAAATTGTTTTTGACTTGGAGAATATTTTAATTTTTTTTTAATTAAGTCCAAAACATTTTTCAATTATTATATCAAAACACATATTTCTATAGATGTATATAATATCAATAGAGAATCTGCATGTAATCATACCTGAGGAAAGATATATGACACAATGTGTGTTTGAAAACCTAAAGAATAACACATAGTGACAAAAATTAGCATAATATAAATATTAGGATTGAAAACCAAAAACCTTCTTGTCTTTATTAAAACTATACGCTATATGAATGTAGAAGTGAAAATAGAATAAATCAGTCTTACAGATTGCTCAACAAACAATTTTAAATACATCGACAAACCGCTACAAAAAAATCATCCCTCTAACTTTCCTTGGTCATAGGGTGTTTTGTGACGAATGTAACATGTGACGCTAAACTATCATCATGATAGATAAAAATTGTATTAAAAATAGATTAAAAAAAAACACTTCAATGTATATAACAGAAAAAATAAATAAAAAAACTCATTTAAATCTAAATTAAAAAAATAACAAAACAAAATGAGAAAGAGTACGACTATACTAAGCCTTCGCTTATTTGAGAGGAAAACTAAAATTTAATTTCACTTAAAGATTGGTAAAAGTTGTGTACAAAAAATTCTCCCAAAATTTAAAATAAAAAAATCAAATTATTCATCTTATTTAAGCCATTGTTTAGGTTCATGCTACATTAAAAAGTTTCTCTTGCTATCCATTATAAATCTTTGAGCATCATAAAAGTACGAGGATTAATATTATATCAGATTTTAGGGTAAAGTACATAAATGGTCATTAAATTATACTCAAAAAATTAAAATGATAACTAAACTTTTAAATATTATTAAATGACGATTAAACTTTTGATTTTATTACAAAACGATAACTTGACCGTTAATTCACTTGACTACCGTTAGTTTACATTAAATTTAATGGGTAATTCTTTTTTTGGTCCTTTAATCCCCTTCTCTCCACCCTCCTCCCCCTCATTCTCTCTGTAACTCATGTTTCGTTCGTCTGAGATGATAATAGAAATCCCTGAAAGTGACCCCCCACTACACAAACTCACCTGTATATGTAGCAATCATCTATGTCCACAAGAAAATACATTTCTCATCTATAATTTCGGATACTCATCGAGCAAAGACAATGTTACCACACTTTGCATACATGTTAAGAACCAAATTATTGATCGGAGCTTCACCATCATATCTGATTTTTAGAACAAGAGAATGAATTGACGATGCCAATAACAAATTCACTGCTTCTACACAACCCGAAAGAATCTTAACAAACAGCACCATATCCTGACTAACATACCTTATTTGCCTCATTCTATTTAAAAAGATTGAATGCTTCCTCAACATTCACATCACTTATATAACCACCTATCATAATGTCCATTAAAGGATTGATCTTTCATCCATTGTATCAAAAACAGAATGAGCACCGTCACTTAAACCAAATTTAATATACATATTGTAAAATCAAAATTGATTTTGATATAACAATTTATTTTAGGGACTAAATTACAAAATAATAAATTTATAAGTATTTTCAAAGACTCACAAATCGACAAGCCATTTTGAATCAAATACTATTTCAAGTCAAAACACATTAAAATGGTTCAAATTTTCAAAATGTTTTCAAGCCAAAAAGCAACAAAATGCCCAGGCGTATCGATACCCTAAGGCGTATCAATACGGATTTTCAACACTGGAATTTTGATCGCTCATAGCGTACCGATACAGTTTAACCATGTATTGATACGATATTCATTTGGGTAAGACTTTAAGCTATAGCATATCGATATGCATCAGAACCTATCGATACAATTTTTCATATAAAAATATTCTTTGCTATAGCGTATCGATACGGTGTGTCACCATATCGATATGATATATTGACTTTTGCAAAAAACTTTGCATTTAATTTTCGAACGTTGGCTTGTCAGTTATTGGAATCCAAAAATTCAAATGACCGTTGAATCGTACCTATACACTTTTTAGCAAAACTCAATTCGGGACTCCAGTGAGCAAAAATTGTATCGATACGGCATTTCGTATCGATACGCCCCTTAATATCGTACCGATATGCCCTTCAAGTGTATCGATACACCTTGTTTTTCGGTCACAACGGCTTTTTCTTCTTTGAGACAGGTACCGATACTCCCCACGAACTGTACTGATACAGTAGGTTGTTAAGGAGCATTTATTGCGGGAAATTGCATCCCAACGGATAGATTAATGACCTCAACCACCCAAATGGCTAGAAATCAATGTAATGGTATAAAAAACAAGTCTCAAATGCTATAGCAACAACTATTGAGTCTTCAAGCAACATCAAAGCATTCAAATCCAAACCTTGAGCATTTTAGAGTCAAATCTTTGTACCTAACTCAATTGAGTCTTTTATTGTAAATCTTATTGAGAGTTTGGGGTGTGATTAATTGTATTTGGGTAAACATCAACCTTTGAGAGGTAATTGTAAGGTTTACCAAATTTCTTCTTTGTAAATAGTGAGTTGGATTAAGCTTTGGGTAGAAAGCTTAATCGGTCTTGTAAGGTTTCCTCCTCATCCAAGAAAAGGGGAAGAATCAATTCGTGGATTGATTGAAAATTCTTAGTGAGAGCTAAGGTGGTGGAGGTAGAGTTCATTTAGGAACTTGAACCACTATAAATTGCATTGTGTCCAATTTTCATTCATCCATTTTCTCCCTTCAAATTTTAATCACCAATTCACCCCCTCTTGGCCATTTGCGATCGGTTGATCAACTCAACACAGATTCACAACCGAATTTGCCAAAGGTATCTCGCATTGCAGCAATCTGAGTTTAAACACGCAACAGTGCATTGATAAGTCAAGTCGACGATCGATTAAAGCTGCTATAACACTAATAAAAGTGGAAGAACTAACCTCAAAACCAAGAATATATACATTTCTTTCAGAAAATTCATTGCTTCCATCACACGAGGACAACGACAATAAGCAAAAATTATAGTATTCCAACAAACAACATTTCTCATAGCCATTTTGTCGAACAAATTTCGGGCAGAATCCAAATCAGAGCATTTCTAGCACATAAGAGAAAAGATGGTTGTACGAAGATATCTTGTTGGAAACCAAGCTGAAGCACGTCGGCGTGAAACTTTATGCCATCTCGAAGAAAAGTAAAGGCAATATAGACTTTGAAGAGTAATGGGAAAGTAAAGTTGTTGCCATGGACATTAGTGTTTCATATGTAACCCCCTTGTCTCAGTCTGGATGACTGACCAGTCCGAGTGGGTCACACGAGGAAAATCGAAGTGAAACCCGTTAAGGCTCCCCTTCGGTTAGCAACCCTAGAAAAAAATTATTTTAAACATTATCTTGTCTAAAGGCTTTAATGCTTCCTATGTGAGACACGACGGCGAAAAGACATCGTAACGATACAAGCATGCCAAGCAGCAATTAGAACAACCCATTTTAGTTTTCACAGCAGGCCGTATCGATACACTAGAAGTGCATATAGATACACCTTGACTAGGTCAACAGCCTAAAGTCAACCTAGATAGACCGTATCGATACATTGGTTGACCGTACCGATATGCCCTCCACGGTCAAACGATAAGAATCGTACCGATACGCCAAAATCTCGTCAATTTCTCATATTTCTAGAGAGCTTTTGGCGTATCGATACACCCCCGTGTACCGGTACGCTAAGCTTAAACTGAGGCCCAAAGTGTAGGACCGTATCGATACGGCCCTTGGGCGTATCGATACGCCATGCACTGCAAGCCTCAATTTAGCTGCAAAATGTATTAAGACTCAACTTTAGATGCAATTTACGACTCACCTAGCCACAAAAAAACCTTTATACAACATTAGGCAACCATGAATTATCATACGGAACAATTTAAACAAACAACGGAACATCAACACCAAGTCAATAATACTTAAGAGAAACTTGCATTCTAAACATACATAAAGGGCCTAATTAGCCAAAAGATACATGCATCTACTAGCAAGGTTTACATGCTCTCAAATAACACATAGCATTTATGGATCAAGGTCATAAGCCTTTAAACACTAGCATAAGGCAACAACGTAACATGGTTTACAAATCCATAACAAGGCATAAACAACAAACCAACATATATGAGTCTAACAACGCTCATATAAATCATATAGTAGTCCCATTGCTAACCTACCACATTATTTACTAAACCATACTTAAGCAACTACTAAAGCTTGGAATGCCCCTTTCCTCGCTCCTTGCTAACTCCACGCTAATGATCTGCATTGTCGAAAACGAGAGCGTAAGCTAGATGCTTAGTGAGGGTGCTCTAAAACAAAAACAACGACAATGCAGGGTTCAAGCATATCATCCTTAAGACAACACACATGCATACGTAAGCATCAACATAGCATCAAGCTAACATCACATGAATGCACTAACATGGTATCTTACCTCATGTTATGCCCAACAAGATATAACAATTATCTCAACAACAAAACCACATGAGCAAGTATATTGGCAACTATTAGTTTACTCGGATATACGAATAACTTCTGTTGGGGCTTTCACCTCCAACGTACTCAACAAAAACGTTACCTTCGGTGGGATTACACTCATCACCGGACCTTGCATGGATGGGATTACACTCACCATCACATTCCCTACGAATAGGATTCCACTCACCACACTTCCTTAAGCAAACCAAGAAAAGCCGAATCAAGTCTCCACAACTTCCGGAATCGTGCCTGAACCTTCTCCAATGTTTCCCCTTTATTCTAACCAATCAAAAACAATGCAATACTACACAAAACATCCACAATACACTGTCACTACTCAGATTTCAACCATAACCCATTTCTCAACAACTTCAAGCCAAAGTTAACAACCAAAAATTCCATTTTCGTACTCCTACCAAACCCAACAGAAAACTACTAATCCCAACACCCAAAAAACCTTTAAACACCTTCAAAACACCTCTCTAACATCACTATAAAATCAGCCCAACAACCTATCACAAAACCACTCCAAAAGCACAAGTTTTGACACTTTTAAAATACCCCCAAAAACCCATTTCGGGATTTTTTACAAAACCCCGCCATTTTAAGATATAATGTGTCTCAGGGAAAGATTAGTTCAAAACTTAACTCTACAAATCAAAACCAAGTCAAGAAGCCCTTAAAGTTTCATCATTTTCCTCAAACTTGAAAACTTGAAGAACTAAAAAGATGGTGCTTTTGAAAATCTAAAACCATAGAAATGTTCGGAATAGAGAGGAGAAGTCAAAAACGTGTTTACCTCGTTGAAATCACTTGAAATGATGAAGAGTTTTGATGGAATAGTAACTATGGGGTTTAGGGGGGTTTTAACGTGAAAGGGGATTAAGGAGGAAGATGAACACTTTTGAAATAAAAACCCCATTTTCATCATCTTTCTCTTTTAATTTGAAAAGTACATTTTTGCCCTTATTTAAAAATCACACTTTTTCCATTAGTGAAAAAATCAAACCTTTTTTTAAATACAACCAAAGTCTATTTAAAATAATTTGAGTCCAACGACTCGAACCCGACTCACACATCAACTTTCGACCCCTAAAACTGGGTGTTACAACTCTCCCCCACTTAAGGAATTTCGTCCTCAAAATTACCTAACTGAAAGAGATAAGAAAACTGCCTTTCCATATCCTCCTTCCTCTCCTATGTGGCCTCGTCCACACCTCGACGTTGCCACCTTACCTTGACCGACTCAATTGATCTACCACACAACACCTTGCTGTCTGAGGCTAAAATCTCCACTGGTTCCTCATCATATGTCAATTCCGGATTCAATTCAATATTTTCTACGGGCATAACATGCGACGGATCTGACCTATACTTACGAAGCATCGAAACATGGAACACATCGTGAATCTTCTCTAGCTCGGATGGCAAACGCAACTGATAAGCAACCGGACCAACTCGTTTCACAATCTTATACGGTCCAATGTACCTCAGACTCAACTACCCCTTTTTGCCAAATCTCATAACTTTCTTCCATGGAGAGACTTTCAAGAACACTCTATCTCCCACTGAATACTCAACTTCCTTCCTCTTCAAGTCGGCATAGGACTTCTGCCCATTCGAAGCTGCCTTCAAATGGTCACAAATCAATTTCACCTTATCGGTAGTCCCCTTAAGCAAATCCGGCATAGGTAACAACTTCTGACCCGCTTCGGCCCAACAAATCGGAGTTCTACACTTCCTACCATACAAGGCTTCATACGGAGCCATCTGAATACTCGACTGATAACTATTATTATAAGCGAACTCGACTAAAGGCAAGTGCTTCTCCCAAGTACCCTGAAAATCAATGATGCAACAACGCAACATATCCTCTGTATAACCCTCTCTGACTGACCATCCGACTGAGGATGGTACGATATGCTGAAATTCAAACGGGTACCCAAAGTTGTATGCATACACTCCTAAAATCGGGCTGTGAATCTCGGATCTCTATCTGACACAATCGACTTCGGCACACCATGCAGTCTCACAATCTCACTGATGTACAAATCGGCCAATCTATCTAAAGAGTAAGTCGTGTTAACAGCTAAGAAGTGAGCACACTTCGTGAAGCAGTCAACTATAACCCAAACTGAGTTCTTCTTCGTAGGAGTCAAAGGCAAACCCGAAACGAAATCCATGGTGATATTCTCCCATTTCCATTCCGAAATTCTCAACAATTGCAACAAACCTGAGGGAACTTGATGTTCCGCCTTCACTCTCTGACATACCATACACTTACTCACGAAGCGGCTACGTCTCTCTTCAAGCCAACCCAAAAGTACTCATTCTTCAAGTCACGATACATCTTCGTACTACCGGGATGCATAGCAAACGGAATATTGTCTGCTTCGGTCAAGATCGTACGCCTCAAGTCGCTGTCATTCGGCACAACTATTCTATCTCTAAAACACAAGACCCCATCAACACTGAAATTGTAGTATGAAGGTCTACCCTCGGTTATGTCTTGTACGTGAGGTGCCAAAGATCTATCTAAGAGATGTTTCTCTCTAATCAACTGGCCTAAGGTAGGTCTAACCTGAAGCTCGGCCACTAAGCCACCATCACCGAACAAACTCAAACTAGCAAACATGGACCTCAACTCAACGGCTACCTTTCTACTCAAGGCATCCGCCACCACATTGGCCTTACCCGGATGGTACTCAATCGTAAGATCGTAGTCCTTCAACAACTATAGCCACCTACGCTGTCTGAGGTTCAACTCTCGGTGTGTCATGATATACTTCAGACTTTTGTGATCTGTGTACACTGTGCATCTCTCACCGTACAAATAATGTCTCCAAACCTTCAAGGCAAACACAAGTGCGGCTAACTCTATGTCGTGTGTCAGATAGTTTCGCTCATGAGTCTTCAACTGTCTTGAGGCATAAGCCACCACTATTCTGTCTTGCATGAGAACACAACCTAGCCCTACATAAGAAACATCACTGTAGACTACATATTCTTTCCCTTACTCTGGCTGAATCAAAATCAGTGCATGGGTCAAAGCTTCTTTCAATTTCTCAAAGGCTTGTTGTCTCGCATCTGACCACTCAAACTGAACATTCTTCTGAAGCAACTTCGTCAAAGGAGCGACTATCTTTGAGAAACCTTCAACAAACCTCCTATAGTATTCGGCTAAGCCTAGAAAGCTACGAATCTATGTTACAGACTTCGGTTGCTTCCACTCAACAATGGCCTCTACCTTCTTTGGATCAACTCTAATCCCATCGGCTGACACTACATGCCCTAGGAAGACTACTTTTCGGATCCAGAACTCACACTTACTCAATTTTGCGTACAATTGGTTGTCTAACAAAGTCCGCAAAACTAACCTCAAGTGCCAGTCATGGTCTTCCTCGGTACGCGAGTACACCAAAATGTCGTCTATGAAAACAACTACAAACTGGTCTAAGTACTGATGGAAGATTCGATTTCTCATGTCCATGAAAGCAGCATGTTCATTAGTCAACCCAAATGGCATGACTAAAAACTCATAGTGACCATATCTAGTCCTAAAAGCTGTCTTCGGTACATCAACCTCTTTTACCTTCAACTGGTAGTAACCGGATCTCAAGTCAATCTTCGAAAAGATTGATGCCCCTCTCAACTGATCAAACAAATCATCAATACGCAGCAAGGGATACTTGTTCTTCACTGTCAACTGATTCAACTGTCTATAGTCAATGCACATCCTCATACTTCCATCTTTCTTCTTCACAAACAAAACCGGAGCGCCCCAAGGCGAAGAATTCGGTCGGATAAAGCCTCTGTCTGACAACTCTTGCAACTGAGTCTTCAACTCTTTTAGTTCTTTCAGTGCCATACGGTACGGAGCAATCGAAACATGAGCTGAATCTGAATAAGTCTCTATAGCAAACTCTACCTCTCTATCAGGCGGTAAACCCGTCAATTCTTCCAGAAACACACTCGAAAAATCACAGACTATCCTGATGTCTTGCGGTCTAACCTCACTCATGTTCGGATTCATCACGTAGGCCAAGTACGCCTCACAACCCAACTCAACTAACATTTTAGCCTTTAAAGCTGAAACTACATTCGATAAGAACTTCACGTTCTCACCTACTACAACAATGTCATAATCATCCGCAAGCTTCAAGAAAACCTTCTTAGTCTCAAAATCTATCCTAGCTCTATGTTCTGTAAGGCAGTCCATACCCAGAATTACATCAAAGCCATAGAACGGTAACTTCATCATATCCACTGGAAACACATGCCCTTGAACCATTAGCGGACACCTTCTGTACATCTTCCTAACCACTACGGTATCCCCGAAGGAACTAGTAACACTAACGCCTACCTCTAATACCTCACAAGGTAAATTCAACAACTTTGCATGCTCACTCAAAATGTAAGAATGCATAGACCCATAGTCAATCAAAGAAAGAAAACTCATAGACTCTATCGAGAAGTTACCTGCAATCACATCCGTCTCATTCTGACCCTCACGCTGAGCGTAAACTCTAGCGTGACCTCTTCCCTCTGGCTGGACAACAACTACATGCACTATGTTCCTCTGGCTATCATTTCTCGGCTGAAAGTTACCTCTATCACGCCCACGACCTCTCTGAAAGTCATTAGCTCTAGTAGGAGCCTGAGCCTGTACCGGTGTCTGCCCCACCTGATGTAGACAGTCACGCCTAATGTGATTCCTAGCTCCACAGCTCCAACAAGAGTGAAAGTTCCCCCAACACTCACCGGTGTGATTCCTCCCGCAACGAGCACACTCGGGCAAACGCCCACCAGCTCTCTGGCCCTAATGGCCCCTACCGTGGCTACCACCACCACGTCTATGGTCATAGTGATACCTATTGTCCCGATGCCTCTTGGCATCACCTCTATCGAAGTCGCCAAACCTCTTTCCGAAACTAGAACCACCAGAACGTTTGGTCAAACTCAAACTGTGCTCTATGTATTTGGACCTAGTGACCAAGACATCAAAATCTGTGTAGTCAGTAGCCAAAGTGTACCTCTTGATCTCTTCACTCAATCCATAGCGAAAACGGTCACAACGTTCCCTCTCAGTAGGAACGAGCTCAAATGTATACTGACTCAACCTGACGAATCGTATCTCATACTCGGTTAGGGTCAAGTTTCACTAAAGCAAAGCTATAAACTCACTCTTCTTCTCATCGAGATAACGGGGACCCAGATACTTCTTACGGAAAGCTGACTCAAAGAACTCCCAAGTGATCTCGGCCTCTGGCATACCCGTAGTAATGGTGACCCACCAAGTGTAGGCATCACCCTGAAGCAAAGATACAACACACCATAGTCTGCGCTCTCCATTACAGCCAATCTGTGACAAAATACGGACAGTCTTGTCAAACCAAGTCTCGGATCTCTCGAGCACCAACACTCTAAACTCTTCGCCTCCCAAACTGCGAAGCCTCTCTAATGGCAAACCGGTGCCCTCACCCTGAGGTTGTTCCACTGCCTGACCCCCAGCCATTGCTGCCTGAAAAGCCCCGGCTATCGCTTGAACTAAAGGAGCTAAATCTACACCCTCAGCTCTCGCCTCACCTCCTTCTTGACGAGGAGGAGAAGGTGGAGGTGGAGAAGCATGTGCTTCAACAACTGGCTCAACTCCCGGAGCTACTGCCCGTGGTTCCGGTTGAACCATCCTAGGCCTCCCTCTGGGTCTCATTTCACAGTTAGCAAAATAAAAGCTACAACAAACAAATAGATAAGGATTAAGTTAGCAAAGGCAAGGGTCCAATCGTGCTCAAGTATATTCCTTTACAAAATCTTTTCAAATAAGTAATAGTAGCAATAGGAACTCGACACTATGCCCCAACACCACATTCATGCTAACACATGCTTTCAAACACTATACGAACGAACAAACAACAAGCATACATGGCACAACAATCACCGAGACATCACACACTTCAAACTTACCTCACTTACCTACCCGAGGTCTCGGAAACCTCAGGCTCTGGTACCAACAAATGTAACCCCCTCGTCTCGGTCTGGACGACTGACCAGTCCGAGTGGGTCACACGGGGAAAACCGAAGTGAAACCCGTTAAGGCTCCCCTTCGGTTAGCAACCCTAGAAAAAAATTCTTTTAAACATTATCTTGTCTAAAGGCTTTAATACTTCCTATGTGAGACACGACAGCGGAAAGACATCGTAACGATACAAGTATGCCAAGCAACAATTAGAACAGCCCATTTTAGTTTTCACAGCAGGCCGTATCGATACACTAGAAGTGCGTATCGATACACCTCTACTAGGTCAACAGCCCAAAGTCAACCTAGGGAGACCGTATCGGTACACTAGTTGACCGTACCGATACGCCCTCCACGGTTAACTTCTCACAGTCAAACAATAAGAACCGTACCGATACACCTGAGACCCGTACCGATACGCCAAAATCTCGTCAATTTCTCATATTTCCAGAGAGCTTTTGTCGTATCGATACACCCCCGTGTACCGGTACGCTAAGCTTAAACTGAGGCCCAAAGTGTAGGACTGTATCGATACGGCCCTTGGGTGTATCGATACGTCATGCACTGCAAGCCTCAATTTAGCTGCAAAACGCATTAAGACTCAACTCTAGATGCAATTTACGACTCACCTAGCCACAAAAAAACCTTCATACAACACTAGGCAACCATGAATTAGCATACGGAACAATTTAAACAAACAACGAAAAATCAACACCAAGGCAGTCATACTTAAGAGAAACTTGCATTCTAAACATACACAAAGGGTCTAATTAGCCAAAAGATACATGCATCTACTAGCAAGGTTTACATGCTCTCAAACAACACACAGCATTCATGGATCAAGGTCATAAGCCTTTAAACACTAGCATAAGGCAACAATGTAATATGGTTTACAAATCCATAACAAGGCATAAACAACAAACCAACATATATGAGTCTAACAACGCTCATACAAATCACATAGCAGTATCATTGCTAAACTACCACATTATTTACTAAACCATACTTGAGCAACTATTAAAGCTTGGAATACCCCTTTCCTCGCTCCTCGCTAACTCCACGCTAATGATCTGCATTGTCGAAAACGAGAGCGTAAGCTAGTGGTTTAGTGAGGGTGCTCTAAAACAAAAATAACGACAATGCAGGGTTCAAGCATACCATCCTTAAGACAACACACATGCATACATAAGCATCAACATAGCATCAAGCTAACATCACATGAATGCACTAACATGGCATCTTACCTCATGTTATGCCCAACAAGATATAACAATTATCTCAACAACAAAACCACGTGAACAAGTATATTGGCAACTATTAGTTTACTCGGATATACGGGCAACTTCCGTTGGGGCTTTCACCTCCAACGTACTCAACAACAACGTTACCTTCGATGGGATTACACTCATCACCAGACCTTGCCTGGATGGGATTACACTCATCATCACATGCCCTACGGATGAGATTCCACTCACCACACTTCCTTAAGCAAACCAAGAAAAGCCGAATCAAGTCTCCACAACTTCCGGAATCGTGCCTGAACCTTCTCCAACATTTCCCCTTGATTCTAACCAATCAAAAACAATGCATTACTACACAAAACATCCACAATACACTGTCACTACTCAGATTTCAACCATAACACATTTCTCAACAACTTCAAGCCAAAGCTAACAACCAAAAATTCCATTTTCGTACTCCTACCAAACCAGTAGAAAACTACTAATCCATACACCCAAAACACCTTTAAACACCTTCAAAACACCTCTCTAACATCACTATAACATCAGCCCAACAACATATCACAAACCACTCTAAAAACACAAGTTTTGACACTTTTAAAGTGCCCCCAAAAACCCATTTCGGAATTTTTGACAAAACCCCACCATTTTAAGATATAATGTGTCTCAGGGCAAGATTAGTTCAAAACTTAACTCTACAAATCAAAAACAAGTCAAGAAGCCCTTAAAGTTTCATCCTTTTCCTCAAACTTGAAAACTTGAAGAACTAAAAAGATGGTGCTTTTGAAAATCTAAAACCGTAGAAATGTTCGGAATAGAGAAAAGAAGTCAAAAACGTGTTTACCTCGTTGAAATCACTTGAAATGGTGAAGAGCTTTGATGAAATAGTAACTATAGGGTTTGGGGAGGTTTTAACGTGAAAGGGGATTAAGAAGGAAGATGAACACTTTTGAAATAAAACCCCCTTTTCATCATCTTTCTCTTTTAATTTGAAAAGTACCTTTTTGCCCTTATTTAAAAATCGCACAATTGTCATTAGTGAAAAAATCAAACCTTTTTTTAAAAAATAAAACCAAAGTCTATTTAAAATAATTCGAGTCCAACGACTCAAACCCGACTCATACACTCGACTCTCGACCCTTAAACTCGGGTGTTACATCGTAACATTGAAGAATAGATTTTGAGAGTGTCAGCGAAATCGCCATTATTGGTTGAGTTTCTGATGTAATACCCATTTTATGTCCGGACCATAACTATTTATTTTTCACTCAAATGTATTATTTTATATCTTATAAAAAATGAAAAAAAATGAAAAATAAAACAAATGGAAAAAAAATAATAAAAAATAAAAAAGGGGTGAAATGCGTGGATGCCATGCAAGACATCCACGCCCAAAGCAAAGTGACTCATCATCCACCCCAAATTAGTATAAATAGGGGGAGTCTTTGTACATATGAAGACGGCAAAGCCAAGAATGGCTTAAGGCCATAGAGTAAATGGCGCAAAGCCATTGAAAATGGCCAAGTTTTTTTTAGTTCGAGAGCAGTGTTCTCTCCGGGAATTTTTTTTCTTGGACAGTTGGTTCGATTGGAGGCTCTACCGAGGTTCGTTCGAATCAATTTTTGAGTTATGGCGAGGTGATGTAGAGATCTTGCTAGGGGTCGGGCGAAGTTCTTATTTTGAGCTTCTAGTAGGGTAAATTTTGATCTTCATCTTTGTATTTATTTTAATATCGGCTTTTTGTAATTAAAATCTTTGTATGCAATATACATTTGTTGGTATGTTTTTATTTTATGTGCCATGTTCGTATATTTTAATTTTATTATGTTACGCATGTATGAATTATTTATATATTCCTATATAATGTTTAATTAAATTTTAAATTAAAACCCTTTTTACTAGGGATTATCATGAAAAAACGTACCCCGAGCGTAAGGGTGCCGCTTTTCTTTAGTCTCTATTACAAAATATCATTTTTAGTTTTAAATTATAATTTTTAAAATAAATCCCCTTCAGTCGGGAATCTAACAAAATTATGCCCCGAACGTAGGGGTGTAAATTCTTTTTATATACGAAAATTATTCCTCTGTTGTTGGGGTGTAAATTTTCTTTTCTACAAACAAATATTCGTTTAAATATTTGAAGGGATCACATTGATAAATTATATTCGAATTCATAATTCCACTATTAAGACATTACGTAATCGATAGGTACCAATTTTGGGCGTTGTGGGGGTGCTCACCCTTCCCCACACGTAACCGACTCCCGAACCTGTTTTTCTGGTTTCGCAGACCAAAACTTGTTGTTTTAATAAAAACAAGTTTTATTAAAATAACCGGGTTTTTCAGGTGTTCCAATCGCACCTAAAGTAAAACTAAGGATTGGTGGCGACTCACCCGTTGTTACAGCTTGGCGACTCCGCTGGGGACCTTATTTTTAGAGAATCAAGCCACAAGTCGATTACTTTTTGTCTATAGGTGGAAATTATGACTTCGATTTAATTAATTTGTGATCTCTTTTTCTAAAACTTTTACAAATTTTTTTATATTTTTTTTTTGAGTTTTCATATCATGAGCTCTATACCCGAGCTCTGTCCCTTAAGTGGGAGCGAGAAACCACGCCTTCGTGAGGTACTCCCTCCGTGTAGGATGGTGAAACGCTTCCGGGATATAGGTCCCTTTGTCTTCGTGAGACCTTTGTCTCCGTACAGACCTAGGGAAATGTATCCTCCCGAATCGATGTCCTAGCGACAGTTCGGGTACCGTTACTTTAGAACCAAAACACATATAGTAAACCCTAAGAGCTTACCCCTTAAAGCCAAACCAAAACTCTGCCCGTTAACAGTCACCCTGTTTAGATTTTGATGCCTTTATTTGCTATATATGTTCAATTTTCTTTGCCGCTAATTTTTTTCTTATTCATTATTTAATTTATCCATTTGACTCTTTGTTATGAACTAACCCGTTTCTTCTCTTTGGTGATCATGTTGCATTAAGTCATTCATTCCACATTAATTACATGACACCACTATAACATTTTAATTTTTGCACTTCATCAGCATGAAGTATTGATTCACGTCTGGTTCCCTATTTGAAAAATTATCATCGGGAGAAAATCTAGTTCCCTAGATATCAATGCAACATTCAAAAGTTGCGAATAAATCCCGTAAATTCATAAGTTGAACCACGAGAACCATTTTTGAATCAGTGCTTTCTCATCTAGGACATGCATTTTCCATTTACATGCATACATTTTATTTTGAATCAGTATCTTCACATCTAGAACATGTACCTTACATTTACATGCATTCATTTCGGAACTTTGAAACCGATCTTGAGATGCCGCATGTTAGCAAATATCGTATAAAGCAAAGTTGACCAATCTAACATGATGCAAGAGCCCGGTCCAGGGGCATTTTCAAATAACCTTTGCACTCATACAGACATCATACCTCTTCAAGGCCCCAAACTGAGAGCTTTCCTCGACGAGTTCAGGAAGTGAGCCTCCGATGCCAAGCCAGACTTCTGCACCCTAGATGACTATATCAATTATCGATTATAGCACTACGCTAGAGCCAAAATTAATGAGGTGCCATGAACCAACATCAAATTTATAGACCCGACCGGGGGCAACCTAACGTGTTCACAAGAACAATGGTAGCTCTTCAAGAAGAGATGAAAACATACTTCATGCTTCGAGTTCGCTTCAAGAGCAGTCTTAGAGAAAAATGTTGAGAGGCATTCACCCGAGGAAGTAATTCAAAAAATGATCAAACCCAAGGAAAGTTGGGTCATCCTTACAAACAAGGCACTGAGCACTGTTTAATCAGAAGCAAATATCTGACTAGCAAAAAACCAGAGGCATCCTTTTAAGGGGAAAAACAGAATCCCATTCACATATCCATCATCATGCATCATCTATATACATTGTACATGCATTCAAGTCATCATGCATTTAGGCTAGACACATGCATTACGCACAAAGCTAGGTGCATCCATAGCACATTTATGTCTTGAACGTATAAACAGGTTCATGAAAGAGACTGAAGACCCCAAATGTGGAGGCAACAACATCATGACAGGCCTTTAGCCATGAAGGAGGCCAAATACGCGAAAAAGCTCGAACATCCATGTCTAATATCCTCAAACAGGAAGGAGCATATCGTTATCAATAAATTCCAACATCCTTGACATGAAGGGCTAGAGCAAATATGAAATGGTGTCTAGCGCCTTCAACTAAAGAAAGCATAGACAATCGCTAATAAGAGCCAACATCCTTGACACGAAAGAGTGGATCAACCAAATCAAACATTCAATTCAAACCTTATAGCTCACGAAGAGTTAGTTCATGACTCATTTTGACCAGTCACTCTTTTAACTTTTGCAGGTCCTATCTCACCCGTAACATGGTGTAGCGGATCAACTTTTTCAGATTTTGCCTCCCCATCAGAGGTGCAGCAGATCACCCCTGAAGTTGCAGATTCTACTTCTTCAAGATTGGCAAAATTATGTTTCTCCAACAAATGGTGGAACATATCAACTCAACAACAAGTTTATCTCCCTGAATTTGCAGTGGAATAAGCACGACAACAATTTCATCTCCCTAAACATGTAGTGGAATGAGCACGACAACATTTTTATCTCTCTATGTTTGTAGCAGAATAAGCACAAACAACAAGTTTAAGCTCATTGGAATTACGATGAAATGAACACAACAACGAATCTGTCTCCATGAATTTGCAGCAGAACAAGCTTCAATAATTTCATCTACCTGAATTTGCGGCAGAATAAGCACGACAACAATTTCATCTCCCTGAATTTACAGCGGAATGAGAACACCAAACAACAACCGTGTCTCCCTGAATGGGTAGCAGAACAAAACTATGACAAACTTGTCTCCTTGAACATACAACAAAATAAGCACGAACATAAGTTCATCTCCATAAGGGTACAACGGAATGAACGCGATAGCAAATCTATTACCTTGAATTCATGGTGGAACAGATCATCACCCTGAGGTTGCAGCGCAATAAACATACCAACAGATCATGTCTTCTTGAAGATGCAAAGAAACAGGTCACCAAATTCTTGCTTATTACTTTTCCAAGAACAGACAAGACGATCAAAGCCCAAGAGGGCTGTCACTCCCCGCCACGATGTAACATATCCTACATCCTTTAGAGTTCGTTTTGATGTTGATAATGCAACACGCCAATTGTTGTTCCAGGTCTACTTTCGCCATTGATGGTGCGACTAGACCAAACATTTTCTTCTGAGCTCATCTTTAGATTTCAAGAAAATGAAAAATCTAAAAAAGAAAAAGAAAAAACACAACAAAGAAAAAAACCTGAAAAGGCGCTTTGACAAATTAAGAAAAGAAAGGTTCAAAACCCGCAAAGGGCGTCTTGAGACCAAAGAAGATTTTGAGTTGAAAACCCGAAAGAGGCGGCTCAAATTTTGAACAAATTGAATCTTAGATTCTACTTCTTCGTCAGTGTCATAGAAGATCAAACCTCAGATCATGCCGCTTTGTCAAAGTTGAAGCGAATCATATTTCCCATATCTAGTTTCGCCGCAATAGGTGTGAATAGATCAAAATCCAGATCGTGCTACATCGCCAGAGCCGTAACAGATCAAACCTCAGATCATACTGCTTCGTCAGAGTTGCAGCAGATCATATTTTCCAGATCTAGTTTCGCCGCAATAGGTGCGACTAGATCAAAGCCCATATCATGCTACAATAACAGAGCCGTAGCAGATCAAACCTCAGATCATGTCGCTTCGTCAGAGTTGCAGCATGTTAATGATTTTTAGGCCTATTTTCACCGTAGTAGGTGCGAATAGATCAAAATCTAGATCGTGCTACGAGCCGTAGCAGATCGAACCTCAAACCATACCTTTTCCACAAGGTTGTAGCTTGATCAAGATTGAACTCTCGATCCTGCCTCCTCATCGGTGTTGTAGCTGGATCAAAACAACTTCAGACCGTGCCTCTGCGTCAGGTGTCGTAGCTCGGTCAACTTCTGGTCTTGCCTCTTCGTTAGGGGTGTGGCTAGACCAACCTTGAACTCTCGACCATGCCTCTTCGTCAGGTGTCGTAGCTCGGTCAACTCTTGGCCATGCCTCTTCGTCAGGGTTGTAGCTTGACCAAAACTGAACTTTCGATCCTGCCTCCTCGTCGGTGTTGTAGCTGGATCAAAATCACTTTAGACCATGCCTCATCGTCAGGTGTTGTAGCTTGGTCAACAAAATTTTCTTGATTTCCAAATCTGTTCCTCATCAATGTTATAAAAAATCTTGTTCCTTCATCAAAATCGCGGCTGAATCGAAGCTATTTTTGACAAGTCCGACAGAAATGTTGGCACAATGTGCTCAAACACAAGATAATGGATAATTCAAATGTCCATAGAAAATCCATTGTCACAAATGGTTGAAGGAAAATAAATCCTTTGGAAAAATCCAATCTCATGATTGGTAGAAACTGATTGTACCCAGGGGAATGGTACAACTAGCCCGGAGCAAACGGCTACCGGTAAAGGCAAGTCAAAACTGTTGATCCCTATGCATTTGGGAAAAATGCAAATTCAAAAGCCGACAGAAATATCGGCATAACATGCTTAAACACGATTAAGTTTAAGACAATGGACAATTCAGATGTCCATCGAAAATCTATTTTCACGAATGGTCCAAGGAAAATAAATCCTTGGGAAAAATTCAATCTCATGATTGGTCCAAACTGATTATACCCAGGAGAAGGGTACAACTAGCCCGGAGCAAACGGCTACCGGTAAAGGCAAATCAAATCCGTTCATCCCTGTGCATTTGGGGAAAATGCAAAAGAAGTGTAAACCAGGGACACTCTTCCTCGTCTCGTTGACGGAATTCCAGTACTAATCAGATCTTCTCGCATCAATGGAGTTGCAGTAGATCGACCATTTTTCGGATCTTCTCGCATCAATGGAGTTGCAGTAGATCACCCCTTCTTCAGATCTTCTAGCATCAATGGAGTTGCAGTAGATCGACCCTTTTTCAGATCTTCTAGCATCAATAGAGTTGCAGTAGATCGACCCTTTTTCAGATCTTCTAGCATCAATGGAGTTGCAGTAGATCACCCATTCTTCAGATCTTCTAACATCAATGAAGTTGCAGTAGATCGACCCTTTTTCAGATCTTCTCGCATCAATGGAGTTGCAGTAGATCACCCCTTCTTCAGATCTTCTAGCATCAATGGAGTTGCAGTAGATCGACACTTCTTCAGATCTTTTAGCATCAATGGAGTTGCAGTAGATCGACCCTTTTTCAGATCTTCTAGCGTCAATGGAGTTGCAGTAGATCGACCCTTTTTCAGATCTTCTCGCATCAATAGAGTTGCAGTAGATCACCCCTTCTTCAGATCTTCTAGCATCAATGGAGTTGTAGTAGATCGACGTTTCTTCAGATCTTCTCGCATCTATGGAGTTGCAGTAGATCGACCTTTTTTCAGATCTTCTAGCATCAATGAAGTTGCAGTAGATCGACCATTTCTCAGATCTTCTTGCATCAATGGAGTTGCAGTAGATCACCCATTCTTCAGATCTTCTAGCATCAATGGAGTTGCAGTAGATCGACACTTCTTCAGATCTTCTTGCATCTATGGAGTTGCAGTAGATCGACCTTTTTTAAGATCTTCTAGCATCAATGGAGTTGCAGTAGATCGACCCTTTTTCAGATCTTCTCGCATCAATGGAGTTGCAGTAGATCACCCCTTCTTCAGATCTTCTAGCATCAATGGAGTTGCAGTAGATCGACACTTCTTCAGATCTTCTCGCATCGATAGAGTTGCATATGATCGAGCCTTCTTCAGATCTTCTCGCATCTATAGAGTTGTAGTGGATCAATCTTTCTCCTCCAGATCAAGCTACCTTGTTAAATGGACCAAGTTTTGTAGACATCGCCGCTCTGTCAGTGTCGCAGTTAGATCAAGTTTTCTCCAAGTATTCGTTAATGTCAGAGCCGTAGCAAGCCGGACTTATTTTGCTTCTCCCACGGGTCTCCGTAGTATAAAGATTATCTCCCCAACAGATCGTTCCATTTTGAAGATTCTGCCTACAAGAGCGGCCGAACAGATCAAGCGGAGTTCAAGAAGCAGCGTGGCCAAAGGAAGGAACCCAGACCCAGACGGACATAAAATGGTTATCCTTTTATCTTTGCTCTATTCATGTTATACATCAATGAGCAAAGGGGGGCAGCTGTAATACCCATTTTATGTTCGGACCATAACTATTTATTTTTCACTCAAATGTATTATTTTATATCTTATAAAAAATGAAAAAATGAAAAAAAAAATAAAAATAAAAAAAAGGGGTGAAATGTGTGGATGCCATGCAAGACATCCACGCCCAAAGCAAAGTGACTCATCATCCACCCCAAATTAGTATAAATAGGGGGAGTCTTTGTACATATGAAGACGGCAAATCCAAGAATGGCTTAAGGCCATAGAGTAAATGGCGCAAAGCCATTGAAAATGGCCAAGTTTTCTTTAGTTCGAGAGCAGTGTTCTCTCCGGGAATTTTTTTCCTGGACAGTTGGTTCGATTGGAGGCTCTACCGAGGTTCGTTCGAATCAATTTTTGAGTTATGGCGAGATGATGTGGAGATCTTGCTAGGGGTCGGGCGAAGTTCTTATTTTGAGCTTCTAGTAAGGTAAATTTTGATCCTCATCTTTGTATTTATTTTAATATCGGCTTTTTGTAATAAAAATCTTTGTATGCAATATACATTTGTTGGTATGTTTTTATTTTATGTGCCATGTTTGTATATTTTAATTTTATTATGTTACGCATGTATGAATTATTTATATATTCATATATAATGTTTAATTAAATTTTAAATTAAAACCCTTTTTACTAGGGATTATCATGAAAGAACGTACCTCGAGCGTAAGGGTGTCGCTTTTCTTTGTCCCTATTATAAATTATCATTTTTAATTTTTAATTATAATTTTTAAAATAAATTCCCTTCAGTCGGGAATCTAACAAAATTATGCCTCGAACGTAAGGGTGTAAATTCTTTTTATATACGAAAATTATGCCCCGGTTGTTGGGGTGTAAATTTTCTTTTCTACAAACAAATATTAGTTTAAATATTTGAAGGGATCACATTGATAAATTATATTCGAATTCATAATTCCACTATTAAGACATTACGTAATCGATACCAATTTTGGGCGTTGTGGGGGTGCTCACCCTTCCCCACACGTAACCGACTCCCGAACCTGTTTTTCTGGTTTCGCAGACCAAAACTCGTTGTTTTAATAAAAACAAATTTTATTAAAATAACCGGGTTTTTCAGGTGTTCTAATTGCACCTAAAGTAAAACTAAGGATTGGTGGCGACGTTGTTACATCTGATTTTCATGTTTATCGGATAAAGAGAGAGCTTATTTGAAGTTATTAATTTTTCAAGTTTAAACAGAGAAAACGAAAGGATAAGGGTGGGGGAAGGGGGAAGGGGAAGAGGGGAAGAGGGGAAGAGGGACCAAAAGAAAAATTACCTATTAAATTTTGGGTAATTGTTCTATACACAAGCGCTTGTGGAAACTTTTTTACACAAGCGCCTTAGTTTTAGGGGTTAGGGACTTTGTTTAGGGTTTAAAATTTAGGGGTATAAGTGTAGTAGTTTTGAATTTAGGGATCGTTGATAAAATTTTGGGTTTAGGGTTAAAATTTAGGGTTTATAGGTTAAAACCTAAATCCCCACCCATATTACCCTAAAACCAAACCCTAACCCTAAACCCTAAATTCTAACCCTAATTCCTAAATTCTAAACATGAACCCTAAATTCTAAACCTTTAGACTAAAACCCCTAAACTCTAAACCCTAAACACTAACCCTAAACCCTATAATTGAGGCACTTGTGGAAATAAAAACTTTCCACCGCCAGTGTATAGGATATTAATCCTTAAATTTTAATGTGAACTAACGATGATCAAGTGAATTAACGGTCGAGTTACTGTTTTGTAACAAAATCAAAAGTTAATTGCCATTTTGTAATATTTGAAAGTTTTGTTACCGTTTTGTTTTTCAGGTATAGTTTAGTGACCGTTTGTGTACTTTACCCTAGATTTTATATTATTTTATACATTAAAATTTATAAAAAGGATAAAGTGCCCAAATGGTCACCAAACTATTCCTCAATGTTCCTTTAGGTCATTAAACTTTCAATTGTTACAAAATTGTCACTAAACCATCAATTTTGTTACAAAATAGTCACTAAGCCTTAACTGCAGTTAAATGGGGTATGTGGTGGTTTGGGTAAAATTGTTTAATAGCACAATAAGTTCTTCATATTTATACATTCAATTAATTTGGTCATAATTTCAAAAATAATAAATTTAGGCTCATTATTTACAAATTCTATCAATTTATAAATATTTAATATTTTTATTTAAATAAAATATTAAACTTTAATAATAAAAACATTAAATATTAAATAGAAATAAAATATTAAATATTAAATTATTTCTAATAAAAATATAACTAAATCGATTTGTGAACTTACAATGTGGCTAAAATAAACATATTATACGGCTGGATTCTTCATTAACAATTAATACATTAACAATTCATATTATATTTTTCTATAAAGGGTAAAATACTTAAATCATTACTCAACTTTGTTCTACGACCTATTTTGGTCATTAAACTTTTAAAAATTCAATTTACTCATTAAACTTTATTTTTGACTTATTTTGATTACTTTAAATTATTTTATTAATATTTAGGTATGACATGACATATATTATTATTATTAAATATAAAATATAATTTAAAATAAAAATAAATTATATTTTATTTATTAATAAATAAAAAATAATTTAAAATAAAAACCCTAACTCCAAACACCCAATCTTTTCCGACGTCACTCTCACCGACGGCCACCACTCCCTTTACCGCCGTCGACGACACCATCGCACTTGTTTCTTTAATCGTTTACTCCGCTGACGGATGGTCGAAGAAGAAGGTGTACTTTATGTGGATATTCAAAGTTTTTTCATAAAAAATTGATTCTCTAATGAAAATTTGCCTCTTTGTCGAGTGTGTTCATATGCTGATGATGATAATTTTCATCTCGATTTATTTTACAAGCCATATTTTGTTATTAGATTACATCAAATTTGTTTTCCCTCACTTATGGACTAGGTAAGTCCTTACTATTCCGATTTTTCTCGAGATGCCTGACTACATTTACTTCAATTTTTTTTTAAATTTTCGTAGTGCTCAAGGCTCCTAGGGTGAAGAAGGCTTTAGGCATTCTTGAAATACCGGATCAACCAGTGGATACTTCCTCACGACCCTCCATTGATCTGTATTTAGCTCTCAAGCAAACTGTCCAACTAGCGAGAACAGCAGCAGAACAGTCTTCCTCGGTATCCACTGCACCAACAAAAGTATCAAACCGAAGCACATCTTCTTCTTCGACTATCCGTTAGCGGAGTAAACAATTAAAAAAACAAGTGCGATGGCACCATCAGCAGCAAGCGATATTGTCAGCGGCGGCAGAGGGAGCGATGGTCGCCGGTGAAAGTGACGCGGGTAAGAGTTTAAGAGTTTTGGTGTTTGAAATTTGTGATATTTGAGATTATAGTTTTTATTTTAAATTACTTTTTTATTTATTAATAAATAAAATATAATTTGTTTTTATTTTAAATTATTTTTTTATATTTAATAATAATAAAATATGTCCTATCATACCTAAATATTAATAAAATAATTCAAAATAGGTCAAAAAGTATAGTTTAATAAGTAAATTGAGTTTTTAAAAGTTCAGTGACCAAAATAAATCCTAGAACAAAGTTGAGTGATGATTTAGGTATTTACCCTTCTATAAAAAAAAATGATTCACAAGTAATTGATTTTGACACATCGATGACTTATAATATCATGTTTCAATTATTTTTTCACATTGAGTAATAATAATCATATTGAGGAGGATTAAAAATTAAGAATTAAAAATTACCACTGGATAACTCAATAATACACTACACATCCAAAAGAATAAATTAACAAACAATTCAACTCAAATTACTAAAAGATTTCAGTGATTTTACACAAAAGTTGTAAACACCATACTCCTCAACTATGGAACTGCTAAAAACATAATTTCAACAAAACTTGTGTATGGCTTGTTACTACTTTGGCAATTATAAGGTAATATAACTATGCTGTTCGGACTCTTCATTTTGCTCGAAGTAACCGTGTCCGACCCATATTTGAATACGAGTATGGAATATGACTAAGGATCCTCCAAATATATGGAAAAACTTGGAAAATTTTGAAGCTACCCATCTCGGGCACAAATCTATTTCCGACATTCATAACCAGTTCCAAGTAACATGGTAACTGAAGGTGGAAGCGGAACATGATAAAATGGAATGGAATAACCTCGGTACACAAGACTTTACAATGTCAGGGCAACCCAATGCGGGAAGTCGCTATCTTTGCGACTTCCCAGCAGAGTGCAAGTAAACCGATACTGATACAACACTGCAAAAACCAGAGAAATACAGTAATTAAACATGATTGCTACACGTTTTGATATTAACGAAATGCTATACTCCCTGTATGCATGACACACATGGCTTAAGTGCAGTACCATTTACCAAGCGACAGCACTATGAATTATGATAGATGCCAGAATTGAACTTGTGCATAGGAGACTATTAACTGCATGTATAGTAAAATGTGGCCGGAGAAAACTTACGTGGCACCGAGTAAGAAAGCAAGGGTAAGATTGAAGCCAAAGAGAAACACGGAAACGACAGCAGTGAGAAGCATTGCCACTGAAGTGGAATAGACCTGTACAACATTAAATAAACATTGCCATTTCAATTTAAGGATTCAAAATGGTTACTAAATGCAAAGACACATTCCTCGTACCATTAGAGCACTTTTCCGACGTTCCCAAATAGGCTGAAAACTAATTTTTCATTCGAAATAATTTTAGTTTTGAGTGTGGATATTCACAGGACACTTAGGGTATCTCACCGGGAAGCCGCAAACTCATTCCTAATAGTCTTAACTTGTTATCAAACCTCACACCACTTCATTGGGATCGCAGCAAAGACGTAAATTGTATTATGAAGAAAGAAAATAAAGCGCCTTATTTACAGGTTTCGGCATCTAGAACACCAGAAGCTTATTTACAGGTTTCGGCATCTAGAACACCAGAAGTTACAATGGAAGCAGAGGAATAAAAAAGTAACCCAAGCCTCATGAGAAAGGATCAGCAACTTCATTGTAAATTGAACTATAAATGCATGAACACTATTACTCTATACTAATAATCATGGCATGCCTAACAAGATTCTAGCAAATCAGAGAGATGGGTGTAAATTCAGACAAATAAATGATTAAATAAAAATGAAATTTCATATCATGTCTTACCTTCACGATATTGTCTGCATATTTCATTACCATTGATACAGCGATGCCACTGCAAATGGAACAAATACATAAGCATGCTCCGTGAAAGCAAAACAGGGAAACTGAAAGGTCCTTAAATAGAACTTCACTAGGAAAAAAAAACAAAGTACTTAAATAGTACTTCATGAAAGCAAAGTAGGGAAATTAAAAGGTCCTTAATTAAATAGTACTTCACTGGGAAAAAGAAATCATAATCACAAATCTAAGCTCTCATTGCAAAAAGAAGGTATATTTAGGCAGATGCCAGAGATTCTTATAAGCATTGGCTATAGTTAGATTGTCGAACTTCAGAATTTCCATTTCTTGAAGAATTGAAAGGGAAGATCAGTAGCAAAGTGCCAGGTACCCCTTGAATGGTAGTTGTGTAGCTCATTTGCCTGTTTTTTGAGGTTCACGGTGTTCTCCAAGAATAAAATTTAATTATCAGAAAAGATTGCAATGTCTTCCTAAATACAATGTCTACTGCAAAACTATAAATGGAGTCGGCAACTAGGTGCTAGCAAACTTACTCAAGCCAAAAGGAGAATGTAATACCTGAGTGCATGGTTAAGGATCATGAGAGTGGTAATTATTGAGTATCCATGGAAGAAGCCCCTGAGAAAAAGAAATAAATTTCAAAATATAAATGAAAGGACTATCAAGGATATGAAGTTATTAAAACAGAACTCTATTTTAAACGGCCAAACAGATTATTTTTCATTTTGTAAGACATCATTTATGCATCTACAAGTAATGAGTCACATAAATGCACGACATGCTGAGTTAATGATATTATTTCTAAGATAGGTGACAGCAACCAAATTTAAAGGCTCATGTTACTTGTTCATGACAGCATCAAAATCTTGTACTAGTATCGCTACAGCATTGAAGGCCATTCCGAAGATATACAACCAGAAGTTCTGCACATTAATATTCCTTGATGGGCGCTTCTTAATTATAGCCTGCCAGCAGAAGTAAATAGTCAACATGGATTTCTATGAAAATCAAGAATTTTGCTAGTTGAACTCAGCAGAAGCTCTGTATGTCTTTGACTGAATCAAGACTTTAATTGATTGAGAACTATAGATCAATGAATTCAACCAGAATCAGACCAGGCAACATCGGCGAAACACCTTTACAGTAAATAATCATCCAAAAAAAGTTGCAGCTTCAAAAAGAAGAAATGAAATGGAACAAGTATCAACAAAAATTTACCTCAGTGTACACTCCTGCAAATCCACTCAAAAGAGCCATCACCTGCGAAGCAAATAAAAACACAAATGATTAAAATTTTTGATTTTGAAGCAACAAATCAATTCCACTTTTCATCTTTCTGGACTAAAAGACAAATATTTTGGCAACTTACAATGGCCATTATCCAACCTGGCAGAGGTGTTTGAAGTACTTGATCAGAACTACAAAACATAATGCAAATTTAGTAAGGCATAGCCAAATGATAAACCTTATAAAAATCACAAATTGAGAACAGCATGTGCGCATCCTCGTGAGATTGAGAATTGAGATATCGATTGCCATTTCAAATACTCTACTCATAACCATATAAAGCATACAAGTTCAATCATTATCTGGCAATTTTAGGCGTTCATCAAGATGCAATAGACAGGTCCATGAGTTCATCACGTTAACCATCATACAACAGCAGTAAGAAAATCTCCAAAGTCAATACGCTAGCATCAAAGTAACAAGCATGTACTCAGAAACAAACTGTGGATCCATCCAATCAAGGAACAATTAGTAAAGGTTTTATGATTCTTACCGAGAATTTAGTTGTGCTGTTGTGCAGCCAGCACATAAGAGAATAAAAGCTGCCCATTGAATCTCGCTTAATCTGAATTAAAGTATCAAATTATCAATAAGAGAAAAATTAATGGAACCCCAAAAGTTGAAAATATATGTATAGTTAGGTTTATCTTCCACTTTAATGTATATTAGGTTTATTTCATAGAACTTAGCATAACTGAGATGCTGAGAATTTCTATTCCTATGCTATACTGAATAATCGGAAAATGTTATCCATCAACATCGGCATGCATAATTTTAAGGAGCTTACCTTTTCTTAAGGATGATACGATACAAAACACCGGTACTAATAATATTCAGATTCTTCAGTATCTGATAACCCGGTGCATCAACATAGGCAAAGATGTAATACTGCAACATAAAATTGAAAAGCACATACAATTACATTTTGGAAAATAAGACCAAGATATCATTACTCACAAGGAAAACAACAATCAAAATCCACCTGAAGCAAATTCTTGACAAGATAGAGTAAAGCAGGAATTGGATAAACAATAACTTCATCAAGGGTTGTACTCAACCTAGTTCAATAACAAATAAAGGAAAAACGTATGTTAATCTTCTCCACATTAATAAAAAAATTAGGCATAAGCAATTGCAAGTAAAATTTACTTGTTATCGTCTGTAACACCTTCATTTTTCCATATTCTTGCCAAGGCTGCAAGTGACAAGGCACATTTCAAAGTCTCCACCTGTTTCCCAAAATAAAAGTAGAAGGTAAATCCCATTGGCACCATGTCAAGTCAAAACACAAGATGACCATTCCACTCACCAAAAAGTTTGCTGTTGTAACACTATACTCGTACTTCCCAGCTCTCTTCGACCAAACAATAAGTATTGCTTGTGAACTTGTAAGAAATGTCAAAGCAAGTGTAACGATTGTCCTAATCAAGAAAAAAAAGAACACAACCATCAAAACTTAAATTTCCTGTTTATTTAATTTTTCTTATTTGAAGCTAATATTAGTAAAAAGAAAACAGATTATATAAGTCGATCTTACTTGCGTTTCCACTTGGCCTGTTCCCTTGGAGGAACATTACTTACAGAAGCTGCATATCAATGGAAATCATAACAGAAATGAGAAAAACAAAGGACAAAATTTCGTACAATTGAAATTACATAGGAATCAAATAACACTTTTAACCAAAACATACCAACCCCTGTAAACCCACTGCCTCTTAGATTCTCAATGTCATCACTTACTGTTCCTCCATCATCATCCTACAAATCAAAATTCATTCAAACAATAATAAAAATACTGGATTTAAACATCTTACAAGGATAATTTCAATCAAATCCTGAACAAATTTCACAAAATCGGCAAGTAAACAGCATTTCTTCAATTTTACGAGATAAAAAACTAATCAGGTTGCTAAACTAAATTCACTATAACCGCAAATAGTTTAAATGAACATTTCTTTTCTCCAGTAAAAAAAAATACATCAAATTTTCAAGGAATTTAAGAAAAAATGCCACCAGATTCACATAATAAACTAACGAAAAAAGAAGGCCAATGCCGTTAAATAAACAAACTAAGCAAAAATATCAGTGACGATAGCTTCAAATTGGCATCCGAATATGATATGATAATGAAGAACGTTGCGAAGTACGATTGAGGAGAAAAAGATAAGTGAATACCTCGTCTTTGATTTTGCGATACTCCATTTCCGAATCTGCTCGTAGCAGATCTCACTGTTTTCTGCTACGGACTCTGCTTTTTCTCTAAAGAAAAATAGAAGGGAAATGAACAGTGAACCGATTTGAACCGTACTTTTGAGTTCGGTTCAATTTGTTGATTGGGCTTCTTTGATTGTAATCTAAAGGCCTGTGGCTGAGATTCAGCCCATCATTTTGAAAATTAAGCAAATTTGAGGGGTAATTGTGAAAAATCAAAGCAATTTCCTTTTTCTTCTTTTTGTAATTTTTTATTAGAAAATACTTTGATACACAAGCTCGTGTAAATTTTACAAGCCTTTTAATTTTATGGTTTAGAGATATAGACTGTAGTTTAGGCTTTAAGGGTTTAAAGTTTAAGATGTAGTATGTTAGAGTTAAGAATTTATGTTTTAGATTTTATAGTTTAAATATGAAAGGTTGTATAAAAAAATTATACTGCTTGTGTATGAAAATATAACCTCTTTCTATTTTCTGTATATATTATGGTCCATGACTAGTTTTATAGTTCATATTCAAAGTTCGTGATTACTCGCTCTCAAGATTATATGTTTTATCTCATTTATGTCATAATTTATCACAAATATTAAAATTTAAAGGTTTAATAGTAAAATAAGTGTCTAGGCAATATCTATTTTTTAAATAAGTATCTAATTTTTTTAGTCAAAGTATATATTTAACGTTTCATTCCATTACTATTTTAAGATCGATGCGCCAACGGTCATTAAAAAAATCCGTCACCCAAACATTATATGATATATGGCTTGTTTTTTGATTTTATTTGTTTTTTTTTAATTTATAAAATTATTAACTTTTAAAAAATCCGAAACTTTCATTTTCTTCGATAAAAACTCTCAAATCTCTTTATTGTCGTTAAACATTAAATACCACACCTCCATAATAACAAGGTCTTTTCTTTTTATTGCACGACGCAAAGTCCATTTTGTCGTTTATTCGTCTGTCATTCATCAATTTAATTGAAAATTTTATGTCTGGTGTGCGTGCTACGGTTGGTCACCTATTCGTGAGTTTTGATAGTAAAAGAGTGAAATTATCAGTCATGAGATTCGATGAAAGAAAAAATAGGAAGTGACAATTGAATTGACGATTAAAAGAGAGAAGATTAAGATTAAAAAATTTAAGTGTTCGAGGTTTTTTAACAAAAGAAAATTCTAATTTTTAAATTAAAAATATTAAAAATTATAATTATGTTATAAACTGACAATGAAAACAAAAATAACATAATATAACGTTAGAGGCTTATTTTAGATAAAAAATTAAACGCTTGTTGTAAAAGAAAGTATTATTTAGTAGTTAAATTAAATTTAAATATAATTTTTATATTCATAAATGTTAGATACATCTGTAACACTCATATTTTACTTATCACATTGATTGGTCCGAATAATAAACGATGATGTTGATTTTTTTAGATGACGTAATTTAAGTAGCGCAACCTGCAGATGTGCGTCAAATTAAGATAAAAATATATATTTTAGAGTTTATTGTGGTATGAACAATATGAATCTAATATTGAACACAAGACTACGGCTCCGTTTAGCGGAGCTGACAAAACAGATATTTGGGGTGAAGAAGTAACATGTGAAAGAAGCTGAAAATAATTTTCTTAAACGGGCGTTTAAGACCAAAATCAGGTGTGAAAATAAGATGAGAAGGCGCAAACGCAAGGTATTTAATAGAAATTTTTTATTCGGCAGCCAAAGCTTTTCCAAAAACTGCGCCGAACGGACCTTAATACTCTGAAAACCAATTAAAATGTTCAGCACAAAGAACTTTGAATAACCATATATTGCTTAGAACTTGGTAGTAATTTACAGAGATTGTGATTGGCCATAAAAATTACTCTCTCCGTCCCACTAAAACTGTCACATGTTGACTTTTTCTGGTCAAATTTTTTCAACTTTGACTATAATTTATTTAAAAATTTTAATTAATTAAAATTTATAAAAAATATATTTAAAAACTATTTGATTTAAAGTTTTTAAAGTATATTTTTCAATTTTTTTATCAATAATAAATTTTAAATTATAAGAGGTCAAAGTTGAAAAAGTTTGACCCAAAAATTGTCAACATGTGACAGTTTTAGTGGGACGGAGAGAGTATAAGCCAATATCATTTTAGTACAAAGGTTCTAATTAATGGGAGTTTTAGACATGTACAAGATGAACGACTGTACAAGGTCCAAGAAAAGAAGAACCCTAAATGAATTGAATTAAATATAACAAAAAAATGTTCAATAAATTACAAGAAAAAAATAAAAAATAAATTTAAGGAGGGCTCATAATATATAATATATATTTTTTTACTATGATAAAGATATCTTTGAAAAAAGTTCATATATATTTTGAGATTATAAATTAAAGTGCTTTGTCTTAATAAACTGCACAAGGCCAGTAAATCTTTGAACCACCCTTGTGTTCAACACAAATAACTTTGAATAACCAATGATTCTTCGGGTGACAAACTCCATTACTGTTTTGCTTCAAAGCTTTGTCACACTAAACAATCTTCTTCTTGTTGCTTTGCATTACAATCTGCCAACAAACCATGCAAAACCTCAGTTTTCAGGACTTCAAATAAGGAGAAGCTGGAAACTATCATATAATTAGCAAACGTTCGAGAAAGTCCGGCTAACAAAGACGAAAACCGGGTTTTCTCTTTTATCGAAATCGACAACTTCCGTTTCACTGGTTTGCCAGCATGGTGGTATCCAAAAACACCGTAACTTACATGCACAACCATCACAATCAAGATTATCGAGTTTTCTATCGCCTCTCGATTCTTTACCATAAATTCCAGAGTATCACAACAGTCTAAAGGTATGTGAATGAGCCCTTACAATTACACCACTGCAGACCATTACAATTTTCAGGCTAGAAGTGAGCCGGAATGTCTACCGATCGGATTTATAACCTAAACACACATATATATGTATGATGCTTCTAGAAACCGGAAAGAGGATATAAAGAGACAGTTCAAAGATACCTGTACAAGATGTGCCTGTATGGAAACTATTGGGAATCGGGTTTATCTTTCATGCTCACATTCATAGTACTGTTCCGCATGGTTCGTTTACCGATCCAACCATTTCCCTTTTTCATCATGTCAACAAATTCGCCGTAATCGATTCTTCCATCCTGAAATGAAGCAAAAGTCACAAGATTCGAAACTTTTGTCGAATATGTCCCAAACCCCACTGTTTATGCTAATGTAAATAAAGATGAACGAAATAAATTAGTTAGCTTGAGAATATTGTTGCCATTCAGTCATGCAGGCGAAATGGCGTACGTTATCTTGATCAACTTCTCTGATAATATCCTCGAGGAAAACATCCGTCATGTTATGCTCAGCACAAGCTTGTTGAAGCTCGTCAACTGTAATATACCCACTTCCATCCTTGTCGAAGTATTGGAATGCTGCAACGAGATGTTCCTCGCTCTCTAGTTTATTAAGGTGAACTGTTGCAGCTATAAATTCTCCGTAATCGATGGTGCCACTATTGTCGACATCAGCCTGAGAACAGAAAAATGAGCTCAGATTGTTATCTCTGTATCCGTCATGGTTGAAAGAAGGGCAGGAAAGAGAAAAAGAACACGCAAAAGAACATGAAACTAATGTTCCGATATCTGCTTCACAACAAACTTACAGCATCCATAAGGGCCTTTATCTCTATATCTTTCAAGGTTGAGCCATGTTTTCGCAGACCAGCTTTTAGTTCATCGAATGTGATTGCACCACTGTTATCAGTATCCATAGCCGTAAACATTTCTTTCAAACCTGCAATCTCTTCCTCGGAGAGACTTTCGGCTATTACCTGATAGAACAAAAGAAATGCAGAACATTTTTTCATCACATTGAGATCGAGTAGTACATTTAACTCCATTGTACACGGATGTGGATTCACGGACACACATGTCTAGAGAATCTTACCCGTAAAGCCATCTTCTTTAGTTTATTCATTGCCGAGAATTGTTTAAGACGAGAAAGTACAGCTGGATCAAGTGCCCTATCTGGGGCAACACCGTTTTCACAAATCCAAGGATGACCTAAACAAAAATCAAAGGCAACAGCACATAAGAAGGCACATAAATTAATTAAAGACAACTACTTATTGCTTCGTATCAAGGTGCACCATTGGTTCAAGGATACATTTTCCGACAACAATATAGCTGAGATTGAAAACGTGCTTAAATATATAGATCGACGAGGAACCAAGTTTCGAAAAGCACATTGAACACCAGATGTTGCAGTGACTCGGCAACTTTATGCATCTTTACATCATCATACTACTTAAAACAAATACGGAATGATATTACATACATAACACTTCATGAGCTGTGAGACGCTCTGCAGGTTGAGAGCATAACATCTTCCGGATTAAGTCCTTTGCACTATCAGATATTAGGGGCCAAGGATCTGAATCGAAGTCAATAAACCCTTTCAACACGGCACCAAATATTCCTTGCTGTGTTTCTGAAGAACAGACAGAAAATTTGTGAGTATGGAATCACTCGAAAGCTCATAACGATACAGAATCACAAAACATCATAAATACCTGCCCAAAATGGTGGCACGCCACTTAGCAATATATAGAGCATAACTCCTGCAGTCCATACGTCCACCTCTTGTCCATAGCTTTTTTTTAGTATTTCGGGAGCAACGTAATATGGGCTTCCAACCAAATCGTTAAAAACTTGTCCTAAAGTAGTAAACCATATGTTATGTCAATCGACTTGATTCTAGACGGCATTGAATTGAATAAACTAAAGAGGCTTAATTTCTCTATGACTCTCTATGAATGTGTTCTTCCCTGTCACCGTTTAATAGGCATTCACACCAATAGAATGTGCCGATTAAAGTCGTATGCATTAAGTTTAAGTGCTAAAGATTAAGAATTTCCATGAATTACTTTGTTGCAGGCGTAATTACTTTGTTGCTTCTTAGAGTAATGAAGCCTCTTTAGAATATACCGATTTTTCTCTCAAGGTCTATGTTCCAGCTACTTAAGTTGCTTCAAATTCAGTAGAAAAATAGATTTCAAAACTAAGGAAGAACATTTAATTTCTTACCTGGTTTAAAGAATACAGAGAGTCCGAAATCGATCGACTTGAGAGAAAAATCGTCATCCCTGTTAACTAACAAGAAATTCTCAGGCTTCAAATCTCTATGCATAACCCCAAGCGAATGACAAGTCTCAACAACCCCAACAATAATCCTCGTCAATTCAGCTGCCCTCCTCTCGGTGTAATGCCCCCTCTGGATAATACGATCGAACAACTCGCCTCCGGAGCAAAGCTCCATCACGATATGCACATACAAAGAATCCTCATACGCTCCTTGAATCGTCACGATGTTCTTATGACCGGCCAAATGATACATTATCTGAATCTCCCTCCTAACATCCTCCACATCCTCCTTGGCAACCAACTTCCTTTTCGATATCGACTTGCAGGCGTAATCGATCCCTGTAGAAAGCTCGGTACACAAATACGTAATCCCGAACTGTCCTTGTCCTAACTTAGCGCCAAAAGTGTAATGTTCGCGGATGTTGGGAGTCTTATGACCCATAACATAATAGGTCTGGTCATCATTACCATGTTTCATGATGTTTCCTTGCTTGTTGGAGCTAATATCAGCGGAATGGTTATCGGTTTCGGGTTTTCTTTAGCGAATTGTTCGAGAACTAATGGCTTAGGGGATTATTCGAACAAGAACGACGAGAATAATTAGTACTACCACGCTTTGAAGATATATCCTCAGGCCGATTACTGTTTCGCTTATAAAGATTCCCCTTGTTAGATCCACGGCATGAATTGCCCATGAAACAATCAAAGTTCCCCCCACAACAACATAGGTTTCTTCATCCAATAATAAATCATCAATTCACACTGAAAACAAAAAATTCAACAAAAATGAACCTCAAATCTAAGCATATTGGAAGAATCCCATATCGGGCCATAGCTTCAAACATCGGAAATGCAAAAGGGAAATTAGAAAATGATTTATTTTTAATATTTTCCCTGAAACCAAACAGGAAAAATAAGCAAAGTTACCATCTTTCTAACATGTACCATGAAACAAGAGTAAACATCAAACCAACGAGAAATCTCAGCTAAAACGAATCGTAAAGAACAAATCTTCAGCCCAGAAATCCAAAAACATGAAAACAGAGATCAACTTACAATCATGTAAACATACACAATAATTAAAACAACAAAAGAAAAAGAAAAGTAAATGAACCCAGAGATAAGAGAAGTACCAGTTTGGAGTGGGAAAATGAGATGATAGAAGGAGAGACAAAGGAGGAAATGGCTATGGAAGAGGGTGGATTATTTAATGTTTGAATTTTTATTCTGTTTTTTCTTTTCTTTTCTTGTTTGTTTATTTTTGGGTTGCTGTTTTAAGAAACAACAATACATCCATGTATTTGTTTATGTTTACACGTTAATTTAACATGAAATAAATATATAAATTATTTTTACTTTTTTTACAAATTAAATTAACACACGTTTCAATTCAGTTAAACATAATTATTATTGATAATAAATAGCATTATTATTCTATTGCGGAAAAAAAGCAAGATTATTTAGAGGCATAAGATTTTAGGTTAGGATTAGAGGTTTAGGTTATACGGTTTTTAAAATTTTATTTAGATTAAAAAATATATATATTAGCACCGCCCTTGAAAATTTAACTGTAGGTGGTTCACCCATATTAATAGTTTAATGACTATTAATGTAGTTCACGCATATTTTTTACATTGATAATATATTGCATATTGATTATTTAGAGTCATTTAAAAGATTTTATCTAATACAAGATTTTATTTAAAAAATTAAAATCATTTAATCTATTATAAAATCTTAAAAGATTCTAGTGAAAAAACACTCATTCAATGTAGTAAACTCTAAACTTTAAACTCTAACCATAAACCTTAAAATTCTAACTCTGAACCTTAACCCTAAACTTTAAACATAACCAATAAACCCTAAACTATACACACTAACACATAAGCCCTAAAATCATAAACCATAACACTAAACCCTAAACCCTAACCATAAACTCAAAATCCTCTAGAAATGAAAGATTACCTCTAGAAATAAGATTCCAGCGTTTGGTTCACGAAATGAAAGATTAGCTCTAGAAATAAGATTCCTGGAATGTAACATTACCTGACATATTACTGGGAATGTTACATTACCTTGTTTGGTTTATTTAGTAGGAATGTAATATTATTGTGTTTGGTTGAAGGTAAATAAGATTATCTGAAAGTGAAATTTACTAAATTGACCGTGTGTTATATTTTCTTTTTAACATGTTAAACTTTTAATATTAAATTAAAAATATATACACAAAAAGTTGTAGAATTATTTTTGTTACACTGTTTAAAATTTACAAAAATGATATATTTATCATAATATTAATATAATTATTATATTTTAATAAAAATATAATTTATATTTACATACTGTCGTTACCTTCTATTAAAATATTTTGTGAATTTTGTAAATGCTAAACTTTTAATATGCTTAATTTTTTTTAAAAAATTATTACTTGTGACAGATTGTCAAGTAAATTAAAGTAAATAAGTTGTGTAATACTGATAAGAAATTATATTATAAGTACCTACTAAAATATTTTATAAGATGGTGAACATCTTATAAATAAAAGAATATTGTCTGAAAATATTACCTTTTAACTTATTAATTTACAACACACATATTTAATCATCTAATTAAATTAAATAAAGGATCTATGTGAACAAAATTCATTAACTTGAGGGTAATATGGTCCAAATGGTGGGAATTGACAAATACCTAAGAAAACCAAGGGAATCACATTCCCACTATTTAATGAAAAAAAGGCTACGATTGGGAATACAATATTACCCTCCGGACGGAATGCTCTCCAACCAAACGTAGGTATGTGATTCTGAAAAGAATCATTCCCCGAAATAATAATCTTTTCTCCGAACCAAACGCTCCATTAATATATACGGTCGGTCTATCTAAGTTTTTATTCAAATGACGTACCGTATGTACGAATATAAAAAAATACGTGAATAGTGAATACAGTAGGGTTGACTTTTTTCAATCTTGTAGAAAACGACAGCGATGGGAATTTGTACTTAAACTGATGCAGCATACGTCATGCTCACGTAGATTAAGAGTTTACTAGGTCAACGGCTTGTCTTAACCAAGTTCTTTTTTTCTTTGGAACATTACTTGTCTTAACCAAGTTCATTTAACGGAATATATTGAAAAAATTATGGATTTACGCCCTTCTGAATGGCATGTTAATTTGAAGGCTTACTTAAAAATTAAGTGCCCAAACTTTGACATTTTTTTACCATAATAAGCGTTTAAAGTATTTTTTGGCTGAAATAGGTGTCAAATGTTTATTTTTACTTGTTTAGAAGTTAATATGTCAAAAAAATTTCACCACCACATTATAGCTTGACATGTGACTTTTATTTTTTATTTTAAAAAACAAACTGAAAGTAAAATAAATTAAAAAATATCCCAAAATTTTCAAAAATTACAAAACGTCACAAATTTCTAAAATCCCAAACCCAAAATTGATGTCATTATTATCGCCGATAGCCTCGTCGGAGTCCCCGCTCATTTCTCTCAACCACCCATTGTCGATAATCATCGGAAAGCGCGCCAATCAGACGACGGGCTTAGAGGCTTTGAAAACTACAAGATGGACTCGGAAAAAGACATCAAAACTATGTTCGATCGTTTCTCCATCATTGTCAACGAGCATAAAGGACATGAAGAAACATTCCGAAAGATAAGCTTGTGAGAAAGTTGATTTACTCACTTCTTGAATCATGGGAGTCTAAGAAAATCGTAATCATAGAAGCTAAGAATCTCAAGACGCTCAAGCTTGACGAGCTCATTGGATTCTTGTTAACCCATGAGATGATGTCTAAAGAGAAGAAAGAAGAGAAGAAAGAAGAGGACAAAGAAGAAAATAATGTTACTTTTAAACCCTCCACAAGCTTACAAGAAGAATCAAGTGGAGACGATAGTGAAGATTAAGAGATGATCAAACTCTTCAAGAAGCTCGAAAGATTCATGAAGTGCGAGAAAAAAAATCAATGCATGAATCGAAGAAGAAGAGGGATCCCATCATTTTCTTCGAATGCAAGACAGGGACACGTCAAATAAAATTTTTCTCAACTTAAGAAGAAGGGATCAAGCCATTTAAAGAAAAAGGCATTATGGCTACATTGAGTGATGAAGACTCCACCAATAAGGATGAGATAACCAACCTTTGTCTTATGGCATCCAATAAGAAGAGGTAACTTCTAATTCATCACCTTCAATTTTATATTCTTTTGATGAATTACAAGATGCATGTGGTGAATTGATTTTGTTATTTAAAGCTTCATTTTTTAAAAATAAAAAGTTGGTTTCAAGCTTAAATATCGAAATTGAATTACTTTTTAAAATCAATCTTGAACTTAAAGCTAAGTTTAAAGATTTTGAGCAAAAGAATTTTGATTTACAAAATTTGCTTCTTAAAGTTCAAGAAGATCATCAAAAGAAAATTGATGATCTTAAAAAAAATTTGATTGACAAGAATTTTGAAAAGAAAAATAAAAATTTTCTTAAATCAAACTTTTACGTTGGACAATCTAGTTCCCCTAAATTTTTCAAAGGAAAAATGGTTAAAAGAATATTTAGGTCCCTAAGGGACTTATTTATTTGAAGAAAAAAAAGACAATAAAAAATAGATTCTAGAAGAAATTAAAATTTGTGAGGCTAATGTGAATGAATTCAAAACAATTTTGATACCAAAATGTAAATTATTGCCTATTGTACATGTGTAAGAGCATGATGAGTCATGAGAAAAGGCATAAAATTTGGAAGCTCTAGATACATTAAAAAGAAGGACAGTTGAAAAGAGTGAGGCCTAACTAACGTGGTAAAGGTTTTAATTTCATGCAATTTGCTTGATTATGTTTTTTTCTTATGAAATTTTGTGATGATCTAAGCATGTTTGTTTGAATCTTTATGTGTTTAATTGCTAATAGATAGGGGGCTCTAATTGCATGAGTTAATTTTCTATATTTTTTTACCTTAAACTTGTAATAATTAGATGGTTTTAGTGATATCGTACTTGTCTTGCTTTAAATGATAATTTTTTAAAAGTATGTTGATAAGTTGTGGCTAAAATGATCCAAATATATATAAAGGACCTTTTAGAGCCTTTGCATAAACTTTATATGTTTATAAGACTTTTAAGGTGTGTTTTGCTGTAATTTTTCACCAAATCGTGTAGACGATATCAGTATAACCCATATCATATTGGTATTGTATTCATTTTCTGTATTAGTATTGCATTACTGGTACGCACAATAAAAAAGGAATAATGTTGTTTCCTTTTTTGCTATTTCTCTTGTATATTTATTGTTTTAATTTTCATAAATGATATGTTTATTGAATTTCTTGCTTAAATTTTATTTTATCTATGAAGTTTAATATTTCTCTTGAATGTTTGGACTAAAATTTGATATGTTTGATTAAAAGGGAGAGCCATTGTTTTTAAATTCTTTCATGATTAAATTTGTTTAGGTTAACTCTCCATTGTTATCACGAACTTTAATTGATTTCAAACTTAGTTTGAATTATTTTTGATATAATAAAAAGGGTAGAGATACGTGAAAAATTCAATATCCAAAAGGAAAGGAGGGAGCTTAAATATTTTTCTAAAAATATCAAAAATTGGAAGATTGTTGAGATAATAATTTTGATGTAACATTGAAAGGAAAAATGTTTTTTTTTTACTTATTCAAACATTTCAAAAATAATTTAAAGTTCGTTTTAACTTGAAAAATATGTTCAAAGTGGTTTTAAATGGTTCTATGTGTTTTTGATTTAATCAAGTACTTATAAAATACTTTTAGGGTCAAAAATAGCTTTCAGTACCGGTACCCTAGTTCCGATATTGATACACGATTTTTTTTAAAATTCCAGTAAAGAATTTCGGTACAAGTACGCCCAGTCAGTATGGGTACACCTAGAAATTTTGCAATGACTCTTTCCTTTTTAATTAGGTACCGATACGACAAGTCGAGTATCGATACAGACAGTTGTACAAGTGCATTTATGCCTATTTTTTCATCCCGACGATTTTAAACAATTTTCAATGGTCATAAACTCATTAGAGGGTTTAAAAGACACTCTCAAGCTGATGAAGATAAAAAAGAAAGCTAATGCATGCATTCATGTATAGAGAAAATTGATTTTGTACTTGAAAGTCTATATTTTCATTAAAAAACACTTGAGTTTCATTGTCAATTTGCTCAAGTGTTTAGGTTTTGGGTGAATGCTTAAATTGCAAACATATCTGCCTTGTAAGGGTTTTCACTGTTTGCTTAATTTATATTTTCTCTTGGAAGAGAGTGTCTCAAAGTTTGAGTAGAAACTTTGAGGGTCTTTGTAAGGTTATCTCCTTTTCCTCAAAAGAAAAACAAATTTAATAGATTTGTAGAAAATCTTTAGTGAGAAAGCTAAGGTAGTGGATGTAGACTTAGTTGAGAAGTTGAACCACTATAAATCATTGTGTTAATTTTTTTAATTCTTAACTTTTCGTCTACAATCATTCAAAGGCCAAATTCATACCCTCTTGGTGTATTTGGTTGATCATATCGAGCCCAACAATGCATATGATTTTCTTAATTATGCATACACTATTAATAATATAGTGATATTTAAAAATGAAAGTAATTGTTATTAAGATAATTAAAATTGAAATAATATTGAAATATGATTCATAATTTTATTATTCAGGGTTTTGCTATACATAGTTATGTATAAGAACTACTAGATTCCTATCATTAATGCTTATTTTAATATTTAATGGAATCTATTTGAATGAAATTAATTACATTCATAAAAATTAGGGTTTTGTTATACACAACCCTAAGTGCTATGTATAAGAACTACTAGATTCCTATCATTAATGTTATTTTAATATTTAATGGAATATATTAGAATGAAATTAATTACATTCTTAAAAATTAAACATCATTAATTTAGGGTTTTTAATGTAATTAAACCTTAAACTTTAAATCTTAAACCCTAAAATTCAAACCCTAAATCTCTAAAATCACAAATCCCTAAAACATAACAATTAAACTATAAACCATATACCCTAAAACATAAGCCATACATCATAAAACTCTAAACACTAAAAACCTTAAACCCTAAAATATAAATCCTAAAACCTTAAACCATAAATCATAAAACCATAAACCTTAAACACTTAAACCACTAAACCTTAAAATAAAACTCTAAACCCTAACACATTAAACATCAAACCATAAAACATAAATCCAAAAACCCTAAACCCTAAACATCTAAACTACTAAACCCTAAAACTATAAACTCTTTTACATGATAATTAATTACATTAGACCTCCTAAATTAATGATGTTTAAATTTTTAGGAATGTAATTAATTACATTCTGTTGAGATGATAAAAAAAATTGAATTGGTCAAGAGAAGGTGAATTGGCTTTTTAAAATGAAAGTGAACAAAATGATAAAATAAAAATTGAAGACAAAGAGATTTAGAGTGGTTCACGCTTCTAACAAGCTCTATATCCACTACCTTAGCTCCTAGTAAGGATTTCAACCAATTCACTACTGAATTTTCCCCTTTTCTAGGATTAGGAGGAAACTGTTACAAAGATCAAAACTTTCTACCCAAAGCTTGATTGAAATCACTCTTTTACAAGAAGAAGTTGGCAAATTGAAAAATGGACCTCTCAATAGGTAAAATATTTGCCTAATTACAATAGCACACTCCCCAAACTTGAAATGAAAGATTACAAATGATTTATACAAGTTGGGTGTAAGGGTTTGACTCTAAAAGGCTCAAAGAGATTGGTTTTTTTGCTTAATTGTGCTTGACTTGATGAATAGTTGCTGTTGTAGCTTCAGAACCTTGCTTTTATACATTCTCATTGAATTCTACCCGTTTGGGTGGTTGGTACCATCAATAGAGTCGTTGAGCTTTCTTTTTCCCACCATAAATGCACTTCTGCAACCTACTGTTTATGTACACGGGGTATCTGTATCGATACTTGTCTCAAAACAGAAAGAGCTGTTGCAGGTAATAAAAAGGGTGTATCGATACGCGTGGAGGCGTATCAAAACAAATAAGGGGTCGTATCGAAACAATTATAGGTCGTATCGATGCAATTTTTGCAAACTTAGACACTGCTAAACTCCGTATCGGTACACCACTTGGATGTATCGGTACGAGTAACTAAATTTTGAAAGTTTGCTGATTTCATCTAACTGACAAGGCAATGGTCATATAATAAATATAAAGATTTGAAAATCTTAACTCCCGTATCGATACGTTATAGGTCCTTAGCGGTACGCTAAACAAAAACCTTAAGTCCAGATGAATGCCGTATCGAAATAGGCATGTCCGTATCGAAACACCCGTATCAAAACAGGCTCAGCCGTATTGAAACATGAAATTTCAGTAGCCAATTAAGATGAGGCCATATCGAAACGCCGAGATAGCGTATCGAAACACCTATGTAGTTGTAGACTATCGGCGTGAATGATTATTTGTTGTCAATAGGGCGTAAAAGATATTGGAAAAGTGTTAACACAATGCCAAGAAATTCTATTGCGTGTAAGTATACTCGGCCTGCAAGTAATACATCATTTTAGTTGAGTATCGATCCCACAGAGATTGTGTTGGAATTCGATTGCCTTGTTTGATTACTTGTCTTGAGAAAAAGATTTGTTTGATTGGAAGTGGTTTTAAAAATTGAAAAGAAATGTAAAGGAAAGTTTAAAACGTTGGCAAGGAGAATGCCTTAGCAAATGATGAGCGTTAGCAAGGAGTGCATGGTTTTCACGCTATTCTTGCTATGTCAGCCTTTAATAAATCCTGTCTTGGCATTGTTTGCTGAGCAGATTCAAAGATAGCAATGCTTCTATCGATAGCATTACCCTAAATTAATTTTGGAAAACCCCTATATGTCTATAGTGAATGTTTTTTCATAAATCAATTTGATTAAGTGTCAATCTTTACTCCCGATGGGTAGATTTCACTCCCAAAGTAAGTTCATCTACTTGAACATCTTCTCTCGAAGCATCTCACCTCAGTATCTAGCATTTGATCGTCGCCACCCAAGTCAGTTATGATATTGAGTTGTAATAGGCTAACTATGCCAGCAGTCGCTTGGCATAATATTTTAAAAAGAGAGTGTCAGTTGTCGCTTGGCAGCACACTTAAAAATAAAAAACATGCAAGATAGGAAAAAAAAATGTCGAGGCAGTGTCGATTTATTAAAAACTAAACAAAAACATAGCGTTCAAACGCAATCACCCCTCACCAACTATGAAATTAGTTCATGGTGAGGGTATCAACCAAAAAACCATAATCGTTTTTGACATATATCATCATTAAAACTAAATAAAACAACTAAACCAAAGAGAATAGCGAAAAAAAGGTCTCTTGATGCATCCTTTCACGGTCCAGGCGCTCGGTCAAACTGGTCGAACCACCTCTCCTTGGTGCAACTAGTTGTGATCAATCCTCTCAGAAAATCTCCACCCTTTGCTCTTCATAATCGGTCTTTAAATATGTGTGTAAAAGAGACTAGGATAAGCCTTTGTATTTGAAATTTAAACGCTCAACGGATAAGTCTTGTGATCATCTTTATCCAGATTTGAAGTGATAAGCTGATAAGGTGATAAGTTGATCAGGCTAGGGCTGATGCCATCGTGCCGACGCAGCTCTAGCATCCCAGCTTGACATGGTTCTGCCAACCGCGCTTGGCACTGCTTATCCGCTATTTTTTGGAGAATGATCCAATCCTTATTTTCTCGCAGCCTGATCTGGTCCTATTTTTTCGGGTTCAATAACTACTTGGCGTGGCATCAAGTTCTCTTCTTTTCCAACCGATGCTTGGTTCTTCTCTGCCAACATCTACTCAACATCCTCCTTGGCACCGTTTCTTGCCTATGCTGGTATGGTCTTCTCTGCTCATTTCTTTGCCAAACATTATGCCAAATATGCAAAAATATCAACAAAACATCCCTTCACTCTGGCACATCACTGGTTCCTAACTCTTTATGCAAATGCATGACTTTGTGACCTAAGTGCAACTAATTGTACTTAAAAGAGAAGAAAAAATATATGAAATAGGCATGAAAAACAATACTTTTGGAGCGTCAACACTCCCCCACACCTAGCTCGTTTCTTGTCCTCAAATAATGCCAAATAAAAACAAAATAAAAATGGTGAAAATAGTACCTCAACAAAAGTTTGGTTGGCATGCCAACATATGCTGGCAAGTAGAAGTTGGCATAGGTATCGTTGCGTGTGCAAAGTGCCCTGCAATTGTGCAAGTATATACGTCTCAAGTAATAATGTGATGAGTATTGAGTATCGTTTCCAATGGGATTGGTGTAACCTTCAATGTTTATCGTCTCACACTGAAAAAGAAATAAAAGTAAAGAACACAGGTGATTGATTGGGTTTTTATAATAATCTGATAAATAGAAAATAAAATAAGCAAGTAAACTAAGAGTTGAGTAATCAAGATTAGAGAATGAGCCAGATTATATTGCATCGTAGTGTGAAAACCAATTGGAATTGTCTCGATTTTTGAATGCAACGAATACCGAGTTGCCTCGGCAATGACCAAAGTTACTACCACGGCAACGAGTAAGTAACTGCCTCGGTAATCCCTTGCTTGGGCAGCAACGAACAACGTCAAGGTTCAGCAAAGCGTCCTTTAGTGGCTCCTCCTTATCCTTAAGTTGAAACCGTGCTGATGTGCAGGTCTTGATAATACCTCCCAGCGTGAACCAAGGATGAACACCAACCAATCTTACGCTTCTTTTAGCCATTAAAACTCGAACTTATCCCTAAGCTGAGTTAGTTTTCACCAATTGGAATGAAAACCATGCTTATCTGTTTCGTGAGTCTAACTCTCCCGATATTAGACAAATAGATGCAATCGCAATTTCCTCTCCCGATTCAATTGCAAGAAAACGTAAACACCAAGAATAAGCAAAGCTTGAACTAAAATTGCATTAACAAAAACTTAAACAAAATCCAAAAGTTTTCTCACAACTACTAAAAAATACAATCTAAACCTTAAAAAGAAATTAGAACATGATAACAATGTAAGTTCTCTACAAAATCTCTCAACTCTTGATTGCTTGATTCTAAAATTGCTCAGATGCCCTTAATGGTCGGCTTTGGCTTTGTATTTATAGAGGAGGTCTAGGTCAAGTCTTTCTTAAGGAAGAAGTTAAGTTAGAATTAAATACATTAAAAGAAAAGATATTCTTTTAAAGTATTATATCATTCTTCCTTAAAATCCTCCCACGTGTGTGGAATCTTCTCTTGACCTTCCTTCGGTGTTTTCCTGATCTTCCCTCAGTCTGATCTTCATGCAAAGTGCATAGAAAAATCTAGCTTTTTATGCTCTTCAAAACACACATCACTTTGCATATTTTCTCCCTTGTTAACTATGTCGGGGTATTGCCTCGACAAAGGCTTGGTTATTGCCTCGACAATGGTCTGTCTGTCTTTTCCGCTTACCATGGCTTTGTCTCATGGTTCAGCTTCCTTCACTAGAAACTGACATCCTCAGCTGGCTTGATCTAGACCGTCAAGAGATGGTTCTACACCGTTCCTTTCTTTCCTTCACTGCCTCGACAGTGCTTGCCCGAGTAGTGAGTAACAAAATCTGCATACGCACCAAACACATACATAAGTAGTATCTTTTCCACTAAATAAACCAAACATAAGGATCAAACATGATAAAGATAAGATCAATGTGATTGATGCATGGAGGGCTACAATGTGACTCAAATGGGTGTAGATTTAGCAATAATTGTTATAGAAAAGGGGTGAAATTATAGTACTTTTACACACTTAACAAGTATGTCCTCAATTATCTTAGTGCAATAATGCCAAGCAGATAGAAAATTCAAGAGCAGCAATATAACTCTAGTCTTAGGGCATGAAAGTGCATGAAGTGTAGGCAATATGCATCAAGTGTCCACTAACTCCCTTAGTCAAATCTACTACCTAAACTCATAATTATAATATTTTTTCTTTTTTCTTGCATATGGTTTTTTCCTGGCATTAACTTAAGCTAACCTTGTGATACTATTTAGCGTGAGTAATAAGAGGGAGCATACCATGAATCCCCACCTTAATCCAGACATCACTAGGTTTTCTCTTCAACTCATACCTAAAGTTTTGGACTTGAGAACTAAGAGGGAGCATACCACGAATCCCCAAGTAACTTATTATCTCTAGGTAGAGGAGAGTTTCATTTTTTATTGCCATGGCAGAGCATTGTTGCCTTATTAATTTTCAATTTTTACCTTGGCATCATTTTTTGGGTTTTTTTTTCAATTCTGAGCGTAGTATCAAAAAATTCTAAGTTTGCTAGGGAACTAGATGCATACTATGTGTTTAAATGTAATTAAATTTCCAAAACTATAGATCAATTGGCAAGCAATCCTAACATTACTATTCTGCTGGCATATGCATCTAAAGATTTTAAATTTCTTCATTGGACAGAAACCTAGGTCAAGTTAAGCTTGCCTAACAATTGTTAACATGCTTCAAAATTCGGCCGAAACAAAATTTTATTTTTCACTTTTTTTAGTGGTTCGATATGCATGGCCTTAATCCTAATCTAACCTGTATGGCATGACATGAAAACAAAATGCAGTACAAAAAGTAAACATGAATGACATGGCATAAATGTGAGGAAATCCGCACCCTCAAACCCAAGATGTGCATTGTCCTCAATGCATGAAACAACACATATATACAACAAAAATAGAAAAATAAAAATACATGAACATGTGAATGCAAATGAAATACAAAGAGTTAGGAAGATGAAGACTTCCCTTCAAAAAAGACTCCTCCTTGGGCGGCACAGGCTTCAACTGCTAGCTTGGCTCGGGTCTTTCTTTGGGATAAGCTCCCACGATCTTGGGCCTTGCATTTAGATCTCGTCATGACATGCTTTGTGGCAGTGGAAGCTCCAACTTCCTTGACAATATGCACCAGCTCCGAGGCGACAGGATTAGTGGCACCGGATGATGTAGGTGCATCTGGTGTGGCAGCAGACTTCTTGACAGACTTGGCTTTTGGTTTTCTTTTCTTCAAATTGAGTATCATTACTGGCAGATTCAACATGTACTGGAGACATTGGGACAATGACATCAAATGATGTGTGGGCTAGTGTAAAGTGTCCACAAGTCCTATATTTCCTACACATTCCACCTCTTATTATTACTGTTTTTAAGCTTATTTTAGGCATAAGTATGATCATGCATTGCATTTTACAGTATTTCTACGTATTACCTTACTTTTAAAGATTATCGTTTATTTGGTAAACAAGAGATACTATTTTAGTGTGTTTTTGTATTTAGGTACTAAAGCTTGAAAGAGGGAACCAAGGAGCTGAGGATGCAATGCTGAGGCAGCAAACCTAGGAGTTGTACTGATGCAGTTCCAGCAAAAGACAGTTGCTGCCGACCTTGCTGCCCACGGCAGCTGACTATGGAGTTGGAGAACCGGAATGCGATATGTAGAGCTAAAAATCCTGAATCTATCGCTGCCATCCACTTAATTTTTCGACGTCTGTAGCAGCAGCCAGAGCCGCCAGAGTAAGATCTCAAGGTTACTTGCGGGCTAAGGCAAACGAGATAAAGTCCACATTCAACGCAAAGAAGTCAGAGTTTAAAGTCACATTAAATGTGGAAAGCTACTTTTGAGGACTTCTACTTTAACGAGGACTTAGCCTAGTTATTTGTCTATAACTACTCATTGTACTCCTAGTTCAAACCATCTTAGGTTTTCTATAGACATAGCTAGTGTTCTCTGCCGCCGCCATGTTCTAAACTCCATTTGGGTTAGGGTTATGTTGTAAATTAGCTGTGAAACGGTTGTTTTAGGTTTGAGTTGTTTTTCAATAAAATATTCCAAGTTTGCTTAATCTATGCACATCATTGTTTCAATTAGTCCTAACCAGTCAGTTGAGAGAATCCATTTAGGGGCACGAAAGTGTCAACTTCACGAAAGGGTTAAGCACGGTCACAACATGTTGAAGCGTGACTAACTTGGTTCCTAACAGTTCACAAGTTTCAACGACTAAAAGGGATCACCAACTAAGTTTACTAGCCTGTGTTAGGTTTACGCTGAGATTGCCAGGTATTGCCTACGTCACGCTAGGTTTTCGAGCATCCTTGCCTAGAAGTAGGGAGGATCACTGTCGACTATCCCGCCGAACTTGGAGTATCTGCCAGATTTGCCGCTGAGACTTATTTCCATTTCACCTGCCGATACAACGAAAGTTGCAAAAGTAGTGACCCGCTGCAGCCGCGTGACAGGGTCGTAGCATGCCGCCCGCCATACCCGCAGAGGCAGCATATCGTGGCAGCACAAAACAACTTAACCTTTTACAACACAGTTTCACACTAAGTGGCAGCATAACCCTGCCTGCTTTATCAACCTGAATCACCCCCCTTATTACTTGTGTTTTCATTTACTTTTCATCACAACAATCAATTCAATTGTGTTTTTATTTTACAATGTGCAGGAACTACAAAACGAACCAAGCTGTCCAATCCTTGTGGGATTCGACATCTTTTATACTATAACTTGGCAGGAGTATGCACTTACGCTCTCACAAAAAGGGAACACGTACACGCCCTACAAGTTTTTGGCGCCGTTGCCAGGGATTGGTAACAACGAATTTCGTTTTTCAATTTCTGCACCATTTATTTAGTTTTTATTTTATCTATTTTTAATCAAAAAAATTTATCGTGTTCTTTGCGAGTGTATTACCAGGGCAAACCCTAAAGGAAATATCCTCTTTTACGACGATCTCGAACGACAGACAAGAGCAATTAAGAAGGAACTCAGGGAATTCCTAAAGAGAAACAAAGAAAAGGAAGAAGCAAAGGTAAACATGGACCCAACTAACGGTGTCGCACACAACGGGAGCGAGCAGCACGACTTGCCGCCCATAAGTCTGCAAGATCCACCACAGCAGGATCCCTCACTTCCACCCAGGCCGCCCCAGATTCGAACAACTAGGGATTATCTAGAACATGACTTCTAAGGGTTCGAACCAATAGTGACAGAACCTGATATAGAGGCAGACCATTTTGAGCTAAAGCCCGTCATGTTCAACATGATAAATACACTAGGGCACTTCGGAGGGACTGGCACAGAAGATGCTCGGCAGCATTTATAAGGATTCTTGGACATCTGCATAGCATTCAAGATACACGGGGTCCACCAGGATATATTAAGGCTGAGGTTATTTCCCTATTCACTAAGGGATAGGGCAAAATAGTGGTTGAATAACCAGCCAGCCGGATCTTTCAACACATGGACGAAGTTCTGTAAAGATTTTCTAGACCATTTTAGCTCGTCCAATGTCACTAATAGACTACGGAATGAGATCACAACCTTTAGACAAGGGGATGACGAGCCGATGTACGAAGCATGGGAGCGGTACCAACAGATGCTGAATAACTGCTTGCTACATGGTCTTCCGGCTTGGACGCAGGTATCCATATTCTATAACGGGGTTAACTACCCAACTCAGATGATGATAGATGCCTCGGCCAATGGGATCATTCTAGATAGACCCCCAGAGGAAGCACTGCGACTGCTGAACCAAGCCACTAAAAATGACTACAAGTACCCAACATCCCGCCGAGGTGGCACAAGGCGGCCAACCACTGCAAATGAGGTAGAAGCCTCAGAATCTGTTAACGCCCACCTCGATACACTGACGGAGCTGGTAATGAAGATTGTGTAACCCCCTGGGAAGTTCTATGAGGTAAAGGCCGTGGAGCCATTCTGTGGTGAATATGGGGGCAACCATGATTCCTCTGATTGCGCATCAACTGCTAACTACATGGAAGGACCATAATCCTGGATGGATAAACCATCCCAACTTCTCCTGGAGCAACCAAAAGACAGCTGCAAACCCACAACAACTACATGGAGGCTACGAATAGAACCAGACCAGGCAGCAGACTCAGCAGCCACAGAACAATAACTCACTAGAAGCAACCCTACACACTTCATGTCTAGAACTAGTGACTTTATTGATTGTACAAATAAATTTATTAATAAAACTGAGTCTTTTATGGACATGATGAAGATGCAGATGAAAAACCAGGAGGCTGCTATAAAGAACCTAGAAACCCAATTTGGGAAATTTACAGAGATATACAACAGCCGGACAATGGGAGCAGCTCAGAGGCAGCAACCAAACCCACTTATGAACATTGCAAGGCTATATCTACAAGAAGTGGGAAGCAGTTGGATGAACCCAGGATGGTGGAACAGCCAGAAGCTCAGACGGACCAGAAAAGTAAGCCTGCCACAACAACACCAACACTAGCTGCCCCAGCACCAACACCAGCCGCCCCAATGGTAAAGCACAACAGCGGACCTGAAACAGATGATCCTCCCCAAACTAAGCCCCAAACAAGGAGCATATAGAGGACATTCATCTTCCAGCACCATCCCCCTAAAGGCTCAAGCAACAGCAACAAGAGCACCAGTTCAGAAAATTCCTAGATATTCTGAAACAGGTGCATATCAACATACCTCTAATAGAAGCCATTCAAAGTATGTCAAACTATGCCAAACATCTCAAGGACATGGTTTCTAAGAAGAATAGGATCGGGGAATTCGAGATAGTGGCTGTCACTGAAGAGTGCATGGCAATGCTGCACAACAAGTTGCTGCCCAAGCAGACAGATCCAGACAACTTTGTTATCCCATGAAGGATAGGCAACAAACATGAAACTAGAGCCCTATGCAACTTGAGAGCTAGCATCTACCTTATGCCCAATGCCTTCTTTGATAAACTAGGTATTGGGCCTGCCAAACCTACCTCCGTCATGCTTAAACTAGCTGACCATTCATTTGTACAACCGAAGGGAAAAATTGAAGACATCCTGGTAAAGCTGGGCAATCTGATTCTTCCAGCCGACTTCCTCATCTTACATTGCGAGGCTGATGAAAAAGCCCCTATAATTCTAGGGCGACCATTTTTGGCCACGAGTAGAACGTTTATAGATGCCGAACTTAGGGAGCTGACAATGAGGGTAGAGGACCAGAGCATCAAGATGAATGTGCTACAACCCTCAGAAGAAGAAAAAGAAAGCCCAAATGCAAGAGCTGCCAAAATCAGCGTGGAAACAGGTCAGGGCAGCAGCTGCCGCGACAGACCAAGGGGCAGGCTTAAGGACCCAGTAACACAACACCTGAAGGAACAGAAGGACCCACCAGAAGGGAAGAAAAAGTCAAACTACCTCAGAAAGTGGTTATGTCTGGGAGATGCACCCAAATGCACTCCTAACATAACTTAATTTTTATGATATTATTTTTACGTATTAGGATTAGAATTTATTTTAGGACTAGATTAGTTTTCAAAATTTCAGAAGTTATTTAATTAGTTTTATTTCAGGTTTAGGAACACAAGAGCAAGATTAAAAAGGAGGCCCAGCAAGGAGCCCACCCACCATCCTGCCGAGATAGCAGCCAGCGCAGCAACGCGTAACGACTAGTTGGTCGTCAACGACTAGCTTCCAACGGCTCCGAAAATAACGGGCAAAAAATCCCATAACGTGCACAAGAAAATCGGACCATTGGGCATTTAATGCCGCCACGGAACCTCTCGGCAACCCTTATTTATACCACTCCCACTCAATTCATTTACTTCACTTTCATCTTCTTGCTATCTTCTTTTTGATTCACCTGCCCTCTCATTAATTTTCTTTCTAGTTTCAGCTACATACAACCGTTCACATGACATCCACATCAAAGCAAAAACCACCCACAAGAGATTTTGCTACAAGGAGGACGATGAGAGATACAAAAACCAGTTCTCTAAGTAGGCAGTATGGGAAGAGCAATGCCTCCATTACTCACAGCAAACGGGAAACCGTGATCTAGAGCCTGCCCTGTTCGAAACCATCCACAACAAGGTATGGGAGATGTTCGCTCAGCAGCCAGAGATAGCCAACATCACCATAGTCAGGGAATTCTACTCCCATCAACCCTGCCCAGAAAATCCATTTGTCTATGTCCACAGGGAGCTGATCAAACTAAACGCTGCTGTCATCAATAGGTGCTACGACCTTGATATGGACAACAACCCTCACGAGAAGTGGATGTAGTCACTGACGGTTGCCGACTATAAGAAAATCAAGGCCAAACTATGCAAGCCCAGCACGCCATGGTTGGGAGGCAAACATATGGGATCTGTCCAGCGCCGCCACCTGCTGCCCGAGGCCATGTTGTGGAACACCTTTGTAAAAAGGCGTCTACTGCCCACATCCCACAACTCAACCGTCGATCGGTCGTGCCTCGCCTTAATTCACAGTATCTTGATGAACCGGCCGATAAAAGTTAGGGAAATCATCTGCACGGAGATCCATAACTGCTTCAAAAAGAAGAAAGGCATGTTGTACTTCTCGTCCCTCATCACAGGTCTCTTCACCAACTTCGGTGTCCCGGTAGAGCCCACAAATGAGTTAACGACTGCCAGAAAAGGTTGGACCAGAAAGGTACGCATTCAGATGATGCAGGATGCGGAGAAAGAGCCAACAACGTCTAGCCAACATTCAGCCACACTGCCTGCAACTCCAGCCGCCCCCGGTAGTACTAAAGTTGTTCTAGACAAGGACGTCCTCCAACTACTGCACACCCTTCTAGACAGCACAAAGTGCATCGAGCAGCAACAATTGGCCTTCATAAAATATGTGGGGGAGGCCCAAGAAGCTCTTGTGGCTTATTTTCAACAAAAAATCCCTGTTGAAGTACCCATCCTGCCGCCATACCATGCAGAGCTTGCAGCAGTAGCCCAAGCACAAAGAACGCCACCAGCCGCCGCTGCTCGCTAGACTGACCACCAGGTGCCCTCTCCGACGCACTATCCAACTTACTCAGCCACCACCCCTTCCAACACATTGGAAGACTCCCCCGAGAGGCACCAGCAACACCTTTCCCTTTCTTGCACAGCAAGGACAGTGGTAGACACCTCCTCATCGGAGGAAATTGAGCAGCAGCCGCCAGAGCCAGAAACAGTAGTGGTAGCAGCAAAAATAGCCATCCAAATGGAATTTATCCCTCTGATAGAACCTACGGAGAAAGGTACTAGGAAGAGTAAGCGTCACATAATAGCCGTCGAACCTGTAGACTTCGAGATAGAGTCAGAAGAGAGCGGTGAATCTCCCACCGTTCCTCTTGCCGAACCTCAAGAAGAGCCACATCATACGCCAAAAAGAGTTCAGCCACCGCGGAAAGCAAAAACCTCACTGCTAAGACCGCCGCCAGGACATCTGCCGGCCGCCGCTTCATCATCCAAACATCTTTCTCCTCCTCAGCTGACAAGATTCCAGCCCCCTCTCAACCCTCAGCAAACTTTTAGTTTTCTTTCTCTTTTCTTTTTCTTTTTCTGTTTTCTTTTATTTTTATTTTTAACTTGTATTTATTTTTCTTTAATTTATTTTTTCTGTTTTGTGCCTTGAGGGCAATGCCCATCTCGAGTTTGGGGGGGGGGGGGGATAGCTCTCACATCATTTGTTTAGGCATCTTTAGTTTCATATAGGTTGCATTGTACTTGCCTTAGTAATAATCGGAAAAGAAAATTTTGTTATGACTTGTGCCTATGATAGGATAGCTGACTAACTTATTTTCGCACCTAATAAAAATTGAACTTAAATTTGGGGAAAGAATGAAATATGACTTAGATTTTTTTTTCTCTTCTTTCCTAAAAATGTCAAAACACCACTGTTACTTGTTGAATGTGTAGAATATTTGATGAACATTGCCTGTTTTGTTTTTTGAATTCTTTGCAAAATTCTAACAATGATTGCAGGTAGCCGACGAGGCTGGTAAAAGAAATAGAAAATTACAGCACTGCCACAACAACAGAATCAAAAACAAAGAACAATGTTGTTTTACCCTAGAGGTGCCCACAACAGGCTCTAGGAAGAATCAAGTGCGAGGACACTCCGCTGCTATCAAAGTCCATGAATATGAAAGCCTTAAAGTGACAAACAAATTAGCATGAGTGAATGAAAGCCTTCACGGGATGACTCTACTCCAAGGGATCGGGGTTTAGTAGTTTGCTTCTATCTCAACTTCATACCTAGAAGAGTAGTTGTGATAAGCTGAAGCCCTCATTCCCATGATTGAAAATATAGTGCTTAACTATGATGCCTCGACAGCAACCTTTAAATCACAGCAACATCTTTTTTTAATTATTTATTCTGCATATTCAACTTGTTTACAGACATAAAATCAAGTTAAGAACAAGTTCTTGCTTATTTCCCTTTACTAATTTAATATAGGTGCCACGGCCTTGAGGCATAAAATCAAGTTAAAAACAAGTTCTTCTTTCTGATTATTATTAGAGCAAGTATTTTAGGTTGCATTGCTTGAGGACAAGAAATAGTTCGAGTTTAGGGGTGTGCAAAGTGTCCACAAGTCCTATATTTCCTTCACATTCCACCTCTTATTATTACTGTTTTAAGCTCATTTTAGGCATAAGTAGGATCATGCATTGCATTTTACAGTATTTCTACGTTTTACCTTGCTTTTATAGATTATCGTTTATTTGGTAAACAAAAGATACTCTTTTAGTGTATTTTTGTATTTAGGTACTAAAGGCTGAAAGAGGGAACCAATGAGCTGAGGATGCAATGTTGAGGCAGCAAACCTAAGAGCTCTACTGATGCAGTTCCAACAGAAGATAGTTGTTGTCGAGTAGCTGCCGAGTAATGTTGTTGCCGAGCTTGCTGCCTACGACATCTGACTATAGAGTTGGAGAACCAGAGTGCGATCTATATAGCTAAAAATCCTGAATCTATCACTGCCATCCACTTAATTTTACGACGTCTGTAGCAGCAGCCAGACCGACGAAGTAAGATCTCAAGGTTACTTGTGAGCTAAGGCAAACGAGATAAAGTCCACATTCAACGCAAAGAAGTCAGAGTTTAAAGTCATATTAAATGTGGAAAGCTACTTTTGAGGACTTCTACTTTAAGGAGGACTTAGCCTAGTTATTTGTCTATAAATACTCATTGTACTCCTAGTTCAAATCATCTTAGGTTTTCTATAGACATAGCTAGTGTTCTCTGCTGCCGCCATGTTCTAAACTCCATTTGAGTTAGGGTTATATTGTAAATTCAATGTGAAACGGTTGTATTAGGTTTTGAGTTGTTTTTCAATAAAATATTCCAAGTTTGCTTAATCTATGCACTTCATTGTTTCAATTAGTCCTAACCAGTCAGTTGAGAGAATCCATTTAGGGGCACGAAAGTGTCAACTTCACGAAAAGGTTAAGCACGGTCACAACATGCTGAGGCGTGACTAACTTGGTTCCTAACAGTTCACAAGTTTCAGCGGCTAAAAGGAATCACCAACCGAGTTTACTAGCATGTGTTAGGTTTACGCTGAGATTGCTAGGTATTACCTACGTCACGCTAGGTTTTCAAGCATCCTTGCCTAGGAATAGGAAGGATCACTGTCGACTATCACACCAAACTTGGAGTATCTGCCAGATTTGCCGCTGAGACTTACTTCCATTTCACCTGCCGAGACAACAAAAGTTGCAAAAGCAGTGACCCGCTACCGCTGCGTGACAGGGTCGTAGCTTGTTGCCCGCCATACCCGCCGAGGTAGCATATCGTGGCAGCGCAAAACAACTTAACCTTTTACAACGTAGTTTCACACTAAGTGGAAGCATAACCATGCCTGCTTTATCAACCTGAATCACCTCCCTTATTACTTGTGTTTTCATTTACTTTTCATCACAACAATCAACTCACTTGTGTTTTTATTTTACCTTGTGCAGGAACTACAAAACGAACCAAGCTGTCCAATCCTCGAGGGATTCAACATATTTTATACTATAACTTGACAGAAGTGTGCACTTGCGCTCTTACAAAAAGGGAACACCTACACGCCCTACAGCTAGACTGACAAGATTAGTTGTCATGGCATCATCGCTGGTAAAGACTTCTATGTGTAATGCCACAACTTGACATTAAGCTTCTCGGCTTTCTCTAATTTAAGGAGAATAACCTCATGGCAGTGGTAGATCTAAGAAAGCAATGCCACCAAACTGGCTGGCATAGAGGTGTTAGGATCTGCCTTTGACGTTTTGGGCTTTGGAATCACCTTTGTTTCTTTTACCTTTTTCCCTGATCTCTGTAGCAGTGAGGTTCTTCCATATAGCTAGCAAGATGGCGGTGCCCTTGATCTCTTGGCCTTTGTCCAAATCAAGCTAGGGCACACCATGCTTCATACAAATGTTAGAAATCAATAATGGAAAGAATAAACTACCATTGCTCTTAGCATCTCATTTATAAGTCTCCTCAATGATGATTTTGCCAACATTGATTTTCCGGCCAACAATGATCGAGTGTAGTAATGCCAGTTGTTCTTCTGACAACGTTTCATTGTGGGTGGTTGGCATCAGATTTGCATTTAATGGTTCCACCCCATCGGTTAAGATTTTAGTGCCAATCTCTTGACCATCCGATGTCCCTTAGAAGACATTGCCCATGTTGTGCTAGGCTTGCACAGTTCTTCCAACAACTTCTTTCTCTTGGAAACAATCATTGAGTTGGCATACTCTATGTGTTCATCCTTAACATCCTCTAACTTAAACATGGCATTAACGAGATGAGGCTTTGGAAGGTTTGGTGAAAGGAAAAAGAAGACAAAATATGGATCTTGGTTTCTTGCTTGATAGAGAAGTGAAAAAGTTTTTATTTCTTTGAACGACTAGGGTAGGTGAAAAGTAAAGAGTTAAGTGTTAATGAGGTTTAATTAAAGTAGTTGAATTAATTGGGGTTAATGATGGAAAATAAAAAGATTTGATTAGATAAGGGGTTAAGTGGTAAGGTTGTAAGTGATAGGATATGGTTAAAGTGATAAGGTTGTAAGTGATAGGATAAGGTTAAACTGATATAGGGTTAAAATATTTAAATTGAATTTAAATTCAACTTAAATATGGGACGGCTAGGGTTAAAATTCAAAGAAAAATAATCTCTCTTTTCAATGGACCGAATTTAATCAAGTTAGGGTAAATTCTTCTTCCAAAATTCCAATTCGCCACAAGCCAAGCTTCTGCGCTATCATTGCTCATAGCACACTGGATTCTTTCATTCTCCCAACTTCTCATGCCAATTCGCTGCTCTGGCACAGTGTCTGGCATAGAAATCTGCACATGCCTCAATCTTTTGATCGTCTCATGCCAAGTCCCTCCTTGGCATTGTCCCTGACATACAAAATCTGCACATTCTCAAAGCAAACCTTTCAACACAGTAAAGAAAATAAAAAGAAAATTAAGAGAAAGAAAAAGTACTGAAAATCCTAAATCCTAAAAACAAAGAAGAACAACTAACCTAATATTTACAAAGATTCAAACTTGCTGGCGATGTTATGGTACCTCTACCAAGAGGATATAACCTCTTTGGAATTATTCTGTTTGAATAACCAACATAGAAGGCCAAAGAATTTCTTGCCTTTGATCATGCCAAATTCTCGATTGCACAATGAAAGGGAATATTTTACCATGGTGGCTTTAAACAACCACCTTAGAAAATCGAAGAATCTCTTTTTTGTCGAGGCATAGTCATCATCATCTTGTTCTAGAATCTTCTTGAAATCTTTAGTTTTGAACCACAACATCTCTGGCATTGTTGTTATGGCAAAATTTTCTTGTTTCAGTTCTTCATTCTCAGTCATTTGGCATCCACTTTTCCTTCCAGCAACAATCCATTTGAGCACACCTCACTTCATGACATCAACTCCGACTAGAATCGATATTCTTTGTCGTTCAATTGTTTTTCCATCACACTTTTGATTGATGGCATCAGTTTTCATTCCTTGGCAATTCAATGCCATGTTCTCATCCAAAATGGAATCCATTGGTTCAACTGTATGGCATTCAATTTCACATGTACATTTAAGAGCATTACAAATGTCAACAGTAATACCTTCTCTTCTTACCGACGTAGGGTTGGCAAATGGTGGCTCCACTGGTTTTGACACAGTGGTGCTGGCATCTGACTGTTGTCTGGCATCGAATAGCGGTCTGACATCAAATAGTGGGCTGGCATCATCAACCTCTGCCTCTTCTTTCTCTACTTCCTTGGATTCACCAGTTGGCCCTAATTTCTCTTCTTGGCAAAAAATCGACTGCTTGCCTTTGTCTTCTTGGTTTGGAATTTCATATTCCCCTTAAACTAGTTGTTGTGGCGTGCTGTTTAGGATGTTCAAAATCAGTGTCATGTGATTTTCAATTTTTCTGATGTTTTCTCCAATCTCTTGATATTGAGCATCAGTCCTAGCTTTCACATCCTCCTTGAAGTGTAAGCTCTATTCCCAAGACATGTGTGTTGTATCAGCAAAGTTGTAATCATCATATAAATCTATTTTATCATTGTACGAGTAGCTTGGTTGATGTTGAAGATTGTTTTGCCATGGCTTATATGTTGTAGCCGCAATGCCATTATCGTAAGCAAAAATGCCAGCTGCTTGGTCATACCATGGAAAATTTTCCTTGTAATGCAATCAATCGTAGGCTTCAATATGGTCTCTAATGTTCATTCTCGAATCTTCCATGTTTCTAAAAGTACATAAAACAAATGAAACTAAAAATAATGTTAGAAAACTAACTAATTAAAGGAAAATAATCATAAACTAAAACAAAGACAAGTAAAAATCAAAACAATAAAACTCCGTTGCAATCCCTGGTAACAGTGCCAAAAACTTATAGACGTAAAAGATATTGGAAAAGTGTTAACACAGTGCCAAGAAAATATATTACGTGCAAGTATACACGGTCTGGAAATAATACAACAATTAAGCTGAGTATCTATCCCACAGAGATTGCATTGGAATTCGATTGCCTTGTTTGATTACTTGTCTTGACAAAAAGATTTGTTTGATTGGAAGTGGTTTTGAAAATTGAAAAGAAATGAAAAGGAAAGTTTAAAACGTTGGAAGGGAGAGTGCCTTAGCAAATGATGAGCGTTGGCAAGGAGTTCATGGTTTTCACGCTATTCCTGCCATGCCAGCCTTTAATAAATCCTATCTTGGCATTGTCTGCTGAGTAGATTCAAAGGTAGCAATGCTTCTATCGATAGCATTGCCCTAAATTAATTTTGGAAAAACCCCTATATTTCTATAGTGAATGTTTTTTCATAAATCAATTTGATTAAGTGTAAATCTTTACCCCCGAGGGGTAGATTTCACTCCCAAAGTAAGTTCATCTACTTGAACATCTTCTCTCGAAGCATCTCACCTCGGTATATCTAGCATTGGATCGTCGCCACCCAAGTCAGGTATGATATTGAGTTGCAATAGGCTAACTATGCCAGCCGTCGCTTGGCATAGAATTTTAAAAAGAGAGTGACAGTTGTCGCTTGGCAGCACACTTAAAAATTGAAAACATGCCAGATAGGAAAAATAATGTCGAGGTAGTGTCGATTTATTAAAAAATAAACAAAAACATAGTGTTCAAACGCAATCACCGCTCACCAACTATGAAATTAGTTCATGGTGAGGGTATCAACCAGAAAACCATAATCGTTTTTTATATCCATCATCATTAAACCTAAATAAATCAACTAAACCACAGAGAATGGCGAGAAGGAGGTCTCTCGATGCAGCATTACACGGTCCAGGCTCTCGGTCAATCTAGTCGAACCACCTCTCCTTGGTGCTGCCAATTGTGATCAATCCTCTCGGAAAATCTCCACCCTTTGTTCTTCACAATCGGTCTTTAAATAGGCGTGTAAAAGAGGCTAGGATAAGCCTTTGTATTTAAAATTTGAACGCTCAAGGGATAAGGCTTGTGATCACCTTTATCCAGATTTGAAGTGATAAGCTGATCAGGCTAGGGCTTACATCATCGTGCCGCTGCAGCTCTGACATCCCAGCTTGGCATGGTTCTACCAACCGCGCTTGGCCCTGCTTATCCGTTATTTTTTCAAAGATTGATCCAATCCCTATTTTATCACAACCTAATCTGATCCTATTTTTTGGGTTAAACAGCTACTTGGCATGGCATCAAGTTCTCTTCTTTGCCAACCGGTGCTTGGAAATATTTGGTTCTTCTCTACCAACAGCTACTCGACATCCTCCTTGGCACCGTTTCCTGCCTACGCTGGTCTGGTCTCCTCTGTTCATTTTTGTGCCAAATACTATGCCAAATCTGCAAAAATATCAACAAAAACATCCCTTCACTCTGGCATAGCACTAGTTCCTTACTCTTTATGCAAATGCATGATTTTGTGACCTAAATGCAACTAAATGTACTTAAAAGACAAGAAAAAGCATGTGAAATAGGCATGAAAAACAGTACTTTTGGAGCGTCAACAATAGTTTTGTAAAGTTTGGCTTTGGAAAGGCAAGGCCGCATCGAAACACTTATATAGTATATCGAAACACCTGGGAGATTTTGTTAAGTTTTGCTTTGAAAACACTTAGAAAATTTGTAGGGTTTAAGTTTTGACTTGGAAACATTTTAGGTTTAAAATCCTTGTCAATAGTGATACTTTCAAGTATTTAAAAATTTATTTACTTTGCAATTTTGTCCTTAAACTATTTTTTACATCAAAATCAATCATAGTTTTTACAATCTCTCTCTTTTTGATATAACAAAACCAAAGTGAAGTTTTAAGCACCCCCTTTTAGTTTAAGCTAGGTTTTTGAAAGATGTAGCTTGAAAATTTTAGCTTATACCCTTCTCCCCCTTTTTGCTAGATCAAAATCAATGATAGAAGCAAGATAATATAAGCAAGATTAAGCAAACAACATAAACTTCATTAATAGCTGAAAGCGTGACAAATGAAAGCAAACATAAAATCCAAACTTAAATACTAAAAACATAAACCAAATATTCAAAGCATAGGTTCGAAAGGAAATAACATAGGTACATAAAAGAAAATCCTAATATGATATGTTATGATATGTAAGACCTAAGACGCGTCTTAATCTTCATCTTCACCTTTATTGTCGACATTATTTCCTCAAGATTGTTACCATTCATCATTAAAAGTTTGAAGAGAGACACCCATTGAGTTTTGTTGAGTTTCAATCAAGGTAACCCAATTATCAATGGAAAGGACTCTCTCCCCCAAGGTGGTGAACCTTGTGTCAATTGTGGCAAACCCAAAATTCACATTTGTTCCAAAAGATGTGAATTGCTCATTGAGAAAGGCTATGAGAGCATCCATGGAAGGTTGAGCAACTTGAGCTTGAGGATCCGCTTGTGGAGGCACACCTTGTTTGAGTCTATCTTCTTGAGGAATTTGATTGCGGTGAACCCATTGACCCTCATAGTAGTGAAACTTTGAACAGACTAGAGAACGCTCATTGATTGGATCTTTGAGAGGCTTGGGAAAGTCAAGCGAGCAATCAACGTCCAACTTCGAGAACAAGTAGCTCAAAGCGGTGCCATATGTGAATGAAGAGACAAAAGAAGTTTGGTGATGTTGAAAAAGATAAACCATCTCCGCAAACATGATTTGACAAAGGTTTGGGCATTTACCTTCATGAAAGCAACAAATCCAAAAGTCATCGACTTCCCGGATTGTTGAGAACTTTTCACCAGAGGGGGAAAACCACCAAGTGATCATAAGGTGAAGGATACAATCATGCGCGTCAAGGACAGTTAAGGAGCCATTAAGAATGTGTCCTAAAGAGTCTTCATTAAAAATACCCTCATCTTCAAATCCAAAAACATCAGTTAAAACTCTTGGATCAATTCGAAGCTTCTTGACCATAAGATAGGATTCAGTAGCAATAACTTGAGATCGATCGGGGCTAGAAATACACCAGGCATTTGCATAAAAAATTAGGACAAGTTTGCAATACAAAATACCGAGAATTTGCATAAAGGGCATGAAGTTCCATTGGCGTAAAAGACCAAGATATTTAAACTTGAACCGTTCAGAATCCAAAAAGGGTAGAGAGGTGACACGCTCAGGACGGATTTGGTAGTTTTGGTATTGTCGGTAGAGAGCAAGAGCGGAGGAACTTGTAAAACACTTTTGATAAATGTAGGTGAGGTTTGGTCGGGTAACACCATCTTGATTTGAAGAATCTCCAACCTCACTAGTCCTTTGTCTCTTTTTAGGGGCTATAGTTCAAATCTGAAAAACAAATTAATGCACAAAACAATGTATGCATAAATCACCATATTCGATCCAATAATCAATCCAAAAGTTGAAGTTATTGTGAAAGTTCTATGCAATATAGTTTTAAAAACATATATAAATATAAAAAATTGATAAAAAGAATTTTGTAAAACAATTTAAACAAATATACGGTATAATTTTATATTTGAATAAAAAATTCAATTTTGAAAGATTTTTTTGCAAAATCTTTAAAAACTATACTATGTGTATATCATATATACAAAAACTAATTAAAAACAATATATACAATTAAATGAAATTGAAAAAGAAAGGAAAATAATTTTTATACCTTGATGATTTTGCTAGGGTTTGATGAGAAGCCCTTAAAAGATTTGATGATTTGTGTGAAAACAAAGGGATTTGGAGAGTTTAAATAGGAAATTTTCGTATCTAGGGTTTGAGAGAAAAGGTAGAAGTTAATTTAAACTTGAAAACCCTATTTTAATGCTCTTTAAATTGTCCAGTGGCTACGTGTATCGATACGCCACGTAGCGTATCAAAACAGGTGTACCGATATGCTTTTAAAGCCATACTGAAACACGAGCCCGTATCAGTACAAGTTTAACTGTATTGAAACACGATTGATGCCCGTATCGAAACACTTTTAGCCGTTTTGACACAGATTTTGCTAGAAATGTGGTTTGGTCTCAGTCCAGGAGCCCGTATTAAAACACATTAATCTGTTTCGATACCCTTGCGCTAGAAAGTTCATTTTGCGCAGACATTCAAGAACGTGTATCAAAACGCCTTTACTTGTTTCGATATAGATGTGCTAGAGAGTGCATTTTGGGCAGCAAGGAGTTTATGAAAACTATTTTAATTGCGTTTAAATGCATGTGTATAACATATGATCAACATGTATAGGCTAAAACAGAAGCATACTCCCCCTAGAAACAGCACAGGTGCATAAAGGAGCAAAATCACAAGAGCACATACATCAATCAAATTCAAGCAAATTTTTGAACTTAAGAGGCTCTAAAGGGTCAAGAGAGGCTAGTTAGACCTAACTCTCTCCTAAGAGTCCAAAAACGCTCTTTGTCTAGTGGTTTGGTAAAGATGTCCGCTAATTGATTTAAGGTGTCAACATACTCTAGAACTACATCATTTTTCAAGACATGATCCCTAATGAAATGATGTCTTATTTCTATGTGTTTGGTTTTAGAATGGTGGATGAGATTCTTAGTGAGACATATGGCACTAATATTGTCACACTTAAGTGGTATGGTACCTACATCAACTCCATAGTCTAAAAGTTGTTGCTTCATCCAAAGAACTTGAGCACAACAACTTCCGGCCGATATATATTTCGCTTCAGTGGTAGATAAGGCTACACTATTTTGTTTCTTAGAGAACCAACATATGAGCATACTACCTAGGAATTGACATGTTCCAGAAGAAATTTTTCTATCTATCTTACATCCCCCATAATCCGCATTCGAGAAAGCATGCAAATCAAAGGAGGAATCTCTAGGATACCAAAGGCCTAAACAATGTGTGGCTATAAGGTATCTAAAGATTCTCTTAACGATTATAAGGTGTGATTCTCTAGGACTAGCTTGAAACCTAGAACACAAGCAAACACTAAATATAATATCGGGTCTACTTGCAATAAGATAAAGCAAAGAGCCAATCATAGAACGATAAATCTTTAAATCAACACACTTACCTCTTTCATCTTTGTCAAGCTTTATAGATGAGCTCATTGGAGTGGCTTGAGGTTTTATATTCTCCAAGTCAAACTTCTTGAGCATGTCCTTGATTTATTCAGCTTGATTAATGAAGGTGTTGCCCTTCCTTTGATTGATTTGGAGTCCCAAGAAGAATAAGAGCTCCCTCATCATGCTCATCTCAAACTCACCTTGCATTAGCTTAGCAAACTCTTGGCAAAACAACTCATTAGTAGAACCAAAAATAATATCATCAACATAAATTTGAACTACTAAGATGTCTTTGTCATTTCTTTTAATAAAGAATGTAGTGTCCACCTTTCCTTTTTCAATCAAAAAGCTTGAAAGCCTTTCATACCATGCTCTAGGATCTTGTTTCAAACCATATAAAGCTTTAGTAAGTTTAAAAACATGGTTTGGAAATTTAGGATCTTCAAAATCAGGTGGTAGTTCCACATACACCTCTTCGTTTATAAAACCATTTAAAAATGCACTATTGACATCCATTTGAAAAAGATTGAATTCATGATAACATACAAATGCAAGAAGCATCCTAATAGCCTTCATCCTAGCTACGGGTGCATATGTTTCATCAAAATCGATTTCCTCTTATGGAGTGTAACCTTGAGCCCAAGTCTAGCCTTGTTTCTCACTATGTTACCACTCTCATCTAGTTTGTTTCTAAAAACCCATTTAGTCCCTATAGTAGATTTATTACTAAGCTTATCAACTAATGTCCAAACTTGACTCTTCTTAAATTGATTTAATTCTTCTTGCATCACCATTATCTAAAAATCATCATTTAATGCTTTTTTGATATTCTTAGGCTTTATGCATGAAATGAATGCAACATTATTCATAAGTTTAAGATAGGATCTAGAGGTTACCGTTTTGGATGGATCACCCAAAATTTCACCACCTTTGACATAGTTGTACTTCCTTAGGTAGCTCACTTCATTTTTCTCTAGAGTCACATCCTTCAAGGCTTCTAGAGGTGGATCTTGTGCTTCTTCATCTTTGCTTGGAACCTCATCCACCTTTGATGATTATCCACCATCATCGGCTTCAATGATTACTATATCATCATCATCACAAGAATCCTTCCTCGGAAGGAGGTTATCATCGAAAATCACATGAATAGACTCTTCAACAACCAAAGTTATTTTGTTAAATACATGATAGACTTTAAATTTTAAAGAGTAACCTAGAAAAATATCTTCATCACTTTTAGCATCAATTTTGCCTAAATTTTCTTTTCCATTATTTAAAACAAATCACTTGCATCCAAAAGGATGTAAATAGCTAATGTTAGGCTTTTTAGATTTTAAAATCTCATAAGGTGTTTTCTTTAAAACCGTCCTAATCATTACTCGATTTATAATGTAATAAGCGGTATTTGTGGCTTCCGCTCAAAAATACTTAAGCAAATTGTTTTCACAAAGCATGGTTCTAGCCATTTCTTCTAAAGTTCGGTTTTTCCTCTCAACTACCCCATTTTGTTAAGGAGTGCGAGTAGCGGAAAATTATGGGAAATTAATTGACCAAGATCATTTTGAATGATTTTTGAAAACGTGATGAACTTTTCTAAAGTCTCATCCTTAGTACTTAAGAATAAAACCCAAGTGTATCTAGAGTAATCATCTACTAAAACAAAATCATATGATTTTCTACCCAAGCTCATTGTCCTAATAGGTCCAAAGAGATCCATATGGATCAATTGTAATACTCTACTAGTTGAAACATCATTAATAGGTTTAAATGATACCCTTTTATGTTTACCCTTAGCACAAGTATCACAAATTTTATCTAGAGAAAATTTTAGCTTAGGTAAACCTCTTACTTGATTTTGGGAAACCAAATTTTCTAAAACACTCATGCTAGCATGTCTTAGTTTTCTATGCCATAACCATGAATCATGTTCATCCTTAGCTACAAAGCATGCATTAGAAATGTGAATGTCATCTAAATGCACCATGTATATATTACCTATGCGATGACCTATGAGTATTATTTTGTCAGTTTCAATGTTCAAGATTTTACAACCATTTATATCAAAGTGAACATTGAAACCTTTATCACATAATTGACTAATGCTCAACAAATTATGTTTTATACCGTTAACATATAAAATATTATCAGTGAGTATGGAAGAGTGATTATCAATGGAGTCAATTCCTTCAATGTGGCATTTGGAGTTGCCACCAAATATCACTACTCCACCACTTTTTGGCTTTAGTTCTATGAATCTACTCCTGTCATCGATCATGTGTCTTAAGCATCCATTATCAAGGTTCCATGTGTTTTGACTTGAAGCTTTGGCCTTGTAGCAATGCTCCCCCTACAAACAAAGATTAGGTCTTGATTTTTGGTACCCAAATCATTTTGGGTCCATGAACATTAGCTCCCAAAATCTTGGTTCCCTTGGGAATCCAAGAAGCAATAGCATGTACATCATTATAAGCAATTAGGTTCTTAGGAACCCAAACACTCCTAATCTTCTTACCTCTAGAGGGCCTTTAGAAGCCTTTTTGTTTGTGGTTAACAATTTTTTTACATAGTTGGGTTTTGAATATTCACCTTTTTCAAAACTTCAATTCCCAACTTTTTTCAAAGAAGCTTTGAGATCATTCACCTCCTTATGGTGATGATCATTAAGCTCAGAAAGAAGGTTGTTTAAATCAATATTTTCTTTTTCAAAATATGTTAAATTTTCTTTTAAAGCACAAACCTTCTTTTCAAGTTCGGAATTAGTTTTAGATAAATAATCGTTCTGTGTTTTCAAATAAAAAACATTTTCTTGTTTTTCAAAATTGATTTCTTATGTTTCTCAACCAATTCATCATATACCTCTTGTAACTCATCATATGCTTCTTGAAGCTCATCATATGTAAAATCAAAGTTAGATAAGTTAGAGGTTACCTTAGGATCCTCCTCCAAGGCCATGAGGCAAAGGTTGGCAACTTCTTGCTCCTCTTCATCGGATGATTCCTCATCACTCCAAGTAGCAATGTTGGTCTTGAGCTTCTTCTTATTCTCGAAGCTCTTCCTTTTGAGTTGGGGGTAATCGATTCGTATATGCCTTGGTTTCTTGCACTTATAGAAAATGAGTTGATCAAGTTCTTCCTCCTTGTTCTTGTTCTTAAAGTCTCCTTTCTAATTGAACTTTCTATCTCTATTAGGCTTCATGAATCGAGTGAACCTTTTGGCTAACATAATCATTTCCCCGTCTTCCTCTTCACTTGAATTGTTCTCTTCATGTGAAGCTTTGAGAGCAATTCCAATCATTTTCTTCTCTACCTCTTTCTTCTCCATTCTTTTCTTTTCTCTTTTCTTTTCTTTTATTCTTCTCTTCCTTGCTTCATGATCTCACGAGTAAGGAGAGACCCCACTAGTGCATCGAGCTTCAAGGTCTTCAAATATTTTGCCTCGATGATGGCGGTCATCTTCCCATCCCATGACTCGGGAAGAGAATAGAAAAGTTTTTCATTGGGAATGACTTCACCAAAGCCTTCGAGACTGTTGACGATGACGGAGAAACGATCAAACATCTTGGTGACACTTTCATCGAGCTCCATCTTTAAATTTTCATAGCTCAAATTGAGGATTCCAATCTTGGTTTCCTTGACATCATTGGTTCCTTCATATGTGGTCTCTAATTTGTCCCACACCTCCTTCGCACTTGTACACGAATACATCTTCAAGTACATATCCGGTCCAAGAGCACAAAATAGCATGTGTAATGCTTTGTCGTTAACTTGTAGCTTCTTTCGATCATCATCGGTCATCTCGATCTTGGACTTGGGAACGAGTCTACCACCCACACCTCTCTTCATTGGAATTGATGGACCATCTTCTACTACACCCCATAGGAGGTAGTCATTCGTGATGAAGATCCTCATCCTATTTTTCCAATAGGGATAGTTGTCCCCATAGAAGTAAGGAGGTTTGGTGATGGATTGTGACTTATAGAGGTTTTGGCAGGAGGTAGATGTCATGGCTTCAAGTGTAGGTTCATCAATCTCCCCAAGAATCGACTCATGAGGGTGTTAATCCTTCTAATGAGTGAAGCTCTGATACCAATTGTTGAGATGATCAAACAATGTCGAATTGGCCAAGAGAGGGTGAATTGGCTTTTTAAAATGAAAGGGAGCAGAATGGTGAAATAAAAATTGAAGACAACGAGATTTAGAGTGGTTCAAGCTTCTAACAAGCTCTACATCCACTACATTAGTTCCCACTAAGGATTTCAACCAATTCACTATTGAATTCTTCCTCTTTTCTAGGATTAGAAGGAAACCGTTACAAAGATCAAAGCTTTCTACCCAAAGCTTGATCGAAATCACTCTTTTACAAGAAGAAGTTGGCAAATTAAAAAATAGACCTCTCAATAGGTAAAATATTTGCCCAATTACAATAACACACTCCCCAAACTTGAAATGAAAGATTAAAAATGAATTACACAAGTTGGGTGTAAGGGTTTGACTCTAAAAGGCTCAAAGAGATTGGATTTTTGCTTAATTGTACTTGACTTGATGAATAGTTGTTGTTGTAGCTTTAGAGGCTTGCTTTTCTACCTTCTCATTGAATTCTAGCCATTTGGGTGGTTGGCATCATCAATAGAGCCGTTAATCTTTCTTTTCCCACCATAAATGCACTTCTGCAACCTATTGTTTTGGTACACGGGATACCTGTGCCGATACTTGTCTCAAAACAAAAAGAGTCGTTGCAGGTAATAAAAAGGGCGTATCTATACACGGGAAGGCGTATCAAAATGAATAAGGGGTCATATCGAAACAATTATAGGTCGTATCGATGCAATTTTTGCAAACTTAAATACTACTAAACTCTATATCGATACGCCACTTGGGTGTATCGGTACAGGTAACTAAATTTTGAAAGTTTGTTGATTTCATAAAAAGGGCGTATCGATACACGGGAAGGCGTATCAAAATGAATAAGGGGTCGTATCGAAACAATTATAGGTCGTATCGATGCAATTTTTGCAAACTTAAACACTGCTATAATCTATATCGATACGCCACTTGGGTGTATCGGTACAAGTAACTGAATTTTGAAAGTTTGTTGATTTCATCTAACTGACAAGGCAATGATCATATAATAAATGCAAAGATTTGAAAATCATAACCCTCGTATCAATGCGATATATGTCCGTATCGGTACGCTAAAAAAACCTTAAGGATAGATGAATGTCGTATCGAAATAGGCATGTTCGTTTCAAAACACCCGTATCGAAATAGGCTCATCCGGATCGAAATGTGAAATTCCAGTATCCAATTAAGATGAGGCCGTATCAAAACACTGGGATAGAGTATCAAAACGCATGTCTAGTTTTGTAAAGTTTGACTTTGGAAAGGCAAGGTCGTATCGAAACACATATAGTGTATCGAAACGCCTGGGCGATTTTGTTAAGTTTGTCTTTGAAAACACTTAGAAAATTTTGTGGGGTTTAACTTTTGACTTGGAAACATTTTAGGTTTAAAATCCTTGCCAATAGTGAGGCTTTCAAGTACTTAAAAATATATTTACTTTGCAATTTGGTCCTTAAACTATTTTTTATATCAAAATCAAACATAGGTTTCAAAAACACTTATACCCACAAGAAGTGGGATTATAAGGATCACAAAAGTGATAACCCAAAAGAAGTGGGATTATAAGGGTGGCAATAGTGATAAAGATCATTCTAAGTAAATGAAATCCTTTTTATTACTAATGTGATGTTATAAACTATTTGTCTCGTACTTGTCGTATGTTGAAAAATCAATCATCATTGAATGATAAAGGAAAGAAAATAGAAGCACGTTTTGTTGGCGAAAATAACGAACATGATATTGGTCCAACTTAGGGGTGGCAATGGGGCGGGTCGAAGATGGTTTTGCATTCCCCACTCCATCCCCAACACTCGCGGGTACAGTTTCGGGAAATCCTCATTAAACATTTCGATTATTTTTTCGTCCCCGTACCCATCCCTTACGGATCACCGCGGTTTTTGGTTAATCCTCGTACCAAAAAACAAATTTTAATACATTAAAACAAATACTCAACATTAAATCTCCAAAATTACAAACATAAATATTAAGTTTAGTTTTACAAACAACAAACAATCCATTTCAGAACTATAAAACATGACTAAATTATCAACTATTGAAACATGACAGTCTGCAACTACCTTTATAAGAAAATATGTAACTAATAATCTACAATTCCAAATCATGATTCGTTTGTTCTAAAAGGAACTAGATTCGATAATCTTTTCAACCATATAAATTACCTCTTCTAATTTTATTCGTATGATTTATGGCGAATTTCTGAATTCACTGCCATTGTTGTTTTTAGAAACAGTGTACAGTCTTTTCTTCTAACCTTTTCCCACTCAAAAAAATAATAACTCCTAATATATAACTCGAAATCAAGAATCAATCATTTTAAACAAATCTATACTTCTGTATGGTTATACAATATAAGGCTCACTTCCTGATTTATCTTGTAGAATTTTTTGTGATTTTTCAAAGTCACTGCTAAAACTGTTTTCTAAGAAATCTGTTGCCAAATTTTTATGACATTTCAACATTCAAATATCCATATTTAAAAAAAAGTATATATCAAAATTGATCATCGTATATTTTAAACAAAACTAAACTGAATCACGTTTACAACGGTACATACACCACTTTCAAATTATTTTTATGGAATTTACGGAGAATTTCCAAACTTACTCCAGCGGATCATACTTAGGTTGTGGGAAATTTGATTTTTATTGAAAATGGGTGAATTACTCTTATGCCCATCCAAATTTGTAAAATATTGGGGATCCTTCCGGATATTTTTTAGGGATCCCCATGGTGATTTATATGGGTATAGTTCGGTTATCCCCACGGTTCGGATATAGTAATCCCCGTCCCCATCCCCATTTGAGCTTTGGTGATAAAACTCTCCCCATCCCTATCCCCGTGGGTGAAAATTTTGGTTATTCCCCATACTCGTCGGTTCGGATCCCCACAATTTTCGTTTATTCTCCTCCCGATTGCCTCTCATAGTCCAACTCTTTTGGACGTTGTTGGTCCAACTCATTTGGACATTGTTGATTTATCTTTTAATTTACTTTGTTTTATGTTTATTTACTTTACACATTAATTATTTACACTTTATATATATATATATATATATATATATATATTATGGCATTGTTATTTATTTTGTTTAGCATGATTATTTATCAAATACAATCTATGGTGATGATTTATGCTTAGTATAAGCATAAAAATATTTTTCTCATTTAGATGCAAGAGGGAAATATGAGTACTATATCTCAAAGTACTAAAAATATTGATGCTCCAGAAGAGCAATAAGTTTTTGAGAGAAAGCACAATATGAAAAGTGCATAATTTTAAATATTGTAATAATTATCGCTAATGGTAATAATATCGTCACCATCAAAAGTGGAAATTTTAAGAGAACAATAAGAGTTCTCAGAATAATCCTTCGGGAATTATAGATAACATATGTTATCAATTTACATATGAAATAAGCCAATTTGAATATAAGTTCTGGTAGCCAAAAAGTCAGTTGAAAGCCCTAGAAGAGCTATAAATTGCTACCAAAAGAATAATTTCATTGAAAGCTCCGGAAGAGCTAAATATATTCATATTCAAAGGAACAATTTTTGGTGGACAGTGTATTATCAAGTTTTACAGAAGCTTGTATTCAAAAATTTGTACCACGCATGTACAAGTGAGATTGAATCACATGTTATGGTAAACCATAAGTTTACAAATTCAAAGATATATATACACATATATAGTTGGCATGATCGGTTAGTCCATCCTGATCAATAATAATGCGAAAATTGTTGAGATTTATATGCACATTTATTAAAAGAACATGAAGTTCTTGTGATGCTTGCTCTTAAAGGAATTAATTAAATTCCACTTACTAAAAGAATCTGAAGTTCTTGTGTTGCTTGTTCTCAAAAGAATTGATTAAGATCCCACTTACCAAAAAGAATTTGAAGTTCTTGTACTAAAGTTGAGACATCATGTCTTGCACATATGAAGAAAATATGGGCTCATATATCCACAAATGTGGAAAGTTTTTATATGATTTTAGTAGATGCATCTACATATGTATTATCAACTTACAACCAGAAGTTTGTGAGATTGATTAGAAAGATTCAAATTATGCAATTAAGACTACTCGTCTTGCTAAAGGTAGTGGGTTTATGTTTTAGGCTATATTAGTTGAAATAACTATTACTAAGCTTATTGATTATGAAGAAATCAGTTTAGCGAAATTTTGATTGGATGCCTTCTCTTTAATAGCTAAACTATGAGAACAAAATATTTATATGGTATTTTCACATAGCAACACCTATACGCATCAAGCCAATGAGTTATAATAAACTCCCCATTAGGATTGACTTTTGGTCAGAAGCCATATATTTTTCATTTTTAAATTTTTGAATGTGCGATATATAGTTGAATTGCTCCACTACAACGCACAAAATGGGTATATAAAAAGGGTTGAGAATATATATTGAGTACAAGTCTCCTTTTATGTTTCAATTCTTAAACATTAATTAGAGAATCATTTATGACATGATTTTTCTCAACATCAGGGGGAGATACTAATCAACTAGATAAAGGAAAATGAATTATCATTATCTTGATCCTCGTATATGAACTAGAAGTTTATAAGATAATTTATGTTACTACATGTCAATTGTCAGACATATTTACTGACCTAATGAGAGTAATCAAGTCTTATATACCATCTAAAAATGCTCTAAATTTGAATTACATATTAGAGCGAATGGATAAAAAGCATGACTGAAGCATGATAGTTGAAATTGGTTTCAATGATCAAAATTCTCATAAATGGAAAGTAGTATGAGATAGACATATACTGGAGGCAGGTGCTCTTGAAAAGACCCAAGACATAACTAATAATAAAACTCTAGAAGAGTTTCAGGTACCTGAAATAAAGATTGAAAAGAGATTTCGATAAATTATATCACTACGACAAAATAATGGGACCAAAATAGAAAAAGTCGTCGACAACAATTTTACATAGAACATTTCTATAAAAGTAAAGAAACAAAACGAGGATTTAAACTTCCAGGAGTATAGATATTGAATTGGCCAACATAAAAAGACGCTTTAAACTTCCAAAAGTGAAGTTTTTAGACCAGTAGTCCAAACACCTAAAGTTGTAATGCAAGTGGGGTACAAATAAATGGTCGTGAGATATAAATACGACTTGAATTGTGATTTGTGAAGAATTTTATTTACTTCATGGTTGATGCAATTACTTTGGCAGTTATGAAATATTTTATATGCTTTTAATTATTTTGGGATCCCTATTTATCCTTGAAGGGTTTAAAATTCTAGAAGCATTTGGAAATTTTCAATGAAATTCATTTAGACGTGTCTCATTGAATATTTATATTTTGGCGCATTTGGTAGAATCGCCTTAGTAATTACTTATTGAGAAAATATTATAAGAATGATCATATTTCCTTATGAATTTTAGAAAGAAGTTTGGATCAAGATTCATTATGATATTCTGAATATAATTAGAACTCCTGAAGAGATTCAAATTGGAAACTCATGAAGAGCTTTCAAAGCATTTAATGAAAGTATTTGAAAAAAAAGAATCTTGAGATAGGGTTTTGTCTCGACCTAAAGATCGGGGACTTAAATATGTGATTTTTTCTATGAATGGACATAGGCCGAAAGATTCTTAAAGAAGATTCAATATGGATAAAGCATATTTATTTAGTACCATAATGATTGTAAGTTTATTGGATGTAAATAAATTTATCTTCAAAAGAAAGATAAATGTATCCTTGGTCTGGAAGCACCATATATTAGTTCATCCATAAATACCATCTAAAAGCTACAAAGATCATTATATTTAGATCTTCAAACATTAATCGATGTCTCCTCAAATAATGTAAAAAAAAAATCATTGTTATGCATGAGGCAAGCCAAAAATGTGTTTGGCTAAGACTATTGATCCAACATATTTAGAAGATATGTGATTTACTTTCTCAAGATAAGATACAAGCTATCTTATGTGAATATAATGCAAAATTTATATCTTAATCGAAATGTGGATACATCAAAGATGGAAAAATGAAACATATTGTAAAACTAATAAATCGATTTTGATATAACAAAGGGTTTAAAGACTAAATTGAAAAAGAGAGAATGAATTTTTAAGTCCTCAAAACCTCTCTATGAGTTTAAAGAAAAATATATAAGTCAAAACCTCAACTTATCAAATATTTTCTAAGTGTTTACCAAGTCAAAACAGTAATTTTCGAGTCACCGTTTCAAAACGGCCTTTGGGCGTTTCGGAACGTTTTGAAACCGTTAACCTCTATTTCGGAACTAGTGTTCCCGTTTCGATACAGCTGTATCGAAACATGTCTTATTGTTTCGAAACAGAGTTCAAACTTGGTTTTAAAATATGACCGTTGAAGTTTTATAACTGAATTTAAAAATATTGTTAAAGCGTATCGAAACGCTTCTAAGCTGTTTCGATACAGGCTTTGACAGTGGCAAAATGTTTCGAAACGGGTTTTGAACCCGTGGCTCATGTCTAGTAAACTCAGCCTTTAGCCAACCAGGCTAAGGCAATCCTTGGCATTTGTTTAGATCATTTTGATCTTAAACTATGAGTTTTAGGATTTGCTATTCATTAAATAAAAGTTCGAATTTTTACATCTTCCTCAGTTAATGCCCGTTTAACCCAAAAAAAAAGTAGATATGGAAAATTCTCGAAACCTTTCCCCTTCCCTCCCAACACTCGGACGGTTTCCGATCTCCCTCACCGGGCCATCGTGGTCGCCACCGCCCCCGCCGTTCGGAGTGCCTCAACGTCCGGACCAAAACCTAGCCGCCACTCGCGCGTTAGCGCCGCCGTCCGTCGCAGGGCATGGTTCGAAAGTTCAACAGAAACCCTAAGCGCAACACTCTGTTTTTTGGCGATTCTGTCGCCGTCCGCCTTCCGTTCGTCGCGCCGCCAACACCAATGGATTCCTCGTGCCATGACGGACAAAACCCCTCCGGCCGTTTGCCCATCCGACACCGGGAAAGGCCTCGTCGGAGCTACGCCGTTTCCGACCATCTCTCGTCTATTTCGGTTAAAATCCAGTAAGATTTCCGGCTTAAATGTTGTGTTCAGGCTTTGATCGTGTTGTGTAACTCATGGGCTTGGTTTTCCAACAGGAAATGGAATGTTTGGAGTCGCCGGCGATGAATCCGGTGTACCGCCGGTGAACTTTGGTGAGTGGCCTGAACCGGCTCAGACCGGCCGCCTTGGACCGAACCTGTTCATTTAAACCGGCCCAAACCTTGTATGGTTCAAGCCCAAGCCCGTGATACCCAAACCCAATATGGTGTTCGACCCGACCCGTCTGCATGAGCCCGACCCGACCCGAATCGAACAAACCCGACCCGTTAACCCAACCCGTCTGCCCGATCCGAAAATCCAAATCGAGTCAGCCGAGTCAACTCGTCCGAGTCAGTCGAGTCAACTCGTTCGAGTCAGCCGAGTCAACTCAGTTGACCCTTATCAGTTGACTGTTGATGTCAGCATTGACCTGCTGATGTCAGCGTTGACCCCCGTTGACTGTTGACCTGCTGACGTCAGTGTTGACTTTGACCGTTGACCAAAAAGTCAAATTTTCCGAAAACTCCTATTTTATGTTTTTTGACGTCCTGAGTCCGTTTTTGAAGCCCGTTTCGCAAAATTCCGACCCGAAAGCCTCTGAATCTGATCTTGAACCCAAAAATGCTTATGCGTTTCTTGTTCAGTTTAAAGGCAGTATGATTAAGAATTAACTGTGGGTTTTTGTTTAGTTGAAGGCATCTGCATATCTTCATATCCGCGTGGTTGTGGGATGTTGAATCCGAGTTCAAGTGTGTTCAAATATCGTCCACGAACTGACCAGTGTAGCTCGGAGTGAAGGTAATACACTACTACCCCTTGTATGCTTTATGAACATGTTGATATTCGGTTAACGCATGCATGCTTATGATGACGTATACTGTAAATTCTGCTTAAATTGAATCAATTCGAGCAATAAGTATGGAAATTAATAAGACCAAATTATCCGAATAAGATTACTAATGGGCTAACAATATCAGAAGTTTTAATAATTAAATTCAGTTAATCCGTAACTCAATCATCAGTGCGTAAGAATCGAGGCCCAAGATACGGAGTGAGAGATATTGATAATGAGATTACAAAAATGCCCTTAGAGCATAAGTATGACTAAACTACCCCTCTGATAAAGGAAATGACCTAAAATCTGCATTCGACATGATTATGCAAATTACACTACCCAAGATGTATGTTCTTTTGGAAAAGACTTCGGCATCATTATTCAAACGTGTGTGATACTAAAAGAAACTTGAATTTCCCCCGAGCTCTGTATAACACATGAAGGTAAAACGCGTAAAGGTAAAATTACTGGAATTATTGTTGTATTCTTAAGCTGAACCGTGCGACAGTAAGGAATGAATTAATCTAAATGATCGTAATGACCAAAAAGATTGTAGTGCCTTCGAGCACCGAAATTCTTAATTAATCAGAATAGCAACTTTACCCTTAAATTCTAAATTGAGTAAATCGTCTGTAAGGGCCGAAGGAATTAAAATAACTTAATCTCTACAGAGTACGTAAACGATGGAGGTGCTAAATAGTAAGATTTGACAAAAACGGTGAATTTATCCCAATTTCCAAAATGACTGAAATGCTCTCTTGAGTAAAATATACAATTATGCATTTGATGAAACTCTGAGAATTCTAAAGAGACTTTAAGGGCTAAACTGCCCCTAAGTGTTAGGAAGCATGCTCATGTCTGTTAATCACTCCTGATATTAATATAAGAGTTGGTTAGTACTGCAAGGTAGGAATATGTTAATTCGAACAGTTGGAGGCTTGAAAAACTTCTGGAAATATTAACTATTGTAAATCGTCATTTTATCATTACTGGGCTAAACTATAAAATCACCTCTGATAGTTAGATGACCAAAACGCCCTTGTTGGCCATTGTGACCAGAACAACCCTGGATGTATTTGATATCGCAAAAGATCTTATCATAGAAATCTCTAAATGCATGACTGGAAAAGTGATGAGTAAATAGAATTTCCTGAGCGACTGTTTATGTCTCGTTGGTATAAATTACCAAAATGCCCATGTATAATAAAATGACCATAATGCCCTTGTAAGCTTAAATGACTAAAGTACTCATGATATATCAAAACTTTCTAAGATCTTGATGTACCAATTCTTGAATACATAATATGAATCGTTTTACGAACCCCTTTCTTATAGGAACCTCGTTCTGGAAATTCGTCTAAATTGTCAAAAGTTTAATGCGTCCCCTTCTGTAAATGCCGAGTATCTTCAGGAAATAAAATATTCCATCTAGTGTGTTCTATGTGTGATATATTCTGTTGAATGAATTGTATAATTATTTGATCATGAATAATATTATGTTTGATGAACTTGATATATGATGACATTCTCTGCCTACCTAATATATGTTTGGTCGATCTGTATACTTGGTATGTGATCGTTTGATCTGTGATGGTATTGTCTGACTGTTTGATGAATTTGTTAGTATGGTATGTTAGTTTGACCTATGATGGTACAACCTGTTTGCATGATGAATGCTGAAAACGTCTGCTCTGCTCGATAGTATGCCCATTTATCTGTCAAAAGCATGAACTTCTGTTTCTGATACTCTGAATAAAATATGTCTGTTACATGTATTATGTTACTCATGTCTGGAATTTGAACACCGATTACTATTTGGGGTATACTGTTGGGTTATGTTATAAAGTCTTTGTTGGTACAGCCCTGATCAAGCTGGTAAATCCTTATGGACTCAAGGTCTCCCCTTGAGTGGCACCTACGCCCATCGGGCCTAGGGTAAGTCCTTATGGACTCAAGGTCTCCCCTTGAGTGGCACCTATGCCCATCGGGCCTAGGGTAAGTCCTTATGGACCTAAGGCAGCCCCTTAGGTGGCACCTATGCCCATCGGGCCTAGGGTAAGTCCTTATGGATGCAGTTCTGGGGGACTGCATATTGGTGTAAGGTTGGAGGGTAGTTCTTGTAAACTTCTGTATGATCATTGAACATTTGCATTTAATCTGTTATGTGCTCATATGGTATGATGTTAAGTACTTATGTACGTTTATCTGCACTTATTAGAACACACTAGACGTCAAACCCTCTGATTCATACCTCGTATGTTACCAGCCTATATAATTTTCGTCTAATTTCTCAAGGTCTGATTAGAGAACAAATACCATTATTCTTGAGTATGATGTAACCTCGAAATAGTAGAACAGAAATAAAGGACCATCACTGCTTGAAACATCATAAAAATGTGATGCTTACCATATGTCTGCATGAGCTTATAGCATCTTTTGGTAGTTCTGTATTACTGAGCTTTCCCAAGCTCACGTTGTTTTTACCATCGCAGGTTAAAAGAAAATATCATGACCTAACGTTTGACATCAATGTTCGGAGTTCTCTCGGCGTTGCCTCTGGAGTACGGTATTGTATAGTTAGTGGGCATGTATGTCATGTATGTCATGTATGTCATGTATGGTTCTGTGATAGAGTCTGTAAAACACTTTTTGAAATTTTTGTTATGTGTTTAAATGTTTTCCTGAAATTGTATTTTAAACAGAAGTTGATTGTACAGTTTAATAAGTGTTTTGAGAAAGAAAAATGTTTTCATGTGTATTTTCATTTTGGGTCGCTCTTGTGACCCTAATGTGACTTCCTAGGATCCGTTGTAACGCATAGGCGGGTCTAGGGGGTTACATTTAGTGGTATAAGAGCTTAGAGTTGCGTTTTTCTGGGTAGATCGGCCGATCGTCTGTCATAGAGTGTCTGGTCTATGCATGCCCCTAGGTCATAACCGTACTCCTCCGAGCCGAAACTCTGATGTTGAATTCTTTCTCCTAAAATAACCAAATCTGAGTATTCTGCCTTCCATAGCTCAACATCTGCTTACAGAAAATGTCTATAACGTTTGTCTGTGTTTTGAAATAAATAGTTGAATTTGAATCTGGATAAGGAACTTGAGATGATTTATACTTGTGAATCAGATTAAGATTAAATGTTTGATCATGCGGGATAACCGGTGTTAGATTTCATGAAAGGCTATTCGGTGATAACGTCTATGTTTGAAAATACCCTAACAGAAATGTGATAAAAAAAACTCTATGAACTTCAGAGAGAAGTGTTTGCGATTGTGCCGAAAGTGTATAATATGTAGTGCCTCTGTTAAACACGAAAGAAATAGTTGTCTGAATATTATGTTGGAGGTAAGTGATATTCGTTTAAGACCTTGATTATGTTTGCTCGGCGTAGAGAAAGACTTTTTCTTGAAATTCGAGGCATGATAAGCTGTTATAAATCATCTTTGACCAAAGCTTGATGTTTACATCCTTCTTATGGAGGACACCGGTTGAGGCTTTGAGTACTCGTATGAATTTCACGCATAGTTGTTCGTCCGTGAATTAATGGTCAACCTAGTGAAGTAATTCAGATTTTGAAAGATGTACTTTTGGACTGTATGATTGACATCTGTGGCGACGAGAATGTTTTGTGGTCTTGACTACGTATGCAATAATAATAACAGTTACGAGACAAGTGTTCGTGTGACTCCGCATGAAGTCCTCTATGGATTCATCTATTGCATTTTAATCAATTGAGTTAAGATGCATCATGGGATGGTTTTGGGTCTAATGTCAGTTCGAGTGACCAGACGATACCAAACTGATCCGTGACCATCTGAGCGTCCTGAGAAGCAAGGATACCCTGATGGATAAGTTTCAGTAAAAGAATGGATGAAAGAGTAGTTCTGCAATTCTTCGATTTCGGTAAATTTCGAGGACGAAATTTTTCTTAAGGAGGGGAGAGTTGTAACACCCGTTAAAATATATGAAAAAAAAGTGAAAAAAAAGAAGAGGTTATTGTTGCCATGGGGTTTTGAACTCGTGGCTCATGTCTAGTAAACTCAGCCTTTAGCCAACCAGGCTAAGGCAATCCTTGGCATTTGTTTAGATCATTTTGATCTTAAACTATGATTTTTAGGATTTGCTATTCATTAAATAAAAGTTCGAATTTTTACATCTTCCTCAGTTAATGCCCGTTTAACCCAAAAAAAAGAGTAGATATGGAAAATTCTCGAAACCTTTCCCCTTCCCTCCCAACACTCGGACGGTTTCCGATCTCCCTCACCGTGCCATCGTGGTTGCCACCGCCCCCGCCGTTCGGAGTGCCTCAACGTCCGGACCAAAACCTAGCCGCCACTCGCGCGTTAGCGCCGCCGTCCGTCGCGGGGCATGGTTCGAAAGTTCGACAGAAACCCTAAGCGCAACCCTCTATTTTTTGGCGATTCTGTCGCCGTCTGCCTTCCGTTCGTCGCGCCGCCAGCACCAATGGATTCCTCGTGCCATGACGGACAAAACCCCTCCGGCCGTTTGCCCATCCGACACCGGGAAAGGCCTCGTCGGAGCTACGCCGTTTCCGACCATCTCTCGTCTGTTTCGGTTAAAATCCGGTAAGATTTCCGGCTTAAATGTTGTGTTCAGGCTTTGATCGTGTTGTGTAACTCATGGGCTTGGTATTCCAACAGGAAATGGAATGTTTGGAGTCGCCGGCGATGAATCCGGTGTACCGCCGGTGAACTTTGGTGAGTGGCCTGAACCGGCTCAGACCGGCCGCCTTGGACCGAACCTGTTCGTTTAAACCGGCCCAAACCTTGTATGGTTCAAGCCCAAGCCCGTGATACCCAAACCCAATATGGTGTTCGACCCGACCCGTCTGCATGAGCCCGACCCGACCCGAATCGAACCAACCCGACCCGTTAACCCAACCCGTCTGCCCGATCCGAAAATCCGAATCGAGTCAGCCGAGTCAACTCGTCCGAGTCAGTCGAGTCAACTCGTCCGAGTCAGCCGAGTCAACTCAATTGACCCTTATCAGTTGACTGTTGATGTCAGCATTGACCTGCTGATGTCAGCGTTGACCCCCGTTGACTGTTGACCTGCTGACGTTGGCGTTGACCTGCTGACGTCAGCGTTGACTTTGACCGTTGACCAAAAAGTCAAATTTTCTGAAAACTCCTATTTTATGTTTTTCGACGTCCTGAGTCCGTTTTTGAAGCTCGTTTCGCAAAATTCCGACCCGAAAGCCTCTGAATCTGATCTTGAACCCAAAAATGCTTATGCGTTTCTTGTTCAGTTTAAAGGCAGTATGATTAAGAATTAACTGTGGGTTTTTGTTTAGTTGAAGGCATCTGCATATCTTCATATCCGCGTGGTTGTGGGATGTTGAATCCGAGTTCAAGTGTGTTCAAATATCGTCCACGAACTGACCAGTGTAGCTCGGAGTGAAGGTAATACACTACTACCCCTTGTATGCTTTATGAACATGTTGATATTCGGTTAACGCATGCATGCTTATGATGACGTATACTGTAAATTCTGCTTAAATTGAATCAATTCGAGCAATAAGTATGGATATTAATAAGACCAAATTATCCGAATAAGATTACTAATGGGCTAACAGTATCAGAAGTTTTAATAATTAAATTCAGTTAATCCGCAACTCAATCATCAGTGCGTAAGAATCGAGGCCCAGGATACGGAGTGAGAGATATTGATTATGAGATTACAAAAATGCCCTTGGAGCATAAGTATGACTAAACTACCCCTCTGATAAAGGAAATGACCTAAAATCTGCATTCGACATGATTATGCAAATTACACTACCCAAGATGTATGTTCTTTTGGAAAAGACTTCGGCAGCATTATTCAAACGTGTGTGATACTAAAAGAAACTTGAATTTCCCCCGAGCTCTGTATAACACATGAAGGTAAAACGCATAAAGGTAAAATTACTGGAATTATTGTTGTATTCTTAAGCTGAACCGTGCGACAGTAAGGAATGAATTAATCGAAATGATTGTAATGACCAAAAAGATTGTAGTGCCTTCGAGCACCGAAATTCTTAATTAATCAGAATAGCAACTTTACCCTTAAGTTCTAAATTGAGTAAATCGTCTGTAAGGGCCAAAGGAATTAAAATAACTTAATCTCTACAGAGTACGTAAACGATAGAGGTGCTAAATAGTAAGATTTGACAAAAACGGTGAATTTATCCCAATTTCCAAAATGACTGAAATGCTCTCTTGAGTAAAATATACAATTATGCATTTGATGAAACTCTGAGAATTCTAAAGAGACTTTAAGGGATAAACTGCCCCTAAGTGTTAGGAAGCATGCTCATGTCTGTTAATCACTCCTGATATTAATATAAAAGTTGGTTAGTACTGCAAGGTAGGAATATGTTAATTCGAACAGTTGGAGGCTTGAAAAACTTCTGGAAATATTAACTATTGTAAATCGTCATTTTATCATTACTGGGCTAAACTATAAAATCACCTCTGATAGTTAGATGACCAAAACGCCCTTGTTGGCCATTGTGACTAGAACAACCCTGGATGTATCTGATATCGCAAAAGATCTTATCATAGAAATCTCTAAATACATGACTGGAAAAGTGATGAGTAAATAGAATTTCCTGAGCGACTGTTTATGTCTCGTTGGTATAAATTACCAAAACGCCCATATATAATAAAATGACCATAATGCCCTTGTAAGCTTAAATGACTAAAGTACTCATGATATATCCAAACTTTCTAAGATCTTGATGTACCAATTCTTGAATACATAATATGAATCGTTTTACGAACCCCTTTCTTATAGGAACCTCGTTCTGGAAATTCGTCTAAATTGTCAAAAGTTTAATGCGTCCCCTTCTGTAAATGCCGAGTATCTTCAGGAAATAAAATATTCCATCTAGTGTGTTCTATGTGTGATATATTCTGTTGAATGAATTGTATAATTATTTGATCATGAATAATATTATGTTTGATGAACTTGATATATGATGACATTCTCTGCCTACCTAATATATGTCTGGTCGATCTGTATACTTGGTATGTGATCGTTTGATCTGTGATGGTATTGTCTGACTGTTTGATGAATTTGTTAGTATGGTATGTTAGTTTGACCTATGATGGTACAATCTGTTTGCATGATGAATGCTGAAAACGTCTGCTCTGCTCGATAGTATGCCCATTTATCTGTCAAAAGCATGAACTTCTGTTTCTGATACTCTGAATAAAATATGTCTGTTACATGTATTATGTTACTCATGTCTGGAATCTGAACACCGATTACTATTTGGGGTATACTGTTGGGTTATGTTATGAAGTCTCTGTTGGTACAGCCTTGATCAAGCTGGTAAATCCTTATGGACTCAAGGTCTCCCCTTGAGTGGCACCTACGCCCATCGGGCCTAGGGTAAGTCCTTATGGACTCAAGGTCTCCCCTTGAGTGGCACCTATGCCCATCGGGCCTAGGGTAAGTCCTTATGGATGCAGTTCTGGGGGACTGCATATTGGTGTAAGGTTGGAGGGTAGTTCTTGTAAACTTCTGTATGATCATTGAACATTTGCATTTAATCTGTTATGTGCTCATATGGTATGATGTTAAGTACTTATGTACGTTTATCTGCACTTATTGGAACACACTAGACGTCAAACCCTCTGATTCATACCTCGTATGTTACCAGCCTATATAATTTTCGTCTAATTTCTCAAGGTCTGATTAGAGAACAAATACCATTATTCTTGAGTATGATGTAACCTCGAAATAGTAGAACAGAAATAAAGGTCCATCACTGCTTGAAACATCATAAAAATGTGATGCTTACCATATGTCTGCATGAGCTTATAGCATCTTTTGGTAGTTCTGTATTACTAAGCTTTCCCAAGCTCACGTTGTTTTTACCATCGCAGGTTAAAAGAAAATATCATGACCTAACGTTTGACATCAATGTTCGGAGTTCTCTCGGCGTTGCCTCTGGAGTACGGTATTGTATAGTTAGTGGGCATGTATGTCATGTATGTCATGTATGGTTCTGTGATAGAGTCTGTAAAACACTTTTTGAAATTTTTGTTATGTGTTTAAATGTTTTCCTGAAATTGTATTTTAAACAGAAGTTGATTGTACAGTTTAATAAGTGTTTTGAGAAAGAAAAATGTTTTCATGTGTATTTTCATTTTGGGTCGCTCTTGTGACCCTAATGTGACTTCCTAGGATCCGTTGTAATGCATAGGCGGGTCTAGGGGGTTATAGCAACAACCCCAACGGCTAGAATTCAATGAGAATGTATAAAATGGGCCTTTAAAAGCACCAGCAATAACTATTGGTCCAAAAAGAATTATTCAAACATCAAATCCAAGCAATTGTGCAAAAATCCCATTTTTTATTGTAAACCCCAAATTGTGTTGTGTGTAATTTCATTCTTATTTTCCAATTTGGGTTGAGTGTTTGTAAAAAGGGATACATTTGTATTGAGAGAAACTAGTCTTTAGCCTTAAACTTCTTTGTATTTCTTTAGTGAGAATTGGGTCAAATTTTGGGTAGAAAATTTGACCGGTATTGTAAAGGTTACCTCCTAAGCCTTGAAAAGGGGAAGAGCAATTAGTGGATTGTTGGAAAATCCTTAGTGGTAGCTAAGGTAGTGGATGTAGAGTTCAATTGGAACTTGAACCACTCTAAATTGTCTTGTCCTTCAATATTTGTTATTCCACTTTCCACAACAAATTCTAAAAATCTAATTCACCCCCTCTTGGCTTAAATCGATTCTTCGATCCACTCAACACATATTACTCCAAATTTTCATCTCTCACGATGTCCAGAAAAATAGTATTCAAGATTGAATTATGAAGATTCAAAGATCTTACACGATGTTTTCTTGAGGGGGAGTAAATACGTGTTGCACTCTTTTCCACTTAACCAAGATTTTGTCCCAATGAGTTTTCCTGGTAAGGTTTTTATTGAGGCAACATGTTATGAGTATCAAAGATGTGTGCACTCTTTTCCCTTCACTAAGAATATTTTTCCCATTGAGTTTTTATCTTAGTAAGGTTTTAACAAGGCACGTTATCTTCATAGACATCCAATGAGGAGTGTTATGAATATTTATCTATGTGGATGTCTATCATGATAAGAACTTTATCTTGGAGATTTAATTTACTTAATCATTAGATATATTATCTTCATTAATTAGAGTTTCATGTAATATGTACTTCTTATGCCTATAAATAGATGATTTGATCAAGGCATTGTACACACTTCAATATTCAGAATAAATACAAATCTCTATCTTTCTCTCATCTCCTTGTTCATTTGTTCTTATTATTATTCTTCGTAGTTTTATTCACAGTTAAATTAACATTAATGATAGGAATATAGTAGTTCTTATATGCAACCCTTAGGGCTATGTATAGCAAAACCCATTTATTTATAATCTCATTCTTCTTTTAGTTTAATTTTTATTTTAATTATATTTTTCATATTTTATAATCATTTAAATAACACTATTTTATATAAATAAATGATACTATAAAATAATATTGCGTGTTGAAAATAAAATTATAAATTTATAGTGAAAAAAACATAGAAAAAAAACTTAAACATTTGTTTTTTTCAATTGTGCCCTTAACGTTGTCATGTCATAAAAATGTTAACCGCTAATTTACCATTCAAAAAAGGCTTATTTGGGGGGATGTTATAGTTTGAATTGTGAAAAAAATCCTTTAAGATCAAGTATTAAAAGTTTATTTAAGGCTTAACTATAAAACAAGTGTCCAATTTATGCTTTTTTTGCAACATATGCCTAAATTATTTTTTGGCTGAAATAGGTGTCTAAAATTTCATTGTTGGCTTATTTTAAAGCCAACAGAGACATCTACTTTGGCACCTATTTCATCCAAAAATACCTTACGCACCTATTTTAGCCAAAAATGAAACTTTAGACACCTATTTCAACCAAAAAATACTTTAGACGTCTATTGCAAAAAAGAGACATAGTTTGAAAGCTTATTTTGTAATTAAGCCTTTAGTTAAATATGAGTTATAAGTAGTTTAGTTTCATTGCATAAAAAATAAATTTTATTTAATGCTCAATTCTTTACACTCAAACTTGATTATTTATAGAAATAATTAACATTAAAGAGCAAGTATATTTGGCCTGTTAGAGTATGCCCAAAGACCAATCATATGAGGGTTGTAAAAGACATATTTATTTTATCTTGCTTATTAATATAAAGCAGTTATTATTATTATTTCAATCTTAGTCTGTGCATTTATAAATAAACTGAATTTTAATAAAGTCCTTAGAATAATATAGTTATTCTTGAATGTCCTTAGTTGAGTATTATTGTGGGTATGTACAACACTAATATATTAAGACTAATATGTAGGGGTGGGAATTGTCGGGTACCCGGTTTTTCGGGTACCCGGTTCATCCGGGTACCTCAAATAAAGGCCCGTGTCCCGGCCCGCCTTTTCCGGGTACCCGAGATTCGGGTACCCGACACACCCGGGTACCCGTCTAATCGGGTACCGGGTACCCGCCAGTTTTTTTTTTCGAATGATTTAAATATACCTAAAAAAAGAAAAATTCGAATTATATAATCCAACATAAAGTTTAATATTCGAAATATCAAACCCAAATAACATTAGAGTCAATAATTACAATTTATATTCCAACATAAAATTAAATATATTGTATATACATATACTGTAATATATATATAATATTCGAATTATATATATATGGAGTGCGGTGAAATGGAGAGAGAAGACTAGTACGAATTGTGAAGGGAGAACATTTGAGGGATCGAGATTTAAAAATTAGGTTGTTTGATTTGAAAATATAGTGAATATAAGGATATTTTGTTTAAAAAATATAATTATATTTAAAATAAAAAATAAAAAAAATTAGGAACCGGGTACCCGAAATTAACCGGGTACCCGAAATTTTCTACTTTTGTGACCCGGGCCCGACCCGGGAAATGGCGGGCCGGGTACCCGACCCGGGTAAAAAAAAATTTCCGGGTAATTACCCGGTTATTTGTATTCGGGTAGTCGGGTAGTCGGGTCGGGTAGTTCGGGTCGGGTATTTTCTCCCACCCCTACTAATATGTAGTTGATTGATGACAAAGCGTTGTCATTAACACGGAGATGTCAAAATCAATATATAAGTATGTGTTAGAGAATGAGATACTGGACTAACTTGCTATGAGCATTTTTCTTGGATTATTATGTGGCAGTCACAACATCGCTCATGGTGTTAACTACATGTGTGATCATCATACTTGAGATCATTATCATTTCAACATCGTGAGTGACATATTTTGATACGGTCAAACGTGTGTCGTAACTGACTACACTATAAAGACTAACATTGGATATGTCACAATCTATGTAGCGAAATATGGTTGATCAAGATAGGATTTGTTCCTCCTACATAATAGAAGTAATATCACAGGCCACTTGATTGAGTGAGACTAGAAAATACATGGCCATGCTCGAATAAATTGATGTGAGATATCATAATTATTCGTTTATAATAGTCTACTCAAGATATCAAGAAACGTTAGATGGACTATACAAGTTTGACTAATCCATGACTTGTGTTCGATCTAGATATGAGGACAAAATGATGTAATACATAAAAGAAGTTAATCACGGAAAAAGATAAAGTCGAACCACGACTTCATGTAACTTAGGTACTAATGATGTATTTCTAGATGTCACTCATTGCTTGTAATATTAGAATTGTCCTAGATATTACTACTAACGTTGCATGAACCTATAAGGGTCACACCATGTGATTGAAACGAACAAATATCGACTAAATAGCATGTGTTCAAACTTGTTGTACATGTAATAATTATTAAAACAAAATTATTGTAATTATAGATAATCTCGTTTATATATATAGATATATATAAATTAATAATAGATAATTATTGTAATTATTAAATACTATTAATATATATATATATATCACTAAAGAAACCTAATTAAAGTAGAATTAGATTCTACATATTTAATTATATTCAGTTAAATATATTGTATATTTAATTAATCTAAATATTGTTCGTTTCGTTCAGGTGGATTGCGTAGAAGTCGGAACGCGATTGTGACGACTCAGATTCGATTTGGATTCTCCTATACTCCTTGCGGATTTCCATATTTATTAAGGTAATGTTTCATCCTTTTCACCCCAAATTCGCTCCTCGTACATGGATCTCTGGAGGTAATCGACGGATAATTTTTTCGCTGCGCCATGGGTGTACTGGCGTTTCCCAACAGTTCCCTTATTTTCCTTAGGTCATGTGTTTTAGACCCACTAGGAGCACTCACTTCCTTCCCGTAGAGTCCTCCTTCCCGCAAAAGCCACAAATTAAAGCCGAACATCGTGAGAAAACTATCCACAAACATAAATCTACCACAAAGGTATGCGAAAATGTGCCATAAGGTAAAAGCGTGCCACATTACAAAAGAAAAGTGTACCATAAGAGCTGATAAAAACTAGAATAATGCCGAAATATAAGAGAAAACAAAAACTAAATATAATAATAAAAAAAAACAACGATGGCCGATGATCAACACTAAAACCAACGTCGTCACCGGCCGACAAAAAACAAAAATGGGCACTTAAGGTTTTAAAATTAGAGAGAGCGATAATTGGACTTGGATTTTGAATACGCAATTGGGGACCAGCCGAGTGTTGGGTTAAATGGTGATGAGCCTAGTTTATATTGGACTTGGGATTTCTCATATAAGGTGTTTATTTAAAAATATTTCGTGTGCTGTTTTTAATTTCTTCGTTTGTAGTGTTTAGTATTCATTACTGAGTCCAATTGTTCTTTTTACCATCACTACTGATTTAGTTTATTTCTCAATCATCTTTTTCTAATAATATACTCACTGAATTTATTAGAAAATAAAACATAAAAAATATTCCAAACAAGAAAAATGTAGTAAAAATTTTATAAAATAAAGTAAAACTAAATTGAAAAAAAAAAACAGAAGACAAAACATCATACTAGCAAACACACGTCAAATGAGCTACAACAACAATAATGAGATGAAACACTAGATAAAGGAAACATGAAACAAAACACATTGTCTCTATCCACCTACACGCTTAAAGATTGAAGTAGAAGTGGTGACTGGTGAGCAAAACCAACAATCTTGTAGGTTGTTTCACAAAACATATCTGACTGCATCAACAAACGAACAACAAAATGGAAACAATCTACTAAAAGACCATCGACAGCCGCAAATCAAAATCGAACATTGTAAAAAAACTATCTACGAATACAAATCTAATATAAAAATATATGAAAATGTGCCATATAAAAACTAAAAAATAAACTAAAACATAAGAAAAACAAGAAGTAAATACAAGAAAATAAAATAAAAGAAATATCAACTAAGATAACCAACACTAAATGTCAAAAACTGACTAGCGGCACTAATTTTTTTTGGGTAAAGTACACCGATGGTAACTGAACTTTGATGCAAAAAATAAAATGGTAACCAACGTTTCAAAAATCACGAAGTAGCAATTAAACTTTCGATTTTGAAACAAAATGGTAACTAGGGCGTTAAACCCCGTTAACCCCTAACGGAAATCTGACGTGTATGCCACATCCCACATAATTTTCCACGTCATATAAATAAAATAATAAAACAATATTACACGTCAAATAATATAAATGATTTTTAACCCCCTTTTTAAAGGATGAAACCCTAATCTATCGACAACATTTCATTCTAAACTCTCTTCAGTTTTTTGGGGCAGCTAGTAAGGTAGGAGAAGAAAACAACAAGGGGGAGAACAATAGATGATCCTATTCGAAGACCATATTGTCACTGTGACTTGCTAGCTGAAATGAAAACATCGTGGACATCTGGAATTCTTGGAAGAAGATTCTTCGGCTGCAAAAATTATGGCTCACGTAGGCATAAATCGTGTCGATTTATGCAGTGGTACGATCCTCCCATGACGCCTCGAGCAACAGTGGTTCTCAACGGGCTGCTGAAAAAGTTGAATTCTTTGGAACGGGGGAGAAAGAAGGAAAGGATTTTATGGACTTGTATCATCAGTTTAATGGTGTTATTTTGGATTTGTCAGTAGAGGTATTTTAGAAGTGTTGTTTAGCATTATGGGTTTTTGTTGATTTTGGTGTAATTTATGTAATTGAAAGTTGGGAATTAGAGATCCTGCTTTCTAAGTGTTTGTGGGTTTTTGTTGATTGTGGTGGATTTTAGAAGTAATTTTTGAAATTGAAAGTTGAAAATTTCGATTTGTCATGCATTTTGTTTGGTTGGAAAGTTTGTATATATACTTAACTTTAAGTTTCAGTTTTGTAAATATATAACTTGAAGTTTGATATGTATTGAATATCAAATGAATGATATAAGCATGTCTTGTTGAATGTAGAAAAATGGTACTTGGTTTATATGATTTAGATACAATCGAATGAGCATGAAAATGGAACAATATATGTATTCACCTAGTACATATATCAGAAAATAAGCACAAATATACCAGAAATAAGATATAACACAAAGTCACAAATATACCAGAAAATAAGCACATATATCAAATGAATGATATAAGCACTAATGTAGATTACTTCCAGTATACCACAAAGTCACAAAGTCACAAAATGTATTCACCTAGTACATATAACAGAATATTGCCACAAAGTCACAAAATGTCACAAAATAGGCACAGTATACCACAAAGTGCCACAAAATATGCCACAAAATGTAGATAAAATAAGTCAAACAAATCCTTCAATCATATGCATTAGAGGCAAACAAATCCTTCAATCATGTGCATTAGAGGCTTGTGTTGGTGGGTTGGAGACAGAACTTTCTTGTGTAGAGTTCATCCACCTTACTGTGGTAACTGAAGGTTGTCTTCTTGTTGGCAACTTTTGCCTAGAAGGTTGTCTTGGACCTTGGTCGTGCTGCCCTGGACCTTGGTGTTGTCTTGAAGCTTGCCCTGAACTTTGGTGCTGCCGTGAAGACTGCCTTGAACTTTGATGTTGCCTTGATGAACCTTATGTGGACAGTAATAGAACAAAATAATTAGTTTGAACTAAACTTCAAGTACAAGTATAAACTTAAATAATTAGTTTGAACAAAACTTACAGCTTTTTTGAGTTTTTCGTTTCCACCAATTTCTCCTTTGCAAGTTCTTATATTGTGGCCAGTTTTACCACATTTAGAGCAAGTCATTTGCACACTTTTTTTTACCTATTTTTACCGTAGTAGGAACTTCACCTCTTTCTAATCTTCTCTTTTTGTTTGGTCTTCCAGCTGGTCTTCTTAAAACTGGTGGAAGTATAGGTTTCATGCCTTCCACTTTGGTCCACTGATTAACACCTTTAATAGGGTTAATGTAGTGCCCATAAATTGACAGCTGAGTGTCCTTCTTGTAGCACGGATCGACAAATGAAATTACATTCATATTGTCGTTGTTCATAACTGAAATAGCATGATTGCAGGGGATTCCCGTGAAATCCCATCTTCTACATGTGCATGTATGATTTTGGATGTTCACCACATGTTGTTCTCCTTGGCCACATTCAACTTGATATTGAAAGTTACCAGCATATATTGGCCGACATCTATGAACATAATGAACAAATAAATACCATGCTTAGTAGCATTGAACATAATGAATATAAATAAAAAAGTTAGAATTCAAATATTAAACTTATATTAATGCTAACCTAACGGAGTTTTGAATTTGAATATCAAGCTTCCTTTGAATCTTGGTCCTAATAATTTCCAGCATTGTAAGTATTGGCTTGTCTCTTGTCTCCAGTATAATCTGCAAAAGAAATAAAAAGTTCAGTAACCATTTTGTTACTTTCAGATAATTCAGTTACCATTATGCAACTTTCAGATAGTTCAGTTACCACTATGTAACTTTCAGATAGTTCAGTTACCATTATGTAACTTCCAGCAAGATTATTTCATGTATGAAGAATATGATGTAAGGTAAGGTAAAAAGAATGAATTACCTTGTTAAAACACTCTTACAGGTTGTTTAGCAGCATGTCACACTTACTCCTTGTGGAGAAGTATGATTTTGACCACATGGAGGGGGTTTATCATTAAACCATTCGTGAGCATCTTTTGATATTGCCTTTATTTCATTCATGGCTGCATTGAATTGGGAGACATATGTTGATCTTGCTGCTTTCCAAAATACATCTTTCAATGCCTTTCCTCTATTAGTGTCTTTTGTTTTGAAGTTTGTGTACATGTGTCTGACACAGTTTCGTTGTTTAGAATTTGGAAACAATTCTTCCAATGCTTCTTTGAGTCCCTACAAGACAAATATTGACAATAGTTTAGTATAAATTTTAGTATATTAATATTCAATAAAAAGAAGTAAGAGAATATACCTTTTGTTTGTCTGGCATAAAACTGATGTGAAAAGAATTTGTAATCTCCAGGTCATCTTTCAACAAACTAAGAAACCAATATCATGCTGAAAAATTCTCACTTTCCACAACAGCATATGCTATTGGGTAAATACCATCATTAGCATCTATCCCAACAGCAGCAAGTAACCAACCAATATAAGGACCTTTCAGAAAACACCCATCAATACTGATCATAGGCCTGCATCCAGCCTTATAACCATTTTTACATGCTTCAGGACAGATATAGGCCCTCTCAAATAACCTATCATCTAACTGACAAATGGTGGTTGTTCCAGGATTAGTCTCCCTAAGCTCTCCTAGGTAATCGTACAACTTTTTGAACTGATCATTGTAACTTCCATCTATCATTTCTAAGGCAAGTTTTCTAGCCCTGATACATTTGGTTCCATTCAAAAGGGCCACAAAATCTTTTTCAACATCGGCCTTCAATGAGCTAGCACCATAGTTTTTATCAGCTTGCCATTTGTGCAGGTAAGTCTTTGCAATGAACCTAGAAGTGATATTTGGATTCTTCATTACTTTGGCACATGTATGCACATCATTGAATGTCTTAATCTGAAAGGTATCACTATCATCATCTATTTTTGAAGCCCATATACTCCAAGGACATGTAGCATCTTTACAAATTGCTCGAAGTCTTCTCTTGTCATTTATGTCAAAAATCAGAAAATACCTATTTTTTCTCCCATATTGCTTTACAGCCTCTTTCAATGTGCCTTTGTTAGGAAACAGTAAACCCACCTTAAACTTAGGGTTCTCCATATCACATTCTATGTTAAACTCTGGCCATGTGGGACCATCATTGTCAGACCTGTGTACACTATGAAAGGAGTCTGAGTCAGCATCACTCTCATTCTCATTTTCATTTAAATGTGTTCCCCAATCACCATACAAACCCTCTAAGTTCTTTACCACTCTGTTGGAGACATCCTCTTGAACAATTTCATCTTCACCAACATCAGCTTCACTATCAAAAAATCCTGAGTCAGCATCTTCTTCCTCTTCACTCATTTCATTTTCTCCTCCAGCTTCATTGGAATCTTCATCTTCTTCCACTACATCTTCAACTTCAACTACATCTTCTTCCACTACTTCTTCTTCCACTACTTCTTCTTTCACTGCATTTTCAGCATCATTAAGTACTGCATCAACATTTGCTGTTGCATCATTTGTTGTTGTTGCATCATTTGCCTCAGTTTCTTTTTCCATTGTTGCATCATTTGTTGTTGTTGCATCATTTGCCTCAGCTTCTTTTTTCATTGTTGCATCATTTGCCTCAGCATTTTCAGCTTCTTCTTCACCAACACTTTCATCTACTTCCTTACCAGCCTTTTCTGCTAGATAAATGTGTATAGGATCATTTGAGATAGACTCCAACATGCCAACTACATCTGAATCAGTCTTCAATAACTGGACATTATTCACATCCAATGCCCCAACTTCAAATTTCCAGTAAATTTCTAAACAAGATTTTAATCCAATGTCATCAGCTATAGCACATATGGCAAACATTGACCATTTATCTTTACTGATCATATCATAACGCTTACTTTGTTTCCCAGTAAAACTTAAACCCCTATTTCTGACAAACTTACCACCATAATGAACTACAACACTAAATGAGTCTGAATTAAGACCTACAAAAATAATAAAGTCAGTTACTGCATCTCATAAAGTCAGTTACTGCATGTCTATATATGTCAGTTAATACATCTCATCAATTCTCAACAACCACAAGAAAAAGGGTAACTCACACCACACACAAAGAATCAACAAAAACATGTGGTTTCAATTTCTACTGAGATACATAAGAATATAAAAGAATGCAAAAACACCTAGCAATCAACATGTGGTTTCAATTCCTCATTTGTGTAGAAACACTTTTTTTCTCAGAATAGAAATGGGTGCAATACTATACTTCTACCAGCTTCACAGCAACTTCCTCTTTATTAAACCACTTTTCCTTTTTAAGATCAGCATGCCAGCTTCACAGCAACTTCCTCTTTAGTTAGATAAATAATAATTTTTTTTTTCGATTTCTTAATCCCACTTGTGAAAACATGATATCAACTCAGTTTATTAAATCAAGGAGTGAGGACAAGATATTCTGCAATACTATACATCTACCAAATTAAATATTCAACTATTTTATTTTCACATGTTTAGAGAATCTAAACTATTTTATTCCTTCATCAGCATGTCTAGAGAATGGTGGTCCACATATGAAGCAAATGAAAAATAATAAATGAAAACTCAGAAAGTGAGAATAAAGACAAATTAAATATTCAACTTCCTCTTTCAGTTACCATTACTCCGACAATGGTGGTCCACAACCTACCACTACCACTTAACAATGGTAGTCCACAACGGGTAAAAGAAAAAGGGAATACAGACAAAAAGTGAGAATAACGAGTAAAAGAAAAGAAAAACAACAACAATCTAAATGTATAGGACAAAAAATTCTAAACTCAGAAAATACAAAATCCCTAAAAATACTAAATCCCTAAAAATTACTTAGATTAGGGTTTTACAAAATCTTACCGTAATCCATAGCCTCTTGCTTACTCTGACAATCCTTTGAGTTTTGAATGTAGAAGGAATTAAAACGAAAGATTTGATTTGTGGGAATGTGTTTAATTTCTTCAGAACAGTTGAGTTTTGATTTGGGGGAGTTTGAGTTTTGAAAAAAAAAACGGGAATAACACTAGCAGTGGTTATTCCGGGGGGGTTATTTTTTAAAACGTGATTAAACAAACGGGAATTTTTTTTATTTGACGTGTAATATTATTTTATTATTTTATTTATATGACGTGGAAAACTAGGTGGGATGTGGCATACACGTCAGATTTCCGTTAGGGGTTAACGGGGTTTAACGCCCTAGTTACCATTTTGTTTCAAAATCGAAAGTTTAATTGCTACTTCGTGATTTTTGAAACGTTGGTTACCATTTTGTTTTTTGCATCAAAGTTCAGTTACCATCGATGTATTTTACTTTTTTTTTTCAGAAACAAGGAGATAGTGGCGCTGGATAATTTCTCAATCATCTTTGGAGAGTGACATCTACGATACATGAAAGTCGAATATCAACATTTATAATATTTCTTTATTCTAAATAACAATTATATTTTTTTATGTAATTGACAACCTCTCTTAGACTCATAAATAAACAATTACCAGGTGTTTGAGATATACTAATTTATCTAACGGTCATAGATATTTATCTACTTCATCTTTTGTGTAAATTCAAACATTTACCTTAAAAGTATTATTTTAATTTTAATTAATTGAAAAAAATTACAAAATGTTTAAATACATTTGAGTTTACAACTTCTAAAATATTATAATAGCAACATCAATTAAAGTAAGTTTCAATCAACTAATCATAAATAATTATAAAACACTAAAGTTTCAATCAACTAATCATAAATAATTATAAAACACTAAAGCATTTTTCTATTTTCCCCTCCATTCACTTGTAATTTTTTCTCATTTCATCTTTATTATATTTTTAAGGCTTAATACACTTATTTTCCCCTAAACTTTATCTATTTTTTTAATTTGCCCCATAAAGTTTATTTTAACTATTTTTATCTCCTAATATTTTCGACGTTACTTATATTGTCCCCTACCGTTGAAAAAAATCTATTTTGACCAATCAGAATGTGTCACATTATTTTCTTATTTATTTTTAAATTTAAAATAAAATAAATATATTAAAACCTTTATTAATTTAATTATATTTCTTAAAATACCTAAAACACCCAATCTTCATCTCCATACTCATTGGAGCTAAATCTTGAACACCTAGACCAGATATGAGTTATGTCAACTGAGTTCTCACACCTCTCAGCAATTCCATAACAACAGTATTGTGAAACATGTAATTCTTTTGACAAGTCCTACAGTAACAAAAACACAAATTTCAATCCAAATTCAGAATCAATAAGTTGTATAAACTAAAACATGAAGCCATTGATTTTCATTCAACCAATGAATGTTTTTTTCCCACAGTTAGTAACATTAAAAATGTAGCTTCCTATTAATTCTCATAAGACTTTCAAAAGGGCAAAGCCCCACTTCTCTTGTTTTCCGTGGAACCGCCTTTGTGGAAAGATTATTCACAAAGAATGTCATCCAAAGCCCCACATTTTTTGGTCCCACAGCTGCAGTTCTGGCGCCGTCGCCTACGGTGGCTCTTGGTCAAAGTGCTGAACTTCATGGAGTGGAGTTGGCTCAGCCTCGGCCAAGTTCAAAGGAGCACAAAAGAACCGCAATTGTTATATTGTTCTCAATGGATATCAGAGTGTTAAAATCAGCACACAAAGCCCATGGGACATCAAATTCTTGCATCAACGCCCTAATTGTATCTCATAAATCATAAAGGGTAACCAAACCACATTTCCGACAATTTTGGGTTATCCTCTTGTACTCAACCAATCGCCAAAGTTATTCCCTCCAATTTTGTTTCCTTAATACAAATCATCTCACCCGATATTGTCACAACTTATCTTTTCGATCTTGAGCCCAAATAGTAGTTCAAAATACTATTTTTTTTTTTTGAATTAAAAGGCACCTAAACAAGGTGAGAACAGAGACTAGCTAAGATACAGCTTGTGCATCGTGTTGTAACAGAGGGATAACAGCATGAGGCGGGGATGGCAGTACACGCAGATCAAAGGCTACAGGTTCGACAGTTTTGGCAAGCATGTCCGCAACTCGGTTCGTCTCCCTCGGGACCCATATAATCTTGGTTGTCCAGCTTTTACGTCGAAGATTGTCGATAGCGCGAATGAGAGGCCCGGGAGCACCATCGGCCATAGACTGATAGAATCAAATCATAAATTAATATGAAACTTAAAACCCAAGATCTATCATGTCAAATCATCAAAAATAATAAACTGAATAAACTGAATGCGGAAGCGTACCTGAATTTATTGATAGAATGAAAATCTTGAATCTTGATGTGGAAATCCCAAAACTTTGGTATTGATCTTCCAAGAAGATAGGTTATCTCTTGAAGTAAAACTCTCTGACGGGGAAGGAGAGAAAAACAAGTTAACCTATTTCTTGGGGACCACTACCTCTTTATATAGTTGATTATTAAATCAAACTATTAAATATTTATAACTCTGCCCCTCATTGAATTATAAATATATCTTATGGTATCTACACTTTTATTTCCATGACATTTTAATACCTATGACAAGCCTAACATAATTGGTCACTTAGATTTGTGTCATATTTTATAATAGCAACATACATTTTACATATGTGCCCACAATTGCGGATTTTAATCCAACAATCTCCCACTTGGGCAACATATGTTTCCTGATAAATGTACAACCTTATGAGCTCAAAATTTTGCTATTATATAATAGGTATTCTATAACAATCTCGTCCATCAACTATATCCACATAGGATCAAAGCGGTCTTCGCCATATCAATCATGACTGGACCCATCAATGGTCACGTATACAAATATAGTCAAATGACATAGATCAATCATGGATGTGTAGCATGGAAAATTACATGAAATGTGAACCATACATGTCTATTTCCAACTGGTCCTCCTAAACCTTAGTGAGATCAACTTTACTGAATTCAGAGTGTACATAAACCAAAAGAACTTTATTTCTGCAGAAAATAATCTTAAATAACTTTAAACTGAAGTAACCGAAATTGTGTCTAAACCGAATGAGCATTATTTTAAATTACAAACTCCCACTAAAACTGAATATCCTTAAATAACACTACACCCACATGAATAGTGTGCTCATGAAAGACCTAGGGTGACAGTTTCTTAATATGCGCGCAATTATGGAGTTTGTACCAACATGCTCTATAGACACACAACCACTCTGAATTTTCTTTAACAACTAGGAACTTAATATTTATGTGCTTTAAATTTGAAGTGTTCCTATTGTTTATAGAATAAATGAATGCATATTTATTGTCACAAAATAACTGAAGTGGTCTTTCTATTCAATCTATAAATAGCAGTTCATGTGACAGAATTCTTTTGCATCAATATTCAAATAGAGTCGAAGTCTGTAAACATGATGATCTCTAACTTACCAAAACTCTGACATGTGAGCAAGTAATTTTTTTTGTTCTCTGAAGATATGTCATAACCCCGTTGGCTGCTATCCAATGGTCCATAATATGATTCCTCAAATATCTGTCTAACATTCCAACAATGTACACAATTTCCAAATGCATACATACTTAAGCATAAATTAGATTCTCAATAGCTTATGTATAGAGAATCTTTGGGATTTTCTAAATTTCAAGGTTACTTTTAAGGCATTGAGTAAGATAATACTTATCTTCTTTAGCAATATGAGTGTCACTTGGTTTACTCCCACTGAACTTGTAGTATATACAAGTGTCAACCAAATTTATCTCAAAACCGAATGAGATAATCAACATGAAATTTATAATTTTATTAATAAGAGTCTTACATAAGCTCATAGATAGATTTCTTTAATTTACATATCATTGATATTGTATCATTAGACACAAATCTATGATTGTACCATATAATTCGTTTTTTTATCAATGTCACCATTGAAAAACAAAAAACTTAACTTCTATCTTATGTAGCTCAAGATTAAAATAAGCAACAAGTGTCATTAATATCTTGAAAGAGTCTCTCAATGAAACTTGAGAGAAAGTCTCTACAAAATCAATTCTTCTTTATAGTATATCCTTAAATACAAGACGTGCTTTATACTTATTCACATTACCATTTCCATCCCTATTGATTTTAAATATTAATTTACAACCAATTGGTTTGCACCTTAAGGTAATGAGACAAGTTCCTAAACTTTATTGTTTTGCATAAAATTATACTCTTCTTGAATGACATCAATCCACTTTTGAGAGTTAGAACTTTTATGGTCTGATAAAAATGATTGAGTCATTTTCTATCATTCCATTGTTACCTTATTTTCTTAAAAAAATACAACATAATAATTCGGAATAGTATTTCATCTTCCTCTCGTGGACCTCCTTAATGACACTTGTTTTTTTTAAAGGTTGTTGAGTTTGTTCTTCTAAAACAATTACCTTATCTTGAATAAGAGTTGTTCAACATTATTTTGCTGAGGTACTTGATTCACTTCTTGATTAATGATAGGTGTGAAAACCTTAACATCATCAAAAGTGATAGTATAAATTAAATTATAATTCAATTTCTCCTCAACATCAATGCATCTAACCTTATTTCTCCCTCCAAACTCAACATCCTAAAAAAAATTTATAAATCTCTCCTTAAAGTAATTCTTAATAGTGGGATCATAAAACTTACAGCCCATAGATCACTCAAAATAACTGAAGTAGTTGCTCACTTTTGAAGTTTAATTTCTTTACATGTGTCCTAATTTATACAAAAGAATCAACACTTTGTAACTTATTGTTGTTTCTTATGACTAGGACCCTTAGCAACTTTATTCTAATATTTTCTTTTATTGCCCTTATTCTTAGAGACACTAACTAAATGAGCACTAATTAAATTAATACTTTTACACTTATAATGCTTCAACTTTTCTTCCTCTTGAACATAATGAGAAATGAGCCCAATTAGAGTTTATTTCTCCTTTTGGCAGTTGTAACTGAATCTGAATTGGTTAAACTGTATAGGAAGCGGTACCAAAATCATAAGAACAAACAATTGTTAGAGAGTTTAATCTTACGTGCCTTAGATTTTGAAGTAATATTAAGAATTTTTATAATCTACTCCATCACATTTCTTTGACCCTTATACTTCATAGACATCAAAAAACGCATAAGTGATGTCATCTTAACCTTAATGTTTTGGATAAAACATTTCTTAATTTCGTCAAGGAAACACTTAATATGAGTAATCACTTTAGATTTGTGCTCCTAAAGACATTTAGAATGTTGTGTTTTATGATCATTAGACTCATGCGATTCGAACGATCTCACCTCTCAAAATACCTTTTATAGGTGTTTACCGCAGTGAGAGGTGTAAGTTGTTCTTTCTTTAGTGCAAAGTCTATGTTCATACATCAAAAATACTATATGTAAGTGTCTTTTTTTTATTCCTTGAAATTAGTTTCACTAAACATGAGTGTAGAATGTATTTAACAGATATTGTGATAACAAATATAAATTATCTAAATATAGAACAAAAAATAAAATAAAATAAAACAAGCTCACATAAATATTCATAAGTAAACAAATAAATTCAAAATAATGGCTAGTTCCCCTCAAGATACCAAGCACAACATTAATATCAAGTCTTTGGACAGTAATATTAACTGTAAGCGGTACTCTTGTTGTAGCAATCAAACATTGACAATAAACTATGTCAAACAATAGGCTAATCTTTGGAGTAACGTATTGCTCACATAAAATACATTATAATTGTCACACATTTATCTCCACAGTTGTCGTTGTAATTCTGCCAAATATTAACTTTCCTTTGGGCCAATTAATAAACGCATGAATTACAAAAACCCATAATCATCTTAGTATTTTAAATAAACTAATCTACACAAAAGCGGTCACTTTGGTGACATTATGTTTCAACTAATCTATTAAAATATTAGATGTCCGAAGCCAAAATATGAATTTATTTATTTCAAAAAATAATTCCTTTAATTTTTTTTATCTTTCAACTAAATTAAAAGATAGCCAAAATAATAATAAATTTAAATAAAGGTAAACCTCATATTAAGATATCGAACACTCCATTAATATTTCATCGTTGGACAAAACATTAACTTGCAAGTGATATCTTGGTATAGTAATCAAATATTGATAATAAGAACATGTCAAACAGAAATCTTCCTTTGGGCCGATTTATTGCTCACATATAAAACCGAATAATTATCACATGTTTATTACCATAGTTGCACATGTAATAATGTCAATTATTAACCTTCCTTTGGGCCGATTAATACTAACATAATCCGACTTACATGCACAAAACCTTCTATATTTTAAAATAAAATAATTTCCACAATAGAGGTCACTTTGGTGACTTAATGTTTCAATTAAATTATTTTAAAATATATACAATAAATATACCGATATCCAAATTTAAAATTTTGTAACAGTCAAAACTGAAATTTCTAATAACACTTAAGTTTCCAAAATAATCCAAAATAAGGTTGTCTAAATGGGACTGGCTATCAGAAATTGAATACCGAAATCTTTGACCGTTTCTCAAAGAATTCCTTAAGCATGCATTTGCCGAAATTAAAGTCGAATTCAAAACAATCAATCTTTAACTAAAAGTCAAAATCAAAAGTATCATATAAATAAATAATTCATATAATGATCGCATGAAACTTTAGTATATCCATAATAACCTAATGACCAAACTGAATAGGATATTAATTTGATAAGATTAATGGTAGGCTTTCCAAAACCAAAACCAAATGTATATTCCGTAGATAACATTAATGGCATAATTAAGCATAATATCAAACAAATTTAAGCTAAAGGTGTTGTATAAAACTAAACATGATTTAACAAAATTCAACCATAATTTATTAAACATAACCCGAATATAAAGCTTCGAAAACTAACCTGACTATAAAATTTATCCATCACGGTAAATTTACTTTGATAGAGCACCAATTAAGCTTTGATCTTTTCAATTTCCAGATAACAATTGACCGACTTCAAAGTAATTTATCAATTTTGATCTAAACATAATATCTAATAATGGGTGCAATCATACACATAGTAAACTAAATATTTGACTAATCAAGTCATATAAATCAAAATCATAAATTACCGGATTATGATCGAACATAAATTCAAGAGACAAAAAAACAAACTTTAAAATTTAATGGGCATTAACAATAAAATATGTAAGAATACGACTTTAATAATTATCAATAATCCAAATACCAATCATTCTCATAGTCTTACGACAGGCAATTAAAGGTGATAGGGCAGCCCTACTTCGATCTCCAAATCGATTCAAAATTCTAGGAGACGCCATGAGAAGAGTTTACAATATGGTGGGCATATTTGCGATAAATTCAAGAGGAGGGTTATCACAAATAACATGACATAACTGTAATTGGAAAAAAAATAGTTTGATCGAACCCTAAATGCCCAAGTAACAAATTCTAAATCATATAAAACATCAAAATTCTAAAGTTTTCCTAATAAATCAATCGATCCAAAAGTAAATAAATAAAATGGTTCTCAATGATTTAACATGACGAGGCTCTGATGCCACTTGATAGAATCAAATCATAAATTAATATGAAACTTAAAACCCAAGATCTATCATGTCAAATCATCAAGAATAATAAACTGAATAAACTGAATGCGGAAGCGTACCTGAATTTATTGATAGATTGAAAATCTTGAATCTTGATGTGGAAATCCCAAAAC